>CM060943.1:116407786-117609661 GCA_030765085.1 Allium cepa
CTATTTTGTCTTATGAATCATAATCTCTGCTAGCTTTAGTTATACCTACAATGCACCACATCTTTTAGTGTGTCCTTTTTGGTATATTAAGGGGTGTGGGGTGTTTTATAACTTGTGGTGGTATGGGACACCATTATGTTATTGTTTGATTATTCATTGTAAGTAAACGTTACTCAAACTGGGATTACACTCATGTGAATATGTGATATATCTTATAGCCATGTGTTGGCATGTAGGTGGAGTCGTGAGCTAGGATTAAAGCTCTAGTGCCTTATAGTCATATGATGACTTACCCACATATAAAGTCATGTGTCGGCTTTCGTCTATAGCTATATATTGATATATAGGATATGAGTACTATATGTCGTCCGCTTGTGTCCAACTGCCTTTAAGTTTCGAAGGTGAACCAGATTGGCCAGTATCCCCCCTGGTGGCCTGATATGGGGTCGTGACCTAGATCCATGATACTTTTATTAGTTATTAGATTCGATGTGCATGACGGGATTGGTAGTTGGTAGCCCCGTTTTTACATAGAGTGGCAGTCTGTTACCATAGGGGAAAGCGCAGGGTCAAGATCGGGGATAAACTTTGATGAGCCATTAGTGATGGGGTCACGATGTCTATCAAGGTAATTAAAGACTGTAGGAACAAATTCGACTATTAGTGGAAGGTTAATAGACCCTGGATTCCTAGAGCATGTTGTCTTCTATTAGTCTCCCTTTCTAGTTCGAGGGTGTGTGTGTTGAATGAGTCGGCCATTCTAGAGATTATGTGTCTGAAGTATAGCCAGTCTCGATTATATCCATACTCTTGATGTTTTGAAATTTTAGAGATAGCTTCTTTTCATTGATAGTGATTTGAATTATGATTGATCATCTTTATGATTTATACGAAGTTTGATATTTTATGGATGACTTGGTAGGCTATCCCACATTATCTATTAATTATATGCTTTTATGATATTATATTAAGGCTTTGTGGTGTGTTAGCCCGATTCACTTGATGATTTCATATTTTACGATGATTTTTTATATTATGGCATGATTTACCCATTCGATATTCATTCTGCGATTCTGATTCAATGTCCATTTATATATGGGTAATGACATCTTTATGCATGGTTTTGTGATATTTGATGTTATATGATGCATTTGGGCTTTCCTATGGTATTTTAATTGTATATACACACACATCATGTATACAGTACTACTTATTTGTTAATATTATGGATACTATATATTATATACCCTATATACATTGAGTTACCTTTGTATATTAACCCTTGATCTAGATATAGTCCAACCCGTGTGTTATTTATATAATACTCGGGTCAATCCATGACATTTTAGGTATATGGACGGTATGACTAGCTTATGTTTGGGCATAGAGGAGGCTAGAATATAGTATAATAGTTATTATCTTGTATTGTACTATCCGTTGTATGAATTTTCATATTATGTATTTATTAACATATCATGTATTATATTATGCATTATATATTGTCGATACAATTGACTATGTGACCTCATTTGTATACAATATATCGTGTATTGTTCTATCTTGGAGGCACGTGTGTTTATTACTTTGTTCCGATATTGTGTACGTATATTTGAGTTGTATATTCGACGTTTGAATACTCACTAGTTTTAGCCCAAGGAAATATTCATATGTTTACCCCATTGCTAATTCTCCTACTATCCGAGAGTCTTACTCTGCAGTACTTTTTAATAGTATGAGTATGTAGATGGGGTTGCTCCATTTGTAAGTGTTTTACATATCGAAAATCACTTCAAGTCTGAGACATGTGTTCTAACTTTTGGAAGTGGATCAATTCGAGATGTTGGAATCTATATAGAGATTCGAGATCTTTTCGAGATTCTCAAATCCATGTAGAGGTTCGTGATTTTTTTGAGATGCTAGAATCCATTTGGCGATTTATGATCTTTTTAAGTGATGATAGCTTATGTGTGGAGATGTTGAACGTGACTTCACCATTAGTACATGACTAAAGGCAGAGCAAGATGCAAGATCCTGGGTTTAGCTAACCAATTGGGTATACCAAATCCATAACTAAATCATGCTTATCAACATGTTGCATGCATGGAGTTATTGATAGTTGGTTCAAATTTTTCATGAAAGTATTTGGACGTTTGGGCCTATTGTGTTTACCTTATGGTATATTCTATCCAGAGATATACAAGGCTCGAAAGATTGTTACGGATCCTTATGATAGGCGATCGACCTTCGTTTACTAGGGAGGTCTTCGTAGAAAATCCATTATGCCAATTTGCCTTAGTGGTTTTGTTCGTTTACCTATTGAATATTGTTCTGGTGTGATTAATGTAAGCACCAACGGCTATTTTCTGATTCATATTCTTCAACCTAGACATTATCTAATATATCGCAATATGTACTTGTTAAAGGGTTTGGCTTCTTTGAGGGGATAACCATTATGACGATCTCAAAAGGTGATGTTATATAACATAAACATATTTCTTGAGTTTCTCATACCAGACTTATGTCTGACATGTGGTTTTTGTTTTTCCTAAATTCCTCGTATTCTCTATTGGGTAGTCTTAGAAAGAAAGGTTTTCATTGATGTTCATTAAGCTTTTGGAGAAGACCTGGATGTTTACCTACCGTAGTATTCTTATATTTACTGCATTACTTTATGTATAATTATCAATAACTGTAAGGACATGGTGTTATAACTGTCTAGGATGATGATAGTACTCTGATTAGCAACTCTGAAATAGTAGATATATTAGAGTAGCTATGTGTATTTTCTTTTGATATTATATGTTACCATTCCCCTATGAGATTTTGATGTTTTTGTTCTCCTATTTCTTGTTCATTTTCTTTTCTTGTTTTTCTTTACCCTAACATTCTATCTTTCCAGCACTTGGATGCTCGGCACATGAATACCATGAATGTGCTAGTGTCGACATCAGGGATCGAAAAGGCTGCTCGTTACCTCCAATATAGATTGATTGAATTAAAGTTCCGAAGTAAATACGGTAGATGAAAATCTAAGATTAATCTGTAGAATATATTTAAATTCCGATCAAGAGTAAGTTAATTAATATAAAATAATGGAAATTAGAATCCACTTATTTTCGGACTTAGTACCTAAAAACCCCTTTTTAGAAACAAATTTCATGAAATACACTTGTCGATGTTTCAACAAAATTGTGCATATTTACAGTTAGAACTGCAAATATTTGCAGTTTAAAATGCAAATATGTGTAGTTCGAAATATACATATTTGTAAAATAAATATTTGATGTATGGATTGCAATTTTTAAGTGTAGAACGCGCATTCTTATGATGTAGGTTGTAACTTTTTTTTTACCAAAACGTGCAGTTAGAACTACAAATATTTATAATGTAGAATGGAAATATTTGTAGTTCTAACCGAAAATATGAGCAGTTTAAAATGCACATTTTCGTTGGAAAGATTGACAGAGTTTTGTGAAATCTTTTTTTAACAAGTGGCGGAAGTGAATTTTGAACCTTTTGAAGGATGTTTGAAAAAACATCCTTATGAAATATCTCTTTGTATTAATATTATTATTATAATATATATATACACACACACACACTCATGCAAATGTAATAAGAAAACAGAATAATTTTCAATTAATTCAAAATACACAAACAAGTTGTGTTAAGTTGTTCTATAAAATTATAAGCATATACATAGAAATATGTGTGTGTGTGTGTATGGGTGTGTGTGCACATGTGTATTTGTGTGTCTGTAATTATATAAAACTAACATTTGCAAATAAAATCTTTCTTATTTTAAAATAACCAAAAATGTGAGCTCAAAATACATATGTTATCATAAATAAGAAATTAATGAATTATATGTTCCTAAATGATCAAAATTCATAACTAAATTGAATTGTAAAAAATGTATATTATGCTTAGAAAGCTATTACATGTATTAAGACCGTACTCATGGATTAAAGATGATAGAGGTAGGGGAATGTTCTAAGGGCAATTATGTAATTTTCTCATATATCCAGATTAATAGCCAATTTTATTCAAAATAAAAGCTATTTTCTTTCTACTGTATGCTTGTTATGTTATGATATAATATATTGAGTGAGTAATTTGAACTAGTTTAAACAAAGAATCCTTAATGATATGTAATGTGATAGTAATTACAATGTATTGTAATCATGAAAAATTTATTGCACTAAAAATAACATATTATTTTAAATATTCCTAGTCAAGATGTTTTGTGATGGGATATTGAAACCATTAAGACTAGACTGTATAATGCTTTCCAAATATTGGGAAGTATATCACTCATCGCTGATGGGGGGTTACGTAATGACAGTAGTTGGATAACCATAGAATGGTAACACGAGAGTTTTTTGTTGGTTAATATAACTAAGGACAAATAGAGAACTCGAACTGACGATATTATATGGTTCTCTGGAATTGAGAGTACAATTGAACTTTAATATGGACACTCCAATTTGATTATGTTGAATCACGGCATGACGTCCATTGAACGGCTGTAGTTAGGTCTAAGTAAAGCATTGGAAGTGAAACATTATTTAATAGAGAATTCGTCTCCTTGGTTATATGGAGTTAGTATCTTGGTAAACTATTGTAAATTCAAAGTCAAAGTTTCTAACCAGATTAGTATGGTTAATAATAATTGTTATTATTGAAACAAGTAACTTTTGTTTGGACTAATCAAGTTGAATGTAGACGATGCTAAAATTTTGACCAAAAGCAAATTCTATAAGTCTTAATGTGATATAGTGTTGATGAAAAGAATTGGTGTAAATAAAGGTTACTATAAGGTACCACTTACAATAAGTAAAATTGGATTTTGCCAAAAAGATTTGTACTTGATAAATTCAACCAAAATTCCACATCACTAGCTAACTGACATGTGAACGTTATCAATCGAATCTTTCGATGTTAATCGCTGACTGTATTTACACATTTGGGTCGCACAACTATATCGATGGATATTTTGAAAAATTAAACGATTAAATTAATTTATAATTTTTAAATTAATTAAATTAATTATTATGTATGAATTACTAATTGTTAATTATTTTTTAATAACATATTGATACTTTATTCAAGCTAAGCACTTACTATGATGTCTCAAAGGCTTGAATCTATGACCTCGAGAACTATAACGATCCCGTTTTTAAGCCAAATGTAATTTAGTAATTAATATAAATTTTTGGATTAAAATGTGAATTTTTCAAAATTAAATAAGATATTGGTTTGTTTATTTATATATATGTATATGAATTGATTGTAAATTGAATTTTGGAATTCAAATTCAAAAATAAATATTTTGCGGAATAATTTGAAGTTGAAAACTCTATAATTTAAAACTAATAAAAAATTCTTTTGGAATTATAATATATATGTATGTATATCTATATTTTGGAAGTTATGTTTTGAATTTAATGTAACAATTTTCTAAAAAGTTAATTAAAGTTAAAAATTGAACATTTTCAACATTAGTATTTATTTAAATTTAAGTATAATAACTTAAGTTAATTTAAATTTACACATGACTAAATGTAATTTGTATATATATACACACATTTATAAAAACATAAGAAAAACATATTACATAAATTTTGGTAATTAATAAAAAAAAATGAATAAGGGGTTTGAACACAAAATAACTGCATTTAGACATTTGTAAAACATTAATACAAGCAACTAACAAAGGTAAGCTTGAGATAACATGTATTAACACTTGTAAAATAATTACAATGTATATAACATTTGTAAACTTTGTATGCCTTGCAATTAACAAGTGGTAAGAATTATTTCTTTAAATTTAATTATACATATGTTATAGTGTATTGAGAAAAAGCCTGGTTATTTATTTTCAGTTCAAACCTCTCAATCTTCTCTATTCTTTTATCTTCTCAAAGTAAAAACTAAAACAAAACAAAAAGAAAAATCAAAACAAAGTTCAACCTGGAACAGCTCAAACTAAATCAAGTAGCAGATCAAACAAAGCTTAAGGCAAATTCAAATCAAATTCAAGCCTGAAGCCAGTGATCAGATCATTTCAAAACATGAGGCATGCAAATGCATTTCAGTCAAGCAGATTCAAATTCAACTTGAAACATAGCAGATCAATTTCAAAAAGTAATCTGCAGTTTTTAAGATCACAACCAAAAATCAAGTCAAAAGTAATTCCAGGCTTGCACTGTTCAAACATAATCAGGTGAGTGAACTAATCCATTAGACTTGGATTTGTTTAAATCTTGATATCTATGACTAATGCTTGAAGTTATGTTGCGAAAAATGATGTGCACGAATGTTTTTAAATTGGAAATGGTTGAACTCCCTTGTATTTATGATGTGCATGTCTGTGTTTATGAAAAATCAGGCTCTGTTCTTAGTTACAGGTTTCTAAAAATCAAGTTCTAAAATTCAATTTCTCATTGTATAATCTATATTAGGCTAAGGTCTTTAAAAAGAAAATAATGATAACAATGCAATCTCATTTTTAAAAATAATTGCGAGTAGAAATATTCAGTAAATATTTCAAAAACAATATATTACAGTAAAAACTTTTCAAATCAGAAAAATAAAAGATTTTAATTTCAAGTTTTGGTTATAGGAATAGATTTGCATTTGAAAATAATGAATTTTGATGTTAAAATCTTGATTATTAATTTAAGGAGGATTGAGATACTTCTAGTTGAACGGAATCGACAAATTCATCGATTCCCGTCGAACAATGAAGGGCTAGATATCAAGCTTGGGGCTGAAGGAAGCCAGCATGATGGAGATCTATGGAAAAATATTCGGGAAAGTTCTATAGTATCGTGGTGGCCGGGCGACATTGGTTTACGGTTTAAGGTCGAGTTTTGGTCGATACTGTTCTTAAATCGTTTTTGTCGTCATTGATGTATCAGAAGAAATCGTACCAGGTGGATTAGAAGCGTGGGCGAATGGAGATGGTCGGGTCATGATCGCGAGGTCGTCGGTGGTCGGTGACGATGGATTGAAGGGATTTAATCGATGGAGTTTTTGGGTTTCAAGTGATCAATTGACTCGATTTTGTTTCTCAGGCGATTATGTCAAACATGGGTGGTCGAGAAGTTTAGGTGGATCGTCTACGATGTGTTGGTGGCGACGAAGTTGATCAGAATGTTTGCAAAGTGATATACACGTGCATGCATGTGTTTGTGTATCGGTGCATTATGATGGTCGGGGAAGAAGAAAAACGTTCTCAGGTTTGGGCTCGTAGTTTTTGTCGTTTGTCTCGGGAAGTAACAGGGGGAGAGAAGCTCGGATTTTAGTTGTTTGGCTCGGGAATTATAAATGTTGACTCGGATTTCTTAACCTAATGATTTAGCAAATTTTCAAGAAACTATTAAAAATAGGTTTTCTGTGCAAGTTTCAAAGTTTTTCAAAGCTAAAGCAAAATTTTAAAAAAGTTTTCAAACAAGTTTTTCAAAGGATAAGTATTTATCAAATTTTTAAAACAATTTCAAAACTAAAATTCTAAATTCAAATGAGATTTGAAAGTTATTGGATTTGGTTTTGAAATAAGTAAATATTCGTTGATAAATTAAATAAATCCCTAAGTATTTTCCAAGTAAAATGATGAAATTTGGTAGTGATTAAGGAAGTGTATTAATCCTTAATTAATCAAGAAGATCTTAAATGATTGTGTATGTCAATAATTTCAAGTTTTTATTTTAATCTAATAAGATTTAAAGGATGTAATAAAGTAATTAAGCAAGGATAATTACTTAATGTAATTAATTAAGTATAATTACTTAATGAATAATTAATGAATGTGATTAGTGAAAGGTAAATTACTTAATTATGAATTAAGTAGTTATAGATGGTTTATCTTAGTTTAATAAAGGTCTTAATTAATTAATTAAAGGTTGATTTGTTATTGTGATTAATTGAGAAAGATTACTTAATGAAAAGTAATTAAGGGATGATTATTTAATGAAAGCAATTAAAGGATTAATTATTTAAAGGATAATTAATTAATGTGATTAATTAATTAATGTGATTAATGATTAAATGTTAATTAGTCAATGATTAAAGGTTGATTATCAAGTGATTAAAGGTTAATTACTTAATGAAAGTAATTAAAAGATATATTGTAATTAAAGGTTAATTAATTAATTATAGGATGATTAATTAATGTAACTAGTTAAGGGTTAATTAATTAATTCAATTAACCTAAGGTTAATTAATTTATGTGATTAATTAAGGATAATTAATTAATCAAGGATGATTGATTGAGTTGAATAATTAAGGATGATTAATTATTATCATTAATTAATTAAAATAATAGAAAATGGTTTGTAATTAATTAATGATAATTAAGCAGGATTAGGTGATTAATTCATAAGTAATTAATCTATTTGAGTTAATTGAATTATTTATAATCAGGTGATTCATTTAATCTTGCTTATCGATGTTTGGCTTGTATTGAATGCTTTGAATTGTCTGATATCTCTGATGTGTGACATTCTGTGATGTGAATTGCTTTGGATTAAGCTATGAACTGTGATTTATTTATCTGCGATGAATTTACTTGTTTATCTGTGAATGAAAGATAAGCGTTATAGGATTATACCGCTTATTGATATTGTTGTACTTGAATTGATGATGGTTGTGATATTTATCGTTGCCTGTGAACCCCTTGGAATACACCACACACGCACAAATATAAATTTCATGGGCAATTGGTTAAGTCATGGGTTTTTGAATTTAATATTATTTTATTCAAAATAGTGAAAAGGATTTAAAGGTTGAATTTTGAATCCAAATAGTCTGGAAGTAAAACTGGGTTAAATCTGAGAAACTTTTGAAAAGGAAGTTCGAAAATTAAAATAATTCGATTTGAATTTGAATTCAAGGTTTTGAAGTTGAATCCTATATACATATATATCTGAAAACTATGGTTTAAAAGGTTATACGGGTTATCAAATGTGTATATATGGATTTTAAACCATTTTAAAAGTATTTTATATGAATTATTTTGGGAGTTTGAATTTAACTCAAGTAGAACTTGTCGAAAGTACGGCAGTTCGTTGATTTTTCTGATTTTACTATAAAAGGTTATAATTTATGCAAATTTAATCGGATTTTTTTGTAACTAAAAACCTTTGTTTTCAAATGATAATAGCTTTCATATAAAGAAAGAATTTCCCGTTTTGTTGAAAGGATTTCAAATTTGAAATTAAAATAGTTTTGAAAGCTATGAATGAATCTTTATTAAAGATTGGTGAACTTTGTTTTCAAATTGAAGAGGATCTTAAAGGTGTATCTTTTCTACAAAAGATTTGAAATGGAAATTTGTTTAAACCATTCAAAAGAAAGGTTTTTGGGGAACAAGTGTTGAAAAGTTGTGACTTAACTAAGATCCCAATATATCCATATGCTTTTAAAAATAAGTGCTCATTATTTCGTTTAGCCGGGAGAGGACTTTATGTCATAAAACCCGTTCCGAAATAATGGTACGACGAAATGGATAGCATTTGAAGACGGTGGTGAAGACTAGGTATTTTCGAGAATGAAAGGGTTACCTGTTGAATGTCTCTATACCGAGTTGCTCCGGCATAGAGATCTCCATGTATGGTGGGGAGTCCGATCGGGATTGTGAATAACCAGATTTGCAAGGGCTTCTTCGAAGTGCCTTCAGTTCCATTCAGACCTAGGATGGACTTGTATGGATGTATGTCCGACGTTACACTTTGAGATGTAAAGCTAGTTTCTATCAAATACATTTCTGTTTGGTGGGGGAGAATTTATTCTCTTAGCTTAACACCCTTCTCTGGGACGTATGAGCTCAGAGGTTATGTAGTTGATGGTAACTAGTGATATACTCCTAATTTGGTAATGTGGCATGTTGAGTGTTAATCATTTGTTGATCAAAGCATGGCTTTTGTGAAAAGCGTAGCTTTGTGGATGATACTTCGTCGAACCTCACAACCCAAAAATGGTCGAAACAGGAAGGATGCGGCAAGGTTACGGGGGTCGCGCCCCTTAGGGTATGTGCATTATCTTCTTAATAAAAAGTGGTATCATGGTATGGAGCCCAGATATTTAACTAATGTGGTTGTTGGAATTTTTTAGTGTTGAGGATCCTCGGATAAAGGTCGGTGACTACCGGGGGATGGTATACTCGTGACAGTTAGTTACCTAGTTGCAGAGGTAACCCGGCCTTGTGTTAGCCGAGAGCCTGTTAGGTTCTCGGGGTGCCCCTCCAGAGGCATACCCATTCGGTAAGGTAGTTCCTTAGCCTTGACCATTCGTTGGAAATCCAATCATCGAATACGCGCCCTGTACGATTTTAGTTGTAGAACCTGCCATCTAACATGGTAGCTATAGTAGACATACTATAATGGTACGTATGCTAACTAAGATTGATATTATACTGTCGAAATGTTTTCTGCACTATGCACTAATAATAATATCAAAAGGATTTTGTGTATCAAGCATGTTTGACTATCATAAGGAGAAATCTCTTCCAATTGTGCGTTTGCATTGTGTGTGTGGCGGGAGGCCTTATGGTAGTTTCATTTTCCAAAAAACATAGCGAAATTCTTTCTATTTCCTTTTGTTTTTTTTTGTTCAGATAAACTGTTTTTGTTTGCTCACACTAGTCCCATGACCGACCTAAAGTTTATTGTTCCCTTTTTAAACTCTGGGTGCCCAAACTTTTCCACACGGACAGCTTAGAGTAGGTTATCAAATAGTCGGCTAATAGTTGTAGCTTTTGGCAATCTTTGAAGTCTGTGGATTCGGGATCGCATTTGTTTCACTTCAGCATGATTCTGCACCGGATTTGCTTCAAGTTCAGCATGATGGCGGTTCGAGCTTCTTGGGTTGGAGTTTTGGAGCTTTGGCAATGAAGCTGTTGCTGTTATCTTTCCGCTGCTGTGTTTTCCACTGTTGTATCTATCTTTGATAATGTTGATCATTTTGTTTGTATCATTGTTGTATAAAATGTTGTGTATCAGAAAAAATTCATTTTATTTCCGCTGTGTTGTTGTCACCTAATGTTGTTATAAGCTCCGACGAAGCAGACTCAATGTTTGATTCTGCGGCATTCGAATACGAGTGAAGTATGGATGTCGATTTTCGAAGGTCGAGTCAGGATCGTTGCAAGAACCTTTATCTAAAACACCATGCCTCTAACCACTTAAGCTAATGCTCCTTAACCATTATTAAAATTTATTTGATTTATTTGAATATCATAAGTATCCAATTAAATATGTATATAAAGTAATAAATGTATGTATCGAAATATGATATCGATAAAATATTTAAATTGGATTGAAATAGACTAAATGCAAAGTGCTTTTGGGAATTTTTTTAGGCCCACATGCTTTCTTTTATGGTTGGCCATGCATGAAAGAGGGGAGGATTTGATGGAATTTAATAAGTAATTAAATAGGGAAATTTTCAAATAAGGAAATTGAAAGGTTTTAATGTTTAAGATAAAATCAAACAAACAAATACAAAGATTATGCTTCATATCGTTACAACTTATGAAGGTTTATTTAATGAAATTTATGAGTTCTATTCTTTATTCAAGGTGCAAATTTAGGCAACATCCTAAGGTAATACTCTGATTTAATTTGTTTATGTGTTTCTGTTGTTCATATGCTGGGATTCTATACAACTCATCTTGTCTTTTAATCGCTGACCTTATAACATGTAATTAAAATTCTCTTTTGTCCATCTAAATTAAAAATATGCTTATTATGTTAATTTGATTTAGATCCATTTTTGTATTTGCCTCCGTTAGCTCCAAAATTGTTCACTAACACCCTTGAGTATAGTTATGTAGAGAGAATAATGAAGAGAGTAAATTAGAACAGATGAATAGTGTAACTCAGTGCAAAAAAACAACAAAAACGAGAACACCAGATTTATAGTGGTTCGGCGTAATTGCCTATGTCTTTGAGTCTAATTTTTATTGATTTCAATCACTTGAATATAGATACAATCCGTAAACCAATCACTTGCATGCAAGTTTGAAACAAAAAGAGGGGAGTATCCAAAATGGCAGGGTCTTCCCAGTGTTCCCAGAAAAAGGGTCCTTTTCACTGTGCCCCTGCCTTTCTTTTTATAGACGAAGATGGGTTGGATTTCCCTCATGGGCTTAGGAACAGGGTACCTCGGCCCATAGTAGGTGACTTCTGCGCACCGGGCCAAGTAGGCTAAATGCTCTTGCTTTGTTGTGGGCCTGACAACTTGCTAATACCTCCAGTCTGCACCATGCCAAGGATGCCGAAACATGTCGATTGCATTAAGCCTTTATACCTCCAGGCTCTTCTTAGTCAGAATCTTGTCTAGTGCTAATAATAATATCTTCAACCGTCGTTTTATAGCCAGCCCAAGGTGCCGGCTAACACTTGCCCCACAAAGTGTGTCGTGTGGAGCAACATGACATGCTTTGAATCAGCGAGTATTCCTTATTTACAGAAAAAAGTCCATCATGTTTCCTGAATAGTCATTATCCTTCAATTCTATCCTCCTAAGGTGTTGTATCCTTCTTTGGTTGTCATGATGCTTGGTCGATTCCTAATATTATAAATC
This sequence comes from Allium cepa, assembly GCA_030765085.1. NCBI lineage: Eukaryota > Viridiplantae > Streptophyta > Magnoliopsida > Asparagales > Amaryllidaceae > Allium > Allium cepa. Next base: position 116,420,375 of record CM060943.1, read on the forward strand.
CAGTGTTGTAGTTCATCAGTGGCCATCCGTGTTCGGTTCTACAACGCTATTAAGCTTCGGCTATTTGATCCGGTCTTTTCTTAATAACCTTAAGTGAGAATTCAATTCCCTGTTGATTTCGAGAAGTCGAACTTTTTTCGGATGCACACATGCATGTTCGTGTACATGTTCTTGCCATAGGCTCTCGGATGCATTTTATATGCACATAAGTCGTCGCCAATTCCATCTAGTTTAATTGCGATTCAATTGCGATTCCTTGTTTGTATATTTTATTTTAAATAAGGGTTGTAATCAGCCACTTGGTGAGAGCGGACTTCAAGCTCTACATGGATGACGACCTCAGTGCAGTAAGTAAGAGCAAATGGAGTACGGCCAGTCATGGACTCATAGGTAGTTCTATAAGCCCATAATGTTGTTGGGAGTTCATCCGTCCATTTGTCTCTAGCCTTTTCCAAACCTCTCTTCAATACAGACTTTATGATTTTGCTCACAGCTTCAACCTGTCCATTTGCAGTTATAATAGATCATGGAAGTTCACAAGGATAGATGACACTACGGATAATGAAGTTGATTATTTTCTTCATCTTGGTCGTGGTTAAAAGTTCTTCATCTGCCCATTTGGTGAAGTAATCAACTGCTATGATGGTGTATTTCGCACCACCTTTAGGATTGGCAAGAAGATTATTTCAGTACCCCCAAGTGGCAAACGGCAATGGACTAGCCATTTGAGTAATTTCCATCGACGGGGTTCTCGTATTTCTTGCTAACATCTTGCACTCGTGGCATTGTCTAGCATGATTAACCGCATCTGGATTGATTGTTGGCCAATAATACCTATAGCAGAGTATTTTCTTTATCATGGTTTTCCCCCTGATGTTATCGTCACATTCTTCTTCATAGACTTTTCTCAAGATATCATCATGGACGATACATCGAAGCATGTTGATGGATAAACTCCTTTCTACACACAACTTATTCTTGGATGATTTAGCGTGAAGTTTTGAGGAGGATCTGTCGTTTTCCATTCCTCTGTTCAGTAAGAATTCCTCATTGTAGATAGTCTTTGATAGGAGCCAACCATGACACCTTTTCTGTCTCTGTCTCCAAAACCTAGCCGATCTCCATTCGTCACTGCTTAGAATATTAAATATTTCGACCGAAACAATTTATGTTTATTGCGCGTCCCTAAAACTGGCCCGCTTGGCTAGTGATTGGACTCTTTTCATTTTGTTCACTGAGTATGTGTGTAATGATGTAATACGTGAAGTCGGTTAGTAGCTCTTGGACCTGACCGAGATAAGGAGCAAGACAATGCCCCCTAGCAAGATCAACTTCCTTAACTTTGCATACTACCAATCAAGAAACACAAAAGATATGTAAAGTTTCCACTCCAAATCCTCTAGCAAGTTTGAGGCTGGAGGTCAAGGCTTACTAAGCATCGTTGTTTGTTACAGGAAATCGAGTTTCAGGACGTAGCAGATCGATCGTTCCTCAGGAGTCATTAACATGACTCCTGCGCCATAATATTGATCACTGGATGCTCCATCCGCGTACATATTCCACTTGTTGGTTGGTTCTCCACTACTCTTCAAGTAGTTATCTGATGCAGTGAATTCGGGTGTGAAGTCTGTAATTTCCATCCTTGGATAGCCCTTTGAGGGAAATAAGTGACATCGAATTGGCTTAGTTCGATATTCTATTTAAGTAGTCTTTCAGACGTCTCAGGTCATTGTATGCCCTATCGCAACGGCTGGTAGGCATAGACGTTGATGGGGTGAGCCTAAAAGTAAGAGTGGAGCTTTCATGATGAAATTAATAGATATTGTGCTAGATTTTGTAGCTTCAGGTTGATATCCAATGCATGGCTCGCAATAGTTAATGAAATCACATATGCATGTCAGAATGGGTCCAAGGGAACATATCATCATTTATTCAAAAAAATCCAACTAATTATTTTGTCAACACTGCATTGAGATGTGATTCAATATTCATCACCCGAAAAGGGTCGCCATGGCTGGCTGTAATGTCGACTGTCGGCTTAGCAGGTCCTATCCCGGATTCTCTGAGTTCAGATGTAACTATTTTGCATAACATTCAATGTGAAATATGGTTGGGACGGTCGATGTTGATGGTTACTCTAGTGGAATCCTAGAGTCATATCATGAGTTATTAAGTCTAATAGTGAAGGACCATGAATACCCTAATCGATTATCAGCAAATGGCCAAAGATCAGGCTTAAAAGCGCATTGAAGGAAATGTCAAGTAAAGGTTAGCCTCGAGTTGTGTGCAGCTGTATAGCTGGATCTTGCTATGAGTTTGAATTTGCTTGTATATTCGAGTAATGCACTTTTTATTCAATGCATTCATGATCCTTTACACGTCCTTCGGGTTGGAGTGACAGTCAGTTGCCCACGAGCTAAGGTATCAATTTAATGATTCTATCTCTAGGCATCCTTTCGGTCATAGCCTTGAGTTGTTGTGAGCACTATTTATAAGTTTCAACATTGAGCTATCGCAGGTAGTCTTTGGATGACCATGCGTCTGCTCCTAGTCTCGGGTTGATAAATGTACTGCATGGACAGTTGAGTCTCGCCCTAGCTATGTTTATATTCCCACCTAAACTCCAAAGACACAGAGTTGATTGGTGAATAGTCGGTTCACATTCATCTTGCTTCTCGCTCGTGCCCCTTGGTCTGGGGCATATACTGATAAGTAGGAAGGCCAACCATGCCCACTTTAGCTTTACTCTCATTCCCGTTGAATCATGGGATCGGGTCAATTGATGGGAGGCTAAGTGTCGCCTACCCTGGATTGTATTGTGGGTTTTAATTCCAAGAGGAATACTTCGATGCTTCGTTAGTTTCAGGGCATAATTTGGACATTGGACGGTCATCCACGTCCACTTTGGTTCATTCTCTGTAATCAGATCATAAAGTAAAGTTGGCTACAAATGTAGTCGGCTCATGCTCATCCAGTTTCATACTCCTCCTGACGGATCGAAGGAGCGTGCTGGAGAATTTTTGATCAAGTCTTCATGGTTTACTCTCCTTTCCACACTTTAGAGGTCATAGTTTTTCAAGGAACATCCGAGTCACATTCGTATGTGCTTGGTGCGGATCGGTATTGAACCTCGATCTGATGTATGATATAGTCGGTTGCCCGTAGCTTTAGATGCCATTTCGATCGGTTCTGTATTAAGGCCTCCTTGTAGTCGTTGCCTTAAGTTGTAAAGAAAACCAACCTAGATCTATAGTAAGATGTCGTATTCAGCTTTTAAAGATTTGAACTCCTGCTCCCAACATTGATTTGGCCAGGCCACTAGTTGGATGGTCGAACTCCATCCTTAGAGAGTTAATAATCCTCCTGTAGATTTCAGGCCAAAGTTTGCGAAATAGAGAACAGTCGAAATCCACTCGCCTATTTATTGATGTTTAAACACCACTCTGCATTCTGGTGACTTAGTGTTATTCTTACCCCGGTCGAATCGCACCCAATTTGTGTTTATGCTTCGGTCCACCCTCCGGGGACTTAGAGATTTGTCGAACTGTTTATGCTTTAGTTCATAGTTCGAGACGCAGAGATTTTTGTCAATTCATTTATACTACAATCCGCACTCTGGGTGCTTAGAGTGCTCTAGTCCGCTTCTGGGGCTTATAGATTTTTGCCAAGTCATTTATAATATACTCCGTGCTCTAGGGACTCCGAGTACTCTAGTCCACACTTTGGGAACTTAAAGGTTTTTAAGCCATTTATACTCTAGTCCGCACTCAGGGGACTGAGAGTACTCTAGTCCGCTTTAGGGACTTAGTGGTTTTTAAGTCGCTTATACTCTAGTCTGCACTCAGAGGACTTAGAGTACTCTAGTCCGCACTCTGGGGACGTAGAGGTTTTCAAGTCTTTTATAATCTAGTCCGCACTCAGGGGACTGAGAGTACTCTAGTCCTATTCAGGGACTTAGAGGTTTTTAACTCGTTTATACTCTAGTCCGCACTCAGGGGACTGAGAGTACTCTAGTCCGCTTCAGGGACTTAGAGATTTTTAAGTCGTTTATACTCTAGTCCGCACTTAGGGACTGGGAGTACTCTAAGTCCGCTTCAGGGACTTAGAGCGGACTTAGAGGCTTTTAAGTCGTTTATACTCTAGTCCACACTTAGGGGACTTAGAGTACTCTAGTCCGCACTCTGGGGATGAATAGGTTTTTAAGTCGTTTATACTCTAGTCCACACTCAGGAGACTTAGAGTACTCTAGTCCGCACTCTGGGGACGTAGAGGTTTTTAAGTCATTTATACTCTAGCACGCACTCAGGGGATTGAGAGTACTCTTGTCCGCACTCTGAGGACGTAGAGGTTTTTAAGTCATTTATACTCTAGTCCACACTCAGGGGACTGAGAGTACTATAGTCCGCTTTAGGGACTTAGAGGTTTTTAAGTCGTTTATACACTAGTCCACACTCAGGGGACTGAGAGTACTCTAGTCCGATTCAGGGACTTAGAGGTTTTTAAGTCGTTTATACTCTAGTCCGCACTCAGGGTACTTAGAGTACTCTAGTCTGCACTTTGGGGACGAAGAGGTTTTTAAGTCGTTTATACTCTAGTCCGCACTCAGGGGATTTAGAGTACTCTTGTCCGCACTCTGGGGACGTAGAGGCTTTTATGTCGTTTATACTCTAGTCCGCACTCAGGGGACTGAGAGCAATCTAGTCTGCTTCAGGAACTTAGAGGTTTTTAAGCCGTTTATACTCTAGTCCGCACTCAGGGGACTTAGAGTACTCTAGTCTGCACTCTAGGGACGTAGAGGTTTTTAAGTCGTTTATACTCAAGTCCGCACATAGGACACTGAGAGTACTCTAGTCCGCTTCAGGGACTTAGAGGTTTTTAAGTCGTTTATACTCTAGTCCATGCTCAGGAGACTGAGAGTACTCTAAGTCCGCTTCAGGGACTTAGAGGTTTATAAATCGTTTATACTCTAGTCTGCACTCAGGGGACTTAGAGTCCTCAAGTCCGCACTCAGGGGACGAAGAGGTTTTTAAGTCGTTTTGTACTCTAGTCCACACTCAGGCGACTGAGAGTACTCTAGTCCGCACTCTGGGGACGTAGAGGTTTTTAAGTCATTCATACTCTAGTCCACACTCAGGGAACTGAAAGTACTCTAGTCCGCACTCTGGGGACAAAGAGGTTTTTAAGTCGTTTATACTCAAGTCTGCACTTAGGGGACTTAAAGTACTCTAGTCCGCACTACGTGGACGTAGAGGTTTTTAAGTCGTTTATACTCTAGTCCGCACTCAGGCGACTGAGAGTACTCTAGTCCGCTTCAGGGACTTAGAGGTTTTTAAGTCGTTTATACTCTAGTCCGCACTCAGGGAACTTAGAGTACTCTAGTCCGCACTCTGTGGACGTAGATTTTTTTAAGTCATTTATACTCTAGTTTGCACTCAGGGGACTTAGAGTATTCTAGTCCGCACTCTGGGGACGTAGAGGTTTTTAAGTCTTTTAGCCCTTTTTTCGAAAATTGGGGTCATACCTGAAAATATTTTTTTGAAAATAGGGGTCGTGTAAGAGACTGTTGTAACTTAAGTTTGGATCGGCCTGTTTGCCGCTTGGCATAGGAATGCGGCTCGGCCTGGATGCCGCTCGGCATAAGAATGCGGCTCGGCCTGCATGCCGCTCGGCATAGGAATGCAGCTTGACCTGGATGCCGCTCGGCATAGGAATGCGGCTCGTCCTAGACGTCGCTCAGCATACTCTCGCTCGACATGCACTGGGTCGCTCGGCATACTCACGCTCGGCATGAACTGGGTCGCTCAGCATTGCACTGGGTCGCTAGGCATACTCTCACTCGGCATGCACTGGGTTGCTCGGCATTGCACTGGGTCACTCGGCATACTTTCGCTGGGCATGCACTGGGTCGCTCGGCATACTCTCGCTCGGCATGCAATGGGTCACTCGGCATGCACCGGGTCGCTCGGCATACTCTCGCTCGGTATGCACTGGGTCGCTCGGTGTACTCCAGCTAGGCATGCACTCACTCGGCATAGTCTCGCTCGGCATGGATGTGGCTCGGCATGGATGTGGCTCGGCCTGGATGTGGCTCGGCCTGGAGTAGGTCGGCATGGATGTGGCTCGGCCTAGAGTGGCTCGGCATGGATGTGGCTTAGCCTGGAGAGGCTCGGCATGGATGTGGCTCGGCCTAGATGTGGCTCGGCCTAGAGTGGGTCGGCATGGATATGGTTCGGCCTGGAGTGGCTCGGCATGGATGTGGCTCGGCCTGGAGTGGCTCGGCATATGCCTGTTCGGGGGCGATCGGCATACACCTTTTCTGGGGCGATCGGCTGAATTGCCTTTAGATGAGGGTCAGCCTTCATTCAACTTGAGTGCAAACTTCAACATCCAATCCCCAGATCTTGCGTACATCAATGAATCCAATCTATGGCTATCAGCTTCCTTTAGATTTCTTTCAAATCTGAGTAGAATAGGAAGTTTTCTGGTAAACAATTGGATCTATCTCGTGAATATGGAAATCCACTAGGAATCGATGAGATCGAATCAAGCTGAGAATTCAATTCTCGGTGAAAGCACCAAAAATGTTAGCACCAAAATTGGTCACTAACACCCTTGAGTAGAGTTATGTAGAGAGATTACGAAGAGAGAAAATTAGAACAGATGAATAGTGTAACTCAATGCAAAAGGAACAACAAAAACGAGAACACCAAATTTATAGTGGTTCGGCGTAATCGCCTACGTCCACTTTGAGTCTAATTTTTATTGATTTCAATCACTTGAATACAGATACAATTCGTAAACCAATCACTTGCGTTCAAGTTTGAACCAAAAAAGGGGAGTATCCAAAATGGTAGGGTTTCCCCAGTGTTTCCAAAAAAAAGGGGTCCTTTTCACTATGCCCCTGCCCTTCTATTTATAGACGAAGATGGGTTGGACTTCCCTCATGGGCTTAGTAACAAGGTACCTCGGCCCATAGTAGGTGACTTCTTTGCACCGGTCCAGGCAGGCCAAACGCTCTTGCTTTGTTGTGGGCCTGACAAATTGCTAACACCTCAAGTCTACACCGTGCCAGAGATGCCGAAACATGTCGATTGCATCAAACCCTTATGCCTCCAGGCTCTTCTTGGTCAGAATCTTGTCTAGTGCTAATAATAATATCTTCAACTTTCGTATTGTAGGCGATCCAAGGTGCCTGCTAACAGCCTCCATCTATATGTTCATTATGATTCAATTAAGCAAGTTTACATTTGTCCTAAAGATGGGTCAAAGCAATTTTCTAGAGGAAGAACAATCATGCCCATTTAGTTCTGCACCAAGGAAAAGTTAAAATAACCTTCAAAGGAAGGATCAAGAGCTATCTATTATCCAAAATCGAAGATTTTAATGTTAGATATGGACATTTGAGAAATTTTGACTTGTTACTTGGGGTTGTGGCTCCATTATTCGAAATATTGAATTAGCTCTCAGTCCTTGATTTCTAGATTGGAATTCAAATTATCAAATAATGGGAATCTCCATTAGTAATCGGATTTCTAATCCTCTTACCAGATGGAATCCAGTCTTATTATCAGAATAATTTTTTATCTTCTTACTATATGAAGTTCTGGTCTTTTGTCAAATGGATTTTTGGTAATCATACCAGATGGATTTCTAGTCCTCTATTCAATTGAAATTATGGTAATCATACTAGATGGATTTTTGGCCTCTTATTAAAACAATTTATGTATTTCAAACTAGAGGGGTTTCTGGTCTTATTGTCAATTTAATTTCTAAACTTATATCAAACAAATCTATGGAACTTTTTACGAGATAAATTTCTAGTCTTCTTGCAAATTGAATTTATGGCATTCTTATCAAGTAGATTTCTAGTCTTCTTAATTAAGTTTAGCTTTATATTGAAATATAGAAAGCTCCTTTATATAACGAAGGAGATAAATTAATCCATGTCTAAAATTCAATTTAAAAAAAATATTGAAAGTCATCGTCCTTTGCTTTATGTTTTCCAGGAAAATAGGATTGAAGAACTCATAAAAAGTTGGAAAGGTGAGAAGATAATTGGTTTTACAGTAAATTGTAAAAAGCTTCTTTTATACAAGGAGGGGGGCTAATGTTACCAACATATTTTTTGAATACTATGTTAAGAGAATGAAGAGGAGGATATAGACGCAATGGAAGATAGTGTTGCTACAAATACATATATCGAGCATCTAATGAAAACATATCGAATTTATAAATGCATGCTCAGTTAATAAATATATGATTATACATTGAGCCTCCAATTCAATAACATAGCAAGCATCTAACATGAAGATATAAAACCATAAAGGAAGTCGAATTTAAAGGCATAAAGGATGTCAAGACATTATAACCTAAAGTAAAGGTATCGACCCCACAAGCATAGAAGTAATTTATAAGAGGTAATATCCAGTTTATAGAGTGATAAAATTATCGAACATGAAAATATAAAACGTATCAAGCTTATAAAAGTGAAGATAGTGTGCTCCCACAATGACAGAAGGGATGTCGAGCTACTATAACGAAGATTGTCACCAAGTATGGGGATACCGAACATCTAACATTAAATAAAGATATTGAGTTTAAAGAAGACATCGAACATTTAAAGAGAACTGTCAAATAAATGGTAAATGAGTTGAGGAGTGGTGCCGATTTTCTGGAGGTAACGGGTCTCTACAAAAGCAGATGTTATGGAGCATTTAAAAGGAAAAATGACGTTGAACGACAACAATGAAAAAGTTGTCGAACGCCTAACAATAAGAAGATTTTGAGTTTTTAGAAGGTAAATGAAGATGTCAAACTATTAAATATCGAGCTACAACTAATTTGGAAACATAGAAGATATCGAGTCTTTGAGGCCTAAATGATATCGAGCCTCTGCAGCATAATGTTGTAGAGCATGAAACAAAGAAAGAGTGATATACCATCTAAAGATGCCGAGTTTATAACATGAATCTATTATGCTTATAATGGTAATATTAAGATGCTATGAAAGCCTATCAAACAGTGACAATCAAAGATGAGTCTTTGCTATAACAATATATATCGAATCTTAACAGCAAAATAGGATGGTATCGAACAACCAAATGTAAATGAGGATATCGAGTCTTTCGACCAATAGCAATAATCGAACCTTTACAACACTAAATTTGTAAAGAATTTACAAACGGCCAAAATTAGCCTTACGAAGAAGTGCTGAGTATTGATAGTACAAAGAGGGTAGCGAATATGTAAACTGAGAGGAAATATGACAGCTACTCCGCCAGCCGCTACTACTATAAATAGTCCCCCTTGGCCATTCAAATGGGGGGATTATTTCTTTCCCTCTCTCTCAAATTAAAAAAAAAATCCTAAATTGTGACGACTCGAATTTTTAACGGTCGTTAATTGGTAATTAACTGGATTAAATCGTTAGAAATACTGATTTATAAGTAAAACGAATAAAAAATTCTAACAATTAAATATCTGGACATACATAAATTTATTTAAAACTATAATAAATGTTGAATTATAAAATCTGGATATGGTAAATCTTATAGTAAATAAATAAATAATATATTTCACCATTTAAATTCAAGATGAAATATTCATAAATATATAAATAGATATATACAAGCTTTATAATATGTATAAGTATATAAACATATTTATATGTGTATGTATCCATATGAAGTAAAATGTAGGGAAGTTGTAAAGGTATAGATAAAAATAAATATAATAAATATATATTAGTCTATGATAACAAACATGGGAGAAATGAATTGTTATGCATGTAAGATCTTTATATATGTAAGTAAAGGTTAAAAGTTCATGTGGACAATAGAATAAATATGTATACATACATAAGCTTTATGAAAGAATAATAAAATAAAATAAAAAATAAATATACTAGTGAATAAGGATATTTGTGTATATATGTTATAGAATCTTACATATGGTCTAAGGGTAGATGATATATGTATATATATCAGGGAACATTATGATGACAATTTCGTCTCAAGATCACAAAATGGCTAATCAACAAAACAAATCAGAACTTTTTTTTATGTGAAATCAAATCACTTAAAGTAAGGGAATCACATCAATTTTTATTATGAAAATATAATAATAAAATAATAAAAATAAATCGACAAGTTTAAGCCAGTATAAGGGATCAGCCACTCTAGCTCTCCCTGCACATTTCCTTCTATTATATATACTTCAGTACCTTTGTCTTTGGGAGATTTTCTTTCATTGGAGAATAGGCTAAGTAAAACAAGAAAAATATATACTTAGTTCTGCATTTTTACAACTTAAAATGAACTAAACTCAACTCAAGAAAGATCAAAGCTAGCACCAGTTTCAAGATCTTTGTTTTTTGATCAAGACAAATCAAGTAGAGCAGCAGTTTCAAGCATATGGCCTCTGTTTAAAAGAAAGATGAGCATAACTAAACTCTTTTATACTGATAGTATATGATATGGTTTTGGGTTATGAAAATTGAAGTGCTGTGGATATGAATTATTATGCAGTAATGTGTGTATACTAATATGTGAACGTGTGCAAGTATTATAAACAGAGAAGCCAGGCCACTCCTCATCTTTTATGTTTGTTCAGTATAAAAAAATGTTATGTTGATTTCAAAATTGCTTATCTCTCAATCCAATTTGATTTAGTTTATAGTATAAAAAGGAAAACGGGTTGTTTTTTATTATACTTGGATTTAAAATTGGTTTCATCCAATATTATCAAGTGTGAAGAAATTAAAGTGCATAATACTGTAAGATAACCAAAAATGTTAGGAAATCAGGTATTTTATTTTGGATTTTTAGGTACATGATCATGTTCGCCATTGGAAATGGGAATTTTCGAAGGTGGTTCATGATTTTTAATCTCGTAGGTATCGAGAAAGGAAGAAATGGACGGGTTTCGATCATGGGTCAAATTGCGGCGATCCAGTCAGAGATGACGTTCAGGGTTCAGCCAGAAGATGGCTAAAGGAAAGGGGGACTTGAGAAAAATGGAGTGGCACGTTACAAGGCGACGTGGTGGCCGGTCGAAGGGAAAGTATGGTTTGGAGGTGGAAGTTTGGTCATGGACAGCTCTATGGTGACAGCGGCATCGAGAAGGGGTCTGAGTGATGTGGTATGGGGGAAAAGGAAGGGGAGGCCACGACTAGGTTGATGGTGAAGTTCGGTGTTCGTAGGAGGCCGGTGGTGGTTGAACTACGTTAGAGGAGTGGTCTATGAGTTACTAGTGATGGAGTTTTATTTCGAATTTCGATTTCGATGGTGTCGTCGAGTTTTGGGAAGGCCAAAGGATTTCGTAGGTCGGATTTGATGTGTGCTGGTGGTCGGAGGGAGACGGCGGTGATTCGTTAACGCGTGCATGTGCATGATTTGGATCAAGTGCACGCCGTATCATCAAAGGAAGACGTAGTGGCAGGAATAAAAGAGGAGGAGAGGGGAAGTTTTTGCGTGGATCGGTTTTGGGCTTGGGCCCGCTTTTAATAATAATAATAAAAGTATAAAACAAGTTCTCAAAAGTAATTCTAACCAAATTATTTTAAATCAAATGTTTTTAACTTAGACTTTAAGGAGAATAAGTAATTTAAAGCTATAAATTTACCCCAAATTTAGGTTAATAAATGATGCAAGTTTAATGGTTTAAGTTTAAATTAATTAAGTTTGAGATAACTATATATATAGGTTAATTATTTAATTATTACAAAAGCTTATTAAAGTAAAATAAATGGTGATAAATAAGTAATGGTTAGAGGAAGATAAAATGTTTTAACCCTTTAATTAATGAATAGTCTTAAGTGATTTTGCATGTTTAATAATTAATTAATTCCAAATATTTGATTAAAATAAAATATGACTAAAGGGTTTACTTACAATGATTAAACAAGATTTGTTGATAATTAGTTTTGGTTAAAATTAATTAGATGGTTGTGTGTCTAGTTAGGCTAGAGTATGAATGATTGAATTGAATACTTTTGATTTCTTTAATATCTCAAGTATGTTGATTCTTGTTATTCTGTAATATGACATACTCTGGACTGAACTGTCGATAAATATGAATCGCTTATTTAAATAGATATATGTGATGGAATTACAGTGCGAATATGGCATTCTGAAATTTAAATTGAATTGTTTTTACTTAAACAACTTGGTTTAAAGGATGGCGTTGGATTCGAAGTAACCAAGATCGGATATCAGCGATAGTCAGAACCACTTCGATTAATAACTGCTATAATTCTTTATAGATTTGATTATAGAATCAAATTGGCTGGAATGGAATAAATTAAGAAAACACAGCCATTTAAACTGGTATTTAGATATTATTTTGTGAAATAAGTGTTTGGCTATAGCAAGATAAAACTGTTAGAAATGCGGATTACGGATCTTAAGGCTAGGATTACCACTATAGGGGGGTGAATAGTGCTTATAAAGAATTACTAAATCTTTTTGAGTTTATGTTAGTTTAAACACAGATGTATGCAATATACAGACACAGATATGATCACAGAAACAAACAAAAATGCAGAAATAAAATAAAAAGCAATAAAGGAAAGAACACACCGGATTTTATACTGGTTTGGAGTTACCCTACATCCAGTCCCGTAACACAAGTACGAATTTCCTTTCCAAAGAAATCTTTACAATTGCACCCTTGATTTCAAGGCTATGAGGTACACCCTCCAGAATCACAATCCTCTAGGTAGAGATACTTGATTTTCCAGGCTACAAGTTCACCCACTTGATTTTACGGGCACCCAATTGATTTCCCAAGTCTACAATCACACCTAATCACTCTTGATTGATTTTCAAGGCTACAATCACACCTTTTCTCACTAAGTTGATTACAAAAAGCCTATAGCTCTGAATAGCACTGAGGATCTTGTTGAGATAGTGATAGAGAATCAAACTATGAATGATCGAGTTCAAATTCAATGTAGATTTTGGCAGAGTAATGATAAGAACTTTTATTAAGAAAAGTGGAAGAAGAATAGGAGTGAAAAACAAGAAAATATGACGTAAAATTCATTGAAACTGACCCCGATTTATAGTAGAACAACAGTCATGTCCATTCGTGAAGAGTTATGGCAAATAAACACTTCTTTTGAAATTGAAATTTTGAACTCAACTGACACCATGTCGACATGGTCACCATGAGTATGTCGACATCCCAAAGCATTTTTTGATGATTTGATTTTCTTTGAAAATAACCTTTATCTTATATTAAAACTATTTTAAACTTTATAAATATACTTAACTATAGTTAAAATTCATAAGTAAATATAGAGAATAATATATGTAGAATTTAACTATAATTTTATATTTAAATCTAAGTATAAATATTTAAAAGCTAAATATATTATATTAAAAGATAGTTTAAAATCAGGAGTAATTTGACTTTGAAATATGATTTTGAGGCTAAAATTATTTAAAATCAGGATAGATGTTTTTGATGCTTTTAAAAGGAAGGTTTTGAAATCATTTTGAAAACAAGATATAATTTTGAAAAATCATTTTGAATAAAAGGTTAGCAGATACAAAACAATGTTCCACTAGATTTTTGGTAGGTTCCATCCTACTTAGGGTTCCTTCCCTTTAACAGGCTTGAAGTGGATTCCATTCCACGAATAAATTGGATTTTAAGATGTCAGTGCTTTTCTAGGAGTTTTAAAAAAAAATTCTAATTATTACTTGAACTCTTGATAATCTTGATACTTATGAGTCTTCAATCTTGATATCTTGAATCTCTATACTGTACAGTCTTCATTCTTGATACCTACATGGTTAAATCCTGCATATACATATATATCTAAACTTATAATGTTTGTATTTATATTTTATAATCTATTCTAAGGTTGTTTTCATCAACACCATCATCTCACGGACTAACAATCTCCCCTTTTTTGATGATGACAACCTTTTTTTATAAAATATTGCTTCTATCCTAATAACTCCCCCTAAAACTAATAACTTCCCCTTAATCTATGCCTAACTACCCTATTTTATACTTCTCCCCCTTTGTCATCAAAAAAAAAACAAACTCTAAACTTTATAACTCCAAACTATATAACTCCCCCTAAATCTAATACCCTATGATATGTGATTATAATGATAGTGTTATCATAAATAATCAACACTTAGATAATCCTAATCCTAAACTACTAACTATTCTAAGTATATGATAACCATATAGTTATATTTATTAATAGGGAAGAACACATATAAGAAAACAATTTAGTTTTTAATCATATAGTTATATTTATATTTTTGTTGTAAACGTAAGAAGGAATAAACGACAATGGTAAAGAAAGAGAAGAAACTAATGTGTGTTTTTGAACATAGGAGATCTATGAATCGAACAATTTGGATAATGGAAACAGAAATTTCCACGTTGTTCGACAAGATTCCCATCTTTGTCAAAGCACGCTTCTCCAATGCACACGACTTTGTCGTCATCTTCCGCATGCGCTTCTTCCATGGGTTCTTCTTCTTCTTCTTCGCTGGCCTCTTGTTCTTGATTGTATGAAGAATCTACATCAATCAAGATAGGGTTGGCTTGATTATCCATTAGAAATTTTTTCAAATTCCTTAGAACCTTGCCTTGCCTCTCTTGTTCCTTTGCCATACGGAGTTGAATCACTTGAATTTCAGTCATTATCTGAAGTGCATCCTTCAGAGACTCCTCCATTTTTGTTACACGGGCGAGATTAGTACGTTGAAAAGGACCAGAAGTAGGAGAGGGGAACGAAAATGTTGATTTTATGTTTGATTTTGAAGATGATGCCATGATTTTATTTGTTTCAGAAGATAGAATAGGAAGAGAACAGAGAGAATGATCAAAAATTCGAAAACAAGAAGAATATATAACCAATTTTTTGAATTTTGGTGGGAATTTTTTTTAAAAATAAGAATGTTGTATGTCGACATTGGTATATGGGGGATGTCGACATGCTTCTTTATATTTCTACTATTTGATTTGTTTTAGTATTAATTATTTATTATAATGGATATTTATATTTTATATTTCAGTTATTGAACAAATACCTAATTCTCTTCTTAATTTAGTAAATATTGATTCATTTAAGGGTTTTGTTAAAATATCAGCAATTTGATTCTCAGAATTGATATAATCGAGAGTAACTACTTCCTTATATTGTCTCTAAGAAAATGATGTCTGATATCAATATGTTTAGTTCGAGCATGTTGAGTAGTATTTTTGGATAAATTTATTGCACTAGTATTATCACAATAAATTGGTGATTTTGAGATATTAAAACCATAATCTTTTAAAGTTTGTTGCATATATATTACTTGAGAACAAGCCAAAGCAGCAGAAATATACTCTGCTTCAGTTGTTGATAAAGAAACTGTGTTTTGCTTTTTACTAAACCAGGAAACCAGAGAATGCCCCAAAAAGTGACAAGCCCCACTTGTACTTTTTCGGTCTGATTGACAATCAGCATCACAGTAAGATATTAAGTCAAAAGAATAACTTTTAGGGTAAAATAAGCCATAATCAGATGTGTGTTTAACATATCTTATGATTCGTTTTACGGCTTTTAAATGGGTCCCTTTAGGTTGGGATTGATATCTGGCACAGAGACACACTACGCATGATATCAAGTCTACTAGCAGTAATATAGAGTAGTGATCCAATTATTCCTCTATATAATTTTTGATCTACATCTTTCGAGAGATCTTCTTTACTGAGGTACACATTGGTTGCCATGGGAGTGGGTTTTCCACTTGCAATAGTCAAACCAAATTTAATAATTAGGTCTTTAGCATATTTTTCTTGACTAATAAAGATACCATTATCTAATTGTTTTATTTGTAATCCTAAAAAGAAATTTAATTCACCCATATGACTCATCTCAAACTCTTTTGTCATTATTTCAGAAAATTCTTTGTTTATTTCAATATTAGTTGATCCAAAAATGATATCATCTACGTAAACTTGTACTAGTTGAATATCATTTTTATTTCTTTTAATAAAAAGAGTGTTATCTGCTTTACCAATTTCAAAATTTGATTGTAATAAATAAGATCATAGTCTATCATACCAGGCTCTAGGAGCTTGTTTTAGACCATATAAAGCTTTCTTAAGTTTGTAAACATGATTTGGTAATTTATCATTTTCAAAAAGTGGTGGTTGTTCACCATGTACTTCTTCTTTTACAAATTCGTTTAAAAAGGAACTTTTAACATCCATTTGAAATAATTTGAAATTATTACGATTTGCGAAAGCAAGTAGAATCCTAATGGCTGCTAATCTTGCTACAGGAGCAAAGGTTTCATCAAAATCTATTCCTTCTTTTTACCTTGAGCGACTAATCGAGCTTTATTTCTAACTACCTCTCCTTGTTTATTCATTTTATTTTTATAAACCCATTTAGTTCCAATTATAGTTTTATTTTCAGGTCTAGGAACAAGTTCCTAAATATCATTTCTAGTAAATTGATTTAATTCTTCCTGCATAGCCAAAATCCATGAATCATCAATTGGTGCTTCTTTTGGATTTTTGGGTTCAATAGTTGATATAAAAGCTATATTACTCATTTAATTTAGTTGATTTCTAGTTTTAACAACATATTGCATATCTCCAAGTATATTTTCTATAGGATGATCTTTTAAAAGTTTAGTCCTTTTATTAGGATGATTAATTTCATTATTAGTTTCAATTGATTCATGATTTTGAGTGATTAAATCCTCTTCATCATTTGTATCTTCAAAATTTTTGAAATTCTCATCATATGAAACATGCATTGTTTCTTCAATAGTGTCAGTTTTAAAATTAAACACTCTGTATGCTTTACTTCTATTAGAGTATCCGATAAAGATTCCTTTATCGGATTTAGGATCAAATTTATCTAAATTATCTTTTGTATTTAAAAAAAAGCATTTACTTTCAAAAATTCTGAAATAAGATACCTTAGGCATCTTTGAATAAAGAAGTTCATAAGATGTCTTATCAGCTATAGGCCTAATTAAAATTCTATTTAAAATATAACAGGCGGTAGCAACTGCTTCTGCTTAAAAATTCTTTGGTAAATTACTATCTAAAAACATAGTTCTCGCACACTCTTGAATCGTTCTATTTTTATGTTCCACTACTCTGTTTTGTTGTGGAGTTCTTGGAAATGAAAATTTGTGAGTTATTCCCTTTTTATTGCAGAATTCCTCAAAATTTTCATTTTCAAATTCTCCACCGTGATCACTTCGAATAGTTATAATTTTTAGAGAAAATTGATTTTGAATTCTTTTTGAAAAAATCTTAAAATATTCAAAAGTATCACTTTTATGTTTCAAAAATATTGTCCATTTAAATCTAGAGCAATCATCTACAATTACAAAAACATATTTACTATGATTTATTGACAGAATTTGAGATGGACCAAATAAATCAAGATGAAGTAATTCAAGAGGTTTTGAAGTTGAAATCATATCTTTTAATTTAAAGGAACTTTTTCTAAGTTTTCCTAATTGACATGCATCACGTAAACTATCTACTTTAAAATTCATTTTAGGAAGACCTCTTACTAGATCATGTTTTGACAGTCTAGATAACAGTTTGAAATTCAAATGCCCAAATCTCTTATGACAAATCCAAGGGTCACTTGTATTTGCCAACAGACACGGGTTATCATTTGAAATTTTCATACTAAGAATATATTCCTGACTCCCTCAAATATTATGCTTGAATTATTATCTTCAATGTGACATTTATCTTTTTCAAATTTAATTTTATATCCTTTATCGCAGAGTTGACTTATACTTAGCAGATTATGTTTCGGATTCTTAACTAGCAAAACATTAGTAATAGTAGGAGTTTCAGAATTACCGACTTTGCCGATGCCAATCACATATCCTTTTGAATTGTCTCCAAAGTTAACCAGTCCTCCATCTTTGTATATAATATCATTCATTATATATGGAATGCTTGTCATGTGTCTAGAACATCCACTGTCAAGTACCCATTTGTTATTTTTGATCTGCACAATTTGTCCGTTGTGGACTGATTCCTCAATAGCCATAAAGCATGATTCCTGCACATCAAACAATTTTGGTAGATAACTCGAATTTGAATATTGATTATATGCAGACTCATGAAACAATGATGATATGAATATTTCTACACTAGTGCTAACAAATATAGCCATCTAAAAAAAATTCAAAAATCAGATTATGAAACTTTGAAAACCTTGCTCTGATACCAATTGTTAAAAATGCGGATTACGGATCTTAAGGCTTGTATTAACACTAGAGGGGGGTGAATAGTGTTTATAAAGAATTACTAAATATTTTGATTTTATGTAAATTTAAACACAGATGTGGGCAATATACAGACAAAGATATGATCACAGAAACAAACACAGATGCAGAAATAAAATAAAAGGCAGTAAAGGAAAGAACATGTCGGATTTTATACTGGGTCAGAGTTATCCAACATCCAGTCCCGCAACACAAGTACGTATTTCCTTTCAAAATAAATCTTTACAATTACACCCTCAATTTTAAGGCTACGAGGTACACCCTCCAGAATCACAATCCTCTAGGTAGAGATACTTGATTTTCCGGGCTACAAGTTCACCCACTTGATTTTACGGGTAACAAGTACACCCAATCTGATTTCCCAAGGCTACAATCGCACCTTATCACGCTTGATTGATTTTCAAGGCTACAATTACACCTTTTCTCGCTAAGTTGATTATAAAAAGCCTATAACTCTGAATAACACTGAGGATCTTGTGGAGATAGTGATAGAGAATCAAACTACGAATGATCGAGTTCAATTCAATGTAGATTCGGCAGAGTAATGATAAGAATTTTTATTAAGAAAAGTGGAAGAAGAAGAAGAGGAGTGTAAAACCAGAAAATCTGATGTAAAATTCGTTGAAACTAACCCATATTTATAGTAGAACAACAGTCATATCCATTCGTGAAGAGTTATGGCGAATAGACACTTCTTTTGAAATTGAAATTTTGAACTCAACTGACACCATGTTGACATGGTCACCATGAGTATGTCGACATCCCAAAGCATTTTTTAATGATTTGATTTTCTTTGAAAATAACCTTTATCTTATATTAAAACTTTTTTTGGACTTTATAAATGTACTTGGCTATAGTTAAAATTCATAAGTAAATATAGAGAGTAATATATATAGAATTTAACTATAATTTTATCTATAAATCAAAGTATAAATATTTAAAAGTTAAATATGTTATAATAAAAGATAGATTAAAATCAGGAGTAATTTGACTTTGAAATTAAAGATGATTTTGAGGCTAAAATTATTTAAAATCAGGATAGATGTTTTTGATGCTTTTAAAAGAAAGGTTTTGAAATCATTTTGAAAACAAGATATAATTTTGAAAAATCATTTTGAATAAAAGGTTAGCGGATACAAAACAATATTCCACTAGATTTTTCGTAGGTTCCATCCTACTAGGGTTCCATCCCTTTAACAGGCTCGAAGTGGATTCTATTCCACGAATAAATTGAATTTTAAGATGCCAGTGCTTTTATAGGAGTTTTAACAAAATTTTCTAATTAAATAATAAATTACTTAAATTCTTTAACTCTTGATTATCATGATACTCATGAGTCTTCAATCTTGATATCTTGAATCTCTATACTGTACAGTCTTCATTCTTGGTACCTGCATGGTTAAATCCTGCATATACATATATATCGAAACTTATAATTTTAGTATTTATATTTTATAATCTATTCAAAGGTTGTTTTCATCAAAACCATCATCTCACGGACTAACAAAAACTCGAAGTGATGAATGAGTTACCTAGGTTTTCAAAGAAGTTTTTTACAACTTAAGTATTTCATATTAAATGGGTTTACTCACGCTGGTTTCCATCCTGACTCGGGTGTTAGTGTATTGTAATGCTCGGGTCAGACTGAGTATTACAGATTTTCAATTTTAGACGTTGGGAGCTCAGGGAACGAGATGGACTGCATGGACGTATGGAGTATATTCCGTTGTGTATTAGAGAATGTATTGATAGTATTTAGGGGCAGGTTATTATAACTGTCCAATTTATTTGTGAATGATTGTACATTGATATATTATATGTAAATTGACATTTACAGCTTTCTTTGTGCAAATGCTGCTATTTTTCATATTATATTTTGTTCCGCTACGATTGTGAGATTCTATGCTTTTGTTTTCTGCTTCTTCTTCTACCTCTTTTTCTTCTTAACCCTAACAGTCTGGGATTTCCGATACCCGATTTTCAAGGTCGAAAATTTCGGGCCGTTGCATTTGGTATCAGAGCTAAAGGTTAAGCGAGAACCTTGGCTCTGGTGGGGGTTACTCATTAGAGATAGGGTCATTGGTATCCTAGAATGAGTTGAGCATATTATATGAGAGCGTACTTGTTATTTTCCTATATAATGATTTATAGAAACGGTTTTAAAAATGATTTTTATATAAGCTTATATTTTGATGTATAAAGCAATAATTTTTCTAATTATTATGTATATTAAGGTAATTGGTTATTGATTATTGAGATTAAATATAATAATAAGAATTAAGTGGTAATATATATACAACTAAATAGAAATTTGGGTAAGGATTAACTACAAAAATAGGTTGAGCTAAAAATGGATTCAAAACTGAATTTAAATCCTAGAAAATTAAAAAGAATTTTCAAATTATTGAAATAAGTTACCTTGATTTTGATTTTCCAGCAAATGATTATGGAATATATAGAATGTTTGATTTCCAGATGTGATAATTATCATAAATTGGAAATTGTGTTTAATAAAGGGATGTTTATTTTTAGAGTAAATAGTGATAAAGTTAATTTGAAATAAAACGAAATTTTGAATTTTAGAAAAAAAAAGTTTAAAATAAACTAGATTATCGCATTAATGAATTGGAAGTGTGTCTCTCTATATATATATATTTGGAAAATAAGAATAAAAGTTGAAAATTCTACTAATCAAAGTCGAAGATAGGTTAGGAAGTCCCTCTAGAATCCAGTCTAAGAAAGTGATGGCTAAAAGTGAAGAATGGAAGGCAAGACGCAGGGAGCGGAGGGCAGTTGCACGTAAGGAACGAGAAGAAGCAATACAAGAGTATGAGAAACATGTTAAGGAAAGGGCTCGACCAGGGCCTTATGATAATGTCACCTGCTACAGATATTACAATAAGGGTCATTATGCAGCCAAATGCAGTAAAACAAGGAAGGAATTGAAAGGTACATTCCAATGGTTTCGCTCTGAGATCTTATGCTTTAAGTGTCATAAGAAAGTACATTTCCTAAACCATTGCCCTGAAGTGAGGAAGGTGATGCGTAAACCCGTAAAACCAGTCAACAATTCGACTATTTGCTATCATTGTAAGATGACGGGACACATCGCTAGGAATTGTCCCAAGAGACGGAAGAAGAGTAAGGTTGTGGAACGTCCTGTAGGAGGCGTGAAGGTTATCCAGATTGATGGAAAGGTAGAAACCTTTTGTGGTAAATGTTATAAGTGGGGACATCCTGTTGAAAAGTGTATGTTCGGGATTTTCCTATTGGAAGGAAGTCCCTAGAGAGGATTCTTGTAAAGAATACTAGGGCTCTGTTCTCTTCTAAAGCCCTAGGTGATAGAGAAGGCATCTAGATTTATGACTTCTGTAAGACTCTTATTTTGGATAAATGGATGTAATGTTTGAACTACTAGTGTGTAGTCTATCAATGTATGGAATCTTTTGTGGCAGTACAATCTAATATAAATTCACTTGTTATTTATTTGAGATCAGAATTGAAATTAGTTCAAATTGGAATTTGATTTGAATTAATTGAAATTGTAATTGAAGTTGAATAACTTTAAATTCAAATAGGAATTGACTTGAATTTGGGAAAGTAATTGAAGTTAATTCAAATTTAATTGAAATTGAATCAATTTAAATGGAAGTGGAAATTGAAAATTGATTGGAATGGTAGATTGGGAGATTGAACAGTTCGACTCTGAACTATTTTCAATATAAACTACTTTAATATAAACTGTCTAAAATCCATTTCCTAAAATATTTAAATTAAATTGATCTCTCCAAGCTATTTACTATACAAAACATTCTTTTTAAAATTCAAACTATCTTATACTTACTATTCAACCATTTTACAACTATTTTGCAACTGTCTAACTATTCTATAATTATTTAACTATTTTACAACTAATAACTATTTTATAACTACTTAACTATTTACAATTATTTTACAACTAAGCTATTTTACAACTACTTATCCATTTTAAACTTTTTAAGCTATTTTCTAAATTCAAACTGGTCAGAGTGCAAATTGTTGGATTTAAACACCAATTGAGATAAGAATTGAAGTGATAACCCAAATTGAAGTTGAAGTAATTGTGAATAAGTGAATAGAAATCAAAATGAATGCGAATAAAAAGAAATTTTATTTAGCTAATAATCAATAAAGATAAATATGTAGGATGTATGTATATTATTCTATTCGCATAACGATTTGATTTAGGTTCGAGCACAGAATTTCGGGATAGTATATCGATCCGAGTTGGGATTTTTCACTTTCGACGGCGAACCCTGGATATGGATTTTTGATTGATTTTGGAAATTCTCTACCATATTTATAGCTATGCAAGGAGAATGACGGTTTTTTTGATCAAGAAACCAGATCTGAGTCCGCACTAAAAAGTCAGGTGGACGATACTAGTTCGGAAGTAAAATTGTATGATCGAGTGAGTGATCGGATTTGATATTGCATACGGATGATATATGTACATCGTATGTGCTTGAATGAAATAGATATTGAAAATTTTGAAAAGAACTGTAAAAATGATTTTTGAAATGGAAAAGTATATTTTGAGAAATTTATGATGAATAAGAGTGGAAGTTGGATATCACTATAATTGAAACTCATTTTATAAAAAGTAAATAATGTGGCAAATAACTTCTTAAAGGAAATCGAATTTGAATGTTGATTTGGCATAAATAAAGTTAAATATATATATTTGTTATATATGATAAACTCCGCTTGTTGAATCTATAACCAGAAGAAAAGATCTATGAAAAATATTTGAAGTATAAAAAGGAATTTATATAAGTAGGAAGTGATTCAAAAATATTTTGTTTATAAACCTATATATATAATGATTTTATGAAGTTAGGAAAAAGGTTTTTGGAACCCGTTAATTTTTGAAAGGCTTTTGAATTTGGAAAAAAGCAAATTTTAGGAATTTGGGAAGTCAAGTTTGGGAACTATCGATTTTGGAAAAATGGGATTTATATGTGATACATATAAGAGTATGATTTTAAAGTTACTATATGTGTGTAGTATAAAATGTTTTGAGAATGCAATAAGGGAAAATCGCTCCCATTTTGAGTTGGAAACCGTTAGTAGGAGATCCATTGGGTGGTTCTGCCTTGAGCGCTAAAGGGGGGTTCTAAATTTTGATCCCAGAGGATGTCCAAACTAAATTGTAGTTCCTGTGGATTGTGATTGGGGTAGAGAAAGTCGAGGGTGCTGATGCCTACAGAGACATTGGGGTTATGCCGTGACACAGTGTAACTCGGTGTAACTGCGATCTACTGCATTCCATAACCGAAGTCGATGGGCAGTGATTGCCTAAAGTCTACATTTGATTTCGCTGGGAGAAAGACGTAACATTGATAGACTGCGATCTATGAGGACATAGCAAAAGTCGTGTGGAAGTGAGTGCCTACAGGCTACATTGGGCTCGACCGAGGTAGTCTGCGATCTATGTGGTGAAGTTTCATTTGGCAACGAAATTCAAGGGCGTCGATGCCTACAGTTACATGGTTTTTGTCGTGATGGCAACGTAACCCTGGGTGTAGCTGCGACCTGTGGCGGTTCCATGGTGTAATCGAGGGACACGGATGCCTACTGTTTTCTATGGATTTTGCCGGGATGGCGACGTAATCATCGGGCTAACTGCGACCATGAAGGGGGTGATGATTTCCAGAGCATTCTCACAAAAATGTTTTCTACATTCTCACAAATATTTTTTAAATATTTTCACT
This sequence comes from Allium cepa, assembly GCA_030765085.1. Lineage (NCBI taxonomy): Eukaryota > Viridiplantae > Streptophyta > Magnoliopsida > Asparagales > Amaryllidaceae > Allium > Allium cepa. The sequence goes on from CM060943.1 coordinate 116,444,415, forward strand.
GGGTGTTGAAAACGGGTCTACTAAGTACTTATAGATTTTCAGTCCTATGCATGATCAACGTATGACCGAATTTCTATGAAAATAAGGATTGACTTGTTGAGACATCAAGTTATAAAGATTATTTTTATAAAGCTATTTTGGTAACATTATGTAGATTTTAAAGTGTTTTAAAAACTTTAGAATAAAAACAATTAAGAATGTCTAAAGAATGATTTAACTGATAATAAACATTGTAATTAGAATTCTTGCTTACTTCCTTTTCGAGGACGAAAAGTTTTAAAGGGGGAGGAATATGACGACCCAGATTTTTAACGGTCTTTAATTGGTAATTAACCGGATGAAATCATTAGAAATATTGATTTATAAGTAAAACGAATAAAAATTTCTGACAATTAAAATATCTAGACATACATAAATTTATTTAAAACTATAATAAATGTTGAATTATAAAATCTCTGGATATGATAAATCTTATTGTAAATAAATAAATAATATATTTCACCATTTAAATTCAAGATAAAATATACATAAATATATAGATAGACATATACAAGCTTTATAGTATATATAAGTATATAAATATATTTATATGTGTTTATATCCATATGAAGTAAAATGTAGGAAAGTTGTAAAGGTATGAATAAAAAAAAATATAATAAATATATATAAGTCTATGATAACAAACATGTGGGAAATGAATGGTTATGCATGTATGATCTTTATATATGTAAGCAAAGGTTACAAGTTTATGATGGACAATAGAATAAATATGTATTAATACATAAGCTTGATGAAAGAAAAAAAATTAAAAAAAATATGCTAGTAAATAAGGATATTTGTGTATTTATGTTATAGAACCTTGCATATGGTCTAAGGGTAGACAATAAATGTGTATATATATTAGGGAACATTATGATGACAATTTCATCTCAAGATCACAAAATGGCTAATCAACGAAACAAATCAAAACTTCTTTATGTGAAATCAAATCATTTAAAATAAGGGAATCACATCAGTTTTTATTATAAAAAAATAAAAAAAAATATTAAAAATAAATCAACAAGCTTAAGCTTGTACAGGAGATCAGTCACTCTAGCTCTCCCTATACATTTCCTTCTATTATATACACTTCCGTACCTTTGTCTTTGGGAGATTTTCTTTCATTGGAGAACAAGCTAAGTACAACAAGAAAAATATATACTTAGTTCTGCATTTTTACAACTTAAAACAAACTAAACTCAACTCAAGAAAGATCAAAGCTAGCACCAGTTTCAAGATCTTTGTTATCTGATCAAGACAAATATAGTAGAGCAGCAGTTTCAAGCATATGGCCTCTGTTCAAAAGAAAGGTGAGCAGAACTAAACTTCTTTATACTGATAGTGTATTATATGGTTTTGGGTTATGAAAATCGAAGTGCAGTGGATAGGAATGATTTTGCAGTAATGTGTGTATACTAATATGTGAATGTATGCAAGTATTATAAACAGATAAGCCATGCTACTCCTCATCTTTTATGTTTGTTCTGTATAAAAAAATGTTATGCTGATTTAAAAAATTTCTTATCTCTCAATCCAGTTCGATTTAGGTTATAGTATAAAAAGGAAAACGAGTTTTTTTTATTATACTTGGATTTAAAATTGGTTTCATCCAATATTATCAAGTGTGAAGAAATTAAAGTGCATAATATTGTAAGATAACCAAAAATGTTAGGAAATCGGGTATTTTATTTTGGATTTTTTAGCACCTGATCATGTTCGCCGTTGGAAATGGGTATTTTCGAAGGTGGTTTCATGATTTTTAATCGCATAGGTATCGAAAAAGAAGAGATGGACGGGTTTTGTTCATGGGTCAAATTGCGGCGAACCAGTCAGAGATGACGGTCGGGGTTTGGTCAGAAGATGGCTGAGGGAAAGGGGGACTTTAGAAAAATTGAGTGACGCGTTACAAGGTGACGTGGTGGCCAGTCGAAGGGAAAGTAGGGTTTGGAGGTGGATTTTGGTCGTGGATAGCTCTATGGTGACAGCGGCGTCAGGAAGGGGTTTGAGTGATGCGGTATGGGGGGAAAAGGAAGGGGAGGCCACGGCGAGGTTGATGCTGAAGTTCGGTGCTGGCAGGGGGCCGGTGGTGGCTGAACGAGGTTAGAGGAGTGGTCGATGAGTTCGTGGTGATGGAGTTTTATTTTGAATTTTGATTTTGATGGTGTCGCTGAGTTTTGGGAAGGCCAAAGGATTTCGTGGGTCGGAGTTGATGTGCACTGGTGGTCGGCGGGGGACGGCAATGGCTCGTCAACGCGTGCACGTGCATGATTTTGTTTAGGTGCATGCCGTATCATCAGAGGTAGACGTAGTGGCAGGAATAAAAGAGGAGGAGAGGGGAAGTTATTGCATGGATCGCTTTTGGGCTTGGGCCTGTTGTTAATAATAATAAAAAGTTCTCAAAAAGAATTCTAACCAAATTATTTTAAATCAAATGTTTTTAACTTAAACTTTCGGGATAATAAATAATTTAAAGCTATAAATTTACCCCAAACTTAGGTTAATAAATGATGCAAGTTTAATGGTTTAAGTTTGAATTAATTAAGTTTGAGATAACTATATATATATATGTTAATTATTTAGTTATTACAAAAGCTTATTAAAGTAAAATAGATGGTGATAAATAAGTAATGTTTAGAGGAAGATAAAATGTTTTAACCCTTTAATTAATGAATAGTCTTAAGTGATTTTACATGTTAATAATTAATTAATTCCAAATATTAGATTAAAATAAAATATGATTAAAGGGTTTGTTAACAATGATTAAACATTATTTGTTGATAATTAATTTTGGTTAAAATTAGTTAGATGGTTGTGTAACTAGGCTAGATTATGAATGATTGAATTGAATGCTTTGGATTTCTTTAATATCTCAAGTTTGTTGATTCCTGTTATTCTGTAATATGAATACTCTGGATTAATTGTTAATAAATATGAGTCTTTTATTTAAATAGATATATGTGATGGAATTTCTATGCAAATATGGCATTCTGAAATTTAAATTGAATTGTTTTTACTTAAACAACTTGGCTTAAAGGATGGCGTTGGATTCGAAGTAACCGGGGTCGGATATCAGCGATATCCGGAACCATTTCAATTAGTAATTGCTATAATTCTTTATAGATTTGATTATAGAATCAAAATGGGTTGGAATGGAACAAATTAAGTAAACTCGACCATTTAAACTAAGTAACGGTACTTAGATATTATTTTGTGAAATAAGTGTTTGGCTATCGCAAGATAAGACTCGAAATGATGAACGTGTTACCTGGGTTTTTAAAGAAGTTTTACAACTTAAGTACTTTATATTAAATGGGTTTACTCACGCTGGTTTCCAACTTGACTCGGGTGTTACTTTATTGTAATGCTCGGGTCAGACCGAGTATTACAGATTTTTAGGTTTAGATGTTGGGAGCTCAAGGAATGAGCTAGACGGCAGGGACGTATGGAGTATATTCCGCTGTGTATTAGAGATTGTATTGATAGTATTCGGGGAGAATTTATTATAACTGTCAAGTTTATTTGTGAATGATTGTACTTTGATATATTATATGTAAATTGACATTTGCAGCTTTCTTTATCTAAATGCTGCTATTTGTATATTATATTTTGTTCCGCTGCGATTGTGAGATTTTATGCTTTTGTTTTCTGCTTCTTCTTCTATCTCTTTTTCTTCTTAACCCTAACAATTTAAGATTTCCAGTACTCAATTTTCGAGGTCGAAAATTTCGGAATGTTACATAAATTGATTTGGTGAAATTGAGACCAGATTTAATCCTTGAAACTTATGCGAACAATGGAAAACAATTTTGCATAGCGTACTCTTGAATTGTGCATATTTAATTATTATTGCATTATGGACGTGCATATGCTAATTTTAGACTTGGACTTGGATTATACATAAGATAGGTCTATTTAAGCCCCTATCTAATTTAAAGATCACTTTACACAATTACTACCATACATGTCAACATATGAACAATGGACTGTAAATTAAGTGAATCGCCTATTTTGTCCATTAACAAATGGTTAATGGATTTTTGCACATTTATAGGACATACCTATTTCACCCTTAGACATATGACACAAACTTTTAAACAACATCACGATCACACTAAATGCCCATGCGCATTATAGGGCCATTCTGAATAATATTATCCTATACAAACTTCTCGAGTGTTAAATCGATTTTCGGTGTAATAAGTTATATTGGTTACATTCAACAGCATAGTAGAGGTTAAAATAAAAACCGCTAAAGTATGTTTGCGTTATGGATTTTTCAACCAAGATGCTTGCAGTAAACTGAAGCGGATCTTATGACCGGGACCAAGAACTGCCTTCTAAGTGTCGTATATTTCTAGATAATATATACCATATGGTAAATACAAATAGCGAATCACCAAAACATAATATGAACATCGTGATATCAAGTGCCAACAACTTCCGCTAGCTCTAGATAATCGAGTTCATATACCCTCAAAAGTTAGCTTAACCCAAGCTTTAATGTTTAGCCATTCTCGATGTCGAGATCACATTCGACATCTCTCACACGAGTTATCACTCGAACGGAACAAGAATCCACAAATGGATTCCATCATCTCGAATAGATTATGAATCACTATATGGATTCGAGCATCTTGAAAAGATCTTGAATCTCCACATAGATTCTTGCATAAGTCCTCCAACGAATGCTAATGATGTCCTCTCACATCGAATACTCCTTTAGATAGATAATTCTACATGATAACATCGTTTGAAATGCTACTGGTGATCTCTCCTATAGACCTAACCTTAGGATAAATAGTTCAACTCTATAACATTTCACTTCACAACTGCTCCCAAAACATATAACTCGTATACTAGTTTTGAAGTGGTAAACGATAAGTAAAACACTTACTGATCCCAGTCTCTTCAAAACTAATTTGATGAATTTTCGGTTGACTCAAATCTAGTTCTCTTAAAAGTAAGCAAAAGTGATAAACGTTTTGTAGCAATGCTCCTCACCAGGAGTTCTCATTGGTATGAAATCACAAAGCCTTTTGATACTTCTTAAGTCATATTTGGTCAAGTTCGATAGTTAACTAATCGACTATCTAGCGAAAAAAATTGCTTATGCAAATCAATATTCATATACTTAATTCATTTATGACATTCCAACTTAACTATTCCTTATCTAAGAGTGAAGCTAAGTAAGTTAAATGATTGGTTGCATATCAAAGCCTTATCTAAATACTTCATTCTTGAATCTCATAAATAGATAAGTCTACATCATCATCTTTTGTTGTTAAGTATAATATCAAAGACTTCTATAAATCAGTAAGAAACCAACACAATTAACACGTTTTCAACATTCCCGACTTAACTATTCCTCAGCCAAAAGCAAGTAAGTAAGATCTCTATTGCTTATATCCCTACTCGAACATCAATCTTAACTCTCATAAATAGCTAAGCCTACTTCATGGGCATTTAGTGTCAAGTGTAGTTAATTACTTTTCAAATAAATAATTAAACAATTAACCATTTGGAAAATAAGCAATTCCTAACCCCTTTCTAAGCCTTTTATTTATACTTTTAAAACCCATTTTAAAATGATGTATGTATGTATGTATGTATGTATGTATGTATGTATAGTAATTTATTTATAAAACTAGAAATTAAATAAACCATTTTAGAAGATATTTATTATATAAAATATAAAATAGTCAACATTTTTTCTAAAAACTATATATACGTGAAAATGCCTTATTTATAATAGGTTTTAAAACATTTACTTAAAATATTACTTGAAAATAACAACTTTATAATTTGCTTGAAAAGCTTGGAAAAACATGTTTTATATATATTTATAACTAAAACCTCTTCTTTAAAATTCACAACTAATTCTTAAAAGTTTATAAAAATCTCAGATCACTTTTAAAATACTCTAATAGGTCTAAGTAAATACTTGTAAAAAGAATGAAACAAAGTACTCAAAATTAAATACCTTTTCAAATCTTTAAAGTCTTAAAAATCAAGGCAAAAAGAGATAGTTTTTCACAAGTAAACTTTTGGCCACTTTTCAAAGTGTTACTTAAATTCATACCATCCAAACTTTCTATGGAAGAAGGTATCATATAAAAAATAGTAAATATGGTAAGAAACCCTTAAGGATCTCTTTATAAAGTTCCATAAAAATCGCCAAAAACATGGCAATTCCTAAGTGTAACCATAGGGACTATTGCTATAAGTGCACTTTGAATTCCAAGTCCAATCTAAACCGGTGTTCAATTATATTCTATTTGATTAGTTTTAAGACCTTTCTATAAGTCGTATAAGTCCATTCAAAGTCTGTTCAAGTCCATTCATATGGATTAGATATGTCATTTGTGTTCAAAGCAAGTATCAAAAACAATGTTTCAACATATGTCAACGTCAGTTTAAAAATGTACAGATAATCAACACAAGCATATATACTATATAATTTCATTCAAGTAGTGAGTTAAATCATCTTAACCAAACAAACAAGTAAGCCCAAGCCAACCAAGTCTAACCTCAACCTTGCAACCACCTTTCCTTCCATCCTTCTTTCACTTTGCACTTGCCTTTTGCCTCCACCTCCTACCAATTGCTCACGGCCTCTTGATGTAAGGGGAGAATGGCTTCATTTATTCAAGATCTAACTTGGTAGATGGTGTTGTAATGTTATCCTTGTGAGAAATGCGGATTACGGATCTTAAGTCTAGGATAAACACAAGAGGGGGGTGAATAATGTTTTAAGGAATTACTAAATCTATTTGAGTTTATGTTAATTTGAACACAAATGTATGCAATATCCAGACACAGATATGACCACAGAAACAAACGCAGATGCAGAAATAAAGTAAAAGTAGTAAAGGAAAGAACACACCGGATTTTATACTGGTTCGGAGTTACGCTACGTGCAGTCCCGCACACAAGTATGGATTTCCTTTCAAAAGCAATCTTCATAATTACATCCTCGAGTTCGAGGCCACGGGTACACCTCTCCAGATTCACAATCCTCAAGGTAGAGATACTTGATTTCAGGGGTAACACATTCACCCAATTGATTTCCAAGGCTACAATCACACCTTTTCTAACTTGATTGATTTCCAAGGCCACAATCACACTTTTTCTCACTTGATTGATTTCCAAGGCTACAGTCACACCAATTCTCGCTTAATTGATTACAAAAAAGTCTATAATTCTGAATAGCACTGAGAATCTTGTTGAGATAATGATAGAGAATCAAACCAGAAATGATTTAGTTAGATTTAATGTTGATTTCAGCAGAGTAATGGTAATAATGTGTATAAAAAAATGTGGAAGAAGAAGAGGAGTGAAAAACAGAAAAATATGATATAAAATTCGTTGAAGATAGCCCTTATTTATAGAAGAACAACAGCCATGTCCATTCGTGAAAGGATATGACGAATATACACTTCTTTTGTAATTTAAATTTTGAAACCAATTGCCACTATGTCGACATTGGTATCTTGAGTATGTCGACATGCCAAAGGAAATTTTGGCATTTTGTTTTTCTTTGAAAATAACTTTTATCTTATATTAAAACTATTTTAAACTTTTATAAATATACTTAACTATAGTTAAAATACATAGACAAATATAGAGAATAATATTTTGGTACATATAAAATTTTACTATAATTTTATAATTAAATTTAAGTATAAATATTAAAAAATAAATATATTATTATTTAAAAGATAGTTTAAAACCAAGGATAATTTGATTTCAAAATTAAAGATTATTTTGAGGCTAAAAGTATTTAAAATCAGGATAGATGTTTTTGATTCTTTTAAAAGGAAGGTTTTGAAATCATTTTGAAAACAAGATAATTTTGTAAAATCATTTTGAATAAAAGTTAGCGGATGCAAAACAATGTTCCACTAGATTTTTCGTAGGTTGCATCCTACTTAGGGTTCCATCCCTTTAACGGGCTCGAAGTGGATTCCATTCCACGAATAAATTGGATTTTAAGATGCCAGTGCTTTTCAAGGAGTTTTAACAAAATTCATAATTAAATTACTTGAAATCTTGAACTCTTGATATTCTTGATACTCATGAGTCTTCAATCTTGATATCTTGAATCTTTATAATGTACAGTCTTCATTCTTGGTACCTGCATGGTTAAATCCTGCATATACATATATATCTAAACCATAATGTTAGTATTTATATTTTATAATCTTATTCTAAGGTTGTTGTCATCAAAACCATCATCTCAAGGACTAACAATCTCCCCTTTTTGATGACGACGACCTTTGTTTATAAAATATTATTTCTATCTTAATAACTCCTCCTAAAACTAATAACTCCCCCTTAATCTATGCCTATATATCCTATTTTATACTTCTCCCCCTTTGTCATCAATAAAAATACTAACTCTAAACTATATAACTCCAAACTATATAACCCCACCTTAATCTAATACTATGTGATTATAATGATAGTGTTATGATAAATAATCAACACTTAATTCTAAAACTAAAACTTAATCCTAAACTAATAACTCCCTTAACTAAGAATCCATACAAGATAATATTTATAGTAGTGATAAAATATAAGAACACAATCATTTATTAATTATATTGTTATATTTACATGAGCATAAAGAACGTAAATGAAAAATATACAACAATAGGAAAGAGAGAAAGAAACTAATGCGTGTCTTTGAAAATAGGAGATCCATGAACCGAACAATTTGGATAGTGGAAACATAAATTTCCACATTGTTCGACAAGATTTCCATCCTTGTCAAAGCACACTTCGCCAACGCAAATGACTTTGTCGTCTTCTTTAGCGTGCTCTTCTTCCATGAAGGCTTCTTCTTCTTCTTCCTCGTTGTCCTCTTGCACTTGATCTCCTGAAGAATCTTCGTCAATCAAGATCGGATTAGCATGATTGTCCATTAGAAATTTTTGCAAATTTCTAAGGATTTTTCATTTCCATTCTCGTTCTTTTGCCATTCTAAGTTGCACCACTTGAATTTAAGTCATTAATTGTAATGCATCCTTCAGAGAATCCTCCATTTTCGTCACTCGTACGAGCGTTGTTCTTTGAAACGGTCCAGAAGTATGAGAAGGGAAAGAAAATGTTGAATTTTTGTTTGATTTGGAAGAGGAGGCCATGGTTTAGTTTATTCCAGAAGTTAGAACAGAGAGAGAAAACAGATAGAATGATCAAAATTGCGAAAATAAGAAGAATATATAACCAATTATTTGAATTTTGGTGGGAAAATTTTCAAAAATAAAAAATCGTTGTATGTCAACATGGATAGAAGGGATGTCGACATGGTCCTTGATATTTTTATTTGATTTATTTTGATTTAATTTTTAATTATAGTTTGTTATTTATATTTTACATTTCACTTATTGAACAGATACCTAATTCTCTTCTTAATTTAGTAAATATAGTTTCATTTAAGGGTTTTGTTAATATATCAACAATTTAATTCTCAGAATTAAAATAATCGAGAGTAATTACTTCCTTATTTATATTATCTCTGAGAAAATGATGTCTTATATCAATATGTTTAGTTCGAGCATGTTGAGTAGTATCATTGGATAAATTTATCGCACTAGTATTATCACAATAAATTGGTGATTTTGAGATATTTAAACCATAATCTTTTAAAGTTTATTGCATATATTACTTGAGAACAAGCCAAAGAAGCAGAAATATATTCTACTTCAGTTGTTGGTAAAGAAACTGTGTTTTGCTTTTTACTAAACCAGAAAATCAAAGAATGCCTCAAAAAGTGACAAGTTTCACTTGTACTTTTTCGGTCTGATTTACAACCAGCATAATCAGCATCACGGTAAGATATTAAGTCAAAAAAATCATTTTTAGGGTAAAATAAGCCATAATCATAGGTGTGTTTAATATATCTTATGATACGTTTTACGGCTTTTAAGTGGGTCTCTTTAGGTTGGGATTGATATCTTGCTTAGAGACAAACACTATGCATGATATCAGGTCTTTTAGCAGTTATATAGAGTAGTGATCCAATCATTCCTCTATTTAATTTTTGATCTACATCTTTCGAGAGATCTTCTTTACTAAGGTACTCATTGGTTGCCATGGGAGTGGGTTTTCCACTCGCAGTAGTCAAAATTTACTAATTAGGTCTTTAGCATATTTTTCTTGACTAATATAGATACCATTATCTAATTTTTTTTATTTGTAATCCTAAAAAGAAATTTAATTCACCCATATGACTCATCTCAAACTCTTTTGTCATTATATCAGAAAATTCTTTATTCATTTCAAAATTAGTTGATTCGAAAATGATATCACCTACATAAACTTGTACTAGTTGAATATAATTTTTATTTCTTTTAATAAAAAGACTATTATCTACTTTACCAATTTCAAAATTTGATTTTAATAAGCAAGATCTTAGTCTATCACACCAGGCTCTAGGAGCTTGATTTAGACCATATAGAGCTTTCTTAAGTTTGTAAACATGATTTGGTAATTTTTCATTTTCAAAAAGTGGTGGTTGTTCAACATATACTTCCTCTTTTGCAAATCCATTTAAAAATGCACTTTTAACATCCATTACGAATAATTTGAAATTATTATGATTTGCGAAAGCAAGTAGAATCCTAATGGCTTATAATCTTGTTATAGGAGCAAAGGTTTCATCAAAATCTATTCCTTCTTCTTGACAATAACCTTGAGCGACTAACCGGGCTGTATTTCTAACAATCTCTCCTTGTTCATTCATTTTATTTTTATAAACTCATTTAGTTCCAATTTTAGTTTTATTTTCAGGTCTAGGAAAAAGTTCCCAAACATCATTTCTAGTGAATTGATTTAATTCTTCTTGCATAGCCATAATCCATGAATCATCAATATATGCTTCTTGTGGATTTTTGGGTTCAATAGTTGATATAAAAGCTACATTACTCATTTTACTTAGTTGATTTCTAGTTTTAACAACATATTGCATATCTCCCAGTATATTTTCTATAGGATGATCTTTTAAAAGTTTAATCCTTTTATTCGGATGATTAATTTCATTATTAGTTTAAGTTGACTCTTGATTTTGAGTGATTGAATCATCTTCTTCATTTGAATCTTCAAAAATTTTGAAATTTTCATCAAATGAAACATGCATTGTTTCTTTGATGGTGTTAGTTTTTAAATTAGACACTCTATATGCTTTACTTCTATTAGAATATCCGATAAAGATACCTTTGTCGGATTTAGGATCAAATTTATCTAAGTTATCTTTTGTATTTAAAATAAAACATTTACTTCCAAAAATTCTAAACTAAAATACCTTAGGTTTCTTTGAGTGAAGAAGTTCATATGATGTCTTATCAGTTAAAGGTCTAATTAAAATTCTATTTAAAATATAACAGGCGGTAGCAACTGCTTCTGTCCAAAAATACTTTGGTAATTTACTATGTGAAAGCATAGTTCTTGCACACTCTTGAATCGTCCTATTTTTACATTCTACTACTTTGTTTTTTTGTGGAGTTCTTGAAAATGAAAAATTATGAGTTATTCCCTTTTATTGCAGAATTCCTCAAACTTTTCATTTTCAAATTCACCACCGGGATCACTACGGATGGTTATAATTTTTAGAGAAAGTTGATTTTGAATCCTTTTTGTAAAGTTTTTAAAACATTCAGAGGTATCACTTTTATGTTTCAAAAATATTGTCCATGTAAATCTATAATAATCATCTACAATTACAGAAACATATTTACTATGATTTATTGACAGAATTTGAGATGAACCAAATAAATCAAGGTGAAGTAATTCAGGAGGTTTTGAGGTTGAAATCATATCTTTTAATTTAAAGGAACTTTTTTCTAAGTTTTCCAAATTGACATGCATCACATAGACTATCTACTTTAAAATTCATTTTAGGGAGACCTCTTACTATACCATGTTTTGACAGTCTAGATAAGAGTTTGAAATTCAAATGCCCAAATCTCTTATGCCAAATCCAAAGGGCACTTGTATTTGCCAAAAGACACTGGTTATCATTTGAAACTTTCATACTAAGAATATAAATATTCTTTTTCCTAATTCCCTCAAATATTATGGTTGAATTATTATCTTCAATGTGACACTTATCTTTCTCAAATTTAGTAATAATAGGAGTTTCAGAGTTACTGACTTTTCCGATGCCAATCACATATCCTTTTGAATTGTCTCCAAAGTTAACCAGTCCTCCATCTTTGTATGTTATATCATTCAGCATATCTGGATTGCCAATCATGTGTTTAGAACATCCATTATCAAGTATCCATTTATTCTTTTTGATCTGCACAATTTGTCCATTGTGGATTGATTCCTCAACCTCCATAAAGCATGTTTCCTGCACATCAAACAATCTTAGTAGACAACTTGTATTTGAATATTGATTATATGCAAACTCATGAGACAATGGTGATCTGAATATTTCTAAACTAGTATTAACAAACATAGCCACTTCACAAACTTCTTCAAAAATCAGATTATGAAACTTTGAAAACCTTGCTCTGATACCAAATGTGAGAAATGTGGGTTACGGATCTTAAGGCTAGGGTAAACAATAGAGGGGGGTCAACAGTGTTTTAAGGAATTACTAAATCTATTTGAGTTTATGTTAATTTGAACACAAATGTATGCAATATTCAGACACAGGTATGATCACAGAAACAAACACAGATACAGAAATAAAGTAAAAGCAGTAAAGGATCGAACATACCGGATTTTATACTGGTTCGGAGTTACCCTACATCCAGTCCCGCACACAAGTACGGATTTCCTTTCAAAAGAAATCTTTACAATTACACCCTCGATTTCAAGGCCACGATGTACACCTCTCCAGATTCACAATCCTCTAGGTAGAGATACTTGATTTCAGGGGCAACAAGTTCACCCAATTGATTTCCAAGGCTAAAATCACACCTTCACCCAATTGATTTCCAAGGCTACAATCACGCCTTTTCTAACTTGATTGATTTCCAAGGCCACAATCACACATTTCCTCGCTTGATTGATTTCCAAGGCTACAATCACACCTTTTCTCGCTTAATTGATTACAGAGAAGTCTATAACTCTGAATAGCACTGAGAATCTTGTTGACATAGTGACAGAGAATTAGACCAGAAATGATCTAGTTAGATTCGATGTTGATTTCGGCAGAGTAATGGTAAGAATGTGTATAAAGAAATGTGGAAGAAAAAGAGGAGTAAAAACCAGAAAAATATGATATAAAATTCGTTGAAGACAGCCCATGTTTACAGAAGAACAACAGCCATGTCCATTCATCAAAGGATATGACGAATAGATACTTCTTTCGAAATTTAAATTTTGAAAGCAACTGCTACTATGTCGACATGGGTATCTTGAGTATGTCGACATGCCAAAGGAAATTTTGGTGTTTTGTTTTTCTTTGAAAATAACTTTTATCTTATATTAAAACTATTTTAAACTTTTATAAATATACTTAACTATAGTTAAAATACATAAATAAATATAGAGAATAATATTTTGGTATATATAAAATTTTACTATAATTTTATATTTAAATCTAAGTATAAATATTAAAAATTAAATATATTATTGTTTAAAAGATAGTTTAGAACCAAGGATAATTTGATTTTGAAATTAAAGATTATTTTGAGGCTAAAAGTATTTAAAATCGGGATAGATATTTTTGATTCTTTGAAAAGGAAGGTTTACTTTGAAAACAAGATAATTTTGTAAAATCATTTTGAATAATAGTTAGCGGATACAAAACAATGTTCCACTAGATTTTTCATAGGTTCCATCCTACTTAGGGTTCCATCCCTTTAACGGGCTCGAAGTGGATTCCATTCCACGAATAAATTGGATTTTAAGATGCCAGTAATTTTTTAGGAGTTTTAACAAAATTCCTAACTAAATTACTTGAAATTTTGAACTCTTGATATTCTTGATACACATGAGTCTTCAATCTTGGTATCTTAAATCTCTATACTGTACAGTCTTCATTCTTGGTACCTGCATGATTAAATCCTGCATATAAATATACATCTATACTATAATGTTAGTATTTATATTTTATAATCTTATTCTAAGGTTGTTGTCATCAAAACCATTATCTCAAGGACTAACAATCCTAAGGCTCCATTCAAAATTTGAGTTGATTTGGAAGACATTTGCAATTATTTTTAGAACTTTTGAGCAGAAAAAAGTTAAAGCTTTGGTTTTTACTTTGTGAATTTGTCAATTATTATCAAGGGTTTGTCTCTCCTTATATAGGCTTTAAATGGTGCTCTTTAGCCTTGTTCTCACTTCCCTTTCAGATCGTGGAAGACTCACACTACCACTTGCGCCGTCACTTCTCTTTTACATCACTTCCTTTAGAAAAATACTCTTATACCCTTAACATTAATAATATCCCTTATCCACTTGTAAGCTTCTAAAATTTTCTATTTGCTTTATGAAGAAAAGTGTTAATTAGATGCTAACATGTTCATTTGATCATTTGCCAACTGCAAAAGAGTTCGAACAACTTACATTGATTGAAAAGTTGTTTATCGATAAACCGAGTCCTGACCATATTATCGATTTTTCTTCAAAGAATATATTTTTGTAAACAAGTTTCTTATAATTATTCACTAATTAAATGATGTTTAACAAGGTTATAAAATCCCATTTATAACACTTAACTATATTTCAAAACATTCGATATTCGAAGATGAAGTGTTCAAATTTCAAGATCACTACATTCGCCCAGACTTGGAACATTTCATCCTTGAAATTCAAACAAGAATGATAACCAAAGGAGATATAAGAAAACAATACATATATAGCGTACCACTGAAACTATATACATACTAAACTACAAACCAAAATGTACTACGAAACTATATACAAACTAAACTACAAACCAAAATGCATACTAAGTGACTCCACCTTAAGCTGTCAGTATACAACAAAAGTTGTACGATACTAAGATAAGAAGGAACTCCTAGTCTATAAACAACTCTGGATAGAACTCCTTCAAACTATCCTCGGTTTTCCTTGTACAATCCCATGCATCCTTGCTCCTTGGTACTTTCTAACCTTAATAGAGGAACAAGCACACAAACATTCAAATATCATTCACAATCAATAGCAAGCAAACTCATGGTTTGCTTTGGTTCAAAACTCTCCCATCACCCAAAGACGATATGTAATCTTTTATGTAACGTCCCGCCTTTTCACATGGTTTAAACCGACGATAAACCACACACGTCAGACTTAAACCATACAGAAGGGCGGATTGTTATGGGGTAAATAAGAAAAAGAAGGAAGAAATAAAACCAAATAGAATCTTGCAGCGGAACGATAAAATATAATAATCAAATATATAGTTCATGAAGCCGTTATACAAAATATTCGATTACACTTATACAATACATATCAGAGTTACGCATACTATAGAATGATAATTAATGCAGCGGAAAAGATGTGATGCAGTGGACTAATATAATATATAATAGTAGTAAAATATTCGCCTTCGTCCTCCAGAAGTAAGGTCTTTAAATCCTGAAATGCTCAGGCTGACCCGAGCGAATTGAAAAACAAAATACTCGAGTCAGAACTAAAAGTTCTTATGTAAGTTAAATCAACGGTAAAATATGAGTGGAACGGCGTCAGAGATGTTTACGCGATTTGACATCTTCTATCCAGTGTCAAATGTGAGTGCAGTAACTTAAGAGATGCTCGGGATAAACATATCCTACGGATCCGTTAAACTATTTACTATGTAGTAATATTTCACTATTATAATAATGTCTATAGTAAAATAAACATACTTTTAAATAGCGTTAAGGAGTGACCCAATATTCCCTTAACACGTAATAGTCTCAGTAATCCATCCAATATCATACTCCCTCCTGATCGGGAAGCCACCAGAGGATACCACACGGGCTACGGGAGAAAACCAAACTCGTACAAGGCGTGATAGGGTAGGTGACACGGCACAACTAGGCAATGCTAGGGTAGATATACCAATTACGCTTTCGGGCCGGTGTTAACGCGTAGCGCGCAGCTACCGCCCACCTTGAGCCACACCCCTAAAAAAAGAAAATCAAAAGTGGCCACCGAATAGATCCAAAAGTCAAAGTATAATATTGAAGGGATGTGTCCGATCAAAGGTGCTACATTATTAGCCCGTCGATCGCTCCTGTTTTAGCCACCATATGCCAACTCACGGGAGTCGGGTCCACGTATTTACCTCAAAGGAAACGCTGCCACCATCCTACTTCATTCTGGAATCTCCACCGCGTACACGGTTGTTAAAGTGGTTTTCGGAGTTGGCAGAGAGTATGACAACTTCCGATCCCGGTCTCTTCAACAACCAAACGTTATTATAACACCGCGGTCATTTCAAAATAATTTTATACTTCAAAACCAGAATGTAATATCCATTTCCAGTACATATAATTACGATATCATTTTTCCTTTTAAAACCAAATCAATATGATATCATTTCCAAATATATCCTTTTCTAAAACCATAACATTTTCAAAGTTAAACATTTCGAAACCAAATGCTTGAAATATAGCCTTCCAAAACATAAAACTTTGAATTTCATAACTTTGAAATATAACTACACCACTTAAATGGTTTAAATATTAAATTATTTTATAAAATAAAATAGCTTCTTAATTTCCACAAATCAATTCCAAAACAATCCGAATTTCTAAATTTTAATTTAATATACTTCGAATCTTAAATATTCAATATTTCAAAACTAAATTTTATAATTCATATATCCACCAATTTCACTTTTTCTATTATTTAGTTTAGAAATATTTGCTTGCTAAATCCAATATCCTTTTAATAAAACTTAAATTTTCAATAACGAAATATTCCTCACCTTAAACCCGAATTAAGTTATAAACCCATATTCTTTTGAAATCTCAATTTCAATAAGTTTCGAAAGGATTCTTATTAAATATAATCCTTTAATTAATAAAATCTCGAATCAATTTCATAACTATCTTCTCAACCTTGATTTATAAAAATCAATATACACTCTATACAAAAATATACTTTAAGTGAATACTTAAGCATAATATATTTTAATAAAATCCAACTCTATTATTTAACTTATTTATACTTTAAACAAATCTTATTCATAGCTTAAACCCAAGAATTTAACTATATATAAAATACATTTATACAATATCCAAATCCATACCTCATAAAACCGTATATTTCTTTACAAACCATTGAAAATCATTTCAAAATATTTTTATATATAGACCGCGGTGCCTGTATAAAATTTTCTATCCTATGGTCAAGTGATACGGATATTTATCATTTCAATCCGTAATTTAAAATAAAATTACGGTTATATATCATTTCAAACCGCAATCCTGAATGAAATAAAATGCATAACAACTTGCAGTTTAAAATAATATATAATACAACATCCATTCATCCATCAACAGATCACACATCCATCACAATCATCATCCAAAACAATCAAATCAATACCAATAAATAACTGATAATATATATAACAGGTATTTAACTGGCAGTTATATTCAATAATAAATTAAATAATGATTTAATTTAAATAAATGCAATAACTGAGATGCCGATTAAAAATAAACGAAATAGACATAAATAAATGCATAATCACAACAAAATTAAATTTAACAAACATAAGAAATTTTAGAAGTTGTGAGTGGGTTAAAACACTCACCTTTTAAATTTAAATTGAATTTAAATTCAATTTAAACCCAAAAATTGGACAGTCCCAAAATCCGTCCAAACCAGCATCAAACTGTCTGGAATTTCAATAAGATCCTAACCAAAAAAATCACGCGTGAAACGGACATCGTATGTGAAAGATATTCGAATTAGAAGACTTGAACCAAAAATTAAAATTAAAATAGAAAAACAACACTCATCCTAAGACACATGCCACGCAAGCAACCTTTCCAGCGAAGCCCTAGAATTCGCGTTCGTTAACATCTGCCGTCGTCATCTACTATCGCCGCCGCATCATCCACGGCTACGCGCCTCCATACGACTGTCGTGACTCCTCCGATCAACCGCAATGCTCTCCCCCCAGGTCCGCGACCTCTGCACCGATCGATGGTGCTAAAACTAATAGCCGCCGAGGTTCAACGAAGCCCTACTTCGAATTATTGAAGCCGATCTAATCGTCTACTCGCTGCAAAACTTGAATGGATGGATTACGCGCGATATTCTCCACAGACCCACGTTGTCAATTCGACGATCGGTCGCAGATCATCACGCGTCAACGAACGGCCGAGGATTTACCTTCAATTTCTGGACAAACTATGGTTCAAAACCAAAAACGAACTGCAGATCTGAGATGCGTACATCGAGAGCTTCGATATATAATTTTTCTGAATTTTTTTGAGGAGTTTGAAATTTCACTTCGGATTTTGAATTGCAGTTGGAATTAGGTGTTTGTCTACCATTGACATGAGGAGGTGAAAGAAATGGTATGCATAGACAAATGAGCATGAGGGAAATTAGGGTTTATAACAGAGTATTTATAGACAAGGTTGAAAAAGAATAGATAGACCCGATTTATAAACACGCTGAACGATGAATGGCCCGAAAAGCCCGTTCTTACTCCGGAACGAAATTGGGTCAACCCATATATCAAAATAGATGTTTTAAAATATTTTAAACGCGACGGAAAAGGTTTCACGTCCAAATTCCATCGTATGAAGAAGTTATGACAAAATCAAATTATTTCAAATTGATTTCAATTGATTTCAGTTTCATTTATTTCAAGGCGTTTCGAGTCTGTACGATCAAACGACAAGCCCGATCGCTACGAAACTTGAAATCCTATAACAGTTCACCGTTACGGATTCGATGAAACTGGTTTCGTCGAAATTCGAGTAACTGGCCAAAATGGCTATTTTTATATTAAATAAATAAATAAATAAATTAGCTAATTAAATCAAATTTCAAATTTCAATTCTTTAATTGACAAATTTCATCCTTTTTTATTTCTCAATCATTTACAATGGTTTTAACAAATTTGAATGTCAACTTTAGAGATGATTAATTTATAAATTCCAATATTAACCTCAATTTCATTAAATTCAGAAATTATAAATTTAATTTCCAAAAATTCTATTAAATTTATTTTTCATTCTACTGTTCAATTCATTATTATCAATGGATGAAATAAATATTGGATTCAAAATCTTTTACGTTAATATTATCACATTCCATCTTTATTTCAATTAGCGTAATAAATTAAATTTCATTTGGATTAAATTCATTTATTAAAATTTGAGTTCCAATTAATTATAATAAATTCCAAATAACTTTGATTTGATTTGTTTCAATCTTTATACTAAGTCCATTATCCCTCTATACCTAGTACCTATTGTTACCCTTCATTTGCTTGACATTTAAATGAACTTGATTCCAATAAATTCATTGACCAATTAATTAGGTGATTAATAATAATTGTTATCATAACCTTAAATTTACACTTAAATTTATGTTATATTCAACTAATCATCATAACACTGAATAAAATTTACGTTATTCCCAATTATTACCCTAATTTACATTAACGTAACACTAAATTCAGATTTATTTCAATTGGTTACTCGTTTTAAATTTAATAGACTAGATAAATGGTTAACTTAAAACAATCGTTATCATAACTTTTAATTACACATATGAATCCACTATTCACAAACAAATGTCACAATTCTTATATAATATTGATTTTATTCAATTTATTACGTATTACTTCCTTAGTTAATAACCTTTGAGTTCACTCTCCAATTTACTAATTTCCATTAATTATAACTTACTAATTGAAATAACTTCACTAATTGTCAATTGTCATCCCAAATAAATCCATTCATTTGAATTTTTCCTTATTATAAATCAATTATAAACTTACCGTCTTAAAGGTGATGTCAACGTGGATACTTATCTATTACACTAATCTACGCCTATTACATCTTACATTTGCATAAATACTACATTAATATATTCAAATTTCTAACTCCTTTGTTATTAACCATCCTATTTCCATTTATTATATCTTTTCCAATTAAATACATTAATTACGATTAAATATTCTAAATAAATTTATTCACTTGGTTTCATGCTTTTTATTACATCACTTACTGCCTTATAAAAAAAATTCCGTTTCTATTCAATTCACATTCACACTTCCGTTATTATATTAATTATCATTGAAGTAACTTTTATTTTAAATTGGTAAACCACTGGTAATGACCACCATTTATCACCAATTTCCATTTATACTGCATGTATGTTTATTCTTCACAAATGATTTCCATCTATTACACTATTTCATACACTAATCCAATAATTTCATTTGTTTTCTCATATTCCATTTATAACCAAGTCATAACATTTAAATTATTTTATTTAATTGGAATTTCATTCAAGTCATTAATTATTAACTTTAATTAACCTTGTTACGTTTCCTCTAACTTAATTTTTATTACATTATCACAACTTTTGTTAATAATTCACCAACTTTTATTTTCTTCAATATTAAATTTCAAAAATCTCAATAAATTAACAATTTTAATTATTGAAAATTTATGGGTCGTTACGCTCTCCCCCACTCAAAACTTTTCATCCTTGAAAAGGAAAAAGAAGGGAGAAGGAGAATTAAGAGATCAATATATCTTACTTAAAATATTAACTTTATAAACAATTAAATTTACAAAATTAATTACCTTTAAATAAAATATACAAATTTATAACCATTATATCTTTTATACTTAAATTAATAAAGTTTGGAAAACATTTCAATAATTTTCTATGTCCAAAATTTATGGAAGATTTTGGCAGAGTCTCCTTTGTACGAAGAGGCGTAGGAGAAAATATAATATCAAATATAACAATATACAACATATGTTTTTCAAAATAATATATCCCAACACGGGAAAAACAATATAATAACGCTATAAACCGTAATCCGAAAACGTATCTATTTGTCGGGCAATTAACGCTTGATTATGAAACCAAATGCAGTAGCAATTGCTTCCATAACTTGTATTTCACTTATATAATCCAAAAAGGTTAACAGTTATATAAAATGAAATATTTAAAGTGGTTTCAACCGTAAGCAACAAATCAATACAACATTAATCACTTGCAACCAAGCATACAACCATCGCATAGAATCCCCACATATCAATCATTCATTCATATCAAACAAAACAAATAGTTGTTCGGGTTCAACTTCAAATTGCACGGAATGGAAAATAAACTACTTAGTGCACCATTTACTCAACAGTCTTAGATGAAACTAAATAGATAATTTATTCACCCAAACAATTTTAGAGTATCCTTGCCCAAACAACCATAAACCAAACAAACAACGATTTCAAACAACAGATTAAGTTAATTTTTCAGTTTCATTTCATGGCCTTTGTTGTTTGATTTCCTTTTCTTTCATATAGTACTTATCTTCATTTAATTTATTCACATCATCTCATTTCTCTTTTTTTATTGTATTATATATTCATTCATTACTTGATTTCATTAATTTACATTCGTTTATTTCTATTTATTACTTACAAATCTTATTTCACTTATTAATGCCATCATTTACTAATTATTACATAATTTCCTTTATTAATATTCATTTATTCATTTAGTGCTTACATTTCTATTATATTTAATAATAGTAACATTCCAATTACAACTTAAGTTTATAACTCTATACATCAATTCTTATAAATAAAAGCAATTTATTGAACACTTTCATTACATACTTTTACTTGTACAATTTCCATTACATTTTCTTATTAAACACTTCAACTTTTAATATTCGGTAAGTTGTATATATGTTTTTTTAAGGATGTAATTGAAAGTTATGCAAGTTTATTCTATTTCCTTTAATTAACACTACAAGAAAAAACCCCATTGACAGCAGCTATTCTCAGCGTTTGTGCCTTGAATGCGGTGGACAAAAATCCTGGAGGGAAACTTTTACATCTGAACACCAAGGAAACGTAAATAATATAACTTTACCGCCTCATTTTTTCACTTCCCCAAATTACTTTTCTTAGCCTTTCATCTTGTTAACACCTTCACCACCTAAAACAGAATTAAATCTCTCTTCCAATGATCGAAATTCTCCTTCATCACTGCCGCTCTGTCGTTCAGACATCTCCCTTCACCATTCTTTTGATTTCGAATCCGAATCATCATCACTAGCTGCTCCCTCTACAGGTACTTATTTTCAGTGATTCGTCGATTTTATTTAGGTTTAAAATGGGTTCTTCGATTAGTTTAATCAACATCAATTTCAATTTTGTTATTTCAGTATGTGTTTCTTTATTCATACATTAATTTTGATTTTGTTATTTAGGTTTAAAATGTACTTTTATATGCGATCTAATTACTGTTATTAGCCGTGCTTGGTCAAGTACTATACTGGAAAATATGAGTAATATAACCATAATTAACTTGAGTTATTTTAGATGTGAGTGTACCGGTACATGCAATGAAATATTCTGGAACATTCTTAGTGTTAGAATTTCGTATTAAATCAAGATTATCAGTGGAAAACAGGTTGATAGAACTTCATATAGTGTT
Organism: Allium cepa; assembly: GCA_030765085.1. Lineage (NCBI taxonomy): Eukaryota > Viridiplantae > Streptophyta > Magnoliopsida > Asparagales > Amaryllidaceae > Allium > Allium cepa. The sequence goes on from CM060943.1 coordinate 116,467,053, forward strand.
GGTGGGTGAGCTGTTATAAGACAATGATGACAAAGTCACACCCTCTAAACATTCAGCAGTCCATATTGAAGAACAATGATTGGAAACTCATTTGAATTCATCTTTAGACAAGAATAAATTGAAAAAAACTAACAAATGTCCTCGGTACATATACTTAACTTAACTTTATCATTTTGGTTGCACATACAGAGTTCCTTAATTGATTATGATGCAGAATTCTATCTAATCTTAGTTTGTGATTTAAATGAACTAGATCGCACTAAACTTTGTTGACCATGAATTGAAGCTAAAACTTATCTAACCATGTAAATATAAGCATTCTGTGATTTGTTTACCTTTTTTAAAATTATAATCGCCAAAAATTTGGTAGCTACGTTTTACACCTTGCATATCAGTACATATATTTCATTCAAATACATTTGTAACAAAAATTTGCCTATATAAATTTCCTTGTGGATATCCACATTATAGCATACATTTGTAATATCACAACTCACTTATTTAATTAGTTGTTGTATACTAATAGAGTTTACTAAGTTCTTTATCTTTAGTTTCATTACACATTTGACTATATTTTAGGTATTGCCTGATGGCTCCATAAGGGAGTGATAATATTATGCAGGCAGACAAGCATTAGATTAATTAGGTCCAATGGGACTGGACTAGAAGCCTAATTAAATTTTTATGGTTAATGCAGTTCCGTCGGAGAAAAAGTAATTCCAACTGCTTGCTCGTTTAATACAGTTAATTGTTGTTTCAAAAAACTTGTATAATTTTGCAGCAATAAATAAGTTACAGAAGTTAATGATTATTAGCTGTATAAGAAGTACATGGTGTATTTTAGTATTTATATGAACATATAAAATAATAAGTTGCTTCAGTTCAAATTCAATCTGCTAACATTTAATAACATTTATGTAACGACCCAGAATTTTAATTAATTAAAATTTGAATATTTAATTAATTTTAAATATTAATAAGTGAAATTTATAAGTCGAATAAATTTTATTTCGAATAATTGGATTTAATTGGATAATTAAATCGATAATTTGATATGTTAAATTACAGAAAAAATTGAAAATTGGGTAAAATATGATTGAAAATGATTTGTAAAATTTTATTTTATCATATTGAAGTTAGAAAGATGTTTGTGAACTTTTAAAATCGAATTAAGAGTTAATTTGTGAAAATTGAATATTTTAATATTTAATCGACTAGTGAAATTAGTCAATTTTCGAACAGCCTCGGAATTGGACGAAACTAGTTCCATTGGATCCGTAATAGTTTGTTATTACCGGATTTCAATTTTCGTAGCAATCGGAGTTTTCGTTTGATCGTGGCAGCTCGAAACGCATCGAAATTGTTTTAATATTTAATTGGCGAGTTAAAATAGTCATTTTTCAAAAAGTCTCGGATTTCGACGAAACCAGTTTCATCGGATCCGTAATATGATATTATCGTATGGTTTCAAATTTCGTGTCAATTGAATTTATCGTTTGTCCGGTGCAAACCAAAACGCCTAGAAATTTGATTTACCGATTTAATTTTAAATCGAACGTTTATTGCCATAACTCGAACAGGTGACCGAATTAGCTCCCGAAACATGTTCCATTGTGTTCGGAACGCGGGGTAAACCTTAGAAACGCCAACCGGCACGCTTCGTTTGGAGTTCGGAAAATCCAGGATGAATAGTGTACGTCGATTTTTCTATAAAAGGCCCTTAACAATTCATTTTTGCAAAAAGAAGCCAACCCTAGGTCAAATTTCAGAGCCACCACCTCCATAATATTCAATGGCTGAAACACTCTCTTCTTCTCTCCTCAATCTCTCCCAATCCTCACGTTTTTAGAAAAACTTGTCAACACGAAAGTTGTAGATCTTGGCGAAAGCTTTAAATCCATACGGGCGAGATGATGTTTAGTTGACCAGAGGGGGAGCTAGGGGGGGCCGACGGCTTGCAGGTCGTGCATGCTTTTCAAAGCAGGGGTAGGGCCGAGCTTCTTGCTCTTTAGGCCGAGTGAAGAGCGAGAGATGGGCTTCGAGATGCAAGTTTCTGATCAACTTCTCGTGCGTCGTGGTGGCCGAAATATTGAACCCTAATATCGAGCTAATGGGTTGCGTACATGAATAAGACCTGGAGCAAGAAACATGAGAGGGGAGAGGAAGGTGCGCACGGTCCTGATGGCGGGGGGGGGGATGGAGATCCAACGGTGTTGATTAAGTTAGGTTTAGAAAAAAATTAAATATGTTGTAAATTTTAATTATAAATTCGTGTAAGTTCTAAAAATCATATCTTTTTCATACGAGGTCGAAAACGCGCGAAACTAGTTGCGTTGGATTCGTATGGACGAGCACTATTGTATGGAATTGGATTGGAGTCGTTTGGAGTTAGTGAGAATTTCGGGTAAAATTAAACGCACGTTTAATTTTATTCGAAATAAATCGCTAAAACGAAATTGAAATTAAGGTGAGAACTTCTCACTCAATCGAATCAGTTTCGATTTTAATTTTAAATAGTTAGATTTAAAATTCTTGAATGCATGCTTGAATGATGATTGTTATCTATTGATTGTTAAAATAGACATTACGCCGTTAGTAAGCGGATGTTATTTATTAAAACATATACCGCGAATATTTCATAAACAGTGAGATTGGTATTATTTATGTACTTGGAATTGATTTCCCGCAGTATATAGCGGATGAGACCCTTTTGCGCCGTCTATTAAGCGGATAATATTTTAAATCCCATATACCGCGATAATTTCGTACTGGAACGGAATTGGTATTATGCTAACATCTTTGGATGTAGGAAAACAGGTTGGAGGGATCCAACTGGATTCCTCAACAGTATTTATTTGATTTCAGATATTTTGATATTTGATGGATTATCATATCGATATATGATGTCGTTGTTGTCGTGATTGACTATTTGGTGTGTAGCATCACTAGGCCAATTTGGAATTTTAAAAGGATTTTAAAATTGATTTTTTTTGAAAGTATACGTTTATAGAATAATTTTGGAATTGATTCGTTTTAAATAAATAAACGTATAAATTTTAATGTTATAAAATTATGATTTTTGAGAAATATAGTTAAAAGTTGATTTTTGAAAATATAGGGTTAATGATTTTATAAAATAGTTTAAATTGGGATTTTTGAATTTATTATAAAAAGTTGAAATACAGGATTTATAAAATTTGATTATTTTATAAATCTAAGAAAATGGTGAAATTGTAAAGGAGTTTAAAGATGTTTTAAAATAATAGTATAAATTGATTTATATAAGAGATTTATAAATTGATATTTATAAATTAAAGTATTTGAATTATAAAATGAGTTTTTATAAGTGTTAGAATGAATTGTGAATGAACTTCATAAATGAATGAAATTTATAGAGTTATAAACGGTGAAGTTATAAATGGAATTTTATAAGCAGTAGGTTTATAAAATTTGTAAAGTTATTTGAAGAATAGATATGGGTAAATAAGTGAATCTTGTAAGTTATAAAATTTATAATTTGGGAAGTTAAAGGAATGATTTTGTAAACAAATAAATTATAAGCATTTAACTTATAATATGAACCTTTAGTATATCATTGTGATATAAATTGAGATAGGTTAATAAAGGAGGTTTATAAAAGGAAAAATTTTATAAAATAAATAGAAATAGAATTTATAAACATTGTTTTATAAATTCGCAAACGGTTTATTTTGATAAGTAAATTGTTGTAACTTATTAAATGAGTTATATTCACGTTTTAGACTGTGAATAATCCTTTAAAATAAAAAGTATATAAATGATGAAATTAGTTAACGTAGTATATTCACGTTTTTTAAATAGTGAATAATATGTTAAAGAAAATGTTTTGGATGTGATGTTTTAAATAAAATTAAACCGATCTAACGATGTTTTCAAAATGCGTTAAGATTCGAAACCATAGATTTCAACATTCATTGTTGAAATAGACGTTTTCGAGAAATAGAAGGAAATGGTGGACTATAACACTGTTGTTATAGTAAATAATTTCCGAAAGGAAATGTTTTGTATAGTATTGGGATTTAACTATTTTAATTTTGAATCCCTATACTAGTGATTTTGGGTGTCGTAACGATGTTTTACGCAACATTCGTTTTGGCCCAAATAAATATGTTTAAGAGAATGATTTCCTTAAAGAATAAAATATATACTTAATTTCGATTTAAGTATATTGTATATTTTCCAAGTATAGAAAATAGAAAGACTTGTGAATTACTTATGAATAAGTAAGTATGGAAATGTTTTCCAATGTGAAATGAAACGTTTTGAGAATTTACCTTTTTGAAGATAAATTGAAAATGAATAATTGAAATCGTATATTCATAGATATTTTGGAATGTAAATTCACTATGGAATTTATAAAAGAAAGGGAATTTGTTTAAAAATAAATATTGATTTATTTTTGAAGTGTGAAAATTATTTATCTTGTAAAGATATTTTTGGAAAATAAATAATTTAGAAAATTATTTGGAATCTGGTGATGTTGTGCATATCCATTGATAGTTCAATAACCGACTATCAATACTTACCTTTGAATGGGTATTTGTTGTGATTTGCTTGGATTTGAATGCCACACTTATTTTTAAATTATTGCGCTCGTTATTCGGATTACCCATTCCGAATAGTGATACGACGTAATGGATAGCATTGATGACCGGTGTTGAAGATCGGATATTTTTGAAAGCGAAAGGAAAACTCGTCGAATGTCTTTGCATCGACTGGTCCTCGGTATAGAGACTCCATATGTGATGGGAAGTCCGGTCGTGATTAGTGAATATCCGGATTGCAAGGACTTCTTTGTAAGTGCCTTCGGTTATGTTCGATCCCGGAACAGACTTGTATGGATAGTATGTCTGACATTACAAATTGAGATATAAAGCTGATTTCTTTCAAATACATTTTTGTTGGTGGCGGAGAATTTATTCTCTTAGCTTAACACCCTTCTCTGATACGTACGAGCTCAGAGGTTATGTAGTTGAAGGTCATTAGTGATATACTCCCAATTTGGTAATGTGACATGCTGAGTGATGCTGTGAAATGATCATAGTTTGGTCATTTGTGATATGATCATTTGTTTGATCACTTATCTTTGTGATCATTTCTTTGATCATTTGTTGACCCAAAGCACAGCTTTTGTATAAAGCGTGGCTTTGTGGACGAGACTTCGTCGAGCCTCACACCCCGGAATGGTCAAAACAGGAAAGATGCAGCAAGGTTATGAGGGGTAGCTCCCTTTAGGGTATGTGCATTTCCTTCTGGAAAAGGGTGGTATCATGGTATGGAGCCCAGATACTTACTCATGTTGAAACACTTTATTATTTTGGTGTGATGTTGGTTACGAGCGCTCGGATAAAGGTCCCAAAGGACCGGGGGATGGCATACTCGTGTCAGTTGTTACCTAGTTTGAAAGGTAACCGGGCCTTGTGTTGGCAGAGATCCGGTTAGGTTCTCGGGGACGTCCTTCCAGAGGCGTTCTCATGTGGAAATGGGAAGTTCCTTGGCCTGACCATTTGTTGGAAATCCAAAGAAACAATTCGATCTTGTACGGTTTTAGTTGTATAACCTGCCATGGAATGTGGCGGTAACCTGCTATCGAACATGGTAGCTATAGTAGGCATAAGTGCGAAATGTCTATGCTGGCTAAGATTTATATCTTTACTTTTGAAATAATTTTTTCTACACTGTGCACTAGTAATAATATCAAATGTTTCTTTTTAATGCGTATCAAGCATCTTTGACTATCATAAGGAGAAATCTCCTCCGATTCTGCGTTTGCATTGTGTGTGTGTGCGGGAGGCCTTATGGTAGTCTCATTTTTAAAAGCATTGCGAATTGACTTTAAAAATATTCCTCTATTTTGATTTTAAAGATAAATAAACTATTTTGAGTTCTCACACCAGTCACATGACTGACTCGGAGTTTATTGTTTTCCTTCCTAAACTCTGGGTGCCCACCAATTTCCACACTGGCAGTCAAGAGTTAAGGTTTATCAGGATATTCTGGAATTCAGGAGTTGCTGGTGGCAAGCTGGATGGCATGGCGTATTACTAGTATATAGTATTTTTTTCCGCTGTTTGTTGTTGTTTGTGTTGTACACTCTGATGATGTAATGTAATGTAATAAGATGTAATGTAATAACTGATATAGTTCTTTGTTTAAAGATTATTCATTTATCTATTATATGTTGTTCCGCTGCGAATTGTGAGATTCTGATATTGTTGTTGCTTTCTTTCTGTTCTATTTTCTATCTTCTTATCTCTTCTTCTACTTTTTTATTTTTCTTAAACACTGAGAATTCGTATTTCCGTTCATATTGAGTTAATCTATGGAGATTAGTGTATATTCAAAGGGCACGGATTCGCGGGTCCTCACAGCTGGTATCAGAGCATATGGTTAAGCGACAACCATGGCTCTGTTGGGTATTACTCATTAGAGATAGAGTCATTAGTACTCTAGAATGAGTTGAGTGTAATAATAGCTATTAGAGCGTATTTGTTAGTGAATATGAAATTGTTTTATATTGTGATAATTGGTTTGTTGGGTGGTATACGGATTCTGGTTAATACGTGTAATCAGCGTTGTTGATAAGGATCTCTAAACACTTGTACAGAACAATTCGACACGATATTGTTTTAAATTGGGTAAATGAAATAATTTTACCTTGAGTATATTTCATATATAAAGGAATGATTTTTTAGAATTATTAAAGTGTATATAAGTTGATTGTTTTGTTGTTTGAATAATCTAAATAAAAGAATAATTGTATAAGCAAAAGAATTATAAGAACTGAATTATGATTAAAGTGATTTACAATTGCAAAATAAACTTATATATATATAAGAAGTGAAACTATATGAATATATTTATGAATATGAGTTGTAAATAAAAATGAATTTAAAGTTAAATAAAAATTTACTTTAGAATTGGGAATCTGAATTGATTTATGAGTGGGAATTTAAGTTATGTAAATCCAAGTAATGTTTGTAAAATGGAAGTATAACTTAAGTGAATGTAAATTAAGTTGATATGAAATAATGGATTTAAGTATTAATTCATTAAAATCTTATGTTATTGAAAAAAAATTGAATAATTGAATGGAAATCAATTTAATTGAACCAATTGAATGAATATAAGCAAATAAATTTGGTTGTAATTAATATACATTGGTTGTTATATGATTGTTAGTTGATTGTATATAATTCATTAAGTGTTAATGAAATTGAAATCTGAAGTAATTGAAATCCAATTGGAACTTAAGTGAATCTTAAGTAGATTTGAATTTGATTTAGAAGTGAACCAACTTGAATATGAATTAGTGAATATAAACTAATTGAAAATGAATATTAGTAAAAACATCCACTGTTAATAAATCAAATGTGATTAAATTGAAAACCCATTTCATTGAATATTGATGAGAATATGAATGAATATTTATTGGTTATGGATGTTAGTTGGACATTAGTTGGATGATAGTTGCTTGATGGTTGAATATATTGCTTTTACTACATTTGCTATGTTGGCATATATAGTTATTATGTTGCTATATGTTGTATATTGATATTATTTTCATATATACATGTTCTCATGTTGTTTGTTGAGTGTTTAGTAGGTGCGGATCGCGTTTGCTTCGTATTTGGAGCTCGCTTTCGTGCTATATTAGCCGTATATGCTCGCTAATAAAATATAAGGTACATATCTCGGATTACATACCGTACTTTTACACTTTTTTCCCTGCGGGATGCCTCATCACTTGATGAGATGTATATTTGTGATATATATACTGTCATTTTTTTTTCGGATCGAGCCGCGCAAAGGAGACTATGGCGAATTTTTCCGAAAATTTAAGGCGTTAGAATATTTTTGAGAAAAATTGGAAAATTTTGAAAACTATAACTTTGATTTGGAGTTGAAAGTTAAACGATAGTAGTTGTCTTTGAAAAGATAACTAAGTATGATTTGAAAATTTAGTAAAGTTATTGTAAGAAGTTTAACTATGAATTTTGGGAAAGTTAATAGATTCTGTAACTTTTCTTACTTGGTAATTTCGAGGACGAAATTCTTTTAAGGGGGGAAGTATGTAACGACCCAGAATTTTAATTAATTAAAATTTGAATATTTAATTAATTTTAAATATTAATAAGTGAAATTTATAAGTCGAATAAATTTTATTTCGAATAATTGGATTTAATTGGATAATTAAATCGATAATTTAATATGTTATATTACAGAAAAAATTGAAAATTGGGTAAAATATGATTGAAAATGATTTGTAAAATTTTATTTTACCATATTGAAGTTAGAAAGATGTTTGTGAACTTTTAAAATCGAATTAAGAGTTAATTTGTGAAAATTGAATATTTTAATATTTAATCGACTAGTGAAATTAGTCAATTTTTGAACAGACTCAGAAATGGACGAAACTAGTCCCATTGGATCCGTAATAGTTTGTTATTACCGGATTTCAATTTTCGTAGCAATCGGAGTTTTCGTTTGATCGTGGCAGCTCGAAATGCGTCGAAATTGTTTTAATATTTAATTGGAGAGTTAAAATAGTCATTTTTTAAAAAGTCTCGGATTTCGGCGAAACCAGCTTCACCAGATCCGTAATATGATATTATTGTATGGTTTCAAATTTCGTGTCAATTGGATTTACCGTTTGTCCGGTGCAAACTAAAACGTCTAGAAATTTGATTTACCGATTTAATTTTAAATCGAACGTTTATTGCCATAACTCGCACAGATGACCGAATTAGCTCCCAAAACACGTTCCATTGTGTTCGGAACGCGGGGTAAACCTTAGAAACGCCAACCGGCACGCTTCGTTTGGAGTTCGGAAAATCCGGGACGAATAGTGTACGTCGATTTTTCTATAAAAGGGCCTTAACAATTCATTTTTGCAAAAAGAAGCCAACCCTAGGTCAAATTTCAGAGCCGCCACCTCCATAATATTCAATGGCTGAAACACTCTCTTCTTCTCCCCTCAATCTCTCCCAATCCACACGTTTTTAGAAAACTTGTCAACACGAAAGTTGTAGATCTTGGCGAAAGCTTTAAATCCATACGGACGAGATGATGTTTAGTTGACCAAAGGGGGAGCTAGGGGGGCCGACAGCCTGCAGGTCGTGCACGCTTTTTGAAGCATGGTTAGGGCCGAGCTTCATGCTCTTTAGGCCGAGTGAAGAGCGAGAGATGGGCTTCGAGATGCAAGTTTCTGATCAACTTCTCGTGCGTCGCGGTGGCCGAAATATTGAACCCTAATATCGAGCTAATGGGTTGCGTACGTGAATAAGACATGGAGCAAGAAATGTGAGAGGGGATAGGAAGGTGCGCACGGTCCTGATGGGAGGGGATGGAGATCCTACGGTGTTGATTAAGTTAGGTTTAGAAAAAAATTAAATATGTTGTAAATTTTAATTATAAATTCGTGTAAGTTCTAAAAATCATATCTTATTCATACGAGGTCGAAAATGCGCGAAACCAGTTGCGTTGGATTCGTATGGATGAGCACTACGCTATGGAATTGGATTGGAGTCGTTTGGAGTTAGTTAGAATTTCGGGTAAAATTAAACGCACGTTTAATTTTATTCGAAATAAATCGCTAAAACGAAATTGAAATCAAGGTGAGAACTTCTCACTCAATCGAATCAGTTTCGATTTTAATTTTAAATAGTTAGATTTAAAATTCTTGAATGCATGTTTGAATGATGATTGTTATCTATTGATTGTTAAAATAGACATTATACGCCGTTAGTAAGCGGATGTTATTTATTAAAAACGTATACCGCGAATATTTCATAAACAGTGAAATTGGTATTATTTATGTACTTGGAATTGATTTCCCGCAGTATATAGCGGATGAGACCCTATTGCGCCGTCTATTAAGCGGACAATATTTTAAATCCCATATACCGCGATAATTTCGTACTGGAACGGAATTGGTATTGTGCAAACATCTTTGGATGCAGGAAAATAGGTTGGAGGGATCCAACTGGATTCCTCAACAGTATTTATTTGATTTCAGATATTTTGATATTTGATGGATTATCATATCGATATATGATGTCGTTGTTGTTGTGATTGACTATTTGGTGTGTAGCATCACTAGGCCAATTTTGGAATTTTAAAAGGATTTTAAAATTGATTTTTTTTGAAAGTATATGTTTATAAAATAATTTTGGAATTGATTCGTTTAAATAAATAAACGTATAAATTTTAATGTTATAAAATTATGATTTTTGAGAAATATAGTTAAAAGTTGATTTTTGAAAATATGGGGTTAATGATTTTATAAAATAGTTTAAATTGGGATTTTTGAATTTATTATAAAATGTTGAAATATAGGATTTGTAAAATTTGATTATTTTATAAATCTAAGGAAATGGTGAAATTAAAAAGGAGTTTAAAGATGTTTTAAAATAATAGTATAAATTGATTTATATAACAGATTTATAAATTGATATTTATAAATTAAAGTATTTGAATTATAAAATGAGTTTTTATAAGAGTTAGAATGAATTGTGAATGAACTTCATAAATGAATGAAATTTATAGAATTATAAACGGTGAAGTTATAAATGGAATTTTATAAGCAGTAGGTTTATAAAATTTGTAAAGTTATTTGAAGAATAGATATGGGTAAATAAGTGAATCTTATAAGTTATAAAATTTATAATTTGGGAAGTTAAAGGAACGATTTTGTAAACAAATAAATTATAAGCATTTAACTTATAATATGAACCTTTAGTATATCATTGAGATATAAATTGAGATAGGTTAATAAAGGAGGTTTATAAAAGGAAAATTGTTATAAAATAAATTGAAATAGTATTTATAAACATTGTTTTATAAATTCGCAAACGGTTTATTTTGATAAGTAAATTGTTGTAACTTATTAAATGAGTTATATTCACGTTTTAGACAGTGAATAATCCTTTAAAATAAAAAGTATATAAATGATGAAATTAGTTAACGTAGTATATTCACGTTTTTTAAATAGTGAATAATATGTTAAAGAAAACGTTTTGGATGTGATGTTTTAAATAAAATTAAAACGATCTAACGATGTTTTCAAAATGTGTTAAGATTCGAAACCATAGATTTCAACATTTATTGTTGAAATAGACGTTTTCGAGAAATAGAAGGAAATGGTGGACTATAACACTGTTGTTATAGTAAATAATTTCTAAAAGGAATTGTTTTGTATAGTATTGGGATTTAACTATTTCAATTTCGAATCCCTATACTAGTGATTTTGGGTTGTTGTAACGATGTTTTACGCAACATTCGTTTTGGCCCAAATAAATATGTTTAAGAGAATGATTTCCCTAAAGAATGAATATATACTTAATTTCGATTTAAGTATATTGAATATTTTCCAAGTATAGAAAATAGAAAGACTTGTGAATTACTTATGAATAAGTAAGTATGGAAATGTTTTCCGATGTGAAATGAAACGTTTTGAGAATTTACCTTTTTGAAGATAAATTGAAAATGAATAATTGAAATCGTATATTCATAGATATTTTGGAATGTAAATTCACTATGGAATTTATAAAAGAAAAGGAATTTGTTTAAAAATAAATATTGATTTATTTTTGAAGTGTGAAAATTATTTATCTTGTAAAGATATTTTTGGAAAATAAATAATTTGGAAAATTATTTGGAATCTGGTGATGTTGCGCATATCCATTGATAGTTCAATAACCGACTATCAATATTTACCTTTGAATGGGTATTTGTTGTGATTTCCTTGGATTTGAATGCCACACTTATTTTTAAATTATTGCGCTCGTTATTCGGATTACCCATTCCGAATAGTGATACGACGTAATGGATAGCATTGATGACCGGTATTGAAGAGCGGATATTTTTGAAAGCGAAAGGACAACTCGTCGAATGTCTCGACTGGTCCCCGGTATAGAGACTCCATATGTGATGGGAAGTCCGGTCGTGATTAGTGAATATCCGGATTGCAAGGACTTCTTTGTAAGTGCCTTCGGTTCTGTTCGATCCCGGAACAGACTTGTATGGATAGTATGTCAGACATTACAAATTGAGATATAAAGCTGATTTCTTTCAAATACATTTCTGTTGGTGGCGGAGAATTTATTCTCTTAGCATAACACCTTTCTCTGAGACGTACGAGTTCAGAGGTTATGTAGTTGAAGGTCATTAGTGATATACTCTCAATTTGGTAATGTGACATGCTGAGTGATGCTGTGAAATGATCATTGTTTGATCATTTGTGATATGATCATTTGTTTGATCACTTATCTTTGTGATCATTTCTTTGATCATTTGATGACCCAAAGCACAGCTTTTGTATAAAGCGTGGCTTTGTGGACGAGACTTCGTCGAGCCTCACACCCCGGAATGGTCAAAACAGGAAAGATGCAGCAAGGTTATGAGGGGTAGCTCCCTTTAGGGTATGTGCATTTCCTTCTGGAAAAGGGTGGTATCATGGTATGGAGCCCAGATACTTACTCATGTTGAAACACTTTATTATTTTGGTGTGATGTTGGTTACGAGCGCTCGGATAAAGTCCCAAAGGACCGGGGGATGGCATACTCGTGTCAGTTGTTACCTAGTTTGAAAGGTAACCCGGCCTTGTATTGGCAGAGATCCAGTTAGGTTCTCGGGGACGTCCTTCCAGTGGCGTTCTCATGTGGCAGTGGGAAGTTCCTTGGCCTGACCATTTGTTGGAAATCCAAAGAAACAATACGATCTTGTACGGTTTTAGTTGTATAACCTGCCATGGAATGTGGCGGTAACCTGCTATTGAACATGGTAGCTATAGTAGGCATAAGTGCGAAATGTGTATGCTGGCTAAGATTTATATCTTTACTTTCGAAATAATTTTTTCTACACTATGCACTAGTAATAATATCAAATGTTTCTTTTTAATGCGTATCAAGCATCTTTGACTATCATAAGGAGAAATCTCCTCCGATTTTGCGTTTGCATTGTGTGTGTGTGCGGGAGGCCTTATGGTAGTCTCATTTTTAAAAGCATTGCGAATTGACTTTAAAAATATTCCTCTATTTTGATTTTAAAGATAAATAAACTATTTTGAGTTCTCACACCAGTCACATGACTGACTCAGAGTTTATTGTTTTCCTTCCTAAACTCTGGGTGCCCACCAATTTCCACACTGGCAGTCAAGAGTTAAGGTTTATCAGGATATTCTGGAATTCAGGAGTTGCTGGTGGCAAGCTCGATGGCATGGCGTATTACTAGTATATAGTATTTTTTTTCCGCTGTTTGTTGTTGTTTGTGTTGTACACTCTGATGATGTAATGTAATGTAATAAGATGTAATGTAATAACTGATATAGTTCTTTGTTTAAAGATTATTCATTTATCTATTATATGTTGTTCCACTGCGAATTATGAGATTCTGATATTGTTGTTGTTTTCTTTCTGTTCTATTTTCTATCTTCTTATCTCTTCTTCTACTTTTTTTCTTTTTCTTAAACACTGAGAATTCGTATTTCCGTTCATCTTGAGTTAATCTATGGAGATTAATGTATATTCAAGGGGTACGGATTTGCGGGTCCTCACAATTTACTTACTAATAAGTTACTTATCCATGCATATACCATTGCAACCAATATTTTCTTGAGTATGTATTGTGTCCCCTAAAGCCTCGCTTAGTTTTTTTTTGTTTTTTATGTGTGATTGAATTACTTGTGTAGTTAACTATATGATTCACTACCATAGTTTTATAAAAAATGGAAAGCATCTAAAATGTACACTTCTTTCCTGAATCCGAGTGTCCTACCTGTAGTAGATTAGTATGGCAACCCTTGGAATAAGGACAAAAATTTCTGACAAATTTTGTCCACAATCATTTATTCGACTGTTATATGTGTGTCTGTGTACATACATACAATTACGCATGTGTGCACGGGGTCTTGAAGAAGGATCCTAGACTATTTGTGTGAAGTCTGTAACAAATTAAAATGGTTCCAATTATTCATCCTGCACTTTACCCTATCAATGCACTAAACGTACACAGAAGTCCACTGTCTACTAGTTTACAGTAAAACTGGTTAGTGTATAATGTAAATTATTCCCTTATTCATCCTGCAATTTGCATACCCATGGACAAAATGTGACCAGGTTTTCAAATGCTTCATTTTGCATTTTGCCTTTTCATCTCTATCTTGTACTTATGTAAATTGTAGGTTTTGAAATATACAATATGTAAATTGTAGTGTTTTATTGTCAAGGTTTATTGTGTAAACTTGCTACATAGCATATTTTGTTCTAAAAAACTGGATTTTGGGGATTGTGTGAATAATAACCGAATATATATTGATCTTTACTAGTTGCAACTCAAAAGTATTTATGCCTGCATGCCTATACATGTGCGCACATACACACGCATGGAAATGTTCCACTACGCCCTATCCATGCCCCTATGTATTTTTGAGCTACACAACTCTAAAAAAAAAGTCTATGGAGACACCTACATCATGTTTACGAAGACCTACATCATTTATGGAGTCCATTAGTTATAGATAAGTACGCAATAAGAGAAAGATTTTGCTGAGAATCATAAGATTTAGTTTCTGATCAAATACTAATATTAGTTATCTTTATTAACATGTATGCTTTGGTAGCTGGATACGATGACAATTGTTTCTTTTCCAGTGCTATCCTGATGCTTTTGGCTGTTTACCTAAATAACTTTGCATGCCTTTTCTATCAATTCCACATAATGCTTTCCTTTTCTGCACCATGATATATTTATCTTGTCTTGACAGTAGTTGAACTATTGTTCCTTTAGGTTCTCAGTTTTGGTAAAGAGGAACTGGAAGCAAAAATCTCTCTTACCATGGATGCGGTGATAAGAGTATTCAAATATGTTTTCGACTTTGAAACAAATAATATAGGATCTTCCACTCTTACGACCATTTAATTATTGGTGTCATCGACTCATCAACTCAATTGATTGGAAAACTAGGAGCTTCAATTGAATCAATCCAACAGACTTCTGGTACCATAATAAGGATTAATACTGGAGGTACATGCAACACTTGCTTTTTTTTAACAGTGTGTGATCATATATTTATTTACTCTGTCAGGTAATTATATTACTCTCGCTGTTTACATCTGTTGAAAGCTTTTTATGATCTTTTTTGTTTTAGTTCTCTTTGGATATATACCATGTTTTGTTAGTATAAACATGCAAATTATTTCCATGCAAATTAGTTAAGAATGTACTACTTTCTATCATTGAAAAAATTCAACAGCATGGTTTAAGTCATAATTTCTCTTGTCTACCAATATCATCTTCCTCAAATTTTGAATAAACATTTTCTATGTTTTGGGCTCTTCAAAAACATTTGTTTAGTGAAAACTAGATAATGAATATGGCTTGGTTTTTATGTTTTTAGCATAGTTGACAAAAAAAATGACATTTGATCTTTCTTTTGATATGCTTTGCAACAGTTTCACCTTTCAAAATTTATGGCATATTTTAGTTAGGATTCGGTCCGATATTTTGTGAATATGTTATAGGAATACCATTGAAGTATCAATTAACCTAAGTTTTACATTTATTGCAGCTTGTATGTTATTTCATTGAAATATTTGATTGTAGAGAAGAAGTTAGCGAAGGGGCACAATGTTTTTTTTATTTTAACCATGTTAACATGTAAGTTCTGCAAAGTGATTGTCGAACTACTAGAACTAGAACTAAGTTAACCGAGTTATCAAATCAGCAATTGTGTTCTTCCAAGAAATATTTGAAATGATTTGAATGAATCATCACAAATCTATGTTTCACTTTAACAATAATGTTGTGATGTGCATTACAGTGTATACTTTCTTGGAATTACAGTGTATACTCATGATAGAGAAAGACTGGTTGCATTCACATAGGTAATAGGATAATATACAACTAAATACACATCGAAAATTTTAAAATTTTAATATTACAATTAATATTTGTGTTGTCTATTTTTCATCATAGAACTAGTATAGAGTACCGACAAGGAGCATGGGATTTTGTGCAATCCGCGAAGATAAATTTAGCAGTTGCAGAAAAAAATATTATGTCCTTGCATAGATTGTCGAAATCTTACTCATCATCATGACAAGATTGTGTTTGGGCATTTGGTTATAAAAGGAATGGATCCTTAAGTACAAATCCAGTAGGTGGTATAATCATGGTGAACAACTAAATATAGTTGAAGAAATGGATTTGAATGACACATATGATTTATTCAAAGTCGTTCACTATGAAGATGAAGATTTTGTCGATCATACCTTTTTTGCCGACGATAAAGATAATGTTGATGCACAAAGACGAGAAGATGAATTGATAAAAAAATTAGAAGATGCAGAAAGTCCATTGTATCCCGATTGTGCAGGTCAGACAAAATTATCTGCTATCACCGCTTTATATAATCTTAAATGTGAGTGCGGTTTATCCGATACTGGTTTTGATAAGCTAGTAAATGTGGTACATGTATTATTACCGAAGGATAATGTACTTCCCAAGACTATATATGAAGTAAAAAAAATTCCTAAAATATTTGATATGGGTTTCGAGAAGATTCATGCTTGTAAGAACGATTGTTGTCTTTTTAGAAAAGAATACAAAGATTTGAATAGTTGTCCAAAGTGTGGTTCTTCAAGATGGAAGATAAATAAGAGAACAAAAGAGATCATGCAAGGCATCCCTGTCAAAGTGTTGAGATATTTTCCAATCATTCCAAGATTCAAGAGAATGTTTAGATCCAAAAAAAGGGCAGAAGATCTAAGATGGCATTATAGTAGTAAAAGCAATGATGGAAAAATGCGTCATCCTGTGGATTCTGTGACTTGGAATGTAGTGGATGAGAAATATAAATCATTTTCAGCCGATCCACGCAATCTCAGACTTGGTCTAGCTACAGATGGTTTCAATCCATTTGCCATTAAAAGTTCTAAATATAGTTGCTGGCCAGTAATGTTAGTGACATATAATCTTCCACCTATGTTGTGTATGAAAGAAGAAAATATTATGTTAACATTGGTGATTCCTGGTCTAAAGCAACCGGGAAATGATATTGATATATATATATGGCACCACTTGTAGAAGATTTACATCATTTGTGGCATAAAGGTGTTGATATTTACGATGCATTTAGTAAAATACTTTTTAATTTAAAAGCAATCTTACTATGGACGATAAATGATTTTTCGGCTTATGGAAATCTTGTTGGATTTGGTGTAAAAGGTAAAAAAGCTTGTCCATTATGCGGTGTTAACACTCGTAGTCGATGGTTAAATCATAGTCGAAAGATTGTGTATATGGGTCATAGAAGATTTTTACCTCCTTCAGACTTATTGAGAAAACAAAAGACTTGGTTTGATAATACGGTGGAGAAAGACACCAAGCCTAGGATTTTGACAGGTAGAAACATTTCTGCTATGCTTCAATATTTTCCTAATGCATTTGGAAAAGATAAGAAAGAAGAAATAAAAAAGAAGAAAAAAGATAAAGAAGAAAATACTGGATAAGAAGGGGAAAAAAAAGATAATGGACAAAAAAAGGAAGCGTGTTCACAACAAAGAAGATGAACATAATGAGAATGATAACCCTGTAAAAAAAGAGTTATCAAGGTGGAAAAATGATCAATTTTCTTTGATTTACCATATTAGGAGGTTAGTGTTTATTTTTTTCCCTATATTGATTAAACAGAAAAAATGTGTAATACTAAAATGTTATATTCTTGATTGTTACAGGAACTTCCATTGCGACATAATTTAGATGTAATGCATGTCGAGAAAAATGTTGGAGAAAGTTTGTTAGGCACAATATTGCATGACAGCAAATCAAAAGATGGAACTAATTCTAGAAAAGATTTAGAGGACTGGGGAATTAGACATAGTCTTTTTGCACAACCTCGTGGAAAGAAAACATATCTTCCACAAACCCCGTACACACTGTCAAGTTGTGAAGAAAAAAATTTCTGCAAGAGATTATATGATTTCAAAGGGTCTGATGGTTATTGCTCAAATTTTAAAAGATGTATATCATTAGAGGATTGCAAAGTTAGTGGCTTTAAGTCTCATGATTATCATGTGTTGATGCAGCAAATATTGTCAGTTGCAATAAGAGGATTGTTGCCAAAAAAACCGAGGAAAACAATAATCCATTTGTGTTCATTTTTCAATAGAATATGCCAACGTGTTCTTGACAAAGAAAAGCTGCAACAACTCGATGATGAGATCGTTACAATTTTATGCGATCTTGAAAGATATTTTCCACCTTCTTTTTTCGATATAGTGATACATTTAACAATTCATCTCGAAAGAGAAGCTCGATTGTGTGGACTGGTTCATTTTCGTTGGATGTACCCCTTTGAAAGGTATATGAAGACTCTTAAAGATTATGTAAGAAACTATGCACGAGTTGAAGGATGTATTGTGGAGTCCTACCTTGCAGAAGAATCTATGAGATTTTTTGGTAAATTTTTAAAAAAATCATCACTAATAGAGGAGAAACAAGGTCGACATGAAGATTATGAAAATCACGCAATACTCGAAGGCCGTCCAATTTCAAAGCTTGAGACAATTACATTGTCATTTAACGAGAAAGAAAGCGCTCATTTGGCTGTCCTAATGAATATGGCTATAGTGGAACCTTTTTTAGAGTGAGTAAATATTGCATTCTATTTTTTTTGTTTTGATGTGTATAACAACATGTATAACTTACATTTTTTTCTTTTATGCTAGTTTGCATCTTGAGGAGTTGGAAAATTCAGACCAACGTATGAAAAAAATTGCGACATTGCTTTGCAACAATCATACAAAAAACTTCGCTAATTGGATTAGAAAAAAGGTTATTGTAAATACTCTTTAATTGACTTCAAAATAATATTTTCAAAATATTTGGTAAATACATTGATTTTTTTCAAATATCTATTGAATCGAAGGATCATGATACGTTGTTAAAATGGATTGCATATGGTCCGAGTATTAATGCATTGTCATGCAAAGGATATATTATAAACGGACAATGTTTTCATACGCAAGATGTTGAGAGAGAAACTCAAAATTGCGGGGTGACTTATGATGCCACTACTATGTGTAGAGCAAGTGCAAAGGATACCTCTCAAGTGGTTGATGTGGTCACATATTATGCGATTTTAACTGACATAATTTTGTTAGACTACCATGTCTTTTATATTCCTGTTTTTAAGTGCAATTGGGCAAACAAAGGACATGGAGTGAAAGTTGAAGACGGGTTTACTCTTGTTAATTTACATCAACATCAAGCCTCATTTTCAAGAGATTCGTATATTCTTGCGTCTCAAGCGAAGCAAATCAATTATTTAAGGGAAAACGATTCTTCTAATTGGTATGTTGTATTGAAGGCACCACCGCGAGGGTACCATGAATTAGAGACAGATGAGTCTATTCTTGATATAAGTTTTGTTAGAGAAGAATGCGAAGAAAACGATAGGGATGATGATTCCATGGAGGATGCTATCTACGTTAGAGAGGATTGTGAAGGCATACTTGAGTAGTTTCAGTAAGTTGCTTAATTAACCAAAGTTGCTTAATAGATTGGGAATGCATAAATTAACCAAAGTTAAGTAACTTCGTTTTAGTGTTTATATATATACAAGCATAATATTATGACATGAAATACAGTGTTGGGAATGCATATATACATCTCTGTCTATTTGGTATCTGTCTGGTATTGCCGAGTAAAGTTGGTTGTTATTATTGTTTTTTAATACAAAATCCTTTTCCCCTGATTTCGATAAGAACTAAATTTGAAATGGAAATTACTGACATATAGTCACTACCTATAATGTTATCAGTGACATCTACTTAGAAATAAAGCATAGTATAAGTTAATAAACCAGTAACTAAACTCTGTATTAAACCAGTTAATCAATTGACATCTCTTGTAATCACGGTAGAAGACTATTAAACCAGTAACTAAACTCTGTAATGAAATTTTTTGAACATTGAAAATGAAATTAGGAATAAAATGTAACGGCAATAACATCATAGTTTGGGTAATCTTTTTAAATTAATATATCTCAGGAAACCAAATATGCATTCCATTTTGTGTATATGTAGATGTTGGCTCTGTAAAATTAGCTGATAGCTACCGATTCTTCGATTTAGTCAATAAACTTGTAACATCTTGTTTGATAAGATAAGATTTCGTCTAATGAGGCATTTCCAGCTTATTAAACTATTAATTACACCATAGTTTGGGTTAGACACTTGGCAATCAAATTTTGTTACCTAACTTGTTAGGATTATCCATTTTGTTAAATATAATAGCTATGTTGTCAAAAAAATTATTATAAAGTTTATCAATCATAACTTTGCATAAGTATGCGAGAAGATATGTTAGACACTGTAGATTTTGTAGCTGATTTATACATGATCAAAAGCTTTATGTTTATATGAAATATCAGTATATTTATTATGTAGTATAGTTTAATCATAGTGCAAAATATGCTGTATGTTTAGATGCTATGATAGTTTACATTCAAATATTTTTAATCGAAGTATATATTATGTTATTTCAAGTGCATCATAATCCAACTGCATTACAGCATAATCCAACTGCATTCAAGTTTACATTCCTCCTCCTTTTGGTCTAATGAGGCATTTCCAGCTTATTAAACTACTGATTACACCTTTCATGCCATATATGCCATATAGTTGCAACTAAACAAGCATCGAATATGTTCTGTTGTTGTCTGTCTTTGCCTTGATTGTGTGAAATAGAAATTAAAGCATCCAATAGGCTATCATGTTGTATATGATTTATGCTGAAATACTTTTTAACTTGAGTTTACTTGCACGCATCCAGTAGGCTATCCAGTAGGCTATCCAGTATGTGATTTATGCTGAAATTAAAACATCCAGTAGGCTATCCAGTATATTTACTTGCACGCATCCACCATCAACATAAGGCTATGTATATTTTAGTGTTTCCCTTGTCATAAATTTACTTTTATTAGCTATGTATATCGTAGTGTTTGTTTATATGTACTTTTATTAGCTATGCATGAATACTAAAGTGTTTGTTTACATGTACTTTTAATTGCAGAAAATGGGTAAAAATACGAAAAGAAAGAGGACCGTGATTAACAACAATACTCAAACTGAATGCAATTTAGAAAATAATGATGCTCCAATTCAAGAAATTCCACAAGTCGTCAACGATACTGCAATGCAACAAGAAGGAAATGTTGAAGTTGTTGAAGCAAGCGAGAGAAATGACAATTTCGATGTTGAAGTTGTTGAAGCAAGCGAGAGAAATGACAATTTCGATGTTAATCCAATTGTGAAAAAAGGAACTAGAGGCCGAACAAAAGTCAAAAAACTTCCTGCAAATGTTTTAAGTCGAATTGAAGTTGAGTTTAATGGGGAAGGTGAACCAGTAGGAGATGGATCGGTCAAGTTGTCTTCTTATTTAGGCCCACTTGTACGCGAGCATGTTCCGGTTACACTGGATAATTGGAAGCATCTCAGCAACGAATTAAAAGTCATTCTTTGGGAATCCATTCAGGTAAGAAACAAACAAATTTAATTAGATTGGGTAGGATTAGATAATACAACACCTTGAGGAACAGTTGATTCATGTATATCATATATTTCCAATTGTATCCTGTGTGTTATTAAGTTGATTTAAAAAAAAATATTGCAGGCTAGATTTAAATTAGACGAGGAATGGCAAAAAGTGCCTATATTTCAGCAAATGAGATGCATTTTTAGATCTTCAAAAGGCATACTAGTTCGCAAAATAGTAAATGCAAAGAACGAAGAAGAGAGACTTCAACTAAAACCAGATAACATCAAAACCATGACGGAGTGGAAGAAGTTTATTAAGTCGAAAACAAATCCGAACTTTAAGGTAAATCATTTATAACACATTAATGGTTTATTTTCTGTTCCATGTTTATTTTCTGTAACATGTTTATTTTCTGTAACACTGATACGCGAAAGATCACTGAAGACAGTATTTAACATATTCCACATTGGAAACCAATGATTGGATCAACAATAAAAGATGCAAAGTTATTCCATTTTGTGCAAAGATATACAATTGATCTAAACTAAGGCTTCAGTTCATAATCAAAATACACAGATATACCATTACATCAAGCAGAAGAAAGTAAAAAAATGGTATTTCTTCCATTTGATGTTCTGGTAGTTCATATTTACAATTCCATTCGCTATTTGGGCATATTTCATTGCTCATCAATAAGAAAAACTTTATCATATTTACATTCTAAAGAAATTTCCTTCTTTAAGCTTTCTAAAACCTTCAATCTCCGACTCCTAAATCTTCAGATAACTTTAAACATAACTGGGTAAAGAAGAAAAACAAACAAATTAATTAATTCAAAAATTATGTAATGTTTCACCGGGGTGGTCCACATAAGATCCCCATGAACATTTATTAATAAATTTTCTTAAGCCACACATAGTTACCTCTTATTAATAAATATGGAACTGGTAAAATATTTGGCGCTTAAATTATTTAATAAATAATTTAGTTTATACCCTCCTTCACTTAATATAAGATTTTTTTGAAGTGGTTATTCTTTCCGAAAGTTTCAAGAATGAATTATTCTATCCTGATCATGGTGTAATGTAGTTTGCATTACTTCTAAGTATAAATAGTTTAGTGTATAACTACCATCTAATGAATATAAATATTGTTTTCCTTGACAATTGAAGTGGTTACTCTTTTAGAAAATTTCAGGCATGAATTGTTTAACCTTGACCATGTGGTAATTTACTTTTTTTTCTTTACTTGTAGTGTGCTTGATTACTTGCATAGTTCCTGAACATATAAAATCATAATTTAATGGGATGTGTAGTAGCTAATACAGATAAAGGAGACTCGGCTTATAGTCTTTCAGTGTTTCTATGAATATTTAAATAATAGAATCATCGAGAAACATAAATGAATTTGCGTAGTATGTTTGGGATGAACAATGTTTGAGTAATGAATCTATGTAGGAGATACATCTTATAAAAGCAATTTTTATTACTGTTTTTCAACTGACGCAGGTTCACTTTCTGGTGCATTTTTCATTGACGAAACTGACATATTATATGCAACATTACACACCAAATGATTTCTTTTGTTGTTTCCAAAACATAGATATTAAGTAAGAGAGGAATGCTAAATAACCTCACACTGAAGTGATTTTTATTGGCGATCGCTCTGCTATTAGACGGTTCAGAAGTATACCATTCAACCTCTTTACACAAAAAGAAACCAATATACTCAAGAGAAAATTTAAAGCACTAATAGTGTGTTGACTTTATGCAAGTACCAACTCTTGTGCATCATTTAAAATGAAACTAACCAGCCCAAGAAGAAAAAACATCACATAGTTTTTGCTGCTTACAAGCATGCTCGTCACATGTTAAGCATGTAATAATCTATGAAAAATTAATATAGGATCGAATAGGTTTAGCTACCTACAAGCCATGTAATTAATAGAACACTTTAAAGCATACAGCTTTGGCATTTCAACATATGCATATGATGTTGATATTTTGTTGCATGCAATGAGTATTGTTGCTTTGCATTATTGTCCTCCGAGTGCTTGAAATAATATTGCACGCTGCTATTCCAGTTTCTGATACATAGCGCAAAGCAGACCAGCGTGACTGAACAACACTGAAGCTTGATGTGATTGGTTTGTGTACAAGCTAATGTTATTGTGTATTTATCAAGTTTGATACCGGTGAAACATGAATTTCTTTTCATACTGCATTTCATTATGACCAAAGCAATAACATTTGTTGCAATTAAGGTCTAGTGCTGGAGACATTCCAATAATCTGAAAAGCATTTAACGTCTCTGGGAGTTTGTTCCCACTGTCATCTAATTTATGGGGCTTTTGGAGGAAAAGGAAACTAATGAATTTGAGAATAATGCTATTGATTCCTTGTATAACATGATATTTACAATTTATACCTCTTTAAGCGCTAAAGATGTATCATTAAAACTCATACAGTCATTGTCCAATGGAACTGTAGGGATATAATCCTGTTTAAACCATTCGTTCCTTTTAATTTCTTCTATACTGATTTGGGTTATAGGATTTGGCTCAAGAATTCTGCGAATCAACTTTGATGCTCCAGTAGAAATCCATCTGGGAAGCTTGAACTGTCCTTTATGTATCTGTTGTAATCCAAATAAATGAAGAATCTTGTACAAAAAACCCTTTTTTGGGTCAATTGACTGCCAAGTTGTATATAAAATTAGTCAAGCTTTGTTTTTGTACCTTCAGATAAAGAACGGCGCGGTTTCTATCGTCGAATGTTGAAAATTAAAATGTATACAAAAATTGAGAAGTTTCTCCTTTTGTATTTTTTGAATACTGCAGATGGTAAGTGATAGATTCAGAGCTATTAGACAAAATCAGATGCCACATACATGCAGTCGTAGAGGCATGGCTCGATTGGCTGAAGATATGGTAAAAAGTTAATTTATATACCATAATTTATTGACTAGTTAGTTGACACACTTTGTTGTTTTAATGATCGTTTGAATGTAGAAAGAGAAGAGTAATGATTACACTCCCGTTCCTAGAGTTGATATTTGGGTCAAATCTCATATTAGGAAAGATGGCAAACCAGTGAACGCGGCTGTTGCCGATACTATTGTAAGTTTATTTAATACCGTGATAGTTTAAAATTAGTGTATAATATCAATGTTAATCTTTGTAGGAAAAAATTAAAAACGTTGTCGTTGGATCTCATTCGGGTTCAATAGACAGTTACAAAGATGACGCATTGTCGCAAGTGTTAGGACGTGATAAACCAGGAAGATTGAGAGGAATGGGAAGGGGTATGACCGCCACCAAGGCAATTTGGTCACATGTTAGGGATAAACAAACAATCCAAATGCAAAACCAAATTTTAGAATTAAAGGCGATGGTTCAAGGGCTAATGAAAAATCAGGTAATATTTTAGTTTACCGCAATATGCATGTTTAGAATATATAATTATAATATTGTATTAATCTATTTTGACAGAGTAAAGAAAGTTGGGGAGAAGCAAGCAGACATCAAACGGTAAAATAAATTGCATTAATATTGTGATATCATTTAAATTTGGGTAATTAATTCTATAACCATTATATTTTGCTATCGGTCAATTGTAGGGCAATCATGACAACAAACGTGATAAATGTGAATTATTGGATTGGTGTGGGACGGATGAAATTGTTGCCGAAGGAAGAGTTCTATCAAGTGATCCAAATGAGCTTGTCCAACTAAGTCCTTTAGGGCCAGATGCTATGAAAATTATTATATACATTTCGAGAAAACCAGATGCTTTTTTATGGAGGCCCACACTTCATTTGACACGTATTGGAGAAGTTGAAGGCGAGATAGTAGCATGGCCAGTTACCAGAGTTGTTTTGCACAACGTAGACCATTTGGAGAAAGAAGACAATGAGGTAACTTTAAATTATTTCGCAACTAACATTTAATCTGATTACATAAAATAATAATAATAATTCATTAATATAATAAATTTTTCTTTAATAGAGTTAAACTAGTAGCATTGATCATAAATGCAAGTTGTATGATTGGGCCGGGACCGAAGAAATAGTTGTAGAAGGACGGCTGCATTCGACTAATCCAACAGAACTTGTGAACGGTCTTCCTCTTGGACCATCTGCAACGGTAGTTTGGATAGATAATCCAAAAAAATGAGACGCTTATTTATGGAGACCGACAGTTGGTTTGACACGAGTTGGAGAAGCTAATGGTAAGAAAGTGGCTTGGCCTGAATTGAGGGTGGTTGTGGAGCAGGTTAATATTGTAGCATCTTCTACTCATACTGTTCCTACTTCAGTTGTCGGAAAGGTTAACTTACTTATTGAATTAACTCATTTATTCGTCTTACTAAGTATTTAATCATATGATAAAATAGTATATTCTTAATTGACAGGGTACGAATTCAATGATAAATAACAAGTGCAAATTGATCGATTTGGATCGAAAGGAACAAATTGTAGCTGAAGGACGTGTCTCTTTATTTGATCCAAAAGTATTGGTTCATTTTGTTCCTCTAGGGATAAATGCAGTTAAGTTTTGGGTTGATGTTGCAAATGCTCCAAATGCATGTCTATGGAGACCAACATCCGACTTACAAAATATTGAAGATGCAGTCGGCACTACAATTGCTTAGCCTGCTGATAAAGTTATAACAGATACAAGTTCCGGTAAGTCGGCACTACATTCTAGTTATGTTCGATGTATCTGCATATGTAGGTGGGGTGTTTAACTTCACAAATCATCTTTATTTGACAGGCTCTGCATGATTTGTCAGTGAGGCACATGTCACATATTCTGAATGCAATATCCAGTTTATTAGACTGATAAAGGAAAAGGTGAATACACATAAGATTTGTGACATTTGGCATGGATTTGTGCACCAGGTTCTAGTTCTTATACTTTTAGGGTTAAGTATGTTGTTATTTAGGAATACAAGAATCATAATTAGATACATGATCTTGTCCTTAGTAAGATTAATGATCTTGTTCTTAATTGCCGGTCACCAAATTTCTCTTTATATCACGTGAACGTAATCTTTCCAATGCTTTTAATATATGTACCACAGGCTTTTCATATATTCACCTTTGCAACATTTCCAATTGTGTATCATTGAAGAGATATAAATAGAATCATACTGAAATTTTCTTAGGTAACAAGCTAATTTTTTTGATAAATAATCCCAGTCACTTTGCAGTGATAGGTAATCAGAGAGTTCTTTCACCTTTCCGTGATACCTAACTTTATGACATCTATGTTGGGAAATTATGTAGAAACATTGTTGTAAACTGTTATTCTTAGAAATCGGAAATTAATAAGTTTTATAGTACATATGAATCTCCTTGGGTTTGATTTTGGCCTGCTTGATGACTGAAAGCTTAGTTAAATGATTATAAGCTGTGTATCAGTGATGTGCACATTAGGATTTAAGCCTTTTCAATTGCTGATACCATGAAAAACAAGAGACATACTATCTAAGATGTTTAAGATAAATTGAGGCATTGCATTTTCCATGGAGAATTGAGTGATATCATCATTAAGAGGAGGCACATCCATAACAGTACGTTGGTTTACTATCTCACCTTCTTTTAAGTCAGCTAATACAGAGAAAGGTTTTTTTTTATCATTATGGTATCGGGAATTATCAAGTAGAGAGCAGTTTAAACTCGCAGTATCATTAGCCTTTTCATTTTCATTTGGAACAGCAATTAGAGAAACTGGGTTTAGAGTTGAGGCACTAGAAACTTGATTATTCTTATCGGCAGTATCCATATTCAGTCAATTTCTTTTTCCATACTTGTGTTGTGGTTCGAGGGGAGTTTGACTGTGGTTGGGAACAGTGACGTCAGAGAGGGTGTCGGTGAGGCGGTGGACTTGAATGTGAGTTTTTTATTTATTGAGAATGTGATTAAGGATTTGATGTGCTGATGATGTTTATGTGCTTTGGGCAGTGGAGTTTGATGTAGGAAGCTATGAAGTGTTGTTGCTCTGATGATGGCACAATGGTGAAGTTTTCTTAATAGCAGTAGTCTGCGGTGTAAGCTGGTGGTTTAAACTAGGTAGTGAGGCATTGGCGACACTGTTGATGAAAGGAGTTATGTATGTTGAAGTTTTGTAATGAAGTGGTCTGGGTGGATGTTGAAATGGTATTGTGTAAATTTAGTGGGTATGTGATATCAGTGATGATGTGGTAGATTGATTGAAGGCTTGTGCTTCTGACAGAAGTGGGTGGTAAGGAGTCAATGTATGATAAGGCCGTATTGAAGAAAGGAGAGAAATGTGCAGTTGGTGATCAGAAGTACAGAGGAGGGGCAGATGGTTTGAATTAAAGGAGAGGAGGAGCAATCAGTTGCTGCTAGCAGTGGTTGTTGAATGTAAGCAGAAGCAGGGGTGGATGGTATGTGCAAGGAAGGTGGTTTATATGTAGTGTGCAGTGTGTTTTGGATGCAATGGTGGTGGATTTTGTGGTATTGTGTTGAATGGCTTGTATGGGTATGGTTTATGAAGAGTTGTGTGTAGTGGCTGATCAGATTGGTAGTGTAGATGTGAGTGTCTGATAAACACTGGGGGACCGCAACAGTAAGGCAGTGGGTACAATTGTTTGTGAGGTTGGTTGACAGAGGAGGGAAAGTCAAAGGACCAGTGGCATGCCCTAAGGGTCTCAAATACATAAAAATATAGAGTTCCAATAAAAACTTTGTAATCATATATTTGCATATATATTTAAATTAATTGGATGTCCTAACATTTCATAATTTCATTTATTCAGCTTTTCAGTTCTCGGCAAAATTAATTTTGTTCTTTCAATTTTTTACTTTGCAGGTAGATAAAGGACTGTGATGCAAAAGAAGTTTGCAACGAGTTATGGATCGAAATTATTTTTGCTGCTAGAACTACTTTTTGGTTTTAACGTATGTACTACTTGATGTTGTTTTTCTATTGCTACTTATTCCATATTTTGTTTCTGAACTATTGATGAGACAAACTATTTATGTTTGGTGTAACAATATTGTGTATTTGATTATGAAATTTCATACGTTGGTTATCAAATATGTGTCCAAAATGTGGTATTGATATAATATGTTGATTTTGAAATGTGATATTGATATAATATGCTAATTTTGAAATGTGGTATGTATGCACATTGTGGTGAATGTTTGCTGAAATGGAATTAAAACATTCAACAGAGTTTTTAAAATGCTGTTAAAACTTTCCATAGCGTTTTTAAAATGCCGTTAAAACATTCAACAGCGTTTTTAAAACGCTGTTAAAACATTCGACAGCTTTTAAAAGCAATTAAAACACTCCACAACGTTTTTAAAAAAAGCCATTGAAAGTTTTAACGGCGTTTGAAAATTGCTGTTAATTTGTATCTAAAAACATAAAGCATGATTTATGGCAACATTGAAACGCTGTAAATAAATATCACAGCACTGGAATAAACGCTGTTAAAACATTCGACAGCTTTTAAAAGCAATTAAAACACTCCACAGCGTTTTTATAAAAAGCCATTGAAAGTTTTAACAGCGCTTGAAAATTGCTGTTAAATTGTATCTAAAAACATAAAGCATGATTTATGGAAACAGTGAAACGCTGTAAATAAATATCACAGCACTGGAAAAACGCTATAAAATATTATCTTAGCACGAAACAAACGCTAAGAAAGAGCTATAACTGCACCTGACCAAACGCTGTTAAAAGCTTTCATGGCACCACTGAAACGCTGTTAAAAAGTACTTTTAACAGCATTTATTTCCTGTCATTGTATATCCCAGACATATAACTGCATGTCGATATACAACATATGTAAAAACGCTGTTAAAAGTTTTTATAGCGTTTTTAAAACGCCGTTAAAGGTCCTGTTTGTTGTAGTGTAATTTAATGTTCAATAATCGTATCCTTTGCTTTATAGGTTACGAATTCAAAATTTCTTTTAATTTCATTTATAAGCTAGCATTTGATCTCTTATTTTAATTAAAGGCTCTAACTCACTACAATAATTGAAATGATTAGTTAATGGAAACTTAAGAACTAAATACCGGGTTAAATCTCAAATCATTTTAAAATAATAGATAAACGTATTTATATATTCAATTATATTTAAAACGATTTAAAATTTATATTTATTTATCCAAATAAACCTGCAGTAAATCTACTACAGTGGCCTTCCCACTTTAAAACCCGAAAATGAATGTCGATGATGCGTGCACTCATCACCGAAATTATTTTCCAACGACAAAGAGGGGAGTACAGAACTTATTTCTTTTCATAATTTCTTTAAAACAATCCTTTCAAATTATATTGAAATATTTATATCACAAACTAGTTCTAAAATATTATTATTATATTTCAAAATCATTCAAAAGAAAGTTTTAAAAACCCCGGGACTTAAGTCATAAATTCCCAATTTTATTTATTTCAATTTCAAATCCTACTTTACTAATATTTATAGATTACCTTACTTAACAACCATATATTACAACCAAATATAATCTTTATAAAATTTATTACTTTATATACAAAAAATATAATTGACAAAATTATTTCATTCACCTATATTAAAACAGATATTATTTCGGTATGTCCTATTAAGTGTTTAGAAATCCCTATTGATGTCATAGCGTCCCATGCACCAACCAGAATTTATAAATATAAAACGGAACAAATTAACACAATATTAAAACCTTTTTATAACACTAACAAATACACGCTCTGGTATATACGCTCAACGACTCATCATAGGGTATTACTACCATATTTACAAAGAGTCAAACCCCACAAAGCTAAGGTTTATCGCTAAACCAAAGCTCTGATACCAGATTGTAACGTCCCGCCTTTTCACACGGTTTGAACCGACGATAAACCACACACGTCAGACTTAAACCATACAGAAGGGCGGATTGTTATGGGGTAAATAAGAAAAAGAAGGAAGAAATAAAACCAAACAGAATCTTGCAGCGGAACGATAAAATATAATAATCAAATATATAGTCCATGAAGCTGTTTTACAAAATATTCGATTGTACTTATATAGTACATATCAGAGTTACAAATACCATAGAATGATAATTAATGCAGCGGAACAGATGTGATGTAGTGGACTAATATAATATATAATAGTAATAAAATCTTCGTCTTTGTCCTCCAGAAGTAAGGTCTTCAAATCCTGAAATGCTCAGGCTAACCCGAGCGAATTGAAAAGACAAAACACTCGAGTCAGAACTAAAAGATCTTATGTAAGTTAAATCAATGGAAAAATATGAGTGGAACGGCGTCAGAGATATTTACGGGATTTGACATCTTCTATCCAGTGTCAAACGTGAGTCGGTAATTTAAGAGATGCTCGAGATTCACATCTCCTAAGGATCCGTTAAACTATTTACTATGTAGTAATATTTCGCTATTATAATAATGTCTATAGTTAATAAACATACATTTAAATAGCGTTAAGGAGTGACCCAATGTTCCCCTTAATACGTAATAGTCCCAATAGTCCATCTAATATCATAGTCCCTTCTGATCGGGAAGCCACCAGAGGATACCACACGGGCTATGCGAGAAAACCAAACTCGTACAAGGCGCGATAGGATAGGTGACACGACACAACTAGGCAATGCCAAGGTAGATATACCAATGATACTTCTGGGCCGGTGGTAACGCGTAGCGCGCAGCTACCGCCCACCTCGAGCCATACCCCCAAAAATAGAAAATCAAATGTGGCCACCGAATAAATCCAAAAGTCAAAGTATAATATCGAAGGGATGTGTCCGATCAAAGGTGCTACCTTATCATGCCGTCGATCGCTCCTGTTTTAGCCACCTTATGCCAACTCACGGGAGTCGGGTCCACATATTTACCTCAAAGGAAACGCCGCCACCATACTACTTCCTTCTGAAATCTCCACCGCGTACACGGTTGTTGAAGTGGTTTTTAGAGTTGGCAGAGAGTATGACAACTTCCGATCCCGGTCTCTTCAACAAACAAACGTTATTATAACACCGCGGTCATTTCAAAATAATTTTATACTTCAAAACCAGAATATAATATCCATTTCCAATCCATGTAATTACGATATCATTTTTCCTTTTAAAACCAAATCAATATGATATCATTTCCAAATATATCCTTTTCTAAAACCATAACATTTTCAAAGTTAAACATTTCGAAACCAAATGCTTGAAATACAGCCTTCCAAAACATAAAACTTTGAATTTCATAACTTTGAAATATAACTACACCACTTAAATGGTTTAAATATTAAATTATTTTATAAAATAAAATAGCTTCTTAATTTCCACAAATCAATTCCAAAACAATCTGAATTTCTAAATTTTAATTTAATATACTTCGAATCTTAAATATTCAATATTCCAAAATTAAATTTTATAATTCATATATCCACCAATTTCACCTTTTCTATTATTTAGTTTTGAAATATTTGCTTGCTAAATCCAATATCCTTTTAATAAAACTTAAATTTTCAATAATGAAATATTCCTCAGCTTAAACCCGAATTAAGTTATAAACCCATATTCTTTTGAAATCTCAATTTCAATAAGTTTCGAAAGGATTCTTATTAAATATAATTCTTTAATTAATAAAATCTCCAATCAATTTCACAACTATCTTCTCAACCTTGATTTATAAAAATCAATATACACTCTATACAAAAATATACTTTAAGTAAATACTTAACTATATTATATTTTAATAAAATCCAACTTTATTATTTAACTTATTTATACTTTAAACAAATCTTATCCATAGCTTAAACCCAAGAATTTAACTATATATAAAATACATTTATACAATATCCAAATCCATACCTCATAAAACCGTATATTTCTTTACAAACCATAGAAAATCATTTCAAATATTTTTATATATTGACCGCGGTGCCTGTATAAAATTTTCTATTCTATGGTCAAGTGATACAGATATTTATCTTTTTAATCCGTAATTTAAAATAAAATTACAGTTGTATATCATTTCAAACCGCAATCCCAAATGAAATAAAATACATAACAACTTGCAGTTTAAAATAATATATAATACAACATCCATTTATCCATCAACAGATCACACATTCATCACAATCATCATCCAAAACAATCAAATCAATACCAATAGATAATTGATAATATATATAACAGGTATTTAACTAGCAGTTATATTCAATAATAAATTAAAGAACGATTTAATTTAAATAAATGGGATAACTGAGATGATGATTAAAAATATACGAAAAAGTCATAAATAAAGGCATGATCACAACAAAATTAAATTTAACAAACATAAAAAAATTTAGAAGTTGTGAGTGGGTTAAAACACTCGCATTTTGAATTTAAATTCAATTTAAATTCAATTTAAACCCAAAAATTGGACAGTCTCAGAATCCGTCCAAACTAACGTCAAACTGTCTGGAATTTCAATACGATCCTAGCAAAAAAAATCACGTGTGAAACGGACATCGTATGTGAAAGATATTCGAATTAGAAGACTTGAATCAAAAATTAAAATTAAAATAGAAAAACAACACTCACCCCAAAACACATGCCACGCAAGCAACCTCTCCAGCGAAGCCCTAGAATTCGCGTTCGTTAACATCTGCCGTCGTCGACTACTATCGTCGCCGCATCAACCACGGCTACGTGCCTCCATACGACTGCCGTGACTCCTCCGATCAACCGCGATGCTCCCCTCCCCCCCCCCCCCCCCCCCGCGACCTCTGCACCAATCGATGGTGCTAAAACGAGCAGACGCCGAGGTTCAACGAAGCCCTACTTCAAATTACTGAAGCCGATCTAATCGTCTACTCGCTGCAAAACTTGCATGGATGGGTTACGCACGATAATCTCCACAGACCCACGTTGTCAATTCAACGATCGGTCGCAGATCATCACGCGTCAGTGAACGGTCGAGGATTCACCTTCAATTTCTGGACAAACGGTGGTTCAAAACCAAAAATGAACTACAGAACTGAGATGCGTACATCGAGTGCTTCGATATATAATTTTTCTGAATTTTTTGAGGAGTTTGAAATTTCACTTTGGATTTTGAATTGCAGTTGGAATTAGGTATTTGTCTGCCATTGAAATGAGGAGATGAAAGAAGTGGTATGCACAGATAAATGAGCATGAGGAAAATTAGGGTTTATAACAGAGTATTTATAGACAGGGTTGAAAAAGAATAAATGGACCCGATTTATAAATGCGCTGAACGATGAATGGTCCGAAAAGCCCGTTCTGACTCCGGAACGAAATTGGGTTAATGTGACGCCCCACCTCTATACCCACGCTAGCCAAGAACACTACGGTGTAGTGCTGTCAACTAGCGCGGAGAATAAGGCTGTTGAGGAGCGACCATCCGTGTAATTTCTTATCACACGGTGGCTATAAAATGATCTTCGGAAACAAATATAGAAGTAAGCATAACATGCGAATCAATCACAGATATCCATATCACAAAGGCGGAAAGAGATATGAATATATATCACATAAAAGTGTACATCAGAGTAGTGGTCTAAAAAGATCCTCGATAATACAAAAGAATAGCAACGCGTGCTATACAAAAGAATACAACTATGAGTCTATATCTCAAGTGTAAACAACAAAAGCTGCTAATCTAAACAAGTAGCCAAAAGTCTGAGTAGTGAATCACTGGGGGAGGAGTCAAGCAGTAGCACCTGTAACATCTCGGCCTGACCCGAGTATTATTTATAAGAAAATAATAAACGGATCAGTCTAGCTATAAATATCAGATGACATGATATAAAATAAAAGATATGGCATAAACATAAAATATCCATACCGACATACTACTATAAGTATGCAATTAATGATCAACAGGAGATCAACCGATAAGAGATAAATCAATATCACAAGAATCTTCTCAAAGAT
Source organism: Allium cepa (assembly GCA_030765085.1). Classification (NCBI taxonomy): domain Eukaryota; kingdom Viridiplantae; phylum Streptophyta; class Magnoliopsida; order Asparagales; family Amaryllidaceae; genus Allium; species Allium cepa. Next base: position 116,501,547 of record CM060943.1, read on the forward strand.
CCAAAGAGGGCATCATACCCTAAACTTGTACTCATGACAAGTCAAAGAGATAAATTCCAGAAATCAACACAAGAAATCCAGAAATCATAAAAAGGGAAAGAGGCCTATCACATGACGGTCCGAAGACCATGGGGAGCTACCCCACATGTGTGAATGGAATCACACAGATTGAGGTCAAGACTAACCAAAAAGCAGAAAGGTATGTGTGAATGAAATCACACAAGTGGTGTCTAGTCTAACCTTGCAATGAAAGAGACATCGCGCAATTGCTAGTCTAATTCATAAAGCGATCATCAAGATCAACGAGAAGTGTCAATTACACTAAGCTAGTAAATATAGAAGTTTAGCTTCATGTCCCATAACCACTTGCTTAACTTAAATATTTACGAAAAACTGTAAATCTTCACTAATAAAATTGTCACAAGAGATTCAATCGAACAAGTCCAAGAATTAACCGACAAAGTGAACGCAAGCGTTTCATACCACTTGTTTTACTAAGTCGTTTAATTAGATTTCTCATCCGAGTGAGATAAAGGCTTGTATATACTAATAGATTGGAAAACGGTTTAAGAAAAGAGCTTTGTTATTAAAAATAGAGTTGAAATTGTTTGTTAAAAGAGTTTTGATATTTACTACTAGTATTGAAACCTTTATATTATAAAGTGACAAAACACATAAGCAAGTGTAGAAACAATCAGTCACAAAGATCGCATACGGAGATGCGAATAAAATCCAAGGAAATCAGCTCAATGTTTTTCAGATAAGATCCCCTACGGAGGGGGGGTCCAGGGGGGGTGGCAACCCCCCAAGGTGGGGGTGCGGGGGCAACGCCACCGCTTACGGGGTTCGACCTGCCCGGTCAGGTCGCGGGGGTCCAGGGGGCAGCGCCCCCGGCGGGGTGCGGGGTGCGGGACAGCGCCCCGACCAAAACGGTATGACCTAGTGAAGACAAAATGAGGTCTAACGACCTAAGGGGAATAGGGTCGAGCGACCTATAAAACTCGCGACCTAAAAGTTAGCAAGGTCGAACGACCTATAGAGGCATAGGGTGCAGCGACCTAAAACATCGCGACCTAGTGACCTAACGGTTTAAGGGTCTTGCGACCTAACTGGAAACAAGGTCCAAACGACCTAACGACTTAAAGTGAAACCTGGCTGAGCGATATAAGGTCGGAGACGACCTACGACTTAACTCCGTGTGAGCGACCTACGACCTATGGTTGCTACGACCTAACGAGTTCCAATAGTGAAGGCTTAAGGTCTAACGACCTAAGGGGTACGACCTAAGGTCTTACGACCTAAGGTGTTGAGGTTGGACGACCTAACCAAATTGCATAGGCCATACGAGCTAAGGCCTAACGACCTAACTCCGAACGAGCTATACGCGAGTGACCTAGGGCGCTAACTCGCAAACGACCTAACGTTAACTCGCGAACGACCTAACTCCAGACGCGCCTTTTCAACGCGTGCGAGCTGAAGACCTGCCGACCTACGACCTAACTCCAAGCGACCTAAGGCCTAACGACCTATAGTGGACGAATGGGCTAAGGCCAGAAACGACCCAAATGAAGGTGACGACTTTTCCACGCGAACGACCTATAGATGCTGGGCGACCTAAGGGGGACAGAGCGACCTAAGCCAGAAATTCACCCCAAAACACTAAAAAGTGGAGTTTTTCGCCAATCCAATCCAAACCAAATGCAAATGTGCATGCAAACATGATAGGGATGCATTTCCAATAGCCCAAGATAGATATAGACTAGAATTGTGAGATAAAAATCTCACCTTTGCACTAAAGTTTATGAAGATGAAGCTTGAAAGCAAGGAGAAGCAATCCAAAGCTTGAATCCAATATCTTCTACTTGAATTTGGAGTTGAATGTTGGATTTGCAATTGAATTTGTGCTTGGAGTTTTAATTTCCCATTCTTTTCACCATTAATGCCCAAGCTTGAGTTAGTTAGGAAATTTATGAAGAGTGAGGAGAAGGGGGTTGGAACTTGGGCTTAATAGGCTAAACTAACTCAAAGTCCAAAGCGGGAAAAGTTAGTGAAATTTCGCTAACTCCAAACCTATCGATGTTTATACTTAAAAATTTGTAAACGGCATTTCGGACTCAATGGAAGTGGTCTCGAGTCCTAATTTGACCGTTTGCAAAAAGTAGCTTCGGACCAAAATTCGATTAACGATAAAATATTTAAATAAAATATTTAAATATAAAAATCGATAAATATGCGGGTTGTTACAGACTCCCCTCCTTAAAGAAATTGCGTCCTCGCAATATATAAGATGGAAATAACAAGTAACAACCATAAAAGCATATTAACACAAATGAAATTTGAAATAGGAAGTTCACCTCAAAGAGCAGGAGTAAGCAAGTCCGGATGTGTTCGCTCGATGAATTCGCTGGATTCCCAAGAGCAATCCTTAGGATTTGAGGACCATTGAACCTTCACAAGCGGAACATCTTTATTTCGAAGTCGTTTAACCTCAGAAGCTATAATTCGAATAGGATGCTGCTCATAAGTTAAATTCGGCGAAACTTCAATTTCTTCCACAACAGCGGGCTCAAGAATAGAATCGGAATCCTGAAGGCATTTCCGTAATTGAGAAACGTGAAATACATCATGCATAGCAGAAAACTGAGCCGGCAATGCAAGGCGATAAGCCATGGAACCAATACGTTCAGTGATAGGAAATGGCCCAATATATCGAGGCGCTAATTTCCCCGATCGACTGAAACGTACAACACCCTTCATAGGTGAAACACGAACAAAAACAGGATCCCCAACAGAAAATTCTAGTTTCCTTCTTCGATTATCGACATAGGATTTTTGTCTACTCTGGGCTTCTCTCATCCTATGTCGAATAAGTTCAATCTTTTCCGTGGAATCACGAATAATGTCTGGACCTAAAACCAGCTTCTCACCGGCCTCAAGCCAACAAGAAGGAGATCGGCATGGCCTTCCGTAGAGTGCCTCGAAAGGTGCCATACCAATACTAGATTGGAAGCTATTATTATAGGAAAATTCAACAAGTGAAATATGATCTTCCCAACTTCCACCAAAATCAAGCACACAAGCACGAAGAAGATCTTCAAGAGTTTGATTCACACGCTCGGTTTGTCCATCGAACTGGGGGTGATATGTGGTGCTAAAATTAAGCTTCGTTCCTAAAGCTTTTTGAAGACTCTTCCCAAAATCCACTAGTAAACAATGGATCACGATCGCTAACAATAGATGTAGGAACTCCATGCAATTTTACAATTTCCCTGACAAATAGTTTGGCCAAAAGAGGAACGGTTCGGTTAGACCGAACCGGAATAAAATGGGCGGATTTAGTAAGTCTATCAACAATCACCCATAAGCTATCATGACCCGAACGAGAACGGGGAAGGCCATCTATAAAGTCCATGGAAATTCGATCCCACTTCCAAATTGGAATTTCTAAAGGTTGCAATAACCCACCAGGCCTTTGATGTTCGGCCTTGACAAGTTGGCAGGTCATGCAACACTTAACAAAGTTAGCAATGTCAGATTTCATTCCCTCCCAATAATAAAGTCGCTTCATATCAGCGTACATTTTACTACTACCGGGATGAATGGTGAATTTAGAATGATGGAAATCTTCTAAAATATCTTCACGAAGATCTCCAATATTTGGTACGATAAGTCTACCAAATTTTCGAATGCCGCCACGGGAATCGATATCAAAGTCTTTCAAACCTTCAATATCAATTTTATCCTTAACATTTTTGCCAAGAAGAGCCAATTCAGAATCTAGCCCTTGAGCTTCAAGAATGCAGTCTAAAAGAGAAGGATGAGCCTCAAGGCTACATAAAACAAGCGATGAGCATAAATCGGATACGCGCTCTCGAATCTCACAAGTGGATAAGATCTCGAGATCGTTCCATTCGGATATCATCATAGAAACAACTGCCTGTTGCTTACGGCTAAGAGCATCGGCGACACGATTACCCTTACCGGGGGTATAAAGAATATCAAGATCATAAGGTGCAAGGAACTCGAGCCAACGCTGTTGACGTAAATTAAGTTCTTTTTGAGAAAATAAATATTTCAAAGACTTATGATCCGTGTAAAGAATAAATTTCTCTCCCAATAGATAATGACGCCACATTCGAAGGGCAAAAACAATAGCCGCGAGCACCAGATCATAAGTGGCATTCCTAGTCTCGATCGGCATTAAAGATTTAGAAGCAAAAGTGATTGCACGTTCTCTTCGGGAATCACAAGAATAAGAATATTGAAAAGAAGGAATTTTGTCCTCTTTCCCAAAAAGCTAAAACTTTAAAAATCACAATTACCTTTATAGAAAAATTTATAATTTACAAGTCAATTTATTGTGTCTGATTGTCTCATCAAAGCGTTTAGGAAATCCCTATCGATAGCGTTGATCAAGTGCATCGACCAGAAATCTTAAAACACTAAATGGGCAATACAACACAAAATTATTTTCTTCTTAAAAAGATTTGCAAAATTTTAAATTTCTATTCTCATTCAAAATTAATAAATATAAGATTGGAATTATTTGAGATATTCATAGAATACTCGATTTATAAAATGGATGAAATAGACTGGATAAATTGAATGACACAATATGTCACTCATATAAATCATAATGAGTGTGGAATGCGGTATGTGGAAGGCTAACTTCCGCAACTCGTAGTGATTGAAATTCGGTGGCAAGGTCAAACTAGAAAGACCTTAACACCACTTAAAAGGTTGCTTAGGTAATGATCCTAAGACAAACTCAAAAATATCGGAGAATTCTCAACCGATATGAATGAGAGAGATATCTCTTTATTCAACATGTGAGCTTAAAGAATAAAATGATGCCATTGATTTGAAATCGAAATCACAAAGGAAAAATATGAATCTGCTTAACAGATTGAAAATATCGAAAATGAATAGTCCTTTCGGAAAAATTGGATATGGGCTTTACAATAAGCCAATCCTTTCACGCAAATCAATTCCGAAACCAAAGCAATGCCTAACATGCAAATTGGTTCGGAAAGAAAAATCACATGAAATAATTTTCGATATCAATAAAAAGCAAGTAGAGTGTTGCAGATCCACTAATCTGGATTCGCAATCCTCAAAGAAGTCATCAAGCCCAAAACATAAAAAGAAAGAAAATCATCAAGTTCTTTTGATATAAAAATAATGAGACGAACCTATATCAAAAAGAACTCGAATCGGATAATCGAAAACAAATGAAATCAAGGATTAAATAAGAAATACCTTGACCCAGAGAAGTTTCGTTAGAAGCATTTAGTTTTCCTTCTCTCCTGCTAGGTCGCTTGGGACATGTAGACAAGTAATGGCCCGAGCCTTTACAATAGCGGCAATAGAGAGGTTCTGGGCAATTGATTACATAATGGTCTGTGGAACCACAATTGTAACATCGTTTACGACTAGAGGTAGGTCGCTTGGCTACTGAAGTTCCTGGTTCCACCCTCTTCTTTCTTAAAAGTATGGGGCAGACAGAAATATGATGACTGGCATCTTTGCAATAGCGACAAAAGAGTGGCTCAAGACATTCCTTTGCATAGTGGTCCTTAGAATTACAATTGTAGCATCCTCCACAATTAAGGATTGGAGTCTTTGCTCCAAAAATAGGTTGCTTCACCTTCTTATCGGGATGAGGGCTTTTGAATTTAATACGCCTCTTCTTGGAAATCCCAATATCACTATCAATTCCTTTATCAGCCTCTTCCTCTTGTAGAGTGATATCTACAAGCTGGTCGAAAGGAACTTCTAGTTTCAAAGGTAAGATCTTTGTGGTATTCTTACTCAAAGCACAGATAAACTCTTGATTCTTTACAAGATCCAAAAGTTGTTGGGCAGACATTAATGCGCCATCCAGAGAAGGACTACTGGATTGACCAGCGCTAGGACTGCTAGAACTAACCATTTCTCTTCCTTAAGAAAGAAAGAAGGAAGAAGAAGAAGAAGGTTATTCACAAAATGAATATCAAGCAATCTTGGCTGATAAAACAAGGAATCATAAAGAAAACAGGATGAATTGGTTCGAAGACTCGAACCAAATCCTGAAGCACGACTCCTAAGGTGGACTTAGGACAATGATCCTTGTTAAGTTATTCTATATTGTTCCGAAGTTTGGCTCTGATACCAAGCTGTGACGCCCCACCTCTATACCCACGCTAGCCAAGAACACTACGGTGTAGTGCTGTCAACTAGCGCGGAGAATAAGGCTGTTGAGGAGCGACCATCCGTGTAATTTCTTATCACACGGTGGCTGTAAAATGATCTTCGGAAACAAATATAGAAGTAAGCATAACATGCGAATCAATCACAGATATCCATATCACAAAGGCGGAAAGAGATATGAATATATATCACATAAAAGTGTACATCAGAGTAGTGGTCTAAAAAGATCCTCGATAATACAAAAGAATAGCAACGCGTGCTATACAAAAGAATACAACTATGAGTCTATATCTCAAGTGTAAACAACAAAAGCTGCTAATCTAAACAAGTAGCCAAAAGTCTGAGTAGTGAATCACTGGGGGAGGAGTCAAGCAGTAGCACCTGTAACATCTCGGCCTGACCCGAGTATTATTTATAAGAAAATAATAAACGGATCAGTCTAGCTATAAATATCAGATGACATGATATAAAATAAAAGATATGGCATAAACATAAAATATCCATACCGACATACTACTATAAGTATGCAATTAATGATCAACAGGAGATCAACCGATAAGAGATAAATCAATATCACAAGAATCTTCTCAAAGATCCAAAGAGGGCATCATACCCTAAACTTGTACTCATGACAAGTCAAAGAGATAAATTCCAGAAATCAACACAAGAAATCCAGAAATCATAAAAAGGGAAAGAGGCCTATCACATGACGGTCCGAAGACCATGGGGAGCTACCCCACATGTGTGAATGGAATCACACAGATTGAGGTCAAGACTAACCAAAAAGCAGAAAGGTATGTGTGAATGAAATCACACAAGTGGTGTCTAGTCTAACCTTGCAATGAAAGAGACATCGCGCAATTGCTAGTCTAATTCATAAAGCGATCATCAAGATCAACGAGAAGTGTCAATTACACTAAGCTAGTAAATATAGAAGTTTAGCTTCATGTCCCATAACCACTTGCTTAACTTAAATATTTACGAAAAACTGTAAATCTTCACTAATAAAATTGTCACAAGAGATTCAATCGAACAAGTCCAAGAATTAACCGACAAAGTGAACGCAAGCGTTTCATACCACTTGTTTTACTAAGTCGTTTAATTAGATTTCTCATCCGAGTGAGATAAAGGCTTGTATATACTAATAGATTGGAAAACGGTTTAAGAAAAGAGCTTTGTTATTAAAAATAGAGTTGAAATTGTTTGTTAAAAGAGTTTTGATATTTACTACTAGTATTGAAACCTTTATATTATAAAGTGACAAAACACATAAGCAAGTGTAGAAACAATCAGTCACAAAGATCGCATACGGAGATGCGAATAAAATCCAAGGAAATCAGCTCAATGTTTTTCAGATAAGATCCCCTACGGAGGGGGGGTCCAGGGGGGGTGGCAACCCCCCAAGGTGGGGGTGCGGGGGCAACGCCACCGCTTACGGGGTTCGACCTGCCCGGTCAGGTCGCGGGGGTCCAGGGGGCAGCGCCCCCGGCGGGGTGCGGGGTGCGGGACAGCGCCCCGACCAAAACGGTATGACCTAGTGAAGACAAAATGAGGTCTAACGACCTAAGGGGAATAGGGTCGAGCGACCTATAAAACTCGCGACCTAAAAGTTAGCAAGGTCGAACGACCTATAGAGGCATAGGGTGCAGCGACCTAAAACATCGCGACCTAGTGACCTAACGGTTTAAGGGTCTTGCGACCTAACTGGAAACAAGGTCCAAACGACCTAACGACTTAAAGTGAAACCTGGCTGAGCGATATAAGGTCGGAGACGACCTACGACTTAACTCCGTGTGAGCGACCTACGACCTATGGTTGCTACGACCTAACGAGTTCCAATAGTGAAGGCTTAAGGTCTAACGACCTAAGGGGTACGACCTAAGGTCTTACGACCTAAGGTGTTGAGGTTGGACGACCTAACCAAATTGCATAGGCCATACGAGCTAAGGCCTAACGACCTAACTCCGAACGAGCTATACGCGAGTGACCTAGGGCGCTAACTCGCAAACGACCTAACGTTAACTCGCGAACGACCTAACTCCAGACGCGCCTTTTCAACGCGTGCGAGCTGAAGACCTGCCGACCTACGACCTAACTCCAAGCGACCTAAGGCCTAACGACCTATAGTGGACGAATGGGCTAAGGCCAGAAACGACCCAAATGAAGGTGACGACTTTTCCACGCGAACGACCTATAGATGCTGGGCGACCTAAGGGGGACAGAGCGACCTAAGCCAGAAATTCACCCCAAAACACTAAAAAGTGGAGTTTTTCGCCAATCCAATCCAAACCAAATGCAAATGTGCATGCAAACATGATAGGGATGCATTTCCAATAGCCCAAGATAGATATAGACTAGAATTGTGAGATAAAAATCTCACCTTTGCACTAAAGTTTATGAAGATGAAGCTTGAAAGCAAGGAGAAGCAATCCAAAGCTTGAATCCAATATCTTCTACTTGAATTTGGAGTTGAATGTTGGATTTGCAATTGAATTTGTGCTTGGAGTTTTAATTTCCCATTCTTTTCACCATTAATGCCCAAGCTTGAGTTAGTTAGGAAATTTATGAAGAGTGAGGAGAAGGGGGTTGGAACTTGGGCTTAATAGGCTAAACTAACTCAAAGTCCAAAGCGGGAAAAGTTAGTGAAATTTCGCTAACTCCAAACCTATCGATGTTTATACTTAAAAATTTGTAAACGGCATTTCGGACTCAATGGAAGTGGTCTCGAGTCCTAATTTGACCGTTTGCAAAAAGTAGCTTCGGACCAAAATCCGATTAACGATAAAATATTTAAATAAAATATTTAAATATAAAAATCGATAAATATGCGGGTTGTTACAGTTAACCCATATATCAAAGTAAATGTTTTAAAACATTTTAAACGCGATGAAAAAAGTTTCACGTCCAAATTCCATCGTACGAAGAAGTTATGACAAAATCAAATTATTTCAAATTGATTTCAATTGATTTCAATTTCATTTATTTCAAGGCGTTTCGAGTCCGTACAATCAAACGACAAGCCCGATCGCTACGAAACTTGAAATCCTACAATAGTTCACCGTTACGGATCCGATGAAGCTAGTTTTGTCGAAATCCGAGTCACTGGCGAAAATGGCTATTTTTATATTAAATAAATAAATAAATAAATTAGCTAATTAAATAAAATTTCAAATTTCAATTCTTTAATTGACAAATTTCATCCTTTTTGATTTCTCAATCATTTACAATGGTTTTAACAAATTTAAATGTCAACTTTAGATATGATTAATTTATAAATTCCAATATTAACCTCGATTTCATTAAATTCAGAAATTATAAATTTAATTTCCAAAAATTCTATTAAATTTATTTTTAATTCTACTATTCAATTCATTATTGTCAACGGATGAAATAAATATTGGATTCAAAATCTTTTACGTTAATATTATCACATTCCATCTTTATTTCAATTAACGTAATAAATTAAATTTCATTTAGATTAAATTCATTTATTAAAATTTGAATTCCAATTAATTATAATAAATTCCAAATAACTTTGATTTGATTAGTTTCAATCTTTATACCAAGTCCATTGTCCCTCTACACCTAGTACCTATTGTTACCATTCATTTGCTTGACATTTAAATGAACTTGATTCCAATAAATTCATTGACCCTAATTAGGTGATTAATAATAATTGCTATCATAACCTTAAATTTACACTTAATTTTATGTTATATTCAACTAATCATCATAACACTGAATAAAATTTACGTTATTCCCAATTATTACCCTAATTTACATTAACGTAACATTAAACTCAGATTTATTTCAATTGATTACCCGTTTTAAATTTAATAGACTAGATAAATGGTTAACTTAAAAAACCCGTTATCATAACTTTTAATTACACATATGAATCCACTTTTCATAAACAAATGTTACAATTCTTATATAATATTGATTTTATTCAATTTATTACGTATTACTTCCTTAGTTAATAACCTTTGAATTCACTCCCTAATTTACTAATTTCCATCAATTATAACTTACTAATTTAAATAAATTCATTAATTGTCAATTGCCATCCCAAATAAATCCATTCATTTGAATTTTTTCTTATTATGAATCAATTCTAAACTTACCATCTTAAAGGTAATGTCAACATGGGTACTTATCTATTACACTAATCTACGCCTATTGCATCTTACATTTGCATAAATTCTACATTAATATATTCAAATTTCTAACTTCTTTGTTATTAACCATCCTATTTTCATTTATTATATCTTTGCGAATTATATACATTAATTACGATTAAATATTCTAAACAAATTTATTCACTTGGTTTCATGCTTTTTATTACATCACTTACTGCCTTATAAATAAATTTTCGTTTCTATTCAATTCACATTCACACTTCCGTTATTATATTAATTATCATTAAAGTAACTTTTATTTTAAATTGGTAAACCACTGGTAACGACCACCATTTGTCACCAACTTCCCTTTATACTACATATATGTTTATTCTTCACAAATGATTTCCATCTATTACACTATTTCATACATTAATCCAATAATTTCATTTGTTTTCTCATATTCCATTTATAACCAAGTCATGACATTTAAATTATTTTATTTAATTGCAATTTCATTCAAGTCATTAATTATTAACTTTAATTAACCTTGTTATGTTTCCTCTATGTTAATTTTCATTACATTATCACAACTTTTATTAATAATTCACCAATTTTTATTTTCTTCGATATTAAATTTCAGAAATCTCAATAAATTAACAATTTTAATTATTGAAAATTTATGGGTCGTTACATTTTAAGCATACTTTATGCTTAATATCCTTGGGTTATTACTTAGACAATTATGTGTGCTACCACATAGCAAATTGAAAAGTCATTCACCAAACTCTTCACAAGTCAACATAACATATCTTACAAATATATTAAAGCCCGTACTATACTCATGGACCATCCGTTCGCAATATCAGTTCTAATCACTTGCTCAATCACATAAATTTCACTTTCAAATTAGTATAGTTCACTTGACATTTGTATGGCGGACTCTGATTTACTACTTGATTAGAAACCGTCATTCTTCTTGCATAGCTATATACTATGATAGAAAACAACTGGATCGTATCATGAATCCATATTGAGTGTTCGCGGTCAAGAATTGAATGAAAAATCTTGTTTGGACTGGTGTAAACTACCTTGAAAACGTATACTCGAATACTAGATCGGGAACGGTCATGCGAACAAAACGATCTATGTACAACTTACAAATTTATCCTTTTGGTTTCTCAACTACACCAATACCATTTTAATCACATTCATTTATACAAATAGTATGCCATTTACTACTTAAACCATTTATGAATCATTTTATAACAAAAACCTAACTTCAAGTTTATAAACATTCTATAACTTCATTTATAAAATATTTCAAGGAAACTTATTTCGCTTTATTACCTATATATTAATCTAATACATCCTAAAAGTACATATGAAAATCAAATTGGTTTTTCTTAACAAGTAAGACCAACAATTTGAACTTATTTTAACTTACCACCTTTTCAAATTGATAAGTTATAAAAACTCAACTTTATATTATCAAAAACACTTAATTATAAGTCCTATAATGATTTGTAAGTTTCCGTTTGTCCAAAATTGCTGAAAAATTTCCATTTACTTTTGTCAAATGAAAACTACCTATCATAACATGGTGCACATACCATACTTTCCTAATTCATATGCTACATGTAATCTATGAAGTAATCTAACAAGAAATCTTTAGAACTGAACGCTAATTTTCATTTCAAATCATTTTGAAATTATATATATATATATATATATATATATATATATATATATATATATTTTGTACCGCAAATCATATTTTCAGGATTTAAATCAAAACCAATTTTACCAAAACAACTCTATAGCATCCCTCACTTAGAAACCTGAAAATGAATGCCGATTATGCTACAGTCATTCACCAAAATTATTTTCAAATGACAGAAGTGTACTAAGTACATTCAAACCATACTTTTAGAACTTAACCAAAACCATTTCAAAGAGGTACCAAATACTTCATATGATACTACTAAGTATCCTAACCTCAATTCATAAACGAATTTCCCAAATATATTCTTTCAAATAATACTATTATTATCTTTCTAATATCCCGAGGAACATTCTCAAAATCCTTGGGATTTCAGTTCTTAAATTCTTATTAAATCCTTTTTGTTTAAAAACCATACTTATATAAAATTACTTTCTTACATAAGCTCTTGTCAAAATGTATATTTCCAAAATATTCTTTTTTTCTTTTTGATTATAATAAACATATTTTACTAAATTTAACTTCTAACCAAACATTATCACGTAAATTCTTATTGTCAAACAGTGAAACTTAATTCACAAGGTGTTCATTTCAATGTTCTCACAATTACTGTTAACGCAACCCATGTGGAAAGGTAAATCCGCTCATAAATTGGTCGAGTACAAATCGAATATCAGCAAATAATAGTCCTTGTTCCTAACATGTCAAGCATGACTAAACAATCAAGTTTATGAGATATTAAACTATGAGAAGCACTAGAGTCTAACAAACATGAATAGGGAAGCCATAACAAATAGTATACCCTCAAGAATCTGCTTTCCCTTCGCAGCTACCGAAGTGGAAGGTGCTGAAGCAAGTGCAAAAATCCTAGGTTGTTGTCCTACCTAGAGCATCGGATAATCCCTAACAACATGTCATGGCTGTGACAGTTATAGCAAGTCGTCGGTGCAAACTGGGCCTTTAACTTCTGTGGCTCAATCTTCGAAACACTTGCGATCAGTTCTTTCACTATTTGCACTCTAGCCACCTGCCCTTCTTTTCTCGACCTATAAATCCAAGCAAACTGTCCATTCTGCCCGCACCTCCGGCAAACTACACCAAAAATATCTCTTGGCGGCTAAAACTTTCGCTTTTGCCTCTAGTCGATGTAGGTATTGATGGCTTTGGAGCGGAACCCTCAAAGCGAAAAGCTATCCTAATCATATCCTTAAATGTTCCCTAAATATAACATATCATATCCTTACATACCATGTTGCACAAACTAATCCAAGCCTGGACCTCAATGACAGTCCCTATGCCGTTGAACCTCTTTCTACCCAACACCTCAAACTCACGCCATACCAAAGCAATGTCTTTCCATGGTCGAACCTGCACCGCTTCTACTACTACATCTCCATCAGCATTAGAAGCCCTAGTATCCCTAGCTTTTACTGTCTTATCAAAGTAAAAAAAAAATTTAGAACACGAAAGGGTAGATTTATTTCATGGAGAGAGTTACTGGTTTTCAAAATAAAAATACGCTCTCATCTGTGTAATACACTCGACTCATTCTAGGGTGTTACGTACCCTATTTCTACTGAGTCATACCCAACCAAAGCCAAGGTATTAGCTCAACGTTGTGCTCTGATATGAAATGTAATGACCTAACTTTTTAATTCTCGAATGTCGATACTAAATGCATTCACGATATTTGTGTGTCGAACAACCCAATTCCAGAAAGACAGAAAGTTAAGGTAAAAATAAAAAAAATAGAACAAGACAGGAAGAACACAACATCAGAATCTCACAACAGAACAATTATATATAATATCAAAAGAATAGTACAAAGTGTTACTCTGAATACGAAAATTTCAAAGTTACAAAACCTAAGTACTATCATCAGCCTGGACAGTTATAACCGATGTCCTTATAATGCTGATATATACAATACAATAACGTGGTGGAAATAAGAATATTGCAGTAGATAATCATCCAACTCCTCTCCATAAACTCCAAAGTATTCATAGCTAAATCTAGAAATATACACGGAGCTGACTCGAGCATTATAAGAAAATAACAATCAGATCAGATTGGTAAACCTACATAAGAAACTCAAGGAATATGTGTGACAAGTAACAGTAACCATTGAGACCGTATAGATTCTTGTAATGGTTTTCCCCTCAAATAAACAAACCATTCATTAAGTTTAATATAGTGATATGATATGTAAGGTCTAGAGTATGGAATATAAATCATATCAAATAGCTGGAATGGTTATGCTACCCACATATTTTCTGACTACTATGTTAAGAGAATGAATAAGAGGATATGGAAGCAATAGAAGCTAGTGTTACTAAGAACACGTATATTAAGCATCTAAAGAAAACATGTCAAACCTATATATGCATGTTGAGTTAATAAATCTATAGTTATACATTGTGCCTCCAAGTTAATAATGTACCAAGCATCTAACATGAAGATACCAAACCATAATGGATGTCGAATTTAATGGTAAGAAGGATGTTAAGACTTTATAACCTATAGAAATGGAATCGAGCCCAAAAACATTGAAGTAGTTTCAAAGAGGTGATATCAAGTTTATAGAATGATAAAGTTATCGAACATGTAAATATAAATTGTCTCAAGCTTATAAAAGTGAAGATAGCGATCTCCTCCGATGGCAGAAGTGACATTGAGTTTTTATAACAAAGAATTTCACCAAGTATGGGGATACCGAATATTTAACGTTAAAGAAAGATATTGATTTTCAAGGAGATACTGAACATTTAAAGAGAATTGTCAAACTTTAAATAGTCAACAAGTTGAGGAGTGGTACCGATTCTCTAGAGATAACGGGTCTTTATAAAAGGAAATGTTATCAAGCATTTAACAAGAAACAAATAATGTTGAAGGACGGCAATGAAAAAAGTGTCAAATGCCTAACAATAAGAAGATATTAAGTTTTTAAAAGGTAAATAAAGATGTCAAACAAAGAAATATAGAGCTAAAACTAATTTGGAAAAACAGATGATATCGAGTCTCTATAGCCCAAATGATATCGAGCCTCTACAACATAATGTTGTAGAGAATGAAACAAAGGAAGAGTGTTGTACCATCTGAAGATGTTATGAAGCTATTATGCTTATAACGTAAGATTAAGCTCCTATGAAAGCCTATGAAATGGCGACAATCAAAGATGATTCTTTGCCATAACAACTGATATTGAATCTTAACAGTAAGAATAGGATGGTGCCGGACATGTAAACGTAAAGGAGGTTATCGATGTTTTGGCTCAATAGAAATTATCAAACCTTCACAACATTAACTATTGTAAAGCACTTACAAATGGCAAAAATTAGCCATACAAAGAAGGTGTCGAGTATTTACAATAAAAGAGGGTAGCGAATATGTAAACTGGAAAGACATGTGGCAGCTATTCCGCCTGCCACTACCATTATAAATAGTCCCCTTTGGTCATTTAGATGGGGGTGAATCATTTCTTTCCCTCTCTCTCTCAAATTAAAAAATTTTCAAATCGTAAATTTATTTGGTAAAATTGAGAATTGATTTCAATCCTTTAAATCTTTGCGAACAAAGGACTTGAACAATTTTGCCTAGCCTGCTTACCTTCAATTGTTCATATTTAATTATTATCAAATTATGAATGTGCATATGACTAATTTTAGACTTGGACTTGGACTTATAAATAAGAAAAGGCTATTTAAGCCCTTGTCTAAATTAAAGATCACTTTGCACAATGACTACCATACCTGTTGACAAATGAACATTGGACTGTAACTTATGTGAATCGCTTATTTTATCCGTTAACAAATGGTTAATGGATTATTGCAAATTTATGTGACTTGCCTATTTTACAAACTTTTAAACAAAATCATGACCATATTAAAAATCCATGGGCATTATAGAGCCATTTTGAATAATATTACCTTGTACAAATGCCTCGGTTTTTAAACCGATTTTTGGTGTTACATTTTGGCTTCCATCATTTCCTTACCTAGACACTAATTATGCAAAGTTTTGTCGCAGGAAAATGGTGAGAGCTAAAAAAAATCAATGTTCCAAATAAAGAGATTATGTAATGAATCAACTTAGAGCAAATTATCGCTCCAAACTTCAATTTAGAGAATATGGAACCTGGGCAGCCTTTGACACCAGTGAAGCCAACAAACGGTAAGGCTAAGATTCAAGGTTTAACACGACGACTTACAGTGATGCAAAAAACGCTTGAGAAGGTTCTTTCTCAAAAGTCTTCTAAAACAACAATTCTTACTAAAGGAGGAGAAGAAGGGGAATCTCCAAGGAGGAATCTAGACAGCTCGCTGCTCAAAAGAAAAGATAAGGACAAAAGCATCATGGGTCTGCAAAGAAAGAAAAAAACTCAAAATGAAGGGCCAACAGTGTATTTCCTGAACTCGCGGGATAATGAAATTAAGATGAGTCATCAAAGAGAAGCCAAAAAGGAGAGTAAGAAGATCTTCTGAGCATTAAGGTAGCTCAATTTCAGGGAAAGAATACAAGCCTTTCAAAAGGGATTATCATTATGATGAAGCATACCTAAAAAACATGGCTAATAAAATAGCGAAATACATGCTTAATCTTAATGGGAAGATGACCCTTGACCCTTGGGTATAAAATAATGCTTGTGAAGCTCCACTCATAGAAGAAATAATGTCTGTTAGAATTCTATCGCACATCAAAATCCCATCATTAATGTATAACGGAACCACTGACCCCGATGACCATCTTTTGGCTTTTGAGAGCCAAATGGATTTGCACGGTGCTTCCAGAGTAGCACGTTCCTGACTCTTTCCTATGACTTTTCAAGGAGTGGCTACCAAATGGTACAAATCATTGGTTAGAGTCCAATGACATTGTTATATGATAACAATGTTGTGATACGATTCATAAAAGAACCTAAAGCTCAATGGAAGATGAAAAACATATTACGAAGGGTTCCAAATGACAAATGCAGTTTATTAGCATTAGAGAGAATTGATTGATAGAGTAGATAACTAAAACAAAATAGCATACTCATTGACTAAGGAACTGGCCTAATTAGTTTGAAAAACTCGATCGATGGAGTTGGAATAAGATTCCATAATTGCTCCTAATTACAAGTGGGTGATTGTTAGAGTTAGGGGTGTGCCACTACACCAGAAAAAGCCTTTCATAGCGTTGAAAAAACACTGCTAAAACTTTTAGTAACGTTTCGGTAAATGCTACAATACAACATGCAACTAAAAGTCTAAATCTTTTTGTAGCGTTGTAGAAAACACTATCAAAACTTGACCTATTGTGGGGTTTTAGAAACGCTATACAAAAAGTTTCAGACTTTTATTTGCATGTTGTACAGCTGCCTTTATCAAAACGCTACTAAAAGTTTTTGTGGCGTTTTATCAATGCATCAAAAGCGTATCACGTCTATTTACATTTATTTTAGTAGCGTTTTTTAAACGCTACTAAAAGTTATTAACTATTTTTTTTAGCATACCATGCACGTAACTATTTCATGTTAATTGCTAATGTCATTTCCAACCATCGCTCACAAAATCGTTGTATTCAAACAATCAAATAAGCAATCACATAATCATCGTATCTAAACAATTAAAAAAACACATTAATCACTTAAGCATATATAATATCCATAACCATTTCGATAATAGTTTTTCGACAAACCAAGCAAATTCATATAAAATCCATAATCATTCGTTAACAAGTTTACACAACAAGTACTAACAAAATGTTATGGTATATATAACAATTATAGACATGTTCATTACTTGATTACCCACAATTTTTTGCTGCAGCTAGTCTTTACTCCTAAAAAGCTAATTACATATAAACAAGTTTAACAAACAAAAAATAAAATAAAAAACTGTTTCATATTTAAAGTATATCAAACACAATTAGTTGAACTTTCCTTAAATTTGAATAATTTTAGTAGAACTTGGTTAAATTTTTATAAAACTAGGTTAATTTTTATAATAAACTTATTTAATATTTAAAAACTTATTTGCATAGCTAAATTCTAATAAAACTTAATTAATTTGTATAAATTTATTTAATTTTTAAAAAAGATAGTCAAATTATATAACTTTTTGTTAATTTTTAAAATTTTAGTTAATTTTTTTAAAGATTAGTTAAATTTTTATAAAGCTCGATTAAATTTTTATACTTATCAAATGGATATGATACCTATCATTCATTCGATTGGTGAAACCTTATGGTTATAAAGGGAAAAAGGTTTACAGCCAATTAAAGATAGTTAAGGAACAAAACTAAAGACAAGTGAGTCTATCTAAACCACAGGCACAGACCCCAAATCCTGCAGTGAGAACTGAGAATATAACGTACAATGAGCATGTGTGCATAGTGGGGTTGTTTGAGGGGAGTAAGATTGGTAGACAGATAAAAACATATGATGAGGAGCCGACGGTACAAGTCGTAGCATTATTAAAGTCAGTATGCATCCGTAATGCAACCATCCAAAACAAAAGGCATTGTATATGTCTAACAATGTAGAATTACAAAGGGCACTCCCATTTATAAGCGAAGGGGAATAAGTTTAACAATTAGCATTCATCAAAATCCAGGATAAGTTCTTCTAGCCACTACCCTCAACAAAGACACCAGACCCAAACCCCCACCCTTGCCCACACTAAAATCCAGGATAAGTTAACGAGAGAGAGAGAGAGAGAGAGAGAGAGAGAGAGAGAGAGAGAGAGAGAGAGAGAGGGAGAGGGAGAGACCATGTGTGGGAAATGTATTGCTGGGGAAGTCTCACCTTGCGCAGTAGGAACAATCGAACGATATTTTTCACAACTGACTGTTTGTGAAAGAGTTCAGAAGTGATTGCCATCTGTACAGATTAAGCCATGGAATATATCAATCAGGATGAAAGGGTATTTGTAAATCTTACTTGACTTAGTGGATGAGATATTGTTGAATTTTTGAAGTCGGTAGGACGTATGCACTTAAACTGTTTTACTTTTAGAACTTCAGTTAAAATATAGGTATGCAGATACTGGCCGAAATTTATCAATATTTCTTCATGAAATCTAACTCCAATTTTTTAAGGAAAAATTAGTGAAACGCTCATGGTTATCCCAATGTATGTAATGACGAAAAATATAGTTAGCAACAAATTAACTTTTAACATTCCAATATTGTAAATGACGAATGGTCCACCACAAGGTATCTCTTATGACTTATATTTGTTCCACTTCCCCTTCAATTTTATACATTAGTAAGCTCATAAATAACTAGGAATGCTTCTCTTTAATCTTCTTCCATGAAGCTTGATTTTTATAAATCCTATTCCTCTTCTCTATTCAAATTTCTGAATAGTTCGATCTGAAATGGTCTGAAATAGAAAATGATGCACGTGCATCTGTGGCCTATGACTTGTATATATTCTATGCATGAAAGAATTCCAGAATGAAGGCCTTTTATATAATCTGTGTAGGTCTCTCTTTTATTTGTTTTCAGGAATTCAGGTTGGATATAGATTAATAAATATCCTATGAAAATGTTCGTTGTAATCTAGCAAATGACCGCTTATCTAAGATGAAAACAAGAGTTCACTCTTATTACTCACCTTGTTATGGAACTTACAGAGTATCATGTTTTAATTGTACCTATTTTTGGTTTGTCATGTGTCTCAGCACCTATCTATTGAATAAAAGGTAAAAGCAAGATTGTGTTAAAACTTAAAATGTCATACCTTATATTTTAATTAACTTAAACTTATAAATTATCTCAAAACTTGGTTAGTTTTATAAATTATCTCGAACTTAAAAAAATTTGTAACTTTAGTTAATTCATTATTGTTATTATTAACTTAGTTAATTTTTATACACTTAATTAACTTATTATTATTACTATAAACAGATTATTTATATTAATCTTAGTTAATGCACTTACATACACATTTTTGAAAATAATTTGGGAAAGTTAATTTTGTTGTATGATTAAAATTTAAAACAAGATTTTGCTCATATGCAGCTGATATTTCTACACTTTTTCCAAAAACAGACTCACGAAAGAATACATCTTTAGTATAAACAAATATGTTAAGCAAAAACACTAATCATACCTGAGTTATCAATGGCCAGAGGAGACGAATCCAAATGCAGTATGTCACTTAGGTATCGATCTTTCATTAGACTCATTTCAATTCATGCATGTTTAATCTCTGACCATTCATTTTGAGTTGAAACATCATGCTGACTGTTTGGTACAGTGTTTTTAAATATCCTGCTCTAATCTTGAAAGAATATACTATTTACTTGAAAAAAATAAGTAGAGAAAATTAAAGTAAAATTATGATGTAAATTTTTCGAAAACAAAAAAGATATAAGAGAGAGTAGGAAGTACTGGGCCACATCGGCAGCGGGCCCCGTCCACCGATGAGGGGCAGCAGCCCCTGCTGCTGTAAGGCGGCAGTGGGGACTGCTGCCTAACGGCCGCAATGTGCTGCTGCATGCAGCAGTAGCACATGTTGGTGCAAATTTCAGGGGCCAGGCCATTTGTTTGGCCAACCATCTGGCCACCTGGCCAGACCTGGGTCCAGTCAGGGGCGGTGATATGATGGCCTGTGGCCCAGCACAACCCAAATTGGGTTGGGCTATAAGCCCAGTCCCCTTACAAAAAAAAACAAACAGAGAGAAAAATAGAGAGAGAAAAAAGCATGTGTGTGTATGTATGGGAGTGTATGTGTTGTAGTACTTACATGACTTGATGAAGTTCCAATTTGATGTATGAAATGGTTAACAACAATTTTTTCTATTGCACCCATGTAACTGACAATAAAAAGAAACAAAATCAGGTAGAGTGAAACATGATAAATTAGATTATATTGTGCATTATAACATTCACCTCAGGAAATCTCCCTAACTTCAGATCTCCATAACTTCTGATCTCCCAAGCATTATAAACCTGTCTAGAGTTCTAGGGGTTTGCAAGGGTAAAAAAGATCAAATTTACTTTATGCTACAGTTAAAAATAAAATAGTTTGACTAACATAAATCAAATTTACTTTACCAAATCAAATGTTTGACTAACATAAATCATGCGTACCTTAAGTTTGCCTATCGTTTGTGTTATTATCATAGAAATAACTATAAGATTGGGACTAAAATTTTAGACCTACAGATAATACCCAATTACCAAGCAAGCAAAATACAATATTCCAAAATTTTATGCCCCGTTTGGTTTGCCCTTTTTAGTTTTATGTTTTCGTCTAAACAAAATTCGCATAATAGTATGATTGAAAAACACATAATTTTGAAAATTGAAACTAACATAGAAACTAGAAAACAAGTTTATTTGATTTTTCATGTTTTGAGACATAATAAAAGAATGGAAAACAATTCATCTCCTCCATTTCCCGTCCATCGTCGCGATGGCTAAGAATTGTAAATAAATTCTCACAATTTCTTATATTTTGTAGTGTATGTTGAAAACACAAAATACAAAACTCAAAATGAAAACAAACTGGCCTTAATTTTTAAAATATCAAAGCATCCTATAATTTATCATGTTTGGATGCACATATGATGATAGGAGAAAGCTGGAGAAAAAAGAATACCACAAAATGAGACCAGGGTCGATCGACTTCACGATGAAACTTATGATTTTAGTAAAATGGTTACAAAAAAGAATATGTGAGTACTATGGTTTTAGTACAAGGATAGCAGCCAGAGCATATACATTTCAATGAAGATGAGCAGACATCGAATTCCAACGACTGTAGTAAATCTCTTTGCTGATCAACACACTTGTACCTAATACGACATCGACATAATTAATACTAAATAAATAAACATAAGATTTATTTGGTATTATAAATGTTGGCTAAAGATTAAAATTAATTAAATAAGACAGAAAAAGCAATGTATTGCTTTCTCTATGGATAGCAGCTATATGTAATACTTTATTTCTTATTCTACTTTTCATGCTTCTGTTATTAGACGACAACATGATCATTTTACCTTTTTCAACTAAAAAATCTATATAATTTGACATATTGTATGTTTCAAAAAATGTAGATCTACTTGTATTTTTTTTAATTTTGTATGTAATAAATAGTCAATTTAACCAAAACTTATTTTTAAACCACATATAGCAATTCATGTCAATTCATTCAATTAGTTTTGCTAATTAAAATCTTTTGCAATCTAGAGAGTAAATAAAAGGGTAATCAAATTTCAAACCCTGCTATTTCATCAATTCCTAACTTGAGAGATGGGTTTTTCTAATTTACCGTAAAACTTGTTTTGCGTGTACTGTTTTAAGTTTGTACATGTTATTTGAAGCTAGAATCTCCTCAAAGCTTGCCTCTTTCTAAATAAATTCAAGTTTTCACCTTCTCTACAGCAAGGTGAGTTTTTTTATCACATCTCTAGTAAATCAAAGTGGCAAATTGCTTGATTCTGTGAAAAACAAGTTGTTGTAACCGATTTATGTTTATAGTTTTCTTCCCTGTCAAAACAGTTTTATGTTGCTTCTTTGAATGACTGTAACTTTTGATTCCGGCAACGAAATGCTACCGGATTTCTTCCAGATAATAGTTTATATGTTGAACTTTGTCTCTGCAAAATGTGGTTGAAAAATATTATCATTTGATTGTTCAAAACTTTGCTGCGAAATCAACAAAAACTCAGATTTTTGTAAGGGCAATTTTGTTTGAGTTGTTGAAAACATGACATGAGTCTATTTTTGACACAGCATAACTCTTTCATTTTTTACTGTAATTCATCCTTTTTTTGTTTGAAAGATAAAGTTTTCTATTATATGCATACCAATTTTCAGCTCAATCCAATGTCATTTGGTCCTCTGTTTCATGCCTAAAATTTGAACCCGAGATGGTTTTCAGGTTTGTATATTTTTGTTTTTTGAACTCGAGTTGGAATTCATCGATTCTTTTTTTTTTTGAATGATGAAGTATTCTTGTATGTGCATATCAATTTTCAGCTCAATATGAGGTCGTTAGGTCCTCCGTTTCAGGCTTGTAAGTTGAACCCAAGATAGCTTTCATGCTTGGACACATTTTCGTTTTTGAACTGTTGCAAACATGACCTGAGTCCATGTTTAAAGCATCATAACTTTTTCATTTCCTATCGGAATTCATCGATTCTTTTTTTATTTAAAAGTTGAAGTTCTCTACTATGTGCATATTAATTTATTGTTCAATAAGAGGTCTTTTTTCTACCTGTTTCATGTCCAAAATTTGAACCCGGAGAAGATTTCAGACCTGGGTATTATTTTGCATATGCATTTTATGTTCTTTTTCCGTCCGACTTTTGACTTTTACTTCATGTTTTTTTGATATTTCTAAAAAAAATTGAGTAAAAAAAATTGAGGCTATGATGCCTATCAATAGGCTATCCATGTTTTGATGAATTTAAAATCCAAATTTAAATTAAATTTTAATTGAATTTGAATGACGGTTTTGAGTGATCCAAGCTGTGACGCCTCACCCCGAGACCTACATTAACAAAGAGTATTATTGAATAATACTGTCTGCTAATACAGAGAATAGGACTGAATAGGAGTGACCATCTATAACCTTGTCTTAAATATCTATTGAATACACCGACAATACCATATTCTTTTTATCTATCTCAAGTGGATCGGCATATCTAATAAATACTTAATACAAAGCCATAAATGGCTATATGATCTATCAAAACAAAATACAACAACTCAAATCAAAACACATCACGGAGTATACAAAATGATATATGTCAAGCGGTATAGCAACCACAATATATAAGCTAGTCAATAGAATATACATATCATAGTAGCAACCAAAAGGACTACACAAAAAGCTATAGCAAAATGAGCTAGCAGAATAGTCCACGCAGAAGAAGAATAGGCTAAGTCCAAATGTATACCTAACCTGTCCTCTATCAAGTGACAAACTTTATTAAATTAGGCTGCCTTCAATCTCTTTAAGGTATATATATAACTATCTAGAGTTTCTTTAATCCTAAGCTCGATGAAGTTTAGTGATAAAAGCTGGTTTTATAAAAGAAAAGTATTTATAAAACCATAATAAATGACAAATATAAGATAGTTAAACATAGAGAAAGACCTCAAAATAGTAGAAGAAATGAAGCAGAGTTATGATATGATTCGACATATTTTTCTAAAAGGCAGCACCTGTTAGGTGATTTTATGTCATGTCAAGCACGTGCCTGGCCATATGATGCTGGTATTGGTTGGGAACGAATCCGAAAATTTTGTATCATTAGCTCTTTGATACAAATAAAGTATCTGACTCATTGGTATAAATATGTAATGTATAGGTAGTAGAGTATGCAAATTGCAAAGAATTGAAAACGTCGACTGATGAGAGTTTGGATGTAAATTATGACGAGAGGGGAGTAGAACTGTCAGAGGTCTAGATATAATAGGGTCGCTTACAACATATATTCAATGAAACCATAGTTATGTGTTGCATTTTCCAAATAATGCACGATTAAAAGCTTACATGTAGAAGCTATTGTATTTGGCATAGATAAGATTAGGATAAGAGTATCATCATAAGATTCAGGTTAACAAATAATGGCCATGTATATGAACAACGGTATAAATTACATATGTATGTAGTTACCATAAGAATTATTTTTTAGTTACTTAAATATATGCAACTTTAAATGCTTTTACCATGATGGAAGTAACTATTATAGCTTAGTACTAATGAAAGTTACATTACAATCTTAACTTGTAATGTACTCCCACTCTCTTTCCAGTTTTTTTCCCCAAACACTTCATTACTTCAATATTATAATCGCAAATTTACATTCACTTTTGCGATCACAAACTTGCATGAATTGTTCACCAAAAGCGCCCTTAAACCACTTTCAAAACGTTGTTTACATTATTACTCAAACTACCTAATTATGTTTAAAACACAAGAGTAAAAAAAAAAAAAAATTGTACCATGGCCAAAAGTTCAAAATAAATTTTGCATTGCAATGCCTTAGTGCTGATGAAATATAGTAGGAACATTCATACTATTTCAAAGCTTATAACATTTAACGATATATTGTATCACTTAATTTTTATAACAATTACAGTCAGCACGATAGATATACCATAAGGCTGGCATAAAAAACTTAAGACACATATGAAATTATCAAATAATAAGCATAAAAATTACAAAACTTCAAGGAGAAGTAAACTTTGATATACATCATATTCACCTATACCATATACAGATCATGTTATAAAATAGAGGGTAGAAATACCTGCATTTGTAAGATGAAGAGCTTAATCCCTAAAGCAATCGCTTAATGCATTAAAATATGTGGAGTTGCACAAAAAGTAAAAGGCAGAGAGTGCTCAGACATGACCAGAGTCCCTGCAAAATATGAATCGCCTTGTGCAATCGGTAACAACCAATGCCCTTTTTCGCCAACTTGCTTGCTACCGATCATAAACAGCAAAATTATTCCCATACATTCTGATTATATTATTGTACCATACAGTACACTTTTTGTTTAATGCTTCTGAGGTAGATGTTGGCTTATTAAATTGCTCAAAATGTGGTTTTATCAAAAAGTGAAATGGCAGGGGATGCCAAAATAGTGATACAAACAAATTCATGCTTAAGAAACAAATTCAATACTCCCTCAGTTACTCTGTCTTAGTTCCTTCAAGTATAATTAATAAAATAACTCAACACAGATGTCGAAATAACAATATATTCCCATGTCTAAGCAGTTAAAAACTAATAAGGAAAATTCATTAAATAAATAATAATTAAAATTTTAAATTAGGATTACCTGTATTGACAATAGTTGCGATGGCAAGGAAGCTCGATTGAGGAGGTATTGTGTTGCGAGACCTATTATTAGCGGAGAAATTCGAATTTGATATGTGGAAGAAATTTTAAAGTTAAGAAGAAGTGGATGTCAAGATTGAGTTTGCTGGGCGTTTTTTAGGGAGAAAGAAAACGAAGATACGGTGTTTTAAGGAGAAGCCGATATCATGTCTTTGTGCGGAAGAAATAGGAGCGGCTAAATGAAAATTTCATGAAACTTTGACGGTTCATGGGCGGGAATAGATTGGCAGCGGTGCCTTAATTATATTAAATTTTCGAATCGGTCATTGGCAGCACTTAGTTTCGAAACGCTACTAATAACAAGTTTTTTGTGGTGTGCCATAGGGTCAATTTTGTAGTTTGTTACATATATCTAACTTGATAACCAATCTTGTTCAAAAATAATGTGTGTTTTATTTTGATTATATATTTGTTATATTGTGATATAATTAACTAAGTAATTGGTTTGAACTATATTAAATAGAATATCCTTAAATGATATGTTATATGATAGTAATTATGGTGTGTTATAATAATGATAAATTTATCATATTAAAAATAGCATATTATTTTAAATTCCTGGTTATATGTTTGGAGATGGGATATCAATCATCCATTCGAACTAGAGTGTGTAACGCTCTCCAAACGTTGGGTAATATATTACTCATAGCTGCTGAGGGTACTAATGGGGTACATACTGATAGTTATTGGATAACTATGAAATGATTCACTCGATATTTTTCTAATAGTTAATATAACTACGGTCAAATAGAGAATCTCGAAGTAAGAAACGTCACAGTTCTCTCAACTTGAGAATATTGTTGAACTTCAAAATGGACAACCCATTTTGATTATAGTTAAATTATGGCATGACGTCCATTGAATGACTATAGTTTATCCATGCTGAAACTTTCGAAGCGAAACACTATTCGATAGAGAATTCGCCTCTCTAGTTATATAGGATTAGTATCACGGTCAACCATAGTCAACTCAAAGTCAAAGTCTTTGGTCAAAGCAGTACAGTTAATGATAACTGTTATTATTGAACTAATGACGTTTTCTTTAGACTAATCAAGTTGAATGTGGACGATGTTGGAATTTTAAACCAAACCAAATTCCATAATTCATGTGATATAGTGTTGATTAAGAGAATTTAGGTAAATAATTGTTACTATCGAGTAACGCTTATAATAAGTAAAACTAGATTTTATCGAAAAGATGTGTAAGTAATAACTTCAGCTAAAAAGTCACACCATTAGCTAATGTGAATGTAAAAGTTAATATTCAAATTGTTCGATATTTATCATTACCTAAATTTATATCTTTGAGTCATACATCCGTAATGATGAATGCTCTAAAAAAAACCACACAATTTAATTAATTTATACTATGTTGTAAATTAAATAATATTTATCAAATATTAAATATTGGCTTTTATCTGTTTTTTGAATATCGTTAGTATTTAATAAAGTGCATATATAAAATTTATAAATGGGCATATTGATATACGATATTGATAGAGTGTTTAAATTAAATTTAAATAGGTTAAATGCTATGAGGTTTTGAGAAATTTTTAAGGCATGTGTAAGGACCAGCCATTTTGGACCTCAAATTTCAACATTAATACATCCATGATATTCTTATACCGAGCATTCAAGTGCTGGAAAGAAAAATTAATAGGGTAAAATAAATAAAAACAAAACAAGAAAGAAGGGAACACAATATCAGAATCTCACAACTTAATGATAACATATAATATCAAAAGACAGTACAAACTGTCACTCTAAGATACATCATATTTTATAGTTGCAATTCTAAAGACTATCATTAGCATGGATAGTTATAACAAGATGTCCTTACAAATGCTGCTACATACAATATAATAATGAATCAGAAATAAGAATACTACAGCATGTGAAACATCCAGCTCGTCTTCTAGAGCTCTAATAAACATCAACAAAAACTTGCATTTCTCAGACTACTCGAAAGAGCATACAAATAAATTAGAGAAAACAAAAACCATGTGTTAGGTATAAGTCTGTTATGAGAAACTTAAGAAATATACAATAAATATATAACAGTAATTTCAAGACCATATAGAGTGTCGTAACAGTTATCCTCTCAAATGAACCACCGTCTAATAAGTACATATGGTGATATAATAGATAATGTCTAGGAAGAAGAATATAAATCAGAGAAGTAGTGTAACGACCCGTAAATTTTCGATAAATAAAATAGCTAATTTAATAAGATTTCGTGATTTAGTATTAGAAAAAAAAAAATTTAAGTCGTTTGGAATAATAATAACTGGAATGAATTGCAACAATAATTATCCAAGTAATGAAAATGAATGCTACTTAGGGAATGCCTTTGAAATCAATAGTTGAATAGGATAATAAATGTTGAAATTCGTTGGGTATAATAGAGTAATTGATTGGTAAGTAAAATCTATTTAAAATCAAATATTGAATATTGAACAGGTAAATTGTTAAATTAAATATTTAAAACTTATTGAATAATTGAATAACTGTAAAATGAAAATAGTGTTCTAAATTGTGAATTGGTTTTAAAAGCTGATTCTTATAAGTTCAATTTCAATATTTCAAAAGATAATGAATTATTGGATAAGCGAAATTGTTTAAATTTAATATTTGGAATTTATTGAATAATTTAATAATGGGAATTGAATAACCGTATAAGGGAAATAGTTGTTTTATAATTTTAATTCGTTTCAAAAGATAAATTTTATAAGTTCGTTTTGAATATTTCAAAAGATAGTGATTTAAGAATAATCAAATTTGTTAAATTTCATATTACGAATGTTTGAATAAATTAAATTTCGAATTTGATATGATTAATTTGATATTGAAATTTAATATATGAAAATAGAGTGAATATTTGAAATTTGATTTAATATGATTCAAATTGGTTTCCAAAGTGAATGTAAGTTATATCGGGATTGTAATGGAGTTAATAAGATTTTAAAATTGGAATTTATTGGATAATTGAATAACGGGTTTAATATGATTAAAAATGATTTGCAAAATTTTATTTTATCATATTGGAGTTATAGTGATGTTATAGAACTTTTAAAACTGAATTTACAATTTATTTGTGAAAAGTGAATATTTTAATATTTAATAATCGATTGAAAATAGCCAATTTTTGAACAATCTCAGAATTGGACGAAACCAGTTCCATTGGATCCGTAATAGTTAGTTATTATCGGATTTCAAGTTTCGTAGCAATCGAAGTTGTCATTTGACCGTGGTAGCTCGAAACGCATCGAAATTGTTTTAATATTAATTTAACGAGTTAAAATAGTCATTTTTCAAACGGTCTCGGATTTCGACGAAACCAGTTTCATCGGATCCGTAATGTGATATTATTGTAAGGTTTCAAATTTCGTGTCAATTGGATTTATCGTTTGTTCGGGGCAAGCCAAAACGCCTAGAAAATCGTTTAATCGGTTTAATTTAAATTTGATCGTTTAATTCCGTAACTCACACAGATGGCCGTGTTAGCTTCCGAAACCTGTTCCATTATGTCCGGAACGCGGGATAAACCCTAGAAACGTCAGTCACCGCGCGTAAATCGGAGTTCGGAAACCCCGGAATGGATAGTGTTCGTCGTTTCTATAAATACCCCTTTATTCACAAAAAATAAAATAAAATAAAAAGAGGGTTAGGGTTGAGCTTCAGGCCGCCACTACCATCAATGGCCGATACACTCCCTCCTTCCTCCCCATTTTTCTTCGCATCTGTTGATCGTTAGCGAAAATCATCAACTGGAAAGTCGAAGTACTCGTCGAGCACTACCTATCCAACGGCTGAGATCGTCATCGGAGCATCGATGGAGGGGAAACACGGCCGCGACTTCCTGTCGTTTGCACGCATTTCTAGGCCTTTGGGGGAGGCCGAGCTTCGTGGTGCTCAGGCCGAAGGTAGAGGAGGTGGTGGACTTCAGTATGGCGCTTGTTGATCGTCGCCAAAGTGGAGGGTTTTGTCGCAAAGTTCAACCCTAGTTAGGTTTTGATGGGTTTGATCGCGTGATGTTTACTGGAGAGGTTACGTGCACGTGAACGAAGGGGGATGCGGCCTGGATTGCGTGAGAAGGAAATCAACGGTCTGGGTTGTAAATTATTAAAGAAATTATAAAATTTATTTATATAAAAATTGTATTAACTTTGTAATATGATATCTTTCTACCACGAGGTCGAAAACTGACGAGACGAAGTGCGTTGGGATCGTATGGACGAGCACTACGCAATGGAGCTGGATTGGAATCGTTTGGAGCTAGAGAAAATTTTGAATCAAATCAAACATCGTTCGATTTGATTTAAAATCGTAAAATCAATGTGAGTGTTTTATAACGCTCACAACGTACTAAATATCTTTATGCTAGTTAAATTTGATATTATGAAGTGATATGATTTTTATTTGTCGTTGTTTGATAGAATTTAATTGTCATTTGAATTAACCGTCGAAAATTAAATTGACAGTTCAATTGAAATTGAAATTGAATTGCGATTAAATTACCTGACATTGATAACTATGAAATTGCTATGAATTGTATTGTATATTTGATGATTTATTTCGATGGATGCTATTGGTTGATATTTAAATGTTTGGATGTTTATTGTTTATATATAACCTGTTATGCATGCATATGACACTATGATTGATTTAAGTGATATATATTCATCCCTGACATTTAATTGAAATAAATAATTACTTGGCCATAGGATAGAAAATTATATACGGACACCGAATTGACTAAATTAATAATTTTAAAAATCGTCGATTTGAAATTTATTTAAATGTTTTGATTTAAAGGTTATAAATAGAAATCAATTTATAAAAATCGAATTTATTGCAAAATTGAGTTTTGGAATGTTGAAATAAATTTTGGTTAAAAGAAATTGTTAAGTAATATGATTCGAGACTTTTAAGTTTAAAAATTGGATGTGATTGAATGTCGAAAATTGATTTGTTTAAAGATTGAACCTTAATTCGAGCTTTGAATATTACTAAGTAAAAGTGATATAAAAAAAATGATATTTTGAAATCGGGTTTGGAATTGAAGCATATTTGGAATTTGGATTTAAACTTAAATATTGTTGGAAATTTTTGATAAGTGTTATAAATTGATATTTTGAGAAATCAAGCTCCAAATCGATATAAATTGAAATTGATTAAATTAAAGGTAACTGAAAAATTGAATTAATTCGAAGTAAAAAATTGATGTTGATTGAATTGAAATCGAAATCGAAATCGGTAGAACGGAAATTAAAATTGATTTGAATTGGGAAGTTATAAATTGAAATGGACTGGTTTTGAAGCTGTTTTATTTTGTTTTTCAAATTACTCAGTTATATAACCATTTTGAATACTTTAACTATTTTAATCTATTTTAAATCCACTTAACCCAATTAAAATTAATTTGAACTAATTTATCTATTTTAAATCCATTTTAGGAATTTAAGTATTTTAAATATTTTTAACTATTTAAAACTACTTTTAAACTACTTAATACTATTTTCTAAAATTCTAAGTTGGTCAATAAGGTGGAATGTTTATATTTAAATCTTGAAATTAAATACGAATTGGATTAAATGAAGTTGTAACCTAAATTGAAATTCGAAATGATTTTGAAATCGAAAAGAGATATTGCTGCGAAAAATGATTTTTGAAACGAAATCTTACATTTGAAAAGATACGATGATATTTGAAATGGATTGATTTTTGAAGCGAATATGATATTTTGATATCAATTATGAATCGACTTGAAATGTAAAAGAGCCAACGGTGTAATAATACGTAGTTATTAAAGAGGCCGGGATCAGATATGGACATACTCTCTGTCGATACCGAACACCTCTTTAATAACTATTATACGCGGAGTGTTGATCCAGAATGAAGTGGATGGTTTGGTGAACGCGTTGACTGAAGAAAGAGAACGATTATTGGATGACCCCTGACATGACTAAAACAGGAGCCGCGCCGGGCCATTGAGGTTCGCCACCTCTAGCGGACACACTTCTTCGATACCATATCTATTACATTTGTGATGCGATTTGGGTGCACCCCTTGATTTCGGAGTGTTGTTTCGCGGTGTTGGGGTAGCTGCTGGCTATGCCCAACATCAGTCCGGATCACGCAACTACTAGTATCCTAGTTGGTATCGTCTCATGTACCTTGTCATACTGATTATCCTATTCGCGACCACTACGTTTTGATTTGTACCTTGAGTATATGGATTGTCCTCTGGTGACTTCCGGTTTTGGGGAAACTACGGTCTTGTATATGCTTTTGGGAATATAAAATGTGTTAAGGGGGATTATGGTAACGCCTTAACGCTATTTTGATACTTTATATTACTGATAGGCATTATCTACTTAGCTATATTACTACATAGTAGATAGTTTCACGGATCCTTGAAAGATGGAAAATCCCGTAACATCTCTTGAGTTATTGCACGCACGATTGACACTGGATAGGAGATGTCAAACCCCGTAAACATCTCTGACGCCGTTACACTCATATTTATTTACGATTGATTTCACTTTCATAAGGATATTTTAGTCCTGACTCGAGTGTTTTGTCTTTTCATTATGCTCGGGTTAGTCCTGAGTTTTCAGATTTTTGAAGATCTATTCTGGAGGTCGAAGACGAAGATTTGGTACACTATTGCTATTATTACCCTTGCATCATGTTATCTGCTGCATTATTTAATTGTTCTGTTGTATATGTATAAACTCTGATAAATGTTGTATAAATAATTGTCAAAGTATAGTAGACAGCTTCATGAACTGTTTATTTGACTATTATATTTTATCGTTCCGCTGCGAGATTCTGTGTTGTTTCATTTCCTTTATTTCTTTTCTTTTCTTTTCTTATTTACCCCAATAACTATCTGCCCTTTTGAATGGTTTGGAATCGACATGTGTATTTGAACGTCGGTTCAAACTGTCCAAAAGGCGGGTCGTTATAGTTGGTATCAGAGCTTTGGTTTAGCGATAAACCTTGGCTCTAGTGGGGAATAACTCATTGAAATAGAGGTAAACTATATGAACGAGTTGAGTGTATATGAGAGAGCGTATTTGTTAGTGATATAAAATGTTTTATATTGTGTCGGTTGATTTGTTGAGTGGCTTATGGATTCTGGTCAATACGAGTAATTAACGTCATTGACAGGGATCTCTAAACACTTAAACAGAACAATTCGACATAGTATTGTTTTGAAATTGGGTAAATGAAATAATTTTTCCCTAATTATATCTTGTATATAAATAGTTTATTTCAAAATTTATTGTGATCAATCTAGCTTATTTGGTTGTTGGAAATGAAATAGTGGCTATTGACATTAATCAGATATTGTAATTTAAATAAATAAGGTGAACTACAAAATGAACTATGATAAAACAACTTGTAGAATGTTTTAAGGAAAAAAAATCCTATAAGATATTTTATAAAGGTGACTTATAAATTTAAAATAGATTTAAATTGGAAAATATTGAACTTAAGACCTGGAGATTTTGAAAATGGTTTTCAAAGCTTTGAAGAAAATATATTGTGACGTTAGTTGGAAAATGTTTATGGAAATATTTTGAAAGGATTTTAAAGGAAAGAATGAATTCAGTACTCCTCTCTTATGTCGCTGGAAAATAAATTTCGGTGATGACTGCGCAGCATCATCGACGTTCATCTTCGAGTCTCAAAGTGGGGGAGACTTCTAAGAAGCTTTGCTTATCTTCAAAATTATTTTGGGTAAATGGGTTTTGGTTTAAACTCCAAAGGTAGGATTTAATATATTAAAGATATAAGTGTATATATTTATTTCAAACGATTTGAAAAGAACTGGGCATTTAAATTTCTAAGTTCTGTTGATTAATGATTTTCAAATTATTTGAATAAATTGTGAATAACCAGAATTTATAAAATAAGAGGATTAAGATATCTAAGCTATTGTTTTGGGAAAACTTTAAAGTTGAAAGGTAAAGAGGATTTAAACAAATTAAATTTGTGAACATTCTAATTAAGTAAAATGAAATTCTATAAATTTGTATAATACCAAAATTACATTCTGATAACATATAACAAGACTTACCAAATGTTAAAAGTTAAAATGATGTTTTGGATATGTAATGAGTTGTTGTACAAATAAACAAAACTTGAAAATAATTGAAGTATACAAATAAGGAAAACTCAAACGGAATTAAAATGTATATAAATAAAAATTTGGTTGTGATAAAAATTATATATACTTAAATATAACGTGAATGATGAATGGATAAATGGAACAAGTAAGTGAACTTAAGAAATGAATCATATTATACCTTTGTAAATTGGTTATAGAAAAAAAATATAAATTGCAAAGGGATTGAACAAAAATAATTGAATTTGTAACCTTTAAGATAACTGCAAACTAAGAAAAGTCATATATATGAGAAGTTAGACTTTTATGGAATGACTATAAACTAAAGTGTTGATTAATAAAATGTTCCACAAATGAATTCGTTATTAACTGAAATTATGAAAATGAAATAAAAGTAAACAAAGGAATTTCTTATAGCTAAGAATCAATTGGAAAATGAAATTGAATATAATTAAATTACATAGAATGATTAAAATGAACTTGAGTAAGTAAATTCTATGATATAATGTTTGAGAAAAGATGATGTTAAGGAATATGCTATGTAAAGAAATGAATATACTAGCTGAATAATGGACTGTGAGTAATTAAGTGGAAAAAAAAAGAAGTCAATAAAATAATTTAGTATAGATAAATTGGATAGAAAATCAATTAGAAGGAAATACGTAAGATTGTACGTATATTATTTTATTCGCACAACGATTTGATCCAAATTCGAGCACAAAATTTCGAGATGATTTATATCGATCCAAGTTAGGATTTTTCACTCGATTTTCGACGGCGAACCCTAGATATGGATTTTTAATTTGATTCTGGAATTCTCTATCATAGTATATGGCTATGCAAGGAGAGTAATAGTTTCCAATCAATGAACCAAATCTGAGTCCGCACTAGAGAGTCGTATGAACGATACTAGTTTGGAAGCGAAATGGTGTGATCGAATAAGCGATTAGATTGATATTGCTCACGGATGATATATGTACGGCTTACGGACTTAATTAAAGTTAATATTGGAAATATATGATGCCAAATATAAAATGATTCTTTTAAAATTGTATAACAGAATATATATATATAAAAGAAATAAACCAAATTGAATGTAAAATAATAATTTGGTTATGTTGGGTATGATTTGGTTGTTATGTGATTGTTAGTTGATTGTTAAGTGTAAATTGAAGCTATAAATCATTGAAATCAAATTAGAAGTTAAATGAATTTAAATAGAATTTAATTTGATTCAAATTGGAAGTGAACTAATGTAAATATAAATTAATGAATGTTAACTAATTGAATTGAGAATGAATATTAGTAAACTCCAATGTTAATGAATCAACTGTGATTAAAATTTAAAACCAAGTCAATAAATATTAATGAGAAGTGAATTTATATTGATTGGTTATGGATTTGTTGGATGATAGTTGGATGATACTTGATTGATGGTTGTATTTGTTGTTTTGTTGCATTTTCTATGTTAGCACATGTAGTTGTTATGTTGTTATATGATGTATATTGATATTATTTTCATATATGCATGTTTCTCATAGTTTGTTGAGTGTTTAGTAGGTGCGGATTGCGCTTGCTTTGCATTTGGAGCTCGCTTCCGCGCTATATTATTCGTATATGCTCGCTAAAAAAAATATAAGGTACATGTTTATTTTGTCATTGGATTTGGTGATTTTTGATGAGCCACTTGGATTTTGGATTTTCTTTTGTTGGTTTGGGGCCCGTAGAGGCGTTTTGTAGTTGTACCGATCGAGCCGCGCAAAGGAGACTCTGCCCGAAATTTTCCGTAAAATCCGGGTGTTAGAAAATTTTTCAAGTTTTAATTTTTTTTTATATAACTTGTTTTGATAACCAACTTTTTAAAGTTAGAAAGCCGTTTGGAATAACTTAGTGAAAGCGTAGTAAAGACTTTATAAATGGAATTTCATTGTTTTATGAGTTGGTAACTTTCAAATAAAATATATCTAATGTTGAATTCTATACTTAGTTCCTTTTCCCTTCTTTTTTCTTTTCGGGGACGAAAAGTTTTGAGTGGGGGAGAGTGTAACGACCCGTAAATTTTCGATAAATAAAATAGCTAATTTAATAAGATTTCGTGATTTAGTATTAGAATTTTTTTTTTAAGTTGTTTGGAATAATAATAACTGGAATGAATTGCAACAATAATTATCCAAGTAATGAAAATGAATGCTACTTAGGGAATGCCTTTGAAATCAATAGTTGAATAGGATAATAAATGTTGAAATTCATTGGGTATAATAGAGTAATTGATTGGTAAGTAAAATCTATTTAAAATCAAATATTGAATATTGAACAGGTAAATTGTTAAATTAAATATTTAAAACTTATTGAATAATTGAATAACTGTAAAATGAAAATAGTGTTCTAAATTGTGAATTGGTTTTAAAAGTTGATTCTTATAAGTTCAATTTCAATATTTCAAAAGATAATGAATTATTGGATAAGCGAAATTGTTTAAATTTAATATTTGGAATTTATTGAATAATTTAATAATGGGAATTGAATAACCGTATAATGGAAATAGTTGTTTTATAATTTTAATTCGTTTCAAAAGTTAAATTTTATAAGTTCGTTTTGAATATTTCAAAAGATAGTGATTTAAGAATAATCAAATTTGTTAAATTTCATATTACGAATGTTTGAATAAATTAAATTTCGAATTTGATATTGAAATTTAATATATGAAAATAGAGTGAATATTTGAAATTTGATTTAATATGATTCAAATTGGTTTCCAAAGTGAATGTAAGTTATATCGGGATTGTAATGGAGTTAATAAGATTTTAAAATTGGAATTTATTGGATAATTGAATAACGGGTTTAATATGATTAAAAATGATTTGCAAAATTTTATTTTATCATATTGGAGTTATAGTGATGTTATAGAACTTTTAAAACTGAATTTACAATTTATTTGTGAAAAGTGAATATTTTAATATTTAATTATCGATTGAAAATAGCCAATTTTTGAACAGTCTCAGAATTGGACGAAACCAGTTCCATTGAATCCGTAATAGTTAGTTATTATCGGATTTCAAGTTTCGTAGCAATCGGAGTCGTCGTTTGACCGTGGCAACTCGAAACACATCGAAATAGTTTTAATATTAATTTAACGAGTTAAAATAGTCATTTTTCAAACGGTCTCGGATTTCGACGAAACTAGTTTCATCGGATCCGTAATGTGATATTATTGTAAGGTTTCAAATTTCGTGTCAATTGGATTTATCGTTTGTCCGGAGCAAGCCAAAACGCCTAGAAAATCGTTTAATCGGTTTAATTTAAATTTGATCGTTTAATTCCGTAACTCACACAGATGGCCGTGTTAGCTTCCGAAACCTGTTCCATTGTGTCCGGAACGCGGGATAAACCTTAGAAACGTCAGTCACCGCGCGTAAATCGGAGTTCGAAAACCCCGGAATGGATAGTGTTCGTCGTTTCTATAAATACCCCTTTATTCACAAAAAATAAAATAAAATAAAAAGAGGGTTAGGGTTGAGCTTCAGGCCGCCACTACCATCAATGGCCGATACACTCCCTCCTTCCTCCCCATTTTTCTTTGCATCTGTTGATCGTTAGCGAAAATCATCAACTGGAAAGTCGAAGTACTCGTCGAGCACTACCTATCCAACGGCTGAGATCGTCATCGGAGCATCGATGGAGGGGAAACACGGCCGCGACTTCCTGCCGTTCGCACGCATTTCTAGGCCTTTGGGGGAGGCCGAGCTTCGTGGTGCTCAGGCCGAAGGTAGAGGAGGTGGTGGACTTCAGTATGGCGCTTGTTGATCGTCGCCAAAGTGGAGGGTTTGGTCGCAAAGTTCAACCCTAGTTAGGTTTTGATGGGTTTGATCACGTGATGTTTACTAGAGAGGTTACGTGCGCGTGAACGAAGGGGGATGTGGCCTGGATTGCGGAGAAGGAAATCAACGGTCTGGGTTGTAAATTATTAAAGAAATTATAAAATTTATTTATATAAAAATCATATTAACTTTGTAATATGATATCTTTCTGCCACGAGGTCGAAAACTGACGAGACGAAGTGCGTTGGGATCGTATGGACGAGCACTACGCAATGGAGCTGGATTGGAATCGTTTGGAGCTAGAGAAAATTTTGGATCAAATCGAACATCGTTCGATTTGATTTAAAATCGTAAAATCAAAGTGAGTGTTTTATAACGCTCACAACGTACTAAATATCTTTATGCTAGTTAAATTTGATATTATGAAGTGATATGAATTTTATTTGTCGTTGTTTGATAGAATTTAATTGTCATTTGAATTAACCGTCGAAAATTAAATTGACAGTTAAATTGAAATTGAAATTGAAATTGAATTGCGATTAAATTACCTGACATTGATAACTATGAAATTGCTATGAATTGTATTGTATATTTGATGATTTATTTCGGTGGATGCTATTGGTTGATATTTAAATGTTTGGATGTTTATTGTTTATATATAACCTGTTATGCATGCATATGACACTATGATTGATTTAAGTGATATATATTCATCCCTGACATTTAATTGAAATAAATAATTACTTGGCCATAGGATAGAAAATTATATACGGACACCGAATTGGCTAAATTAATAATTTTAAAAATCGTCGATTTAAAATTTATTTAAATGTTTTGATTTAAAGGTTATAAATAGAAATCAATTTATAAAAATCGAATTTATTGAAAAATTGAGTTTTGGAATGTTGAAATAATTTTTGGTTAAAAGAAATTGTTAAGTAACATGATTCGAGACTTTGAAGTTTAAAAATTGGATGTGATTGAATGTCGAAAATTGATTTGTTTAAAGATTGAACCTTAATTCGAGCTTTGAATATTACTAAGTAAAAGTGATATAAAAAAAAATGATATTTTGAAATCGAGTTTGGAATTGAAGCATATTTGGAATTTGGATTTAAACTTGAATATTGTTGGAAATTTTTGATAAGTGTTATAAATTGATATTTTGAGAAACCAAGCTCCAAATCGATATAAATTGAAATTGAATAAATTAAAGGTGACTGAAAATTTGAATTAATTCGAAGTAAAAAATTGACGTTGATTGAAATGAAATCGAAATCGAAATCGGTAGAACGGAAATTGAAATTGATTTGAATTGGGAAGTTATAAATTGAAATGGATTGGTTTTGAAGCTGTTTTATTTTGTTTTTCAAATTACTCAGTTATATAACCATTTTGAATACTTTAACTATTTTAATCTATTTTAAATCCACTTAACCCAATTAAAATTAATTTGAACTAATTTGAACTAATTTATCTATTTTAAATCCATTTTAGGATTTTAAATATTTTAACTATTTTTAACTATTTAAAACTACTTTTAAACTACTTAAAACTATTTTCTAAAATTCTAAGTTGGTCAATAAGGTGGAATGTTTATATTTAAATCTTGAATTTAAATACAAATTGGATTAAATGAAGTTGTAACCTAAATTGAAATTCGAAATGATTTTGAAATCGAAAAGAGATATTGCTACGAAAAATGATTTTTGAAACGAAATCTTACATTTGAAAAGATACGATGATATTTGAAATGGATTGATTTTTGAAGCGAATATGATATTTTGATATAAATTATGAATCGACTTGAAATGTAAAAGAGCCAACGGTGTAATAATACGTAGTTATTAAAGAGACCGGGATCGGATATGGACATACTCTCTGTCGATACCGAACACCACTTTAATAACTATTATACGCGGAGTGTTGATCCAGAATGAAGTGGATGGTTTGGTGAACGCGTTGAATGAAGAAAGAGAACGATTATTGGATGACCCCTGACATGACTAAAACAGGAGCCGCGCCGGGCCATTGAGGTTCGCCACCTCTAGCGGACACACTTCTTCGATACCATATCTATTACATTTGTGATGCGATTTGGGTGCACCCCTTGATTTCGGAGTGTTGTTTCGCGGTGTTGGGGTAGCTGCTGGCTATGCCCAACATCAGTCCGGATCACGCAACTATTAGTATCCTAGTTGGTATCGCCTCATGTACCTTGTCATACTGATTATCCTATTCGCGACCACTACGTTTTGATTTGTACCTTGAGTATATGGATTGCCCTATGGTGACTTCTGGTTTTGGGGAAACTACGGTCTTGTATATGTTTTTGGGAATATAAAATGTGTTAAAGGGGATTATGGTAACGCCTTAACGCTATTTTGATACTTTATATTACTGATAGGCATTATCTACTTAGCGTATATTACTACTTAGTAGATAGTTTCACGGATCCTTGAGAGATGGAAAATCCCGTAACATCTCTTGAGTTATTGCACGCACGATTGACACTGGATAGGAGATGTCAAACCCCGTAAACATCTCTGACGCCGTTACACTCATATTTATTTACGATTGATTTCACTTTCATAAGGATATTTTAGTCCTGACTCGAGTGTTTTGTCTTTTCATTACGCTCGGGTCAGTCCTGAGTTTTCAGATTTTTGAAGATCTATTCTGGAGGACGAAGACGAAGATTTGGTACACTATTGCTATTATTACCCTTGCATCATGTTATCTGCTGCATTATTAAATTGTTCAGTTGTATATGTATAAACTATGATAAATGCTGTATAAATAATTGTCAAAGTATAGTAGACAGCTTCATGAACTGTTTATTTGACTATTATATTTTATCGTTCCGCTGCGAGATTCTGTGTTGTTTCATTTCCTTTATTTCTTTTCTTTTCTTTTCTTATTTACCCCAATAACTATCTGCCCT
This sequence comes from Allium cepa, assembly GCA_030765085.1. Classification (NCBI taxonomy): domain Eukaryota; kingdom Viridiplantae; phylum Streptophyta; class Magnoliopsida; order Asparagales; family Amaryllidaceae; genus Allium; species Allium cepa. The sequence goes on from CM060943.1 coordinate 116,542,327, forward strand.
TTTGAATGGTTTGGGATCGACATGTGTATTTGATCGTCGGTTCAAACTATCCAAAAGGCGGGTCGTTACAAGTAGTTGTGAAGCTTTCAACGATCACACCATAGCAATATTGAGGGTACAATCAAAATCGCTAAGGTGCGTTCACATCATGGATTTTCCATGGCGATCTCCCTGGTCATGCCAAATCCAATCTCTTGCACAAGGGTCCAAAACTACCTTCGAGCGTCGTATATCTCTAGATAGAATATGCTAGTAAGGTAAACATAGCTGGTCCATGGTCAAAAACGTGATCTCAAATATCATCAACTCCCGCATGTAGCATCGATAAGCATACTGTAGATATTTGATGTATCCTGTCAGGGGTTAGCTATAATACCCCAAACAAGGAGGCCTACTCTATTATCTGTCATTTTCGATGTTGAGGTTACCTTCACATCTATCACACGAGTCTTCATCACTCAAATAGAGCATGAATCCTCAATTGGATTCCAACATCTCAAACTTAACACAAATCTCAATACGGATTCGAGCATCTCGAACAGATCTCGAATCTCCACAAAGATCCCTGCATAAATCATCTGACGTATGCTAATGCTGACCTCTCCCTTAGACTTAATCTTAGATAGACAATTCAACTCAATAGCATCCCACTTTACGACTGCATCCAAAACATAAAACCTCTTTAACAGTTCTAAAGTGGCATTCAATAAGTAAAACACTTACTGGTCTCAATTTCTTCAAACCTAAATCGAAGAATATCCAATTAGTTTAATTCTAATTCTTTTAGAAGCAAGCGAAAAATATTCAAAGAGGAATCCTCTCCCGAGGATCTGATACATATAAGTTCTTAAAATTAGGGGCATTTCATACCAATGCTCCTCCCTAGATGTTCTTAAATCAATGAAACCGTGAAGCTTTTTAATACTTCCCTAGTTAATTTAGTCAAGCTTGGTAGTCCACTAATCGACAATCATGTTCAAAATGGACGATTGCATATGGAACCCAAGTCTTGTATACTCATCATGTTTCCAAATGTTTCAACTTATACTATCCCTTAATCAAGAACGAAGCCAGGTAATTTAGAGCGCTGGTTGCATCAAAGCTTTTCCTAAACTCTTCATTCATAACTCTCATATATAAACAAGCCTACTTCATCAATTTTTAGTGCTAAGTGCATGACTAAATGCTTTTCATAAATGAGTAAACACATAAATCATGATCAAGTCACAAACAGATTTCTGATTGCTCTATTGAGTCTGGCTATGTTGGTAACCCTGCTGTTGAGGAGCTTCCCAGTTCGTTGCATTGCCCTACTGCTCCTTCCCAGGCATGTTCAAAAGCTTGGTCTTCTCTTTTTACTTCTCTGCCCGTAATGCGGGAGAATACAAACCGATTGATTTCGATATCGTTGAGGAAAATGGTGTGATGATTCCACCTCCAGTGTCATGCAAGCTGGTATGGATTACTGGTCAGACTACTTGGTTGGCTTCTTTTTGGGCCCTACCCACCGCCTGCTTGATGTGTCATCTGTTTGTTGTAGGGCTTGGAAGCTTCGTGGTGCTCTTCGAGTTAAGCTAGTTGACTCCATGTACTTCCTTTTTTTCTCCTCAATGGACGATCGTTGTCGTGTTCTTGAGGCTGAGCCTTCCTTTTTTGGCGGGCAGCCTTTCTTCATTACTCCTTGGTCTCCGACTGTTGCTAAAGCTCGTGAGCAAGTTCTTTATATTCCCGTATGGGTTTACTTTTCGCAAATTCCCTCCGCTCTTCAACCTTTACTTAGTTTGAATTGGCTGGCTTGTAATGTTGGTAAATAGAAATGTTTTGACTCAAATATAGTTGCGCGTGAAAAATTGGTATTCGCCAAGGCTCTGATTGAGATTTCCCCTTTTAAGCCTCTCCCATCCTCTATTCCTGTTCAGCTAGCTGTTGGACATGTAGTGGAAATCCGTGTTCGTTATGGCTGGGTTTCAGATATTTGTTCTTCCTGTCACTCTTTTGGTCACCTTGCCAGCGCCTGCTCGCATTCGGATGTTTCAACGGCAGCTCCTAAGATCCCTCTTCCTCGGCCTCCGCTCAGGAAATGGGTTCCTAAGGTATTTTCCACTGACTCTCAGACAGCTCCTCCTCCTGCTGTTCCTTTATCCGACCTAGATCCGCCTGCCTTTTCTTTTTCTCGGCCTTTATCCCCTGCCATTTATGTGGTCCCTAGTGTTGTTACTGCAGTCCCTTCTGCTGTTTCGGATCTTGTTCAGCCTCGTTTGCCTGTAGTTTGGGATGCGGCCGAGAGATGTTGGGTTGATCACAAATCTGATGTGCGATTTAACCCCGAGGATGATTCCTTTTTTAGATTTGTATCAGATGATCATTTGGACCTTAGATGTCTTTATTACAGACCATCTGGTGACTCCATAGTTCTTGATTTGGACGGACCGTATGCGGAGTTGAATTCTGTAATGCTTGCTGATTCTACTTGGGATCGTTCTTTTATTTATTCATCTGATGCTGAGTTTTATGAACCTTGTCTTGCTTCCCTATTCCGCCTCTATGCTGGTCTTGTTGGGAATGTTCCATTGGTATCTCTCCAGGTGTCTGTGGATGTTGGTGCTTCTTCCTCTCCGGAAGAGACCTAGTCTACGTGTTATTTCTAGTAGCTGTGACATGTTAGTCACAATCCTGTGCTCTATTTTCCTTTTTTCATAGTAGTTAAGGTGTATCTACCTTACTCCTGTATTTCAAGTTTTTATTACTTTCGTAATAAAAGTGGACGGCCTACTATAAAACCGGCTTGCCTTGCAAAAAAAAAACATGATTAAGTCACATAAGTGACTTCTAATGCCCGTTTTATTTAACTAATATTGTTTGTTGAGTTTTTGTACAAATCAAAATCAATAGAAGCTAGAATGTTGAGACAAAGAAGAAATGACTTGAAACCTTCTAGGGACAACTAAGTAAGCTATGAAACAACTCAAAGGAAATTCAATATGAATGGAGCAAAGGTTGGAAGTCGGTATCGAGTTCATCATGTCAGCAATGACTTCACACGCATCATCTTCTCCCACTCAAACTTTACAGAGGCGCTTCTTTACCTATTTCACGTGTGCCTAAGCAATATCAAAGGATTCCAATCAACCGAACATGAAGACTAGGAGTTAACAGTCAAAACGGCAGGATAAACCAAGTAGTCAAGGAACTATCACTAATATCAACCAAATATCTAAACAAACTAAACAGAACAACTCAAAATCTAGTTGCAAGACAGGTGCAAAAGAGTTCAGCTTCTTTGGAGTTAACCATAGAGTTTGGTACCAACAGAGAAGCCGATATCGACTTCTCTGGTTAATCCAGACGAGGCAGTGATTTTTCACTCTTCTGGGCCAACTTCTAGGCTCTGCTCTAACTCGTCGTTTGGTGTAATGCGAGTGCTACCACTATAAATACAATCCATAGAGCAACTAACAAAGGATCTAGATTCTGCTAGCACTATGCAGGATTTCCATCTATTCTTCAACCCCCTCTCCACTCAATGGTCACCAAGATTGTTCTTATATGCAATTTTAGGATTAAAAATTGGTTTAACACATGTACTTGTGACTTGTTTAGTTTCAAACACCTTATATCATATACAATCAATAATCAAAGCTATAAAGGGAACATAGGTTTAGTTAACAGCCGAACCACTATAAAATTCTTTGTGTTTATTTATTTTTCCACTACTTATATATCATATTTACTCTGTTCAAACAGGGCTGATGCTTTCACATCACACTTTAGGGTGTTGATCCATTTTTTGGGTTAATATTTTGGTGCTTTCACTGAGAACCAATGAACCCACGCTTAGATCTAGCCTCCACTTTGGATCAGATAGTTCCACAAGTTAGATCCACAATTCATACTTTTAAAAGAATATAAGGACTTGCCATTGAAGATCAATGGCGGCAATAAAGATGACAACTTCTCGGAGATCTACCTGTGCAACAGTTGGTAGTGATGGACCAAACAACAGGCAGGTTAAAGTCAACAACACCACCAACTTACCAACATGAGTTAATACTGGAAATCAAGCTCTAGAATCTTCTACTCATCATGAAGTTGTGACGTAAGGAGAATTAACCAGATGGTTGATCAACTTAACCAAAAAATGTCTGATAGCCAAAAGATCTTATGGACAAGATAGACACTTTGCTAGTGCTACAACCACCAACTACACCAAGGACTAGGCAGGAAACTGCAGAGGCTATGGAATAGGATAATTCCTCCATCTCAGGCTTGAATAGGAGGGATGGCAAGTAAAAGCAGAAGAAGATAGTTGGTGGAGCAATAGAAATTGTTATTAAAGGTAATGGAGGTATCCCCCCTACCAAAGGACAACCTGTTGCAAACCCCAACCTTGAAGCAAAGGCTCCATAAGGGAATATTATTATGCTTCTCTTCGATTTTTTAAGATGCCATGCAACTCGATGCTAAAGGATTGGAATTGGGTGCTGACATTGGTAGGAAAAATGCCAAAAAAGAAGTTCAAACTGTTGCTATAAAGCCAACCGCGTGCCAATAGAATTCTACTGGAGTGTTTCTCCTGGAGAATGGAGAACCAGACTTAAGTTGCAAACCAAGGCCAATTGCGGAGTCAAACGCTTGATGTAGCCCCTGATAGTCGACCTATAGACTACCACACTACCGAGGCATTCATTGCAGACATGGTTAAATGCTTGATGGAAGAAAGTAAGGGAAGGAAGGATGATGATTAAGATGTTGCACCAAGCTAAACTCCGTTTATAGAAAACATTTTGAGGGAAGAATACCCCCAGATGTTTACAATGCCTACTATGCCATCTTACAGTGGGACGATGACCCCCAAACAAGACTTGTGCAAGTACAGTTGGCACATGGGCGGAGCTAGGGAAATGGATGTAGTCCCTTGCAGCTGTTGCCTTATCATCTTAAAAGGTTTTGCTTCTGTATGGTTTACCAAACTCCCACCAAGATCAATCTCTGCATTTGATAATTTAGAAAGGAAATTCTTGGAATTTGTTCCAGCTTTGCACGACACAGCCAAAATATGTCACTCCAATAAAACACTCTCTTCATGTCCCTATACATCTTATCACCGTCCGGATGAATAGTCATCCGAGAATGGTGTGCCTCTGCTAGAAATGGTGTTCATCAAATCACCAGTGCAGAGGACACAAAGTCTTCCATCTCTCCTTAGCCACCCTTTACTATCGATGGAATAGCATTGGAGATGTCTAGAGACCTCTCCTCTGCTAATCCTATCCAAAATATCCACAAGCTCTGAATCCTCTCGTTACCTTGAGCCAATCTGATCTATGAGTGTTGGCTTAACCTTAAATGCTTCCAATAATCCAAGAATTTAGTGCGAAAACAATAGCAGCAAACTCCAAATCATGGGTAGGGTAATTCTTCTCATGAGTTCTCAACTATCTACACTCATAGCATACTACCCTTCCCTCCTGCATCAATACTGCCCCAAGGCCAGTCCCATATGCATCAATGTATACTTTAAAAGGCTTAGCTCCGTCGGGTAATACTAAAGTGCATTAGTAAGGGCTCTCTTTAGCATCGTGAAGGAATCCTCACAATCCACTTCCCACATGAATGTCGCATTCTTCTTAGTGAGGCGGGTAAGCAGCGCTGAAATCTTAGCAAAATCTCTGATAAACTTCCTATAATAACTAGCTAAACCTAGAAAACTTCTAACTTCGGTAGCGTTCTTGGGGGCCTTCCAATGTTGTACTGCTACTATCTTAGCGAGATCCATAGATAAACCCTCTCTTAAGACTACATGCCCCAAGAAACGCACCCCTCACGCCAAAAGTGACACTTCAAGAATTTTTCTTTCAAACGATGAACACGAAGTATGCGAAGAACCTCCTCAAGATGAATAGAAAGCTTTTCCATACTCTTGGAAAACACCAGAATGTCGTCCACAAACACTACAACGAACTTATTTAGGACATCTAGAAAAACACGGCTCACCAGATCTTCAAAATAGACAGGGGTATTGGTCAGCCCAAATGACATAACCAACCACTCAAAGAATCCATCAGTTGTCCTAAATGCTGTCTTATAGATGCTATCGTCAGCGACCCTAAGCTGATGAAATCCAGTGGCTAAGTAAAGCTGAGAAAATACTGAAGAGCCAAACAATTGATTGAAAAGATCGTCTATCCTAGGAAGTGGGTAATGGTTCTTCTTCGTGAGCTTATTTAACTCTCTATAGTCTATGCAAAGTCAAAGGGAACCGTCCACCTTCATAGCGAAGACGACTGGCACCCCTCACTCAGATATGCTCCGTCTGATGAAGCCTTTCTCCAGTAGCTCACCAATCTGTTTACTTAACTCCTTCCTCTCCCTAGTAGCTATATGTCTCATGGGCAATGCCACTGGCTTAGCATTGTCATTCAGATAGATCCTAAAGTCGATCTCTCTCTTAAGGGTTAGCCCCTAACCTTCTCAAAAACGTCTGGGAAATCTCTAACAATTGGAATTGAATCTAACTCTCCAAGTAATGAATCATAGGAATAAAGGAAACTCAACATGACTAACCCTTGTGGGTCGCAAGAAACCTCGAGAGTCCGTCCGCTATAAGTCTCGACTCTCCTCTTGCAGTCCAATATCGCACCATAAGTGAATAACCGGTCCATCCCCAAAATCATCCCATATCTTGAAAATCCCAGTACATAGGCGTCATAATCAAACTGTATGCCCAGTATAAAAAATTTCATACCCCTACAAATCATGGATAAATGTGTCAATTCTCCTATGGGGTTTGAAAAAACTATAGGGTCTACAACTAGAGAAATATCTAAGTGCAAAAAATCAATCGAGGAACTAGAAATAAAGAATGCGATGCTCCGGAGTCAAAAAGAGTTCGAATAGGAAAATCCAAAATAGAGATTAAACCTTCTATAGAGACTTTCCTACCTCGATCCGGTCCACTACTAGAAGGTGCTACATCCAAAGCCTGTACTTAGGCCATTGATGCGCCTGCTCTCTACCCCATCTTCTGAGGATAAGCTCTACTAACGTGTCTAGGCTACCCGCAGTTGTAACACCACTCCTTCATCATGTCCTTCTTACAGTCATTTATCAAATGCCGAACCAATCCATAATTATGATATTTCTCGCTCTTCTTGATCTGTCTAAGGTCCTCCTCCTTTCTTCTTGTCCTTATCCTTCTTATTCTTCCACCACTGTTTCTTAGAGTTTTCTTATTTAGGAACCTCCTTAACCACTTCTTTCTTAGCAACATCTTATATAAAGGCCATTTCCAAAAGTGACTCAAACATCGCTCTCATAGGTACATGTGTCAATGCCGACCCTTGATGGTACTGGTTCAAACCTTGAGCAAACTTGGTGGCCTTATTATGTGGTGTATTAACAAGCTCCATCCCGAACCGCGATAACTCATTAAACTGATTTATATACTCTTTCATCGAAAGACTCCCCTGCTTCAAACTAATGAACTTCTCCAACTGTATGCTTTCCTCGGCTTGCGACAAGAACTTTCTCTCAAACCTTTACGAAATCCAAACCAACCAATGTTTCTACCCTCCATATCTATAATCTCCCACCAGTAAGAAGCCTCTCCCTTCAGATACCAAGATGCAAGCTGAACTCTCGCTGGTCCTCCAATCCTAACAGCCTAAATATTCGCTTCGTATTTCTCAACCAAGCTCGCGCCTCTATGAAATCCTTCATGCCATAAAACATCTTGTCTTCTAGACTAGCGAAGTCCTTGCATTGCTTTAGAAAAATTGGCTGCTGTAGGTGGATTTATGGATCCTCCACCCACCGGTGCTGTGTTGGGCGCTTGCCCTTGCACCTCTTGGTGCTGTATCTTAGAGGTATCTATGGAACCAGCCAAGGACTTGGACACCCTCTGGATGATTTGAGGCATCCTCCATACTATGCAAAGAAAAGAAAATTTAGGCTTTAAAGAATCGAAAGAAGGTTGAACTGGACTTTGGGGAGATTTTTATAAAAACTCTTTTATATTTGAAAACATTTTTATAATAAGAGTTTCTTTCTGAATAATACTTTTAGTTTAAAGATATGTTACCTTTTAAAAGTACTTTACTTTTAAAACCAGTTTTTAAGAATCCTATAACCTTGCTATGATACCAAATGAAACACCTCATACCCTTTAGTATTCCCAAAAAGGGAACACCAAAGGATATGGTGTATTATAGATATAGCTAAAGCATCACAGAAACTAAGATTCACAAGAAAAATAAGTAAAAACAGTGGAAACATTTAAATAATAACTTATCATTCAAAATTAAACTTCATTTAAAAATTAGTCGTAAAAACTCAAAATGTCTCATGTCTCATGAAAATACATCCCACTCTCATAAAATCAGAGTACAAATGTAATAATAATAATCCCTCTCACAAGTGCCAGTCCATCATAAACCAAATGAAAAAGATAAAAATAAGTAGAATACATCTAAAGTGAGAAAACTTCGAAAATGAATCTCCAAGCAACCTGAATCAACTATCCTCAACTCTGCTACCCTATGGGGGAAAAAGAAATAAATAGAGGAGTGGATCAGACAATAAGTTTGGTGAGTGAAAGTAAGTACTAGCATTTCTAAGCAAGATAAAGATAATTGACTAAGCAATAGGGCTAGGTTGAAAGGAAAATATAGAAAAGATAAAAATCGGATAAAACACTGTTTCTGATTCTGTTTGACACTGTTTCTGATTCTGTTTGACTGTTTGCTTTGATTTTTTGCACTTGTCTTAAACTACTATGATTAGGCTGAAATCCTAATCCTATCTCAACTGCTAACTTGATTAGGCTGAAATCCTAATCTTACCCATTGATCGGCCTTTCCTATCTCTGTTGTGCCACTGCAAACCAATCCTATTGGTCATAGCAAAAAGACACCTCTTTAGCGCTTAGGACGCAGTAGCAAATTATTTACCATAACTGATGTCGCACGCTCGGTCATCGCCGGTACACACTAACTATCACCTCCTATTTGACCCTTTATTTACCCTAATCAGCATAAGCGTGCCTAGCCTCACCTACATGTGAGACCATCAATGCTCAACCTGAAGGGAATGCTACCGGTACTGGTCCTAACAGACAAATCTTCTAGCTTTGCGCCCCTTGCCCAAATCTCTAAATTTGAGCCTCTATCTATTGTCCACTTATTTACCCTAATCAGCATAAGCATGTTCCAGCCTCACCTACGTGTAAAACCATCAGTCCTAGACCTGAAAGAGAATGCTGCCAGTACGGACCCTACTTCTATATTTGCTTATTAACTTAATCCAAGATCTAAGTTTCAAAATAAGCCTTTTCTGTTATCTCTTCTTTCTAATTATAACCTACGTGTTATAATTGTTCTTGCAACTATTACTCTTCTATTTTCTCTTCTTAGTTATAACCACTTGTTATAATTATGCTTGTAAATATCTTAAATTTGCCTATTTCAGTCCATCTCTATTTTTATTTCAATTTTTATCATTTTATATCTGATTTCTGTAAATTTAACATTAATCTATTTTAATCCATATTTGCGAATTCCTCTCTTTTTAATATTTTATTCGCGGCAAAAAGGTTTGAATCTCTGAAAAAAGAAAATAACATTTACAAGCTAAATTCCAACTTAATACAAATGTAAATAATTGTAAATAACTACAATTAACTATAAATAGCTAAATAAAAATAGATCGATTTCTGAAATTTACTTAAAAACGGACTGTAAATAAACTTACATAAAAACTATCTCTCAAAATTGTAGAAAAACTACAACTATTGAGAACCCTATTATTTTAAATTGCTTACAAATCTAAAATAATTACAAAACACTCAATTGTGGTCCCTAGATTTATTGTTGGGTCTTCCTGGATCTACTTCTAAAACGTAGAATACTTTTGTTAAAAAGATTTCCTCCTCGGGAAATTTTTCTATTTTGGGTTCACCCTTAGGGAATGAACCCAATTGGAAGAAAATATGAATGAGAAACATATTTAGGCCTAGGGTTCTATTTATAGTTGGCTTAAGGATCTCAAGCCATCAGATTTGAAGATTAAATATAGTGCAACCATGTCATAGGCTCACTAGGAACTGTCGGATGCAGCTATGAACACATAGGATTAATGTAACGACCCATAAAATTCTAATAATTAAGTTGGTTATTTTAATTAAAATTGAGTCATTTAATTTTGAAGGAAACAAAATTTGGTAATTTATAATGAAGCAAACGTGAAAAAAAGGGTAATGTAAATGGTAAATCACGTAAGACTTTGTGATTTAATATTTGGAGAATAAAATTTGAGTAACTTATTTATGAAATAATAAGTGAATTAAAAACGTAACAATGCTAATTAAAATTTATAATTAATGGATCTAATGAAATTTTCAATTTGTTGTAATACGGGAAAAGGAATACTTATTAATAAATTTAATATAAGAAAACGAACTTAAATATTTAATTTAGGAATATATATATATATTGAATAGCAACTGAACGTAAATTTAAGTAATAAGGTTAGAACAAGTTGATAAATATTAAATGTGTAGTGTAATCCCAATTGATTTGAACCATTGTGAAGTTTTAACTGATCATAATGTTTAATAATTGTTAAAATAATAATGGAAGTGTGAATGGAAGTTTAATAGAAATGTTAATTTTATTCATAGATGGTAATTGATTTAATTTAAAAATTTGAAACCAAGATAAAACAATGAATTGGGATATTAAATGGGTATAAGCGCCTAAATTTCAGTATAATGAAATAAAATATTGAACACAAATAAAAGATGAAATTTGAATTATATAGCTGATTGTAACATTTGTTGTAATTAATGAACTTTTAAAGATAATTAAGAGTTAAGGGTAACAATGGTTATAAGTTACATATTTATTTAGTTCGTAAAAGTTAGTTTGAAATCAATTACAGTTAATTCACTTAATTAGTGCAATTTGATGTAGATTAATTTGGTAATCAGAGAATGTTAATTCAATATGATGTAACCAATGAAATTTTAATCTAATACTACGTTAAGGCTAACTAAGGTAAGTATTAATAAAGCGAATGAAATGCAATACCAATTGAGGGAAACCAATTCGTAAGGGTATAATTGAATGAAATCGGTAAATTGGGAAATAAATTCAAAATTGATATTAATTGATGAAATAATGCATAATAAATTGTTGGTTGATAATTAAAGTATGAAGGTGTGTAAATAGGCGTATATTAATTGCAATGAAATAAATTAGCGTTGAATATGGAATTATAAATCTGGTTTGATGAGTAACGAACTTAAATGCAAGTAATATAGGTGGCTTGTTATATAAGGTGTTAAATAAACTATGTAAATAATTAGTAACTATATCTAAATTTAATGTTTTATTAATGTATCTTAAAGCAACGATTAATGTAATAAAGGATGGCACCAAGGTAAATTAGTTAATTGGTTTTAAAATCCAAATTTATGAGTGAAATTGACAAATTTCAATATAGTAGTTATTACATAATAAGTGGAATTAAAATAGTTAATACAAATAAAGGTGAAATTGGAAGTATCAATGTAATGTAACGTAAACAAATGTTCAACATGTTTAGAGGATAATGTTTGTTTGAATAATAAGAATGTGAATCAACATTTTTTCCATTTATTTGAATTTAAATTACGATAATATGATTTATTGCAATTAAATGGAAACTTAATATGAAATATTGCATAAATGGAAATGTAGATGAAACCTAAGAAAATAAATGTAAACAATCGTGAACCAATGTAAATTGTATCCTTTTGATAACGATGAATTTAATAATAGAATGAATAGTGAATTTAATAGAATTGTTGGAAATTTTATTTATAATTTTGAAATGAATGAAATTGAAGGTTTATATTGAAATTTATAAATTTATCTTCTCTAAATAGACATTTAAATTTGTTTAAATCATTAAAAATGTTTGAGAAATATAAGGTGATAAAATTGTCCATTTTAGAATTGAAATTTAAAAATTTGATTTAATCAATTAATTATACATTTATTTAATTAATATAAAAATAGCCATTTTGGCCACTGACTCGGATTTCGACGAAACCAGTCTCATCGGATTGGTAACGGTGAATTATAATAGTGTTTCAAATTTTGTAGCGACCGGACTTGTAATTTGATCGTAAGGACTCGAAACGCGTTGAAATTTATGCAATTTAAATCAATTTGGAAAATTTGAATTTAGCATAACTTCTTCATAAGATGGAATTTGGACGTGAAACTTTTTCCATCGCGTTTAAAATATTTTTAAACATATATTTTGATATATGCGTTGACCCTTTTCCGTTCCGGAATCGAAACGGGCTTTTCGGGTCAATTATCGTTCAAAACCCAAATCCAACCTAGCTCATTCTTTCTATTCTGTTTGCATATATATATATATATATATATATATATATATATATATATGTGGTTATAAACCCTAGGTCATTGCTTATTCCTCATTCTGAACGTATGCTAAGCCCTAATCTTCCCAATCCAATTTCAATTTAAAAAAAAAAAATTTGCGGATCTACAGCAACTTCTGGTCGTGCTTCGAGTTTCAGAGGCAAAAACGCTGCATCTACTTCGGGTTAGGAAGAAAGTTACTCGGATCGCTCTAGGTCGTTTTGGCAAAAACTCCAAGAAAGCACCGGGGAATTGAGGCGGTGGACCGAAGTTGAACCCGATGTCGACTCAGGACCAGAATTTTTCAATCTTCTAATTTTTCTAAATTTTTCATATGAGCTCGGATTCATGCGCAGTTTGTTTTGCTGGGATCGTGTTAGAATTCTGGACGCTTTAACGCTGGTTTGGACAGATTTGGAGACCGCAATTTTTGGGTTTAAATTGGATTTAAATTCAAAAGGTGAGTGTTTTAACCCACTCACAACTTCTAAGATTTCTTACGTTTGTTAAATTGATTTATGATGTGTTTAGAAATTTATTATAGCTATTTGGCATATATTTCATCATTATCTCGGTAAATTTGCATCCATATAATTTACTTGTTATTTAATTCATTTTGCATATAAACTGCGAGTTAAAATTGTAGTTAAATTTATTATTGCATATTAACTGCTAGTTAAATTTATTTATTATCGCATATAAACTTCTAGCTAAATTTATATATTATTTCATATAAACTACAGCTAAACAGTTGTTTAATTCATTATTGAAGAATTAACTGTCGGTAATTAATTATTATTTATTGATGTGATTGTTTGAATTGGATGATAAATTGATGAATGTTGATGATTGATACGATGGACGAGTGGATGCTGTATTTATATTGTATAAACTGCATGTTATTATGCATTTTCATTTCATTCGGGATTGCGGTTTGAAATGATATACAACCGCATTTTTATTTTTAAACTGCGGATTGAAATGATAAATATCCGTATCACTTGACCATAGGATAGAAAATTATATACAGGCACCGCGGTATATATATAAAATTATTTTTGAAATGATTTTCTATGGTTTGGATATGATACGGTTTAATAAATATTAAATTTTGTTATTTTATAAATATTATTTTATATATACATATATAGTTAAATTTTTGAATTTAAGCTATGTATAAATCTGTTAAATAAAAAATGAATAAGTTGAATAATGGAGTTTGATAATTTATATTATATGATTTAGTACAGGTTTAAGATATTGTATATATAGGGTTTAAATGATTCAAATCAATCAAGATTGGAAGATAAATCGGAAATTTATTTGGAATTGAGCTTATTTTAAAATTTAACTCCATAAGTTGATGTAAACTTATTAAGATTGGAAATTTAAAGGTATGATATGTATAACTGGATTTTTATTCAAGATAAATCAAATGAATATTTCTAGTATAAATAAATTGACGGAAATATTTAGTTGTTAGTAATTTGAGTTTTATTTAAAATGATTATGGATTTATTTTGTAAATATTTTAGACTAAAATATAGAATAATGAATGGTTGAATAGAAAATTTCCAACCTTGGTTTTGAAATTGTTAAATACTCCAAGTTTGAAATATATTGGAATCGAAGTGTTTATTGAAACTGAAAGAGAATCCAGATTTATGGGTTTAGACTTAATTTAAAGTGAATAAATGGTAAAGGCGGGTAAATTATTTACTTTATAAAGTAATTTAAAATCAACTATTTTACATATTGTTGATTATCCAAACCATTCAAGTTTTAGAAGTTATGGTTTTAAAGCTATGAATTTCGAAGTATTATGTTTTGGAAGTTATAATTCAAATGTTTGGTTTCCAGATATTATAAATTTTAAAGCAATATGATTTTGGAAAAAAAATTTGAAATAAAAACGATATTATTGATTTGGGTTTTATAAAAATAATATCAAAATGAGTTGTTTTAGAAATGGAAATGAGATCGTATTTATGGGTTTTGAAATGGATAATTATATTCTGGTTTTTAAGTATAAACTATTTTTAAAGACCGCGGTGTTATAATAGCGTTTGGTTGTTGAAGAGACCGGGATCGAAAGTTGTCATACTCTCTGCCAACTCCGAAAACCACTTTAACAACCGTGTACGCGGTGGAGATTCCAGAATGAAGTAGGATGGTGGCGGCGTTTCCACTGAGGTAAATACGTGGACCCAACTCCCGTGAGTTGGCATAAGGTGGCTAAAACAGGAGCGATCGACGGGTTAATAAGGTAGCACCTTTGATCGGACACTTCCCTTCGATACTATACTCTGACTTTGGATTGATTCGGTGGCCACCTTCACTTTTGATTTCTTTGATTTGGGGGAGTTTGTTCGAGGTGGGCGGTAGCTGCGCGCTACGTGTTATCACCGACCCGGAAGCGTAATTGGTATATCTACCCTGGCATTGCCTAGTTGTGCCGTGTCACCTACCCTATCGCGCCTTGTACGAGTTTGGTTTTCTCCCGTAGCCCATGTGGTATCCTCTGGTGGCTTCCCGATCAGGAGGGACTATGATATTGGATGGACTACTGGGACTATTATTGTGTTAAGGGGGAGATTGGGTAACTCCTTAACGCTATTTAAAAGTAAGTTTATTTTACAATTAGACACTATTATAATAGCGAAATATACTACGTAGTAAATAGTTTAACGGATCCTTAAGAGATGTGAATCCCGAGCATCTTTTGAGTTACTGCACTCATATTTATCCCTGTTGATTTAACTTACATAAGATCTTTTAGTTCTGACTCGAGTGTTTTGTCTTTTCAATTCGCTCGGGTCAGTCCGAGCGTTTCAGGACCGAAGACTTTAGCTCTGGAGGACGAAGACGGAGATTTCTATTATTATTATTATTTATTATATTCTACTACACACCGTATTCCGCTGCATTGTTATTATTGGTATGTGTACTCTGATATATATTGTATAAGTATAATTAAATATTTTGTAAACAGCTTCATGAACTGTATATTTGATTATTATATTTTATCCTTCCGCTGTGAGATTCTGTTTTCTTTTATTTCTTCTCGTTTTTCTATTTACCCCATAACAATCCGCCCTTTTGTATGGTTTGAATTGGCACATGTGTCGATTTAAAGCGTTCGAAAAGGCGGGATGTTACATCTGGTATCAGAGCTTTGGTTTAGCGATAAACCTTAGCTTTTTGGGGTTTGACTCTTTATTAATAGGGTAGTAAACCCTATGGGAGTCGCTGAGTGTATATATATGAGAGAGCGTATTTGTTAGTGTAATAAAAAGGTTTTGATATTGTGTTGCTTTGTTCCGTTTTGTATTTATAAACTCTGTTGGTGCATGGGACGCTGTGACATCAATAGGGGTTTCTAAACACTTAATAGGACTGACCGACACAATATTTGTTTTTAATATAGGTGAATGAAATAATTTTGCCTATTATATTTTCTATATATATAAAGAATTTTTTTATAAATTTTACAAAGATTATATTTGGTTGCAATATATTGGTTGTTAGGAATAAAATTTATAAATAATAGGTAATTAAGATTGAAAACAAAATCAATGGAAATTTGGAAATTTTAGAATTTAAGTCCGGGATTTTGAAAAATTGCTTTCAAAGGATTTTGAAAATATAATTATAGTATTTAAAGTATTTTCTGATATAAATACTACTATATAATTTGAAAGGATGGTTTTAAAGAAATTCTGGAAAGAAATAAGTTGTACTCCCCTCTCTGTCGCTGGAAAATAATTTCGGTGATGAGTGCACGCATCATCGACTTTCATTTTCGAGTTTCGAAGTGGGAAGGCCACTGTAGCAGTTTGACTACAGAATGATTTTGATAAACAAAAGTGAATTTTTAATTTGTTTTAAATCTACTTGGATATATAAATTATAAGTTTATATTTATCTATTATTTTAAAATGAATTGAAATCTAAACCTGGTATTTAATTCTTGAATTTTCGATAATTAATTGTTTTAATTAGGATAGTGAAATGGTAGTAAGTATAATTGGAATCTTTAAATAAATAAGAGATTAAATGCCCGGTTATACATGAAATTAAAGGAAATTTGAAATTTGTAACATATAAAACAAAGGATTATTATTAAACAATAAATTAAATAAAAGGAATAGAAGAAACTTGTATAACTTTCAACTACATCCTTATAACATATATATAACTTACCGAAATATTAAAAGTTGAAATGTGTAATAAGAAAATGTAATGGAAGTGGTACAAGTAAAAGTATGTAATGAAGTATTCAATAAATTGCTGTTATTAATAAGAATCTAATGTTATAATTGTTATAAATCTTGGTTATGACTGAAAGGACACTAATTAAATATAATAGAACAGTTATAAAGAAATGAAATAAGTTTAAAAAGAATTGAAGTTATTTATAATAAAATAAATGGAAAGATGAATACGATAAATAAATAATATTAAGAGTGGAAAAAAATAAAGCACCTTAATAAATAAATAAAAATTGATGTCATAGAGTTATAAACTTAAGTTGAAATTGAAGTATTTCTAAAATTTAATATAATAGAAATGTAAGCGCTAAATAAGTAAATGAAATTTGAGAAATGAATGTAATGCAAATAAATAAATAAATGTGATTTGTCGTTTGGAATTGTTGTTGTTTGGTTTATGGTTGTTTGGGTGAAGATACTTTAAGATTGTTTGGATGTATAAATAATCTATTTAGTGTCATCTAAGACTGTTGAGTAATTGATGCGCTTAGTAGTTTATTTTTCATTCTATACAATTTGAAGTTTGAATCCGAACAACTATTTGTTTTGTTTGATATGAATGAATGATTGCTTTGTGTTGATGTTTGTGTGATGGTTGTATGTTGTTTGTTGCAATTGATTCTTGTTGTACTGATTGGTTATTTATAATTGAAACCACTTTAAATATTTCACTCTATATAATTGTTAACCCTTTTAGATTATATGAGTGAAAAGCAGGAAATTGCTACTGCATTTGGTTTTATAATTAAGCTTATATTGCCCGACAAATAGGTACGTTATCGGATTACGTTTTATAGCGCTATTATATTATTTTTCCCGTGTTGGGATTTTATATTATTTTGGAAAATATATGTTGTATGTTATTATAATCGATATTATATTTTCTCCCGAGCCTCCCCGTACAAAGAAGACTCTGCCGAAATTTTCCGTAAAATTTTGGACTTAGAAAATTTTGAAAATATTTTCCAAACCTTATTTATGTAAGTATAAAAAGATTTAATGGTTATAAAATGGGTATATTTTATGTAAAGTAATAAATTTGTAAATTCATTTGTTTATGAATTTAATATTTTAGTATGATATATTGATTTCTTAATTCTTTCTTCTCCCTTCTTTTTCCTTTTCGGGGACGAAATGTTTTGAGTGGGGGAGAGTGTAACGACCCGTAAAATTTTAATAATTAAGTTGGTTATTTTAATTAAAATTGCGTAATTTAATTTTAAAGGAAACAAAATTTGGTAATTTATAATGAAGCAAACGTGAAAAAAGGGTAATGTAAATGGTAAATCACGTAAGACTTTGTGATTTAATATTTGAAGAATAAAATTTGGGTAACTTATTTATGAAATAATAAGTGAATTAAAAACGTAACAATGCTAATTAAAATTTATAATTAATGGATCTAATGAAATTTCCAATTTGTTGTAATACGGGAAAAGGAATACTATTAATAAATTTAATATAAGAAAACGAACTTAAATATTTAATTTAGGAATTTATATATATATTTGTAATAACCCGCAAACCGTACCCCTTGAGTCAACACTATTCAACAACAATCAACTCAAGTTGCACAAAAATACGAACCATTTGGGTTTAAAGAAGAAGAGGTAGAAGAAGAAAATAGAAAACATTAACAGAATCTATCCATCGCAGCGGATTAAATATAATAGATAAATGAATGATCTTTACTCAAAAATCAAATATCTCTGTTTATATATTACATCATTAGAGTACATCAATCATAGCTCAACATCAATATCCTAATTATGGATACACAACAACTCAACACAGCGGAAATATATATATATATAAACAAGTACGAGAGTACGTATCGTCATCCAGCTCGTCTCCTGAGCTCCACAGCATCTCCTGTATCCTATAATACTCGGTCTGACCCGAGCATTACAGTTAAAATAACACCCGAGTCGGCCTGGAATACCAGCGTGAGAAAATCACACTCAATTGATTTTTAAAGTTTCAAAAATCCTTTGAAAACAAAAGCACTTCGTAAGACCACGCCATAAATAAACATGTTGGGTTTTTACCTTACGATAGCCAAAACATTTTTTTATAGAAATCCTCTGATATTATAATAGGGTCTATATACAAAATCTTATAAAATAGCCGAAATTGTTACATGATTAAATTCCAGCTACTAGCCACAGAGTGGGTAATACAAACAAAACTCGTACAAGGCTCGTAAGGAGAATGGATTTCCAACTAATGACTAGGCACTGGGGTATCACCTGTCACAGTACGAGGCCTAGATCACCGTACCGAGGAGTACGCCCGCTCCCCTGCAACACAAGGCCGGGACTATCCCTTACTGGATAATCCCGAGTGAGATCACCCCGTGGTTTGGATCAGCAACCGCCCACTAAGCCGCAATAAAAAGGGACATCTAGACTGGAATGACCTCACCCTGCTTGGGTGCTACCCACCTAGCCTTGCTACATATCCCCTGATTTTCAGTCATTCCCATTTGATGAGGCTTGAGGCTAAGCGTTACCTTCAAGAACATATTCCTTAGAATGCCCATCGTCCACCTGACGATGTTTCGCAAGCATCCATCCATACAAGTCCGTCCCGGGTTCGAACGGAACCGAAGGCACTATTCTTACTACATCCATTTTGGAAATATCCTCAGGATTAGTAGCGACTAGCCCTTGCACTCCACGGCTCCATTTTCGACTCCGTACACGTTTTCCCCACGAAACGTACAAACCGGATCGAAGTGGTTTTCGAGAAATAAGTCTCGATCCCGGTCTCTTCGAAACGATCAACGCATTTGTCCAATATTGATAGTCGGTGATTTAACTATCAATTAATATTCACAAACATCCATCACACATTAAATAATTTTCCAATTATTTATTACCTTCAGGATATCTTTACAAGGTATATTTCTATTTTCAACCTTTTGAAACAGTTTTCAAACCATTCTTTCTTTCCAGAATAAGCTTTCCCAAGTATTTTCTATCTCCCCTGAAATTGCCAAGTACAAACTAGATTTTTTAAAATAATTTAAAACACTTTACTTTAAAATATACTTTTAAAACATTTAAGTTAAACTACTTCAGTAATTTGTTAAAAATACATACTATATAAATATTTGAAAATAAGGTTACTTTGTAAAATATAACTAAATTTTTATTCTTAAACAAACTACTAAGTCACTCTTTAAATAATTACTACTATAATAGATTAAAAAGGAAAGACTTACTTTATAATTTAAATATTTAGAAAAATAAATTTTCCAAACTTGCTTTTTTTTTAATCAACTTAAAAACTTTTAACTTATATTTAAAAAACTTACTTTGAAAACGTACTTGGTTATCCAAGGAGAAGATCCAACTTCAATCACTTAAATCAATTTTCCCAAATTGATTTCAAATTTATCCCATTTGAAATAATTTTCTTTAATTACTTAATTCATTTCAAATTCATTAAGTATGGACTTAATTATTGTTGTTATTATTATTTTTCATTTGATTCTAAAACTTTTAACTGAAATATACAAAATCCAGATTTTTCCCAATTTCTTCTTTATTCTTTCAATAATTTAAATCTTAACTTTTAACTAAATGTTTTGTTCTTTTAAATAATAACACTGAATTTTAAAATTCATTAACTTCCTGTTTATTCAAATTTTCCTTTCTATACTCACAATTTATTTATTAAAAATTTAAAGTCACTTATTTCTTCTCCAATTCATTCTTAAATTTATTCAAATTTCCTATAATTATTTTACTTACATTTTCACTTCTTTTATTTTCTTTTCCAAAATCCAATTTATATATTTTGGTAATTCATTATACCCAATTATATCCAATCGAACCATAACATTCAATATCCAATATCATTGATTATAAAATATCAAACAATCACAACAGAGGGTATTAAACATTTTAAATAAATGTTGAGGGATCCAGTTGGATCCCTCCAACCTGTTTTCCCTGCATCCACAAATATTAGCACAACATAAAATGCCAATTCCAAATATATATCACAATATAGCACATCAATCAATCCAATCACTCAAACAATTATTTAAATTTAATCATTTAAATCTAAATTTAACTGAGTGAGATTAACTCACCTTTGCTATTATTTGCAATCCACTCCAGTTTCGACTGGTTTTCCCCACGATTTAAGACCTTGTATAAATATTAGATTGTTTTATTAATATTCGAACTAATCGCGAAATCAATTTCCGTTTTAATAAAGTTAACTTTGCACCAGAATCAAATTTTGACTAATGATTTAATTTTTAAACTACCTTCCTATAACCAACCATATCTTGATTACTAAGTACTTCAATAGGTTAAACAATCTAGTCTTTTTAATATATTATTTAAAATGTGACTATATTATATTTTCTTTTTGAACTACCTATATATTATTATAAAATAGTCTATGTAGATTCTAAAAATAATCCAATTTATCTAAACCTTTAAATGCTTTAAAAATTCTTATCATCATATAAGTATTTTCTAAGACCTTTAATCTGTTATCTGTAAAACAAAAATTCTCTAACCAGTAGGCATATTACCTTTAAATGCTTTTAAAACTTTTTAAGCTAATACCTTACTGCCCCCAGAAAAAACACGGCGACCCATCACCGTATGCTCGACCAAAGACTACTGAAAGTACATCACCCTTTGCCCCTCTGAGTCGCTGCACCAACCACTGCCTTCCACCCTCTCGCGCGAGCGAGCGCACGCGTCTCTCCAGCAATTGAGACTCGAAACCCTAAATCGAGCTCGAGTTCGCGACCTCTTTCAAGCTTGCCTTGCCGCAGTTCGACTCATAGTAGCTCGAATCCCCTACCTCCACACGAGGGCGCGCCCCTCTGATCCCACGCGATGACGATGTCGCCGAACCCCCTTCCACAAACGCGATTTCAATTGAGTTATTGAATGAAATCGCGCGACCATCGTTTTTTTTTCTTCTGAACTCGATCAATTTAGGATTCTGTTCAATTATTTTTCACGGAGAGGCATAGGGTTGGGCTTTGAAAGAAGTAAAGGGTTCCGGCCTTCCTGAACGATTCGAAGCATCGGCCATTAATTTATAAACGAACTGTCTTGGGGTTTTTTTTTCAAGAAGAAGCGGCTTTGATGAAAAGTGACGAACGATGGCGTATACTGGAAGATAAGAGAAGCGTGCTGAGGAATGGATAAGGATGGCGTATAGAAGAAGCTTAATTAATTAAATTTCATTAGATTATTATAAATTAAATTTTCAGCGCGTTTATATATCGTACACATACTAACTCCAATCAATACGAAATTTGAAATCCGATAATAGTTCAATATTACGGACTCAACGGAACTGGTTTCGTCGTATTCCGAGACTGTGCCTCGGAAGGCTATTTTAAATTCAAATTAAAATGATAAAATTTCAAAACTGAACAAATCACTGTTAATTTCAATTTTAACGCTTCTATTGTCTTCAGTATTATCAATATAAATTTTATAAGCCTTTAAATTATTTTTAATCAGCTTAAAATTCTAGATTCGATAATTTTCCCAACTTCAAATTATTTAATTCAATAATTAAATCATCAAATAAATTGTGATATTTGAATTCAAGTTAAAATTACTCTATTGAATATTTAAAATCAATTAAATATTCTGATTTTAAATGCTTGAAAATTCCGGGTCGTCACATTCCTTCCCTCTTAAAAGAATTTCGTCCCCGAAATTACTAGTTAGGAAAAATGGTCCAATACCCGTTTACTTATCCTTAAAACCAACCAATTCAACATCTAACCAACTATCTTTTTACAAAAGACCATCATCATTCTTATTAACTTTCCAAGCCTTTCCCTAGTTTGCAAACAATCCTATTTGCCCAACCATTCAAGTTTTAATCTTAAAACTAATTTTTGAATTATCAAAATTTTCTCCAAATTTTCTAGCTCCCTAAATTTTCGAAAAATTTCGCCAGCGTCTCCTTTGCGCGGCTGACTCGGTACAGCTACAAAATGGCTCTACGACCTCTCAAATCCAAAAAGAAAACAAAAGGCCAAACGGCTCGATCCAAATCCCAATCAAATTTCACACCAAATTTAAATACATACCTTTTTGTCGAGCATTTCAAATTTATCTTCCGAAATCAAAATCAATTCTCTTTTCCCTTTGTATTATCTGCATATCTTGCTTAGTGCTAATATCCAATCACAATATCCCAAAACATTTTATCGACTTCCTTACAAGTGTCAATTATTTACTCATTCAAATATCAACTCGGAATATATTTGTAATATCAATCTCCAATTAAGAATTCTCCATTCCTTACTTAAGTTTAGTATAAGCATTCTATATGCTTCTTTGTTTGTTTTCACTTTACCACTTTAGTTAATATCTATTTCTATCCAAATCGATTCTTTCATTTCCATATGAATTCAGTTTATCTTTAACTCTGAATATTTAAATTTTATTTTTCATTAATAACTAATTCCTATCATTACTTCAAATTGGTTTCGTTTACTAATTTATTTTAGTTTCCAATTTGGATTCGATAGTCGTTAACACAATTTTCCAAAATTTCCAAAAAAATTCTAACTCCCAAAATTTCTGAAATTTTTTGGCAGAGTCTCCTTTATACGGAGGAGCTTTTGCAATTTGACAAGATATATATATATATACACACACACACACACACACACACACACACACACACACACACACACACACACATCGACCCACCCGGTCGGAAAAATAAAAAACAGTTCATATTTCCTATTTTTACTGCGTAGGCGTACCTTATTTAGCATTTTAAGCAAACAACTTATTTATTTAGCAGTTAGCGTGCCCAAAATCCAGCCCCGCGGGTTCCCGGTACCTGTACTTACTCAATTTAAACATGTAAGTGCCAAATATATGAAGTTTAACTATATTTCGCTTAGTTGCAATGGTTAAAACATATTAATTCTAAAAGAAATGTACATCAAACATTTTCCGTAAGCAATTTATACAATTTTCATACTAATTCAACTGTTTCAATTAATTTACAAACCATTTTCATTCAATTTGAATGGTTTAAAACTCAATCGCTTACATTTAATTTATTCTTAAGCAAACTCAATTCGTATTTAATTCCATTGCTTTCAAAATCAATTTATTTTTCTTCTATCAACTCATAGAATTTTAATTACTTCCCTTTACATCGAATGACAATTCATTCTATGCAGTTTGACGAGATCTATGTGAATAAATAAGTATCTATGTTTTATAACCAATTTAAATGGATTACGACTCAATTTATACTTAATTCTATTCCATTTTCAATTTATTCACAATCCATATATTCTCATTTTCATTGCATTTCAGATTTGAATCCATTCACTTGCATTTCATTTTATTAACCAAACTAGTTTATTCAAAACCATTAACAACTTAGGTTCATCTTCATTACCTATTAAATTTTATTCACAGTCCACTCATTTATACTTCATTTCTTATCCACATTCATTTAAATCCATTCTATTAAACTTGTAACATTCTATTTTCTTATTGTCTCCAAGTTATTTCAATTCTTTAACATTTTAAATGGTTTACAATTATTTAATTAAGAATTCCCTTCCATTTATTTATTTATTCAATATAATTAGTTTATCCACACAATACATTAGGAATTTCATTTCTTTAAATATCATTTATTACTCACCGAATTCTATTTCGATTTAAATTTATTTTCACTTGATTTAAATCCAACACAATATCATTACACTTAGTTTTAATTTGAATTTAATTCAACTCTTCCATTTGTTTAGCTCAAGCCAATTTACTTCATTTTATACTTAAGCTCATTTTCATTTTACAAGTAAATTTCTCTTTTCAATTTAACTTGATTCTATTTTAATCCACTCTCATGCCAAACTACAAATTTATTTGATTAGTTATTATGCATTTCGACTTCTAGATTCAACTCATTCAATTTATTACAAGGCCATTCCCATTTTATTTCCTCTGATTTGGATTTTATTTGCAATTCATACCATTTATTTTAATCTATTTCATTTTCCTTTATTCGACACATTTCAATTATATTAATATGTTAACACTTCAAGTTAAAGTTTAATTTAAAACTCAAGTTCTGAATCCACTATCCATTTTCAATTTACCGCCAAATTTCATGAACTCACAATTCAGTTACATTTACTTTACTGACAATTCAAGTCGAATTCAATTTATAACTTGAGTTTTATTTCCAAATTTCATCATAAATTCACAATTCAGCTTCTATTAAACAACATTACGCTCCCATTTACACATTTTATTAAATAATTTGTTATAAAATTAGTTCTCTCCTATTTATAGTTCAATACTTGATTTTTAATTTCAAATATCACTTCATTTAATTTTCTTAGTCCAATTTATTTTATACTTCAAGTTTTGATCTTCATTTTATTTTTCAGTTCATCAAAAATATTTATCTTGGGTTTTCTATCCCACCTTTCAAATTTTATAAGTCACGACTTTTATTTTCCATTCATTATAAGCTTGAATATATTCATCTTTTATTTTTAACTCAAGCCCTACGCTTATTTATAACCCAAGCATATTTTATTCCATGCATTTTAATTCTTTTATATGCTATTCTGATTTATTTAATTCAATCTAATTCTTATCCAATTTATTTCTTATCCAACTTATTTTCCAGTTTTCCAGGTAAGAGTTTATTTCATTCGATAACTCACTGAACTTTTACTTCAATTCAATTTTATTTTAACTCAAATTTATTTAATCTCAATTCGATTTCAACCAAATTCGAATTCAACTGGATATTATCTTCAACTTATTCAATTAATTTCAATCCAGTTAAATTTTTATTTTCCAATCCAAGTTAACTTCATTTCATTTTAAATTTAATTTCCATTATTCAAAGCTTATATTTCCTTCCTGATTTAAAACTCATCTCAATTTATAAGCTTACAATTTATAAGCTTCAACCTATCTCATCAAGATTTTTCAACTCCCGGCTTTGGTTTCAAATCATTTTGAAATCTTCAACATCTCAAATCACATTTCTCCAAAGTTAAACCAATCCTGGTTTTATTCCCAAAAAATTTCATTTGAGATTTCCAAAAACAACCAGCTTTTCTGAACAAATCAATTTTTTGGCAGCAATCCGTCACTTAGAAATTCGAAAATGAATACTGATGATGCGGCCGTCATCATCAGAATTATTTTCCGATAATCCAAGTGATTTCAATGCTACATTACTTCCAAAATCCATTTAAAACAATTTTCCTTTCAGAAGTACCTCCAAACAATAATGCTATTATTCATCTTCAAATACTTCGATAAACACTTTCAAATTTCTGGGATTTAAATTTTCAAATCCTACTTAAAACAATTTTAACTATAATTCATTTGCACAGCTTATGCTCATACAAATTCTCATTTGATTATATTTCAATTTATAACTCACATTTATAATTCATATTTATAAATTTCATTTTATAATGAATTTATTCCAATAAATTTTAGTTATATTTCAATTTCTAGTTAAATTTTCACTTAAAAATGATAATATTTTAATATTATCATTTCTAACATCCAAGCAACCCTATATTAGCAAAGTAGTTTCCAAAAACTTTCTTTATATCAAAATATGTTTTTGGGTAAAATTATTTCATTTACCAAAATTTAAAAACAATACCGTGTCGATTTTTCTATTCAAGTGTTTAAAAACCCCTTCGATACAGTTGTCCAGACTGTGCCTACGAAGGTTCATATGCCACTCAATAAACCAATCAACACAATATTAAAATAATTTATATTCACTAACAAATACGCGCTCATATCTATTAATACGCTCAAACTCATTCTAGAGTACTACGGACTCTATTTTAAATGAGTAATTCCCACCAGAGCCAAGTTTATCACCAACCTAGGCTCTGATACCAAGTGTAACAACCCGCAAATCCGTACCCCTTGAGTCAACACTATTCTACAACAATCTACTCAAGTTGCAGAGAAATACGAACCATTTGGGTTTAAAGAAGAAGAGGTAGAAGAAGAAAATAGAAAACATTAACAGAATCTATCCATCGTAGCGGAATAAAATATAATAGATAAATGAATGATCTTTACTCAAAAATCAAATATCTCTGTTTATATATTACATCATTAGAGTACATCAATCATAGCTCAACATCAATATCCTAACTATGGATACACAACAACTCAACACAGCGGAAATATATATATATATATATATATATATATATATATATATATATATATATATATATATATATATATATAAACGAGTACGAGAGTACGTATCTTCATCCAGCTCGTCTCCTAAGCTCCACAGCATCTCCTGTATCCTATAATACTCGGTCTGACCCGAGCATTACAGTTAAAATAACACCCGAGTCAGCCTGGAATACCAGCGTGAGAAAATCACACTCAATTGATTATTAAAGTTTCAAAAATCCTTTGAAAACAAAAGCATCTCGTAAGACCACGCCACAAATAAACATGTCGGGTTTTTACCTTACGATAGCTAAAACATTTTTTTATAGAAATCCTCTGATATTATAATAGGGTCCATATACAAATACTTATAAAATAGCCGAAATTGTTACATGATTAAATTCCAGCTACTAGCCACAGAGTGGGTAATACAAACAAAACTCGTACAAGGCTCGTAGGGAGAATGGATTTCCAACTAATGACTAGGCACTGGGGTACCACCTGTCACAGTACGGGGCCTAGATCACCGTACCGAGGAGTACGCCCGCTCCCCTGCAACACAAGGCCGGGACTATCCCTTACTGGATAATCCCGAGTGAGATCACCCCGCGGTTGGGATCAGCAACCGCCCACTAAGCCGAAATAAAAAGGGACATCTAGATTGGAATGACCTCACCCTGCTTGGGTGCTACCCACCTAGCCTTGCTGCATATCCCCTGATTTTCAGTCATTCCCATTTGATGAGGCTTGAGGCTAAGCGTTACCTTTAAGAACATATTCCTTAGAATGCCCATCGTCCACCTGACGATGTTTCGCAAGCATCCATCCATACAAGTCCGTCCCGGGTTCGAACGGAACCCAAGGTACTACTCCTACTACATCCATTTTGGAAATATCCTCAGGATTAGTAGCGACTAGCCCTTGCACTCCACAGCTCCATTTTCGACTCCGAACACATTTTCCGCACGAAACGTACAAACCGGATCGAAGTGGTTTTCGAGAAATAAGTCTCGATCCCGGTCTCTTCGAAACGATCAACACATTTGCCCAATATTGATAGTCGGTGATTTAACTATCAATTAATATTCACAAGCATCCATCACACATTAAATAATTTTCCAATTATTTATTACCTTCAGAATATCTTTACAAGGTATATTTCTATTTTCAACCTTTTGAAACAGTTTTCAAACCATTCTTTCTTTCCAGAATAAGCTTTCCCAAGTATTTTCTATCTCCCCTGAAATTGCCAAGTACAAACTAGATTTTTTAAAATAATTTAAAACACTTTACTTTAAAATATACTTTTAAAACATTTAAGTTAAACTACTTCAGTAATTTGTTAAAAATACATACTATATAAATATTTGAAAATAAGGTTACTTTATAAAATATAACTAAATTTTTAATCTTAAACAAACTACTAAGTCACTCTTTAAATAATTACTACTATAATAGATTAAAAAGGAAAGACTTACTTTATAATTTAAATATTTAGAAAAATAAATTTTCCAAACTTGCTTTTTTTTATCAACTTAAAAACTTTTAACTTATATTTAAAAAACTTACTTTGAAAACGTACTTGGTTATCCAGGGAGAAGATCCAACTTCAGTCACTTAAATCAATTTTCCCAAATTGATTTCAAATTTATCCCATTTGATATAATTTTCTTTAATTACTTAATTCATTTCAAAATTCATTAAGTATGGACTTAATTATTGTTGTTATTATTATTTTTCATTTGATTCTAAAACTTTTAACTGAAATATACAAATTCCAGATTTTTCCCAATTTCTTCTTTATTCTTTCAATAATTTAAATCTTAACTTTTAAATAAATGTTTTGTTCTTTTAAATAATAACACTGAATTTTAAAATTTATTAACTTCCTGTTTATTCAAATTTTCCTTTCTATACTCGCAATTTATTTATTAAAAATTTAAAGTCACTTATTTCTTCTCCAATTCATTCTTAAATTTATTCAAATTTTCCCATAATTATTTTACTTACAATTTCACTTCTTTTATTTTCTTTTCCAAAATCCAATTTATATATTTTTGGTAATTCATTATACCCAATTATATCCAATCGAATCATAACATTCAATATCCAATATCATTCATTATAGAATATCAAATAATCACAACAGAGGGTATTAAACATTTTAAATAAATGTTGAGGGATCCAGTTGGATCCCTCCAACCTATTTTCCCTGCATCCACAGATATTAGCACAATATAAAATGCCAATTCCAAATATATATCACAATATAGCACATCAATCAATCCAATCGCTCAAACAATTATTTAAATTTAATCATTTAAATCTAAATTTAACCGAGTGAGATTAACTCACCTTTGCTATTATTGCAATCCACTCCAGTTTCGACTGGTTTTCCCCACGATTTTAGACCTTGTTTAAATATTAGATTGTTTTATTAATATTCGAACTAATCGCGAAATCAATTTCCGTTTTAATAAAGTTAACTTTGCACCAGAATCAAATTTTGACTAATGATTTAATTTTTAAACTACCTTCCTATAACCAACCATATCTTGATTACTAAGTACTTCAATAGGTTAAACAATCTAGTCTTTTTAATATATTATTTAAAATGTGACTATATTATATTTTCTTTTTGAACTACCTATATATTATTATAAAATAGTCTATGTAGATTCTAAAAATAATCCAATTTATCTAAACCTTTAAATGCTTTAAAAATTCTTATCATCATATAAGTATTTTCTAAGACCTTTAATCTGTTTTCTGTAAAACAAAAATTCTCTAACCAGTAGGCATATTACCTTTAAATGCTTTTAAAACTTTTTAAGCTAATACCTTACTGCCCCCAGAAAAAACACGGCGACCCATCACCGTATGCTCGACCAAAGACTACTGAAAGTCCATCACCCTTTGCCCCTCTGAGTCGCTGCACGAACCACTGCCTTCCACCCTCTCGCGCGAGCGAGCGCACGCGTCTCTCCAGCAATTGAGACTCGAAACCCTAAATCGAGCTCGAGTTCGCGACCTCTTTCAAGCTTGCCTTGCCGCAGTTCGACTCATAGTAGCTCGAATCCCCTACCTCCACACGAGGGCGCGCCCCTCTGATCCCACGCGATGACGATGTCGCTGAACCCCCTTCCACAAACGCGATTTCAATTGAGTTATTGAATGAAATCGCGCGACCATCATTTTTTTTTCTTCTGAACTCGATCAATTTAGGATTCAGTTCAATTATTTTTCACGGAGAGGCATAGGGTTGGGCTTTGAAAGAAGTAAAGGGTTTCGGCCTTCCTGAACGATTCGAAGCATCGGCCATTAATTTATAAACGAACTGTCTTGGGGTTTTTTTTCAAGAAGAAGCGGCTTTGATAAAAAGTGACGAACGATGGCGTATACTGGAAGATAAGAGAAGCGTGCTAAGGAATGGATAAGGATGGCGTATAGAAGAAGCTTAATTAATTAAATTTCATTAGATTATTATAAATTAAATTTTCAGCGCGTTTATATATCGTACACATACTAACTCCAATCAATACGAAATTTGAAATCCGATAATAGTTCAATATTATGGACTCAACGGAACTGGTTTCGTCGTATTCCGAGACTGTGCCTCGGAAGGCTATTTTAAATTCAAATTAAAATGATAAAATTTCAAAACTGAACAAATCACTGTTAATTTCAATTTTAACGCTTCTATTGCCTTCAGTATTATCAATATAAATTTTATAGGCCTTTAAATTATTTTTAATCAGCTTAAAATTCTAGATTCGATAATTTTCCCAACTTCAAATTATTTAATTCAATAATTAAATCATCAAATAAATTGTGATATTTGAATTCAAGTTAAAATTACTCTATTGAATATTTAAAATCAATTAAATATTCTGATTTTAAATGCTTGAAAATTCCGGGTCGTCACAATATTGAATAGCAACTGAACGTAAATTTAAGTAATAAGGTTAGAACAAGTTGATAAATATTAAGTGTGTAGTGTAATTCCAATTGATTTAAACCATTGTGAAGTTTTAACTGATCATAATGTTTAATAATTGTTAAAATAATAATGGAAGTGTGAATGGAAGTTTAATGGAAATGTTAATTTTATGCATAGATGGCAATTGATTTAATTTAAAAATTTGAAACCAGAATAAAACAATGAATTGAGATATTAAATGGGTATAAGCGCCTAAATTTCAGCATAATGAAATAAAATATTGAACACAAATAAAAGATGAAATTTGAATTATATAGCTGATTGGAACATTTGTTGTAATTAATGAACTTTTAAAGGTAATTCAGAGTTAAGGGTAACAATGGTTATAAGTTACATATTTATTTAGTTCGTAAAAGTTAGTCTGAAATCAATTACAGTTAATTCACTTAATTAGTGCAATTTGATGTAGATTAATTTGGTAATCGGAGAATGTTAATTTAATAGGAAGTAACCAATGAAATTTTAATATAATACTACGTTAAGGCTAACTAAGGTAAGTATTAATAAAGCGAATGAAATGCAATACCAATTGAGGGAAACCAATTCGTAAGGGTATAATTGAATGAAATCGGTAAATTGGGAAATAAATTCAAAATTGATATTAATTGATGAAATAATGCATAATAAATTGTTGGTTGATAATTAAAGTATGAAGGTGTGTAAATAGGCGTATATTAATTGCAATGAAATAAATTAGCGTTGAATATGGAATTATAAATCTGGTTTGATGAGTAACGAACTTACATGCAAGTAATATAGGTGTCTTGTTATATAAGGTGTTAAATAAACTATGTAAAAAATTAGTAACTATATCTAAATTTAATGTTTTATTAATGTAGTTTAAAGTAACGATTAATGTAATAAAGGATGGCACCAAGGTAAATTAGTTAATTGGTTTTAAAATCCAAATTTATGAGTGAAATTGACAAATTTCAATATAGTAGTTATTACACAATAAGTTGAATTAAAATAGTTAATACGAATAAAGGTGAAATTGGAAGTGTCAATGTAATGTAACGTAAACAAATGTGCAATATGTTTAGAGGATGATGTTTGTTTGAATAATAAGAATTCGAATCAACATTTTTTCCATTTATTTGAATTTAAATTACGATAATATGATTTATTGCAATTAAATGGAAACTTAATATTTGAAATATTGCATAAATGGAAATGTAGATGAAACCTAAGAAACTAAATGTAAATAATCATGAACTAATGTAAATTGCATCCTTTTGATAACGATGAATTTAATAATAGAATGAATAGTGAATTTAATAGAATTGTTGGAAATTTTATTTATATTTTCGAAATTAATGAAATTGAAGGTTTATATTGAAATTTATAAATTTATCTTCTCTAAACAGACATTTAAATTTGTTTAAATCATTAAAAATGTTTGAGAAATACAAGGTGATAAAATTGCCAATTTTAGAATTGAAATTTAAAAATTTGATTTAATCAATTAATTATACATTTATTTAATTAATATAAAAATAGCCATTTTGGCCACTGACTCGGATTTCGACGAAACCAGTTTCATCGGATCCGTAACGGAGAATTATAATAGTGTTTCAAGTTTCGTAGCGATCGGACTTGTCGTTTGATCGTACGGACTCAAAACGCCTTGAAATTTATGCAATTTAAATCAATTGAAATCAATTTGGAAAATTTGAATGTAGCATAACTTCTTCATACGATGGAATTTGGACGTGAAACTTTTTCCATCGCATTTAAAATATTTTTAAACATATATTTTGATATATGGTTTGACCCTTTTCCGTTTCGGAATCGAAACGGGCTTTTCGGGTCAATTATCGTTCAAAACCCAAAACCAACCTAGCCCATTCTTTCTATTCTGTTTTCCTATATATATATATGTGGTTATAACTCTAGGTCATTGCTTACTCCTCATTCTGAACGTATGCTCTTCCTCATTCCACTGCAAACCCTAATCTTCCCAATCCAATTTCAATTTCAAAAAAAAAAAAAAAATTGCGGTTCTGCAGCAACTTCTGGTCGCTCTTCGAGTTTCAGAGGCAAAAACGCTGCATCTACTTCGGGTAAGGAAGAAAGTTATTCGGGTCGCTCCGGATCGTTTTGGCAAAAACTCCAAGCAAGCACCGGGGAATTGAGGCGGTGGACCGAAGTTGAACCCGAAGTCGACTCGGGACAAGAATTTTCCATTCTTCTAATTTTCCTAACTTTTTCATACGAGCTCAGATTCTTGCGCAGTTTGTTTTGCTGGGATCGTGTTAGAATTCCGGATGCTTTGATGCTGGTTTGGATAGATTTGGAGACCGTCGAATTTTTGGGTTTAAATTAGATTTAAATTCAATTTAAATTCAAAAGGTGAGTGTTTTAACTCACTCACAAATTCTAAGATTTCTTATGTTTGTTAAATTGATTTATGATGTGTTTAGAAATTTATTTATAGCTATTTGGCATATATTTCATCATTATCTCAGTAAATTTGCATCCAAATAATTTACTTGTTATTTAATCATTTTGCATATAAGCTGCCAGTTAAAATTTTAGTTAAATTTATTATTGCATATAAACTGCTAGTTAAATTTATTTATTATTGCATATAAACTTCTAGTTAAATTTATTTATTATTGCATATAAACTACAGTTAAACAATTATTTGATTCATTATTGAAAAATTAACTGTCAGTAATTAATTATTATTTATTGATGTGATTGTTTGAATCGGATGATAAATTGATGAATGTTGATGATTGATATGATGGACGAATGGATGCTGTATTTATATTGTATAAACTGCATGTTATTATGCATTTTTATTTCATTTGGGATTGCGGTTTGAAATGATATACAACCGCATTTTTATTTTTAAACTGCGGATTGAAATGATAAATATCTGTATCACTTGACCATAAGATAGAAAATTATATACAGTATATAATTATTTTTGAAATGATTTTCTATGGTTTGGATAGGATACGGTTTAATAAATATTAAATATTAAATTTTGATATTTTATAAATATTATTTTATATATACATATATAGTTAAATTTTTGAATTTAAGCTATGTACAAATTTGTTAAATAAAAAATGAATAAGTTGAATAATGGAGTTTGATAATTTATATTATATGATTTAGTACAGGTTTAAGATATTGTATATATATAGGGTTTAAATGATATAAATCAATTAAGATTGGAAAATAAATCAGAAATTTATTTAGAATTGAGCTTATTTTAAAATTTAACTCCATAAGTTGATGTAAACTTATTAAGATTGGAAATTTAAAGGTATGATATGTA
The DNA here is from genome assembly GCA_030765085.1 of Allium cepa. NCBI lineage: Eukaryota > Viridiplantae > Streptophyta > Magnoliopsida > Asparagales > Amaryllidaceae > Allium > Allium cepa. The sequence continues at coordinate 116,576,538 of CM060943.1, forward strand.
TAATTGGATTTTTATTCAAGATAAATCAAATGAATATTTCTAGTATAAATAAATTGAAGGAAATATTTAGTTGTTAGTAATTTGAGTTTTATTTAAAATGATTATGGATTTATTTTGTAAATATTTTAGACTAAAATATAGAGTAATGAATGGTTGAATAGAAAATTTCCAACCTTGGTTTTGAAATTGTTAAATACTCCAAGTTTGAAATATATTGGAATCGAAGTGTTTTATTGAAACTGAAAGAGAATCTAGATTTATGGGTTTAGACTTAATTTAAAGTGAATAAATGGTAAAGGCGGGGAAATTATTTACTTTATAAAGTAATTTAAAATCAACTATTTTACATACTGTTGAATATCCAAACCATTCAAGTTTTAGAAGTTATGGTTTTAAAGCTATGAATTTCGAAGTATTATGTTTTGGAAGTTATAATTCAAATGTTTGGTTTCCAGATATTATAAATTTTAAAGCAATATGATTTTGGAAAAAAAATATTTGAAATAAAAATGATATTATTGACTTGGGTTTTATAAAAATAATATCAAAATGAGTTGTTTTGGAAATGGAAATGAGATCGTATTTATGGGTTTTGAAATGGATAATTATATTCTGGTTTTTAAGTATAAACTATTTTTAAAGACCGCGGTGTTATAATAACGTTTGGTTGTTGAAGAGACCGGGATTGGAAGTTGTCATACTCTCTGCCAACTCCGAAAACCACTTTAACAACCGTGTACGCGGTGGAGATTCCAGAATGAAGTAGGATGGTGGCGGCGTTTCCACTGAGGTAAATACGTGGACCTAACTCCCGTGAGTTGGCATAAGGTGGCTAAAACAAGAGCGATCGACGGGTTAATAAGGTAGCACCTTTGATCGGACACTTCCCTTCGATACTATACTCTGACTTTGGATTGATTCGGTGGCCACCTTCACTTTTGATTTCTTTGATTTGGGGGAGTTTGTTCGAGGTGGGCGGTAGCTGCGCGCTACGTGTTATCACCGACCCGGAAGCGTAATTGGTATATCTACCCTGGCATTGCCTAGTTGTGCCGTGTCACCTACCCTATCGCGCCTTCTACGAGTTTGATTTTCACCCGTAGCCCGTGTGGAATCCTCTGGTGGCTTCCCGATCAAGAGGTATTATGATATAGGATGGACTACTGGGACTATTGTTGTGTTAAGGAGGAGATTGGGTAACTCCTTAACGCTATTTAAAAGTAAGTTTATTTTACAATTAGACACTATTATAATAGCGAAATATACTACATAGTAAATAGTTTAACGGATCCTTCAGAGATGTGAATCCCGAGCATCTTTTGAGTTACTGCACTCATATTTATCCCTGTTGATTTAACTTACATAAGATCTTTTAGTTCTTACTCGAGTGTTTTGTCTTTTCAATTCGCTCGGGTCAGTCCGAGCGTTTCAGGACTGAAGATTTTAGCTCTGGAGGACGAAGACGGAGATTTCTATTATTATTATTTATTATATTCCACTACACACCGTATTCCGCTGCATTGTTATTATTGGTATGTGTACTCTAATATATATTGTATAAGTATAATTAAATATTTTGTAAACAGCTTCATGAACTATATATTTGATTATTATATTTTATCCTTCCTCTGTGAGATTCTATTTTCATTTATTTCTTCTCGTTTTTCTTATTTACCCCATAACAATCCGCCCTTTTGTATGGTTTGAATTGGCACGTGTGTCGATTTAAAGTGTGCGAAAAGGCGGGACGTTACAATTAACCAACAATCAAATTTTAAGATGTTCGACTCGTACCTAGACGTTTTCATGTCCAAGGGCGAGTCGACCTATGATCCTTGGGGGTCGACCTGACCATAGTATGGGTCGACCCATGCCTTTCTATTTTTTTCTTTCCGTTTTTTTATTCCCTGTTTCTCTCGTAACTTCCCCATAATAGCTCGGTTTTCGACAAGTTATATATAGAAATTGGTCAAAAAATCACTATGGCCCAAAGATGCAACTCCCGTAGCTCGATTCTGACAATTTCACAAACTTATTTTATTGTTTAATTAATTCGTCGATTAATTATTATAGTTTAAATTTTGGGCTGTTACAGGCACCTACCTCGCAATTAAATCAAAACTGAATTTGGCACCTTGGGTTTCAAGCCAGTCGAACCTGAGAACTAGAAGACGACGATCCTTGCGGCAGCATTGGTTCTAAGCGACGACGAGAAGACCGATGAAGTGGCGGTGGATGACGATGACGCATGATCAGGCTGGTGAGTAGTCGATTGAGGGATGAGGACATGTCGACGCTTTATAAGGTATATAAGCTTGGCATACAGACAAGTAAAGTGGGTTTAAGGAAGGATGTGAAAGTTTTTTTCAAGTACAAATGTCAGTACCAACATCAAAAATTTGGTGCCGACATCCCGTATTACACATAAAGCATGTTAAACTCCCTACAATGGACTTATCCAAAAACGTAAATCTGTATGTAAATTTCCATATCTAAATAACATGGTCAACATCGAGAATGAAAGATCTAATCCAAGTTGAAACAGAAACGAACACAAATTGATAAATACAAGCCAAATAAAAGAAGCATTTCAAGACGAAACTGAAATAATCAAAGTATGATTTACAAGATATCCTTCTAGGGTATGTCTCACTCCAGAGCATACTTTGTTTTTAACGAAAGCATACTCTGGGGGGAAAATGTTAACTGAGTATTTATCCAAATCAAAATCAATAGAAGCTAGAACATCGAGACAATGATGAAATGACTTTGAAACCTTCTAGGCACACCTAAGTGAACTATAGAAACAACTCAAGGGAAATTCAACATGAATGGAGCAAAGGTAGGAATTCGGCACCGAGTTTATCATGTCAACGACGACTTCACGTGCTTCATCTTGTCCCACTCAAACTTTACAGAGGCTCTTCTTTACCTGTTTCATGTATGTCTAAGCAATATCAAAGGATTCCGATCAACGAAACATCAAGACTAGGAGTTAGCAATTAGAATGGTAGGATAAACTAAGTAATGAAAGAAAAATTAGCAATGTCAGCCAAATATCCAAACAAATTACATAGAACAACTCAAAATCACGTAGCAAGATAGGTGGAAAAGAGTTCGATCTCTCTGGAGTTAACCATAAAGGGCAGTACCGACATGAGAAATTGGTACCTACATCTCTGGTTAATCCAGACGAGGCCGCGATTTATCACACTCTTCTGAGCTGACTTCTTGACTTTTCTTCCACTCTCTGTTTGGCCCAATGCTACTGCTACCACTACAAATACAATCCATAGAGCAACTACAAAGGATCCGCATTCTACTAACCTAAGTAGGATCTCCATTTATTCTTCCATTCTCCCTCCACTTAATAGTCACCAAGGCAGTTCCTATAGGCTATTCTAGGATTTAGAATTGGTCATTCAAGGATTTAGAATTGGTGTAACACCTGTACTTATGACCTTTTCAATCTGAAACACCTTGTAATCATATACAATCAATAATCAAAGCTATAAAGTGGACGAAGGCTTAGATAATAGCCGAACCACTATAAAATTCTTCGTGTTTATTTACTTTTCTATTATATTCTCCCTATTCTAACGAGGCTGGTGCTTTCACATCACGCTCCAGGGTGTTGATCCATTTTTTGGGTTAATAAATTCTTTTCTTAATTAAAATCTCTTTTATTAGTAAAACTTTTTTTTATCTAATAAGACTTCGTTTATCAACTTCTATTATTTACTTGTGCACTTTCTACGTTTCAAAACGTATTCATATACTTACCTCAAATGGTATAAGTATATTCACAAATCATGAATAACATTTCTTACTTTAAATCTTTACTTTTTCTACTATTTTCAAAAGATTCCATACTTGTAATTACCTTTAAAAGGTCTAGTTACATTTACAAATCTAATTCAAATAGATTAAGACAAATGTTATATAAACATTGTCACTAAAAAACCAAAACCATTTCACTTATGTTTGTCTTCAAAAAATTCTTTTCAAGGACCTATTTACATTCATAAGTATAATCATAAAGGGCTAAAGATGAATATTGTTGACATATTATGACAACAAACCCAAAATCATTCCATACTTGACATTATCTTTAAAACATTCATTTTAAATATCTAATTACACTTATTTATAAGATAATATGATTTTACATAACTTCACAAAACTGTTTATTATAACATAAGTGTTATAATTCAAAAGTTCCTTTATTCCCTTAAAAAATGCTAAACTTGCTTTTTCCAAACTTATATATATAAATACTTTAAAAAATACTTATAAATAATTTTTAAATACCTATGCAAAATATTATTCGAAAATCACTAATTTATAATTCGACGAATATAACTGAAAACATGTTTTATGTTATAAAACCCCTTTATTATATAAATTCATAAATATATATTTATATATATAATATATTTAAACTTCAAACCAACTTTAAAATACTTTAAAATATTTATAAAAACATCCCTAAAAATATTAGGGAAAAATACCAAATTTAAATATCATTTTTTAGACATTTAAAACCTTAAGAAATTTAGTACAACATTTAAATGTTGTTAAAAGTCATGTAAACAAACAACATCGAAAATCTTAAACTTTGCGACATGTTTTCACCACTTAAACAAATGATTTAAGACTCAATTTGTTTACGGTAAGTACTACCCTTAGGGTACTTGAGAAACATGGAAAGAAACCCCTAAGAATAATTATTAATAATCTAAAAAAAATTCCTAAAAACAAGGTATATTTCATAGTGTTTGTATAACCACCTTTTTGCCCTAACTTTAGCCACTTTGTTTGACTAGTTCTAAAATATTTTAAACATTTATTTTTTAGTAATAAATGCAAATAAAATAAATGTTGAAAATTCAAAGAAACCCTTAAGTATGTCTTTCAAATTAATTGCAAAAATTCTAAAAAACAAGGCATTTCAAAGATCTCATATATCGACCTTCTTCTCATTATAATATTTTGCAACTTTGTTCTACAAGTTATTAAATGATTTAAACTTCCATTTTCTTCGGTAATAAGCAAACTTTTATTAATTTTCAAAAATGCAAAGAAATCCTTAGGTGTCTCTCAAAGTCGACTTTAAAAATTGCCGATCACAAGGCATTTTCAAAGTGTATCCATAGCGACCTTTTCGTTTATAACTTTCATAACTTTGTTTCACAATTTCTCTAACTTTTCAAATGAATTCCTTGCTTCTCCACACACGAGATAATGTGTAGAGAATAACCAGAACAAGTTATGCCAAGTTAAGGCGATAAATTCTCCATTTGCACAAGTCAAGGTTAAGGGATGTCGAAGTGTACTTATATCAACTATTCTCGCTTTAAACATACTTAAATTCAACATACAATTCAAACAACCATTTAAACATCAAGTCAATTTCATGCCACATGTTATAGAAGGTAATAGGAGTGATTTTGTGCAATATAAAGTTATCATTTGCTTTCAAAATCAATAGGGTCCAAAGTTATAACTTTAATTAGTCAATGTCACTTTAATTTTATATTTGCACGTGTGCACAAAAAAATATATATATACAGTATTATAAGATAACTCATCCAAATCTAAGCCTACAACAAGCACAAACACACAAGAACAAAAACCACTTCCTACCATTGCTCAAAAGCCTAAAGGGACCACCTTTAGCTCCAAAATCACAAAGCCAAGCTCCCTTTCAATATCATTCTCACGGCCTAAATGGGATCTCTCATTTTCTTCAAATTTCTTCAACTTAGACTTTAGATCCATTCTTCCTAAGGTGTTATAAGATGTAGATGAAATTTAGGTGCAGTTTAGAAGAGATTCGAACTAATCAGAGAAAGATTAGTGAAGAACAAAGTGGATTAGTTCTAATCCACTTCCACCATTTCAAAGCTTTTATTTCTTTTGAAGATTTCAAATATTATGAGAGCGTTTAAGGACCCTAAGACCCCACCCCCCCCCCCCCCCCCCGGCCAGCCAAGAGACCCCTAATGTTTCTTGCATGCTTTTTTACTTTACACCTCATTTTCCTTAGCAAATAACCCTTTTACCTTACATACAAATATCTATCCCATACATCATGCATGACATCATCAACACTTTTTTCCATAAATGGAAATTTTTTTCTTCATATTATTGGTTTCCTAACTATTTTGGTGTATGTAAAAAATATTTAAACAAATTATGATGAGTAAAGCTGTTTGTTGATAAAATGATTTTCGGTCACATTATCGATATTTCTTCGAAATAATTACTTTTGTAAACATTTTTCTAACCGTTATTAGTTTGTACTTAAAAAGGGGGATAACAAGGTTATTAAATTACTTTAATCATATTTAATCTAAGGTTCAAATATTTTAACATATTAAATATGAAGTGTTTGATATTCCAGGTCGTTACATTATCCTCTACTTAAAACATTTCTTCCTCGAAATTCCAACACAAGCAATAGAAGGAAACAATCACCCAATAATACTTAACAGCATTCAAAATTACTAGCAAACAAAGCTCACAGTTTACTAGGTTCAAGATCTTCTCGTCGAGCAAGGATGATAAACAATCTACTAACGTACCTTATGTCCAACAGCCTTAGGTTATTACTTGGTTGCATTTTTCATGCTACCTCGTAACGAATCGAAGATTCATTACCTAAACTCTCCATAAGCTAACAAAACATAGTATGCATATATACTAATGCCTATATGATGTGCTTGAATCATTAGTATGCAATATATGATCTGTCATATATCGACCGCATAATTTCACTTCCAAACTACTGTGGAACTCTAGACTTCTCTAGTGTAGACTTCGATCAGGTTCTTTGATTTAAAACTTTCGTTCTCCTTACATAGCCATACACTATAATATAAAACTTTTAGATCATATCGAGAATTTGTATCAAGTGTTCTCCATTAAGAATAGAGTGAAAAATCTTTGTTTGGACTGGTGTAAATCACCTCGAAACCATGTACTTGAATATTGGATCAAGAACAGACATTCAAATAAAAAAAATCTTTATATAAGTTACGCATTCATTCTATTGGTTTCTTAACTATACCTATTACCTTTTGAACTCCTTCATTTACACTAAAAGTATATCATTCCATGCTAAATCATTTATGAACTAGTTCATAAAAACATAACTTAAGTTATTAAGCATTATATACTTAAGTTCATACTTGTATAATATTCCACTACTTCCTAAGAGTATTTACCAAATATAAAATTCATTTTACTTAACTGGATGTTCAACAAATTCAAAACTTGTTTTAACCTACTACCTTCTTAATTCATAAATTATAAAAACTCAACCTTTATATTTTTACAAAAACACTTAGCTTCAAGTTCTATAACAATTCAGAAGATTTTGACTGTCCAAAATCGTCGAAAAATCCATTTCATGTTAATATATAAAAACTACCAAACAACATATCATTAATGAACATACCATGCTATCCTAATGCATATGCTACATGTGTCCGTAAAATAACTTAACATAGTTTCACTTATTTATTAAACACACTTTACCCAAAAGGGGAAACATGAAACGTTCTAACATCTATTCTGGACTATGCCACTACTACTTGGGCCCCCAACATAGAAAGATTATTTCAAAATCTTTACTAAATACTTTGTACTTTATATCAAATCTCTTTAATGAAAACTTTAGAACGAAAAATAAAATTTTATTTCAAAACAATTGACGTAATAATATATACATATATCTTTTGTATATTAAATCATAGTTTTTGGATTAAATAAAAATCTTATATACTAAAATAACTATGTAGCATTCCCCATTTTAAAACCCAAAAATGAATGTCGATGATGCCGCAGTCATCGCTGGAATTATTTTCAAGCGACAGAGGAGAGCTTAGTACATCTAAATCATACCTTTCAGACTTAACCAAAATATCACAATCTCATAAAGCAATTTTCCAAATATTTACTTTCAAATAATACTATTATTATTCTTCAAAATCCTAAAAAAACACTTTCAAGGACTCCAAGATTTAAATTCTCAAAATATCGATTTAAATCCTATTCGTTTATAAACCATACTTATAAATCACATTCTTATATAAAATCCTTTCATAAATTTTTATTTATAATGTATCTTATCTTTCCTTTCGATGATAATAAACATCTTTTACTATATCTTAACTTTTTAATCCAATATTGTCATTAAAGCCTTATAGTCAAATAGAGAAACATAATTCACAAAGTGTTCATTTCAATGTACCCAAAAGTACTATCTACCCAACCAATGAAGTATAAAGGCGAAACTGCTCATAAACTAGTCGAGCATAAATCATCAACCAACAAATAGTAGTCATTGCTCATAAACTGGCCGAGCATGACTAATCAATCAACAAACGATAACAATTCTCGTAATTGGGTCGAGCAATATTAAGCTAACAATTCTACAAATTATAATAATGCTCATAAATTGGTCGAGCATGTCAAGTCAATCTACAAAGGATAACAATGCTCACAAACTAGCCGAGCATGATGTAACATCCCCTATCTGGAGGCCCGAAGCTAAACGCTACAGATCCTGCAGTCATCTATAGTATTAACTTTCGGTGACCAAATACGGTAATGTTAATGGTATTCATAATATCAGAAGCACTTGAATATGAAATAAAATCATCACAGATTAAAACATTTTTTCGATGACATTTAAAACAACTTTTCATTCATATCCAAGTTACATAATCCGAAACATTTTCCAGGCTCAGATCAAATATAATTATTACATAGATACACTAAGAGCAACACATGAAGACGCCCCCTTGGTTGACCAGAGTACTATATAATCATAACTTACTTAATACAACACGACAGAATTATAACAAATAAAAACAGAAACCCCTAAATAGCTATCCATCAGCCTCCTTCTCGTCTTCGAAAGCTTTATTCGTCAACTTACTAAACGTGTAAATCCTCAACCCTCAGCCTACTCGAATCAATTTTGAGCACCTAAGAGTTTAGGGGGAAAAACTTAGCCTAGTGTGAATAATACTATACATCTCGGTTATTTGATAATAAGTGAGACCACGCCGCTCGGCGTAATGGGTTTCCCCTCACTAATATTCTTTTAAGACATATCTTTTGCAAATCTTAATCCTATAACCAAAACTGGTTAAACCAATAATATCGATATCAATAAAGCAAATAAATCAGATAATAAATGGACTATCTGTCTGAACAATATAGTATTGTTTGGCTAACTATTAACCTTTGGCTGACTCGGGCCTACCAGAAAAAATAAACGTATAATCTAACTTCTGTTTGATACTCCTTTTCTTAACGGTCTTTCCCTAACTTATTTTCTAGGGTCAACTAATCCTAATTGTTTTGCGGGCTCACTAATAACATATCCTCACTTTATATATTCCTTTCTGTATGTAACGTCATTTTAGTCCTACCCGTGACAAAGCCCAACACACTGGAATTTTGGAATAAATTTGCTATGGGCTAGTAGCTAATATATAGGGTGTGACCCTAAATACCAGTCCCATCTGGTATTCTAATAAATAAGCCATTTTTCTTGGGGCTAAGTACCCATAAATTTTCCTTGAAAACCATTTCTTCCAAATTGATTTAAATCTGTAAGTAATTCTTTAAACAAGGAAAATATACTCTATGATTTACTCAAATCATCTTGCCATGTTATATATGCTTTACACAAAAATTTGTTGATGAAAACATTTAACCTTTGATAGTAACCCTTTCAAATCCAATGAAAGTACCCCTTTCGATACAAGTAAAACCTTAGGCCGAAGACAAAATATACCCTTCCGAGATTATTCATAATAAACCTTTGGAAACCATAGGAAAACATTACCTTTGAAAGCTTTAAAACCTTAGACATCCCATCTTTAAAACACTTAACATTGCCTTTCGAAAACATTAGAAACCTTCATTTTAAACATTTCGAAACCATTGGGGAACCACCCCTTCGAAACCTTTATTTAGACCTTTCGAATGCATTAAATCCTTTGTAACCATCAAACCATTTGATTGTATTCGGGCTCAAGTAAAACATGTGGAAACCTTTCATAACCATTTAAAATCTTTCCTTTCGAAACCTTTGGGTTCTACCTTCAACAGAGCAAAAGGGTCATAAAACAACTAAGACGTTAGCACTCTTTCGAAAAAAATTGCTACGTAAAGAAGTGATGGTGTCGAAACCAACCCTTCGAAAGTAGTGGAGAACTGGCTAAGTTTTAAAAATAAAGCACCCTTTCGAAACCATTTTCTTCGAAAGGTAAAAAGCGAGAGCAAGGGGTTTCGGGCCATTCGAAAGCATTACTTCAAACAAAAGGCACAAGCTTATTCGAAACCATTCCTTAAATCAATTTGACCAAGTCGGAAGCCAACAAGTCGAAAGCATTCCATTCGTAAGCAAAGCAAGCGCATTTCCATTTGAAAGCAAAATAGCACTTCGACCCCATCGGAACCCCTTTGCTTTGACCCAATACCATCCACCGATATCCAATTCACTATCTACCAAATCATTGATACTATATGCATTGGTTTCGATGGTGATTGAGGCGGACATACCCAGTGGAACCTAGGTGCCGAAAGTGGTGAAACATATAAAAGAATATGTAAAATATGATTTTTAGCTTTGTAAGGTAATCTTTTCAACTAACCTGTCTTATTTTTCAAAATATTATTGGTTGCTAATTTTCTTTTCTAAAAGTACTTCTAAAATTTCAGAAATAATTATATAATTATTTACAAAATACCCCTTCTCCTTTTATATATATATATAAAACATTTAAGTCCCATACATTAAATAATTTTATACATCTATTAAAACACTTAGGAAAATTTTATAAAAATTCCTATAAATCATTTTTAATATGTTTTTTAACATATTTAAATTTCAGACCCAAAACATATAAAATTTAGCCTTAAATTATTTTAAAACCAATTATCCATTTTCCTCACTAGAAAATTAATATAAAATCCACATTAAATTGGAAAATTATGAACATTGAAACCCATCTCTATAATATCATTTTTGATCTAAATCTAAAATTGCAAGGCATTTGGATGTCACTTAATAGGGTTTTCACATTAAAACATATCATAGAATCTATATGAATTATCATAAATCATCAACAAGCATATATAATCATTTCAACATTCAAAAACATGGCAAAACTTTGCAAAATATTTTGGATTCAACTTAAAACCGAAAATAGTAGAAAACATGAGATTAATCATTATTCACCTTAGTTGCGTGATTAAGGAGTTTGAGATTTGAGAATGGATTAATGTTAATTTAGCTTCTTCCTTTTGCTTATCTTCCTCTTGTTCTTTCTTAAATGGTGTCCGGCCTCCATTTTTAATTTTTTTAATAATGAATGTGTAGAATGAGTACGGCTTAAGGGTTTAGGGTATTAGAATATGTCTTTTCCTTATTTTTCCCCTTTATCTTACTTCCCTTATCTATTTCATTCTAATTAATTTTAGTTTAATTGTTAACATGGCACGACTACCCTTACTAATCACAAATATCATTCCCTTAACCATTATGTTATTTTATTTAATTTAACCAATTAGATATCCTATATGATGTTACTAAAAATTAAGGTCGTTACAGACTCCCCCCTTAAAGAATTTCATAATCAAAATTACATAAGGTACACAACAAGTCAATCAAAAAGGTAAAACATAGCATCAAACAGATCAGGATAAGCGTCTCTAATCCTGCTCTCAGTCTCCCAAGTACTTTCTCTCTCATCATTGCTCCATTGGACTTTAACTAATCCGACTGTCTTGTTCCTCAGACTCTCTTCATTTTTGTGACTATACAAACTGGTTTTAGATCTATAGTAAAATTCAGCTCTACTACTAAGTCCTCTAACACATTCGGTGCTACAGTTGTCTCTAGATCTCTAACACACTTCCTTAGATGAGAAACACGGAAAACATCATGGTCTCCTGCCAAACAGTTCGGTTACTCTACTCTATATGCAATTTTCTCGATTCTTTCTACAATAGGAAATGGTCTAACAAATCTCAATGCCAACTTCCCTGATTTCCAAATCAATAACACCTTTCATCGGTGACATCTTAACGAAAACATGGTCTTCAACAGAGAACTTTAAGTCTTTTCATTTTCTACCTGCATAACTCTTCTGCCTAGACTGAGCTTCCTTCATTCTAGCTTGAATCAACTCAATCTTCTCTGCAGCTTCTTTAACTAAATCTGGACCAAGAACCAACCTATCCTCGGTTTCTAACCAACAAATTAGCAATTTGCATGGCATCCCTTGATAAGATTCAAACAGTTCATCCCTATATTAGCCCGATAGCCGTTGTTATACAAAAACTCGACTAAGTGTAGATGGTCTTCCCATAATCCTCCAAAATCTAGCACAAAAGCTTGTAATAAATCTTCCAAGGCTTTGTTAACTCTTTTTGTTTAGCTATCGATCTGTGGATGGTAAGCGATACTCATCTTGAGCATGGTATCTAAAGTCTCATGTCGACTCTTCCAGAACTCGCTAGTGAATAAGGAATCTCTACCGCTTACTATACTACTAGGAATTCCACGGAGTCTAACTATATTCTTCATAAAACTTAGCCAAAACATGTGTCATCCTATATGACTAAACTGGAATGAAATGGACACTCTTGGTTAACCTGTCCACTACAACCCATATAATTTCATTTCCTCTATTTGATCTTGGCAACCCATCTATAAAATCCATAGAAATAGAATTCCACTTCCATACTGAAATATCTAATCGCTGAAGCAACCCACTTAGCTTCTGATGTTTGGCTTTTACCTGTTAGCAGTTCAAACACTGTTTTACCTATAAGCCTACATCCTTCTTCATACCTTCCAAGAAGAAACTCCTATTCATATGCTGATACATCTTAGTTCCTCCTGGATGAATGATGAACTTCAAATGATGGCATTCCTCCAAAACTTCCTTTCTAACGTCTCCTACATTCGGAACACATAACCTTCCTTTCTTTATCAACCACTCATTTTGGTCAAGAGTGAAATCCTTCAAGTCATCGCTCTCTGTTCCTTCTCTTAACTTCTTAATCCATTCAACTGATACTGGATCCTCCATCTATTTAGAAGCAATCCTTTCAATCATAAATGGTCAAACTTCTAAACATAACAAAATAGCAGTTTCCTTATTGTTACCTAGCAACGTGGTCTAGCTAAAAGGCGATAGCTGCCGAGGCTATGGTTTGGTCTAAACGGGGTTCAAGCCAAAAGAGATGTAGAAGTATGAGGGTCCGGTGCAGCTCAAGTAGTATGAAAAGTGTATGGCTATATGTTTGGTTCGGCCCATATGTATGGTTCGGCCTAGGATATAAGTGGTTCGGCATATATGTGTGGTTCAGCCTATATATACATATGTATGTTTAGTTTGGCCTATATGTACGGTTCGGCCTATATTTATGGTATGGCCTTTAAATGTGGCTTGGCCAAGGAAGGGAGGTCGTGTGTGTTGGGTCATATAGGGCAGCATGTATGGGTCGGCCAAGGTCGTATGTCGCTCGGTCAAGAAAGGAAGCCATAGAAATTCGGCATGTATCATTCGGTCAAGGAAGGAAAGTCAAGACGGATCAATCTATTGTGGTTCAGCATTCGTGGTTCGGCCTTGGTGTTTCGACACGTATGGGTCGGCATGCCTGGATAGGTAAGCCTTGTGGAGATTAACAACTTCTTTGGTATACGGTAGAGTGATGCGGCCAGCGTTTCTATGCTTCTAGTCACATTACCGCTTGCTTCAAGTTCCTTAAGGGTCTGCTTCGAGTCAGCAATGAGACAACCACTAGTTCGGCCAGACTAGTTCGGCAACCACCATTCGGTATTGGAGGCTCGGCAACCACCGTTCAGTATTATAGGGAGTTGTCGATAGTGGACCGGAGTATCTTGGTCATGGGCCTACATAGAAGAACCAGTCTATCTTCGTCTATAAATAGAGGGCCAGGGGTACAATGGAGAGAACCTTTTAGGAACTCCATGGATACTCTGCCATTTTTTGTACTCATTAAAAACTTGCATTTAAGTTGTTTATTTATGGATTATATATGTATTCAACTGATCAGTGAAGTAATAAAGATCATATTCAAAGTGGACGTAGGCAATAACGCTGAACCACTATAAACCCAGTGTTTCCTTTTCTGTTGTTCATTCTACATTCAGTTGCGTTACCCCTCTATTTAATGTACTTTCTTCATTAATTTCTCTACACAACTCTATTCAAGGGTGTTAGTGACCAATTTTGGTGCTAACATTTTGGTGCTTTCACTGAGAAAGGTGCACTCTCAGGCTGTTAGGATCTACTTTGTAGCTACTGGATTGAAGAAATCCCTCGGAGGAGATCCAATTTCATTCTCAAGTGTTCATAAATTCAATTCAGAGTTCCAACGGATAACTCTAAGATAGGAAGACCATGTAACAGATCAGCCTCCCACAATGCGGATGTCAATGAGACCGCCAGTGTCCAGCATATGGGACCCAGTAATCAACAAGCTAATCCAGGTGCGGGAACCGCCACCATCCTAAACCAATCAGAAGTTGTCACCAGGGCAGAGTTCAATGAGTTGATGGGAGAACTCGTGGAAAGTAGGAGACAACATAACAAGCAAATTCATGCTAATGCCAATCTCATGACCCAGATTGCCCAGCAACAGCATCAGAATACTAGAGGGAGCCTCGCTTCCTACTCATCATATGACAGCTCCGCTTCTTTAGATGGACATCCCAAGTGTAGACGCCGTAGGATTGAAATGACACAAACAGCTGCAGCAAAACAATCCAATAGAAATGGTCCGGGTTCTCTGCCTGGAACCGTGGCCCCTCATTTGCACCTGGGAAATCGAATGCAAAATGGAGCGGAAGACTTAAAGCTGGAGCACAGGTGGAGGCTGGTCCACCACCTTGTTAGGGCCGTAGCGAAGTCGGTCCCAGAACGTGCATTCGGGAGATCACTTACCAAGGAGGCACCAACCGAAACGATCATGTAGGACAGAATCCAACTTGCCACCTCCCATCCAGACCCCAGATTTATCAGCTACGGTCAGACAACTGATGAGGAAAAATCAAGGCTTATCCAATGATTATTGGGGCATATCTAGGAGTCATACTCCGTTCACAGATGTTATCTTGCAGGCTGAATACCCTCAGAGGTTCAGTTCGCCGACTATTCCAGCCTATGAAGGGAAGACTGATCCTCGATGGCATGTAATGAGATATGAGTGGATGATGGATTCGGCTAGGGAAAATGATGCAACTAAATGTAGATATTTCCCAATAACCTTATCTGAAATCGCTACCATGTAGTTCACCAGACTTCCTCCACGATCAATCTCCAGGTTTGATGAGTCAGCAACAAAATTTGTGGAGCAGTTTAGGATCCATACCACTCGCCCAAAGGATGTGATGTCTTTATCCGGTGTAATCCAGGCTTCAAGGGAGTCTTTAAAGGAATATTTGCAAAGATTTCATGTTGCTGTTACCGAAGTTAGCAACACGAATAACCATGCTATTCTTATGGCCATGATGTGAGGGGTAGATCCGGACTTAGAGTTTGGTGATTGGCTGGCAGGAAAACTACCGACTACCCTGGAATGTTTTTATTCAAAGGCGAACCAGTTCATGAGAAGAGAATAGGCCAGATGGACAAGGAAAAGTAGTGTGCCAGGGCCCAACAAGGAAGTAGTGCAAAGAAACATTGTAGTAAAGTAATGTGGCGGTAACTCTAGCAAGGTCTAGGCTAATGTTTAAAATAAGCCGAAGCAGTCTAAAGGATCCGAAGGAGGAAATTCCGAAAGGAAGAGGGAAGCAGGAAAGTGGAAACAAAGGATTCTAACCTATAACGAATACACTCCTCTTAACATTTCAATAAAAAATATTTATTTGTCAATTTTTAATACGTTCCAATACCGCAAGCCGTGCCTAAAGGAATCCACCGAGGAACAAAAGTAGACCGAGAAGTACTGCCGATTTCGCGAGACCTACAAGCACAACACTAAGGAATGTAGACACCTCCATGATGCTATAGAAAAACTGATTCTGTAAAAGAAGTTACAACAGTTCGTTAAGAATCCACAGGAAGGCGGACAGGGGACATCCGACCCCAATCGCGGGCGGGCTCTACATCGACTTGAGGAACCCCCACGAACCGTAGGTAGACTGATCATAAACATGATAGTCGGTGGGCCTCATCTAGTAGACAAGAGTTGGAAATAAATGGAATGCTATGCTAATTCCCTAAGTCATGCAGTTTTCGAATGCTGCTCGAACACGAAAGACAGGACTCCAGCAAAACAGCGGTGAATGATGATGGATGATATAGTATTCAAGAATAGGGATGCCGATCAGGTGGAGGCACCAACCATTGATCCGAAGGTCGTCTCAGCTACGATTGGGCCGACGTTTGTGAGAAGGATACTGATCGATTGTGGGAGTCCTATTAATATTATCTTCGAAAAGGCGTATGACCAAATGAAGATGGAGGCAAAGAATCTAAAACCATCTAAAGCCCTCATTCACGGCTTTTATGGTGCAGCCACAGGTGCAATAGGTTTTGTCAAATTTCCAGTTGAGTTAGGAGAAGGTGAACATACGAGGGTACGGATCCTACCATTCATTGTTTTGGATGTTGATTCTCTATATAATGTTTTTCTGGGCCGACCGACCCTTAAAGATTTTAGGGCAGCTTTGGCCCTGTGTTGTTTAACCTTGAAATTTCCGATGAATGGAGGAATTGGTGTTGTGCATGGTGATCAAGCGACTGGTGGTGCATGTTATGTGGCTGAGCTGAGAGAGACCCAGCGAAGAGAGAAGGGTAAGGTTATAGACAACTTTGTCCGCATCCATGTTGTTGAAAATTGAAAAGTACTCGAGCAGAAGGGTCAGATTTATAGAGATATAGATCCGAGAGACGATGATGAAGAACCCAAGGAGTCTAAAGCAGCACCGATTGAACCGACGATTGACATCCCAATCAGCCATGATGATCCATCACGGGTTCTTAAGATTAGATCACAACGCACCCCCTCAATGACTGAGGATCTTACTGATTTCCTCTGAGAAAATCTGGATGTTTTCTCTTGGACCCACTCTGATATGTGCGGGAGTTCTCCCGCCATCGCAAGTCATATGTTGATCACTAATCCGAATTATGTGCCAGTGAAGCAAAAAAGGAGAGGTATGGACCCGGAGAGGTCTATTGCTCTCAGAGAGGAAGTGGACAAACTCAAAACCAATAGGTTCATCCGCGACGCCCTCTACCCTGAATGGGTATCTAACACCGTACTAGTGTAAAAGGCGAATGGAAAATGGAGGACCTGTGTTGATTACTCATACTTGAGCAAGGAATTCCCTAAGGATAGTTTCCCATTACCCAGAACTGATCTGCTGGTCGACTCAACATCAGGACACGAATTATTGTCGTTCATGGATGTGTATTCGGGATACAATCATATCCCGGTGCACATTCCAGATCAGGAACTACTGTTTTGTCACGTACATTGGACTATACTATTATGTAGTGATGCCTTTCGAGTTGAAGAATGCAGGAGCAACTTATCAACATTTGGCATATCAAATGTTCAAAGACCAAATTGGTAGAACAATTAAGTCTATGTGGATGACATGCTCGTGAAGTTACGGCAGTCAAATGACAACATTCGAGACTTAGCAGAGATGTTTGATATACTCAGATACTACGGAATGGAAACCAATCCATTAAAATGCTCATTTGGCGTTGCGTCAGAAATTTTTTTGGGTTTTATTATCAACGCACGAGGAATCGAAGCCAACCCAAAAAAAGATTCAGGCTATTCATGACATACAAGTGTCCAGAACTATATAGGAAGTACAAAGCCTAAATGGAAAAGTCGTCGCGTTGAGTCGATTCATATCCAGAGCGACCGACAAGTATGTTCCTTTCTTTGAAGTGATAAGGAAAGGGGAGAGAAATTTTGAATGGACGCCGCACTGTATAGATGCGTTCTGAGCTCTGGTGAGACACTTGGAGAAGGCCCCGATTCTGTCAAAACCTGTAGACCATGAGGAGCTATATGTTTACTTGGCCATGTCTCGGCATGCCATCAGTATAGCCTTGGTTCACAGGGAGGACCGAATTCAAAAGACATTATACTATGTTAGTGAACATTTAATGGGCGGAGATAAATTATCCTAAGATTGAGAAGCTAGCCCACTGCTTGGTGATTGCATCACGCAAGCTCCGTCTGTATTTTCAGGAACACCCGATCAATGTTTATACCGATCAACCTCTACGAAAGGTGCTCCAATGACTAAAAACCTCTGGAAGATTACTTAAATGGAACATTAAGCCGAGTCAATTCAATATAACTTACCTGCCACGGAGGGCTATCCAGGGCCCAGCGCTAGCAGACTTCATTGCAGAATTCACTATATCAGACGAGCTAAGTAGTGATGATGTAGCTCCCCCCATTCATTGGAAGCTACACGCTGATGGGGCATCCAACGACCATTATGTTGGGTCTGGTATTATTCTTGTAACCCCTGCAAACCAATCAATTTGTTATGCTCTAAAACTCGATTTCCCAGCCATAAACAACGAAGCCGAATATGAAGCATTGATTGCTGGCTTGAAACTTGCCAGGAAACTTGTATTAAAATTGGTTGAAATCTTTTGTGATTCACAATTGCCGATGTACCAAGTATGGGGAGACTATCAAGCAAAGATGCATAGACTTGCGCCATAACTTGCTCGGGTAGAAGAACTTTTGGCAGACTTTGAATACTACGATATTTCGCATATCTCGTTTGAACAAAATGGTGAAGCCGATTCATTGGAAAAATTTGCAAGTACTGGTGATGCACAGCAGATGGGCTTAGTTCCCATCGAAATCTTACATGCCCCGAGTATAAGCAAGATGGAAGTATATTTTGTATTAGGGACGGAAATTGAGAATGAGTCGTGGATAACCCTGTTCAAAAAATATTTGTTGCATGGAACTTTGCCTGAGAGAAAGAACGAAAGACGACAAGTAGTTTGCAAAGCCTTGCGGTATATAATGTAGGATGGAGTAATGTATCGAAAAGGATTCTCGGTTCCCTTACTTTGGTGCATCACCCACTAGGAGATAAAGCAGGTCTTGAAAGAAGTTCATGAAGGAGAATGTAGCGACCATACTGAGGGGTAGATTCTAGCCAAAATATCCTCCGCTATGGATACTATTGGCCAACTGTGAATCTAGATACCACAAGCTATCTAAGAAGATGCGAGAAATGTCAAAAATATGCAAAGATCTCGAGAGCTCCGCCGATGAAAATCACGCAAATGGTTAGTCCCTGGCCATTTGCAATATGGGGGATCGATATAATTAGCTACTTGCCAATCTTCAAAGGTGGGGCAAAATATGCAATTTTTGCGGTCGATTATTTCACAAAGCAGGCGGAAGATAGACCCTTAGCTATGATCACCACCAAAAAGGTCATTAATTTCATTGTGTGAAACATCAGATGCCATTTTGGCCTCCCACGAATTATCATCACGGACAACGAAACTTAGTTTGAGAGTAGGGAGTTCAAGGAATTCTGCCAAAAATACTACATTGAGAAAAGATTTGCGATAGTTCATCACCCTAAGGCCAATTGACAGGTTGAGGCCGTAAATAAAATAATTAAGTCCATATTGAAAAAGCATTTAGAGAAGGCCAGAGTCAAGTGGATGGATGAGCTTCCAACAACACTTTGGGCCTATAGAACCACATACAAGTCTGCGACTGGCCATACTCCATTCACATTGGCATATGGCACTGAAGCAGCTATACCCATGGAACATAAAGATCCCTCTCATGGGGTGACTCATTATGATCCTAAGACAAATCAGGATCTCTTACTGGAATCGTTGGACTTTGTCGACGAAAAACGTGAAGAAGTTGATTTAAAGGCCGCTGCGTATTGGCACCGAGTCGCTCGATATTATAATGAAAAAGTTTGACCGAGAATCTTTAATGTGGATGATCTTGTTTTGAAGCGAGTTTTTCCAATCCTATCACATATGAATCCCACATGGGAAGGTCTGTACATCATCGAACGGAAGCTTGGAGAAGGAACCTTCAAGCTAGCGACTGTTGATGGCATGACACTCCCCAGAGCATGGAATAGCGAGCATTTGTGTCGTTATTACATTACGATCGTTTCTTTTGCATTTTAGTAGCGATTATTTCAATAAATGTTTCTCTTGTTGTTCTTGGTTTCAAACATGTAATAAGACATTCAGTTGTCATTATTTTCTACGATCGATAAAGGGTTGAAGCTATTTTACTATGAGTTATTAGTGTTTTGAATTTTGTAATTTTGTGAAAAATAGAATTTCATTGATATGTATGGCGTATGAATGCACATATAAAGAATTCAAAAGTCTCTAGGTCCCCAGAGCACGGACTAGAGTACTCTAAGTCCCTGGAGTGCAGACTAGAGTATAAATGATTCAAAAATCGCTAAGTCCCCGGATCGCGGACTAGCGTACTCTAAGTCCTGGATTGCGAACTAGAGTATAAACGATTCAAAAAATTTCTAAGTCCCCGGAGCGCGGACTAGAGTTCTCTGAGTCCCTGGAGTGCGGACTAGATTATGAACGACTCAAAAAATATCTATATCCCCAGAGCATGTAATAAAGTACTCCGAGTTTCCAAAGTGCGGACTAGAGTATAAACGATTCAAAAATCTCTAAGTCCCTAGAGTGCGGACTACAATACTCTAAGTCCTCGAAGTGTGGACTAGAGTATAAATGATTCAAAAATATCTAATTCCCCGGAGCACGGACTAGAGTACTTTAAGTCCCCGGAGTGCGGATTAGAGTATAAACGATTCGAAAATCTCTAAGTCCTTGGAGCATGGACTAAAGTACTCTAAGTCCTCGGAGTGTAGACTAGAGTATAAACGATTCAAAAATCTCCAAGTCCCCGAAGAATGGACAAGAGTACTCTAAGTCCTCAGAGTGTGGGCTCGAGTATAAATGATTCAAAAATCTCTAAGTCCCCGGAGCACGAACTAGAGTACTCTAAGTCCCCGGAGTGCAGACCAGAGTATAAACGATTCAAAAACCTCTAAGTCCCCGGAGCACGGACTAGAGTATAAACGATTCAAAAATCTCTATGTCCCCGAAGCGTGGACTAGAGTACTCTGAGTCCCTAAAGTGAGGACTAGAGTATAAACGATTAAAAAAAAATCTTTTAGTCCCCAGAGCGCGAACTAGAGTGCTCTGAGTCCTCGGAGTGCGGACTAGAGTATGAAAGATTTAAAAAATCTTTATGTCCCTGAGTGCGGACTAGAGTATAAACGACTCAAAAATCTCTAACTCCCCGGAGCGTGGACTAGAGTACTCTAAGTCGTCGGAGTGCGGGCTCAAGTATAAATGATTCAAAAATCTCTAAGTCCCCGTAGCGCGGACTAGATTACTCCGAGTCTCCGGACTGCAGACTAGAGTACAAACGATTCAAAAAATCTCTAAGTCCCTGGAGCGCGAACTAGAGTACTCTGAGTTCCCAAAGTGTGGACTAGAGTATGAACGATTTAAAAAATCTCTAAGTCCCCAGAGCGCGGACTAAAGTGTAAATAATTCAGGAATTTCCATGCCATGTGGAAGCGAACTAACGCTTATGCGATCCACAAAACTTTGGATTTCAATAAAAATTTGGATGATAAGCTAGACAATGAAAATCATGGAAAGCAAAGAAACAAAATTTTATTTACTAATTGAAGATTAAGTTCTATTTCAACTTCTCCGAAGTCCGGAGCAAAAGTCTATCTACTATGACTACAAAAAGAAAAGAAACAACTACGCGACTTAGATTTATCTAAGCCAAATATGGTATGACCAGAAAATAGCTACTTTTTTGACTTTTTCTCCTTCCTTGGCTTTTTTGAAGACTCCTCAATGAAAAATTTGCTCTTAGACCCCTTGATTCTCAGTGAGGTGGTATCCGAAGAAGGAAGATGGACCTTGAGAGGTGAGGTTCCACCGGGGAGAATAAACTTCAGGGGCCTATTTAAAGGATCATTAAGTTCCACCACCCGAGGTTCATTCTCAACATCATCTTTCTCTTTCTCCTCTTTCGGATTCTCTCCTTCATGCTATGTTTTGAAGTAGGTTATGAGGCGCCTGTGATTTCAACCTCGTCATGTTTGTCTACAGGTAAGGGATTCTCGAGCTTGTCCTCATCAAGCGCCCCGATTACTTGAGCATCGGGTCTAGGAGTATCCCCAGTATGAAGTGCCTCTACCCTTTTCTCTTCCCTCTCTGTGGCGGCATCGCTCCTTTGAGTTGGTTCGAGATCAGAGTGGCCTACATGAAATCATAAAAGATGAATGTTAGAATACACCAATTACCCACCAAAAGTGATGGTTCTTCGAACTCTTGAGGAAAAATTACATATCGGCTTCTAGATGACTCTCAGTAGTTATGGGAGTCTCACCTTCCGGAATAGGGGATAGAATTTAAACATTAAGCCCTAGCTTCTCTAGGTCATAGCCAACATGCTGCTCGAAAGGATCAAGTGACGAGCAGCCAGCCGATTGAGCGAAAGGAGGAACTGAAGGCTCAGTTTCGGATGGGCCAGCAATATCTTCCGTTTCTTTTGATAAGGGGGGTCTCTTTCGAAATGAGCTTTCTCCCCAGATATGTCGGAAGGCTCATTTCCTCAAAGCATTTCCTTCACAAGAGCTTCTTCATCAACCTCTTTGGTGCCCATCTCAACTCTTTTAATTTTTATTAAGTATCCCATGCTATAGCCAATGATTCGAGGTAACCCTCGCCTAGAAAAGTTAGGCATGATGCATGAGGACTCGAGCATTATACTCAGCAATGAGCGGATCAAATATTCTCTACCGGCTTCAGTAGCAGCCTCAAGGCAAGAATCAACTTTTGAGAGCGCCATTCTCTTACCCTCCTCGTGAGCTACCTCCTTCAGCGCTTTAGCCTTAGAAAGTTCCGCATCAAGCTTCGTCTTTAGGAGTCCTATGCCGACAATTTCATCACAATATCATTGTGACTCTTCCTATGCAGCAGTTTTCTCTTCTTTCTCCTTAAGGAGCAGCTCCTCTAGCTCTTTAACTCGTCGAGCGAGAGTATCTTTTTCTTTCTGAACGGAGTCTTTCTTTAAGTCTAGAGTGCCACTATGTTGGATTACCTCATCAATTTCCTTTTTGTGAGTGGCCTCCAAATGACTGACTGCCTCGGCTATATCATTGGCCTTTTTCTATGCGACCTCAAGTTGAGACTTGTACGAGGATAGTTCTTCATCCTAGGCTTTAATGACTTCTTTGTCGTGAATGGTTTCAAGCTTTAGAAGATCGATTTCATATTGACGTTTCATAGAAACCTCTGAAACTTTCTCCGCCAATGAATGAACGTGCCTTGTTGGACATAAACATCATTATTGTAGGCTATGATGCTTCGTTTGACATTCCCTGGAATAGGACGAATCGTAGGAAGAAATTTCAATCCGTCGAAGCATATCTTTGGAAATGTGGCCTTAAGCTCGGCTAATTTTTCTATTGTCAATTTGTCTAATTGGATTCACAGACTTCTTATGGGGCTCACGAGATTGGTTAGTGCTTGACGAGCCAGAATGTTGGTCATGAGGAGCTTCGGATTGGGATCTCTTCTGAGCAAATTTTTCCCTAATATGCTTTGACTGAGGGAGAGGACCGTTTGGATATAAGGAATGACTGTAAGTTCTCCTTCTGGAATATGATGACTCTGTGTGATGATAATCTCTATCGCCACTGTCATCGCTATCTCATCGTCTCCTTGATCCTAAATCCTGACCGGAATAATGGAAGATAGAGGACCCGCGAAGGTGGTCAAAGCCGTGTGTACGTCCCATATCACCTGCACAGAGCACCAAGTGAGGACGAGTTAGTGGAAATCATATGATGACTAAAATTTAAGTGTTGGGTGAAGTGAAAGTGTTTGCGTGTGTCCATGTGCTTCCCCCCGATGGACCAGTGTTTTTTTTTGCTTTACTTATTGGAGTTTTCTCTCCTTGATGATGAGCTTGATCGCCTTCACCGCTTTTCATGGGCGAATTGATGCCATGTCCCCTGGGTCGTTGAAGCCGTAATTCAGTAAGTCGTTAGGGATGATCAGGTCTGATAGACCTTTTAATGAACCCTCTAAATTTTGGAGAGACGACTCCTTTTCAACCGGAGTAATTGTAACTTTAGAAGTTCCGCCTACTGTTTTCTTCTTCAACTTGTAGGCTAGGCTCTTTATCCTCTTTGAAGGGGAAGGTGGTCTGTCGATGTCAGGAGCGTTAGTTACTGGTGCAAAATCAGAACCTATGTTCTCATCGATCGCTTCCGGCACCTTGGCCTCTTTAATTTCACCTTCCTCCGATGTATTGGGGGACCCTTCTATATTGGGCATCAACGGCCCGACCTTCTCTTTGCCTTTTTCCACAACGGATCCGGTTATAGTAATGCCAGTTAGGAGGCTAGTTCAAAGACCCTCTGCCAATAAGCCAAACTTTGAAAGCAATTCGTTGGAGATAACGGATTTAATCTCCTGATCGCCCATGGGAATAGCTCGAATGGCCTCGACGGCCTCAGAATACCCAACGCCTTCGAGTCGTGGACAGATACCTATAAAAGTCGAAGGAAGTTTAGAAAGGATTCACTTTGAGTCTTAGACAAATATTAGTTTAGGAATGAAACTTACTCCCTTCTAGTCATCTTCTCGCAAAACCCAGAGGGCGGCGTACATAAAACCACTCTTGCTTATACTGGGAAAATTTACTCCACGCCCCTGGCCGGATTTGACATTTGGATTATGGCTTGAAATATGAAGGATTAACTGTCACACCATCTTTTGAAGCGGTAGATATAGTGGATATCCTTAGGAGTTGGGAGTCTGAAGAAGGTGCTCATGAAGAGGACACAAGTGCCATGAATGAACGCGTGACTATTGGGGCGTAGCTATGCCAGAGCAATCCCGATATACCGTAACACTTCACGAAGAAATGAATTTAAAGGTGGCATACTTTCGACCCAACACATGAATTTGTTGCATGTTATATACCTGGCTAGAGTTAAGTGAGGTCGATCTTATCCTAACGAAACTAAAACATCATCGAAAGGT
Source organism: Allium cepa (assembly GCA_030765085.1). NCBI lineage: Eukaryota > Viridiplantae > Streptophyta > Magnoliopsida > Asparagales > Amaryllidaceae > Allium > Allium cepa. The sequence continues at coordinate 116,601,689 of CM060943.1, forward strand.
ATTCAATGAATTGAGCACAATCGACGAAGAGCAGCTTCGTCGATTTTTGAAGCTTGTGGATCTATAGGATTATCCAGGATAAATGCTCCGTCTATAACATCAGGAGCTGGGCCTATAACAACAACAGATGGATCTAGAATACCCTGTGTGTAGAAGTTGTCGGTGGATTCGACGTTCCTACTACCTCCTATTGAGAACTTGGCTCAGGCTTGTTAGCAACTGTGGCAGAGTTTGACCTTCTGGACATCTTCAATGAGCGTTTAGTATGGGTAGATACCTGTTTAAACTATACTTTAAAGACAATAGATATCAGATATAACTACAGTGATATATCCCACCATGTTGTGTGTGAACTAGTGCGATGACTCAAACGCGAGTGCAGAAAAACTAAAGCTTTAAACACAAGTGTGATGTGATAGACTTTAAATTATTGTCCTCGGAGACCATCATCGCTGACCATCTCCTGCAGTTTGTTATATGGTTGACAGTAGTAGTTGCAGAGTCAAACATCGGCATCATATGGAGTGAAGGATGTTGTTCGCATTTGTTGAGTTAAGTTTGCGTTTAAGATCATTCGAGTTATGAGGGAGTTAGTTCAAATTAGGTCCATGGGCTTATATGCTTTGTTGTTTGTCATGCTTGGTCTAATATGCTCTGATTGATTATGGAGGTAAGTTACCTCGGTGTGTCTTTTGCTCGGGTTAAAACACTTTTGATTGCCGATGTCGACCTACTCACTTGCTATCTCACCCTAATTACTGACCGACCTCACTTAAACTCTTACCGTCCTATATCACCTCACTAGATGCCGAGATGCACTCACTACACTTGTTCTCGTCACTCACTCTCTAATCACTTAACATCCCACTAGGTTTAAACCGACCGATGTCCCTAACTTCACAACGAATCATGCTCTCTTTTTCAGTACCGGACAACTGCCTCATTCAACACATAGACCTACTCCTTTGGACTCTCACCGAACCACAAAGTCACACCTTATTACCGAACTGCACTCTCATTCCTCTTACCGTAACCAAACTGTATTCGCTCTCAGACCTCTGCACCGTTCCACTTCTTTTGATTTCTTCACCGAGCGACGTCTTCCTCCCGCTTCCTAAGTCCTAACCTTCAAATTATGGGAATAACAACTACTCAGAGATTATTTCTAACAACCATCAAAGATAGTTGAAGCCCTAGCTTAAGTCCATCTCTCCTCTTGACTCATCTTTTCTCCCCTTTCCAATTATCCTCTACCAATTCCTATAACCAAATAAAAAGGGAAAACACCTAATCGAGCACTTGAACTTCGTATACGATTCCGAGTTTGAAGTGAAATTTATACTTATGGAGAAACTTGTGGTTCGTAGGAGTTTCAAGTTGCTACGTCAAAGTGTTGATCAAATTTGAGGGCGACCAAGATCGCAAAGGGAGAGGTACGGGGCTTTGTGGGAACAAGTTAATAAATTTAGGAAAATAAGAAGGATGTGGGCTTGTGAAGGTAAAGTGAAAATAAGAAGAAGAGAAAAGAGAAAAGGGCAGAGCTTTTATATGAAGCGAAAGAAAGGTGAACGGGCAATTGCCTTCAGAACTAGTCCATGCACTTTGAGTATGTCGGTGGGGTGAGACAATATTCAGATTAGCTGTATGGGTCGGTGATGATATGCCGAACCACTTCTTGTCGAAGTACCTGAACGAGTGGGCCGTTCTCTTGAATGCCGATACACTCTTTGTTTAAAAAATAAAAGAAGAAAAAAGAATAGTAATAATAAAATAAAATGATAATAAAAAATATGTGTATATATGCATATATAAATATATTCACATGTAATGTTTAGAAAATCCACCATTATTCAGCCTTCGAGAAGTTGTATACACCCAGCTTTTGAAAAGCTAAAGGCAGCCTTTAAACAACGGACAATTATCATTCTGAATGAGCTAGCTTCTGAAAGCAAGGACTAATTGCTGATTCAAAGCTCATCATGTTGGTTCACATAATGCACTTTGGGGGGCAAATGTTACCCAACAACGTGGCCTAGCTACAAGGCGATAGTTGTTGAGGCTATGGTTTGGTCTAGATGGGATTCAAGCCAAAAGGGATGCAGAAGTATGAGGGTCCGGTTTAGCCCAAGTAGTATGAAAAGTGTATGGTTCGGCCTATATGTTCGGTTCGGCCAATATGTATGGTTCGGCCTAGGTATATAAGTGGTCCGACCCATATGTGTGGTTCACCTATATACACATATGTATGTTTAGTTCGACCTATATGTACAGTTCGACCTATATATATGGTTCGGCCTTTAAACGTGGCTCGGCCAAGGAAGGAAGGTCGTGTGTCGTTCGGTCTTATAGGGCAGCATGTATGGGTCTGCCAAGGTGGGAAGGTCGTATGTCGCTCGGCCAAGAAAGGAAGCTATAGAAATTTGGCATGTATCGTTCGATCAAGGAAGGAAAGAAACGACAGACCAGTCGATTGTGGTTTGGCCTTGCTGGTTCGATATGTACGGGCCGACATATGAGAAATGCGGATTACAGATCTTAAAGCTAGAATTAAAACTGGAGGGGGGTAAATAGCGTTTTAAGGAATTGCTAATTCTTTTTGATTTTATATTAATTTGAACACAAATGTATGCAATATTCAGACACGGATATGATCAAAGAATTAAACATAGATGCATATATAAAGTAAAATCAATAAAGCAAAGAACACACCAAATTTTATACTGGTTCGCAGTTACCCTACATCCAGTCCCGCAAAACAAGTATGGATTTCCTTTCAAAATCAATTCTTACGATTACACCCTCGATTTCAAGGCCACGAGGTACACTGCTCCAGATTCATAATCCTTTGGGTAGAGATACTTGATTTTACGGGCAACATGTTCACCCGATTGATTTTCCAGGCTACAATCGCACCTTTTCTCGCACGATTGATTACAAAGAAGTCTATAACTCTGAATAGCACTGGGATCTTGTTGTGATAGTGATAGAGAATCAAACCAGAGATGATCTAGTTAGATTCAATGGTGATTTCGGCAGAGAAATGGTGAAAATGTATATAAAGAAATGTGGAAGAAGAAGAGCAGTGAAATCAGAGAATATATATGAATGTAAATTCGTCTAAAAAGCCCCTATTTATAGTAGAACAATAGCCATGTCCATTCGTGAAAGGATATAATGAATAGACACTTTCTTTGAAATCCAAATTTTCAAAAAAACTTCACCTTGTCGACAAGGGTTCCTTGGGGTTGTCGACAGGCCTAAGTTATTTTTGGTAATTTGTTTTACTTTGGAAATAACTTATATCTTGTATCAAAACTATTTTAAACTTATAAATTTAATTAACTATAGTTAAAATACATAAATAAGTATAGAGAATAATATTTTGGTATATATAAAATTTTACTATAATTTTATATTTAAATCTAAGTATAAATATTAAAAGCTAAGTATATTATAATTAAAATATAGTTTAAAACCAAGGATAATTTGATATTGAAAATAAAGATTATTATGAGGCTAAAAGTATTTTAAAACCAACATGGATGTTTTGATTTAAAAAAAGATGATTTTGAAACCATTTTGAAAACAAGATATAATTTTGTAAAACATTTGAATAAAAGTTAGTGGATACAAAACAATGTTCCAATAGATTTTTTGTAGGTTTCATCCTACTTAGGGTTCCATCCCTTAAACGGGCTCGAAGTGGATTCCATTCCATGAATAAAATGGATTTTAAGATATCAGTGCTTTTCTAGAAGTTTTAACAAAATTCCTAACTAAATTACTTATATTGAAATCTTGAACTCTTGATAATCTTGATACCCATGAGTCTTGAATCTTGATATCTTCGATCTGGAGTTTATTAGTTCTTGAATCTCTATAGTGTACAGTCTTCATTCTTTGGTACCTGTATATATAACCTGCATATATATATATATATAAAAACAATAGTCTTAGTATTTATATTTTATAATCTTATTCTGAGGTTGTTGTCATCAAAACCAACTTCTCAAGGACTAACATGGCACGCCTGGATCGGTAAGCCTTGTGGAGATTGACAACTTCTTTGGTATACAACAGAGTGATGCGGCCAACGTTTCTATGCTTCGAGTCACATTACCACTTGCTTCGAGTTCCTTTAGGGTCTGCTTCGAGTCAGTAATGAGAAAACCACTGGGTCGGCTAGACTAGTTCGGCAACCACCGTTCACTATTAGAGGCTCGACAACCACCGTTAAGTATTGTAGGAAGTTGTCAGTAGTGGGATGGAGTATCTTGGTCATGGACCTACACAGGAGAACCAGCCTATCTTCGTCTATAAATATCGGGGCAGGGGTACAATGGAGAGGACCTTTCTTTGGGAACTCTAGGGATACTCTACCATTTTTGTACTCGTTAAAAACTTCCATTTAAGTTGTTCGTTTACGGATTATATCGGTATTCAACTGTTCAGTGAAGTAATAAAGATCATATTCAAAGTGGACGTAGGCAGTTACGCCGAACCACTATAAACCTAGTGTTTCCTTTTATGTTGTTCTTTTTACATTCAGTTGCGTTATCCCTCTGTTTTAATTTACTTTCTTCATTAATCTCGCTACACAACTCTGTTCAAGGGTGTTAGTGACCAATTTTGATGCTAACTTTACTATATCTAGCTTCTAATCTCCACTGTACTCTACATGTCGTCAACGCTTCCAAATCCTTCCACTCAGTTATCATTGCCAACATTGCATTTTGGTGCTTTCTGCTAAGCGCCGCTACCCTATTACCTTTTCCTGGTGTGTATTCAATACCAAAATCATAAGCAGCAATAAACTCTAACCATCTCTACTGTCTCATTTTCATCTCCTTTTGAGAGAACAAGTACTTCAAAGGCCTTCAATGCAAATATCACTGAAGCTAATTCAAAATCATGCATTGGATATCTAACCTCATGCGGTCTAAGCTGTCAAGAAGCATAAGAAATCAATTTACCTCTCTATATTAACACAACTCCTAATCCAGTTTCGAACGCATCTGTACATACTACCAAATCCTGATTCCCTTTCGAAACAACCAATACCGGTGCATGAGTCAATAACTGTTCCAAGCTCTGGAATGCTTCCTCACACTTATCGGTCCAAACAAACTTCACATCCTTTCGCGTTAGCTTGGTCATCGGTGCTGCTATCCACTAAAAATCCTTTATGAACCTCCTATAATACCCAAACAATCCAAGAAAACTCCTTATCTCAGTCATTGACTCAAGTCTCTTCCAATTATTCACTGCTTCAGTCTTAGTCGGATATATACAGACAACCTTTCTCTGAGGCTACATGACCAAGAAACTTCATTTTCTTCTTCCAAAAATGACAATTCGAAAATTTCACCTTTAGCTGATGCTGCCTCAACGTCTCTAGCACTACTCAAAGATGAACTTCATGCACTTTTTCATCTCTACAGTATATCAAAATATCATCTATAAAAACCAACACAAATCTATCCAAGCACTCTCAGAAAATTCGGTTCATCAAATCCATAAGGAATGATGGTGCATTAGTTAGTTCGAACGACATCACTAACCATTCGTACGATCCATATCTGGTTCTAAATGCTGTCAAAGGAATACTATCCTCTACTACTCTAAGCTGATGGATACCTATTGTTAAATCCAATTGAGAAAATACCTTGGCTCCACTCAATTGATCGAACAAATAGTCAATTCTAGGCAACAGATATCGATTATTTATCATCTTCTCATTCAACTACGATAATCGATACATAACCTCAACGATCCATCCGGCTTCTTAATAAACACAACGACTGTTTTCCAAGGCAAACTTCTAGGCCTAATAAAATTCTTACCTTCCAGATCCACTAACTGCACCTTCAACTCCCTCATCTTAATAGGTGTCATCCTGCTTGGCGGTCTGCTCAATGGTTTTGCTCCACTCAACAAATCTATCTGATACTCACTGGCTCATTTTGGTGGCAATCTTACTACAGGTTCGAAAATGATAGTGAATTCCTTAACCATGAAAAATTGCTTCAACTAGTCTTCTACCTCCAAAACACCCAACAAAGCATTCGCCTCACAAATAGGGTTTTCTATGGTATATACAATCCGATCACTACGTTCAAGGTGTCTAAGCGATATTTTCCAATCGTGGCAAAATATCCTAGCATCGTATTTACTTAACCAATCTGTACCCAAAATAATCCTGAACCCTACGAAATCAAACAAATGCAAACTGCAAACAAATGTATGACCTAACAAATCAAACTCTAGGTGGTCTCACTTCATCCCTAGTGTCGTATATTCTCATATCAGATTTGTAACCCATAATGAAATAACAAAGTTTTAGGGTTCTAGGTTAAGCTTATCTACCAATCAATGAGATATAAAAGAATGCGAGGAACTGGTATCAAAAAGAATGCTAACTGACATACCATGAATCAGAAGCATACATCCCAACACAGCTTTTCCTTTTTCCTCTGCCATTGGCCTTGAGGTTTCTGGCTCCAATGCATACACCTTGCCCTTCCCATCCTTAGCAAGCTCTTTGAACTGGTTCTTATAATGTCCAATTTGACTGCAGTTGAACCACCTCACCTTTTTCTTCCCTGCAGCTTTCTTTCCTTTGCCCGTTCGATACTCATGGACATAGTGTCTCTTCTTATCACACTTACAAACGACTACTTATGTCTTTCCCTTTTTAGCAACTCCACCCTTCTGAGCTCCTTTCTTGTGGAAAAACATTCTTTTCTGATTCTGCCCCACCTGGACTTTGTTTGCCTTATTTCTCTCCAGAAAAGCAAGCATCTCCTCATTCCTCAGAGCCATCTCTACTACAACATCACACGGGTCTCTGATATGTGGTGATGTAGCCTTTGCTAACTCAGGCTTCAACCCCCTGATCAAATTCTCATTTCTCTTAATATTAGTATCAACCATAGCATAGCTATATCTTGCTAGCTCCTCAAACCTCCTTGCAAACTCAAGCACAGTCATGTCTCCCTGCTCTAATTTAGCAAACTTTCTCAGCAGCACATACTTAGCAACCTCCGACATAAATCTTTCCTCAAATCTCCTTTTGAACTTGGTCCATATCATGGTCTCCTCATTAACTCCAACTGCCACACTATTCCACCAGTATAAAGCTGCTCCATGAAGCTATGTCAAAGCAAGCCTTCTCTTCTGCTCATCATTGAGCCTCAAATCTATAAAGATTCTCTCACAATGCAACAACCAATTTTCTACTTCGATTGCGATCTCAATACCAATAAATGGCTTTCCTTCCAACCGAGCATAATCTCTACTCAGAATAGCATAATTGTTGACTACTGGAGCTATCTAAACTCCTCCTCCACTACTCCAGCAGCAATACCTGCTCGCATCATGTTTACAAAGAACAGATATTGCTCCCATGTCAACTTGCGGGACTCCAACACCAATATTTACAACTTGTGCCTGACCTTGGTTCCTTCTTCGTATTCAGTTTGGTATTTCCCTTTGTAGTGGTGCTTCCCCTTCAAAGGTTAACTCTTCCACTTCTAGTGTCCATATCTATATTCAAGCCTCATGAGATATAGAAGAATAGCCAAAGAGAGATAAGAGAATAGAGATATATCGTATATTAATATATAGCACATGCAAGTACGTTACTATAGCGTTAACCTGTTACCCCGATCTTACATCTAATTCCTTAGGATTGTGTTTTCAAAAATCATTTTAGTTTAAAGTTTTTCATAAACCTATGCTCTGATACCAAGTTGTAACATCCTCTATTTGGAGGCCCAAAGCTAAGCACTGCATATGCTGCGGTCATCTATAGCATTAACTTTCGGTGACTAAATATGGTAATGTTAATGGTATTCATAATATCAAAAGCATTTGAATATGAAATAAAATCATCACAGATTAAAACATTCTTCTGATACATTTCGAAACAACTTTTCACATCCAAGTTACATAATACCAAACATTCCCAAGCTCATATCAAATATAATTATTACATAAACGCCAAGAGCAATATATGAAGATGCCCCCTTGGTTGACCAGAGTACTATAGTTATAATTGACTTAATACACGATAATGGAATTAAAACAAACAAAAACAACAATTCCTAAATAGCTATCCATCAGCCTCTTGCTCATCTTCGGAAGCTTTATTCGTCAACTTGCTAAACCTGTAAATCCTCAGCCCTGAGCCTACTCCAATCAATTTTGAGCACCTGGGAGTTTAATGGGAAAAACATTAACTTTGAGTTAGCCTTAAAGCTTGGTGTGAATAATACTATACATCTCCATTATTTGATATTAAGTGAGACTACGCCGCTTGGCGGAACGGGTTTCCCCTTACTATTATCTATTTAAGACATATCTTTTGAAAATCTTAATCCTACAACCAAAACTGGTTAAACCAATAATACCGATATCATTAAAGCAAATAAATTGGCTAAAAAATGGACTATCTGTTCGAACAATATAGTTTTGTTTGGCTAACTATTAACCTTTGGCTGACTTGGGCCTACCAAGCAAAACAAACAAATATCTAACTTCTGTTAGATACTTCTCTCTTGAACGGTCTGTCCCTAACTTACATCTCCATGGTCAACAGACCCTAATAGTTTTGCGGGCTCACTAATAATCTATCCTCATTCCGTATATTCCTTTCTATGTATAACATCAGTTTAGACTTACCTGTGATAAAGCCCTACAAACTGGAATTTTGGACTAAATTAGCTAAAGGCTAATAGCTAATATATAGGCGCATCCCTATGCCAGTACCATTTGGTATTCTAATATCTGAGTCATTTTTCTTATGGTTAACTACCCATAAATTTTCCTTGAAAACCATTTCCTTCAAATTGATTTAAACCTTTAAATCATTCTTTAAACAAGGAAAATGTACGCTATGCTTTACTTAAATCATCTTGCCATGTTACATATACTTTACAAAAAAAATTGTTGATGAAAACATATTGTAGGATCGATTTCACCCTAGAGGTGGGGTGAACAGGGTGATGGTATTAATTGTAAAAATTAATTGCGGAAGCTTATAAAATAATTTCAACACAGATCACAGAATAATAGCAGCACAGATAATAGTAGAATAATAAATGCAAAAATAGAACGACACAGAATTTACCCAGCTTCGGCAAAACCCTGTCTATGTGCTGCCCCCAAGGTTTCTACTAGAAATTAAGTAGTCACACGCTTACACACGTAAACTCGCGACACCTGCTAATGACTAACCTAACTCTACGCTCAAACCTTGCCGCAACTCAGCCACTGAGTTGCGAATTCTCAAACTATGCCACGTAGTTTGTCCTCTAGTCACACGACTAGTAATTACACAATTTTTAAAAGAAAATACAATTTAAAAAACAATTAAAACAAAAACAACCCTAATTTTAAAATAAAAAAACCCTTATAAACTTAAAAACATAAAGCCGACCCCTTTATTATTTGGCCCATTCCTTTTTTGTTAATGGCGGCTTTGTTCTCGTCTTTGCAAATTAGGGCTTCTTTGATCATTCCTCTCTGTTAAATTAGGGCTTGTAAAAATTGAGGCTGTCGACTTCGATTGAATGATGGTTTATTGTCCCTTTCTTTGTCAATTGATTATCTCTCTGGTTAGCATATGGCTGCCCCAATTTTGGATCGAGTTCGATTTCTGACTTCGGTATGTAATTTATCCTTTTTGTGCTTTAATGATTTTCGTACTTGAACTCGATGATTAATTGCCGATGATGATTGTGGGTTTTATATGAGTTCGATCTCCTTTATTTGCGTTCGTATATATTTGTTTGAATTTGTCAATTAATTTGCTCGGCCATTTGATTTCGTTTGGATGTTGATGATTTCACTGACTAATCAAATTCGTACAAATGAAACTTGCTTCTCACGATATTGATTTTTGACTGGTTCATTTATACTGCTTTGATGATTTCTAACTTCGTTCTCTGATTTCATGAGTTTCTGAGCGCTTCGGCCTTGACTTGAAACTTCAATTATCTGTACGCTTGATCGCTGTTCATCATTGCATTGCTTCATCATACTTCTGTATTTTCATTTTAAGTCTTGGCTGTAGTTGCTTGAGTATTTGTATTTGTTGTATATATGATGTAGTCTGGTTTTCCTTTGATAGTCTGCATTGCATCAGGAGATTCATTTGAGACGAGTTGTTGTCTTCATTGTTGACTGCTTGGTTGTATATGCAGTTTTACATGTTTTGTGCACTTGCTTATTGGAGCTGCTGCGTGATTCAATGATATGCTTGAAACTGATCTTGGAGTTTCAGACCATATATGTGTGTTTGCTTTCATTCGATGTGCACCGACTTGAGTTGTTGCTATGTGTTCATGTATGTTTGCATCGACTTGTACTTCGAGTCATGTTGAACTCTGTTGTGATGTCAGTTGCCTATGTAGTTTGACTTAGACTTCAATTGAACTTGCTCTGTGCCTTGTCTGGTTCATCCCGACTTGGCTTGACTCTGACTTGTTCATTGATTTACTTCTTGTGTTCCACTTGCACTTGTATACAGTTGAGATTCTGATTCAACCCAGATCATTCTGTTCATACATTTGTAGCTGAAAGGCAGCCTTCGTTTTCTTGAGTCTGATCTGGTTAATTTTCTTCATGCTTGAGTTTGAGTTGTTTTTATGTGTACTCGAGTGTATACTGTCTAGACTGTTTGAATGCATTTGGATTTGTTTTTCGAATTTGAACTTAAGTTGAATCCAGCTTGTAGCTCGGATTTGACCTTGTGCCGAAAGTTGTCACATTATTTTATTGCACTTGAGTTGAATCCGGTATATTGGATTTGACCTGTGCTCACCTGTCCCTGTAAATCAATCAAGTGTATATTTCGGTGTGCACGGCCTTGTGGCATGTACAGTGATACACCGTGCATGTCAAATGTTGTTCGTGTATGATGAATTGAAAATTAAATGATGACAAACAATCCGAATATTATTTTCAAAATCCACATTTTGTTTAATACTGCAAAAATATTTCCTTTTCAATTTTACAGCGTCAATATTTTTTTTTGCCGATTGCTCAGATGTTGGATTCAATTTGAAATAAAGTTGAAGATAAATACGAGTGTGAGTGATATGTAGTGAGGTTAACTGTAAATGTGAAATTGTGATGTAATCAAAGTTGTACTGTAATTGAATATATATAGTGAGAGCTTGAACTTTGTACTATTCAAAGATTGTAATAAATATTTGTTTGAATAAAAATTCTGTTTGAATTCAAATTCTGTGTTATTTATTTTTATTCAACAAATATTTATTCAGTCTATGAAAAATAAAATAGTACATTAACAAATACATTTACACGAATATATATATATATATATATATATATATATATATATATGTTTATTATCATCAAACTAAAATCATGTAATCGCATATTCAACAATCTCCCCCTTTTGATGATAACAAACATATATTTAAGATTTTGAATATGTTAAATGTATTTGATCATTGATATGCCCTAATTGCTCCCTCTATTTAAATGCTTCCTCTCTACACAAAGCTCCCCCTACATATATGCATATAATTAAAAATATGCAAATGAGCCTAGATGCAAATGAGCCTAGATGCAAATGGAAAATATTTGACCTTTGCTTGATTTTATTTGACAAAATATTAACTTTTCTCTCCCCCTTTTGTTATCAGCAAAAGAGTAATAGTATTAGAGAAAATAGAGATAAAGTGATCGATATTAATCCAACGTTAAAACTCAATTGAATATAAATATTAAATTTCAATAAAAAATCATAAATACTTTGTTGGGCGCATATTCCACTTTCAGAATGATGGGAATGATGTCATCATATAAAACCTTGCAGTTGTGTCTATTTGTGGTATGTTTATATCAGGAATTTGAATATCTACTAACCATGCATAACCGTTAGGACTTTTAAATGAGATTAGTAGTATTCCAATTTTACTTTTAAAAAAAATGAATTCAAGTATCTTCTAACCACGCATAACCGTTAGGACATTTAAATGGGATTAGAATCAACTTGTTTATTTTAGAAATCAATTTTTGATATGCGTTCCATACATACATAACCGTGAGGACTTTTAAATGGGCATGAAAGCACATAACAGATTCCAAGCAATTCACCCATGCATAACCGTGAGGACTTTTAAATGAGAGTGAATACTTTGGTATTTATTTTTTTATTTTTTTATTTTTTTATTTTATTTAAAAAAATATAAAATGAAAAACGAATGATTCCTGTTTAAAGTACCACATACCGACAAACTATATTGAATTTTGATGAGTGATGGTCGTTAGAAATATGATAGAAATAGAGATGGTCATGGAATTTTTACCAACAAAAAGTTTTATAACTCTTGTTTAAATTTCTAAAGAATTTTAGTAATTATACCGTCTCGAGTCATAATATATGATAAATATCAACACTCGTCACTTTTTCAATCACTATTTATCTTTTCGCTAATTATTAGGGAGTCAGATTAGTCAAAATAGTCATTTAAAATCAAATTAAAAAATAATTATGAAATTAATTTTTCAAAATGAATGATCTGAAAACATGGTCAAACATGATTTTCTCGAAGGGCTTATATGAGAAAAAACATTATGCTATTTAGAAATTATTTGAAATGAATAATATGCAGATATTTTCTTTAAAAAACGATGCAGTTACTAAATGTCTCAATAAAAATCACGTTCAACTTGTAATTTTTCTATCAACTAGATTACCAGTGTAATCTGCATCTGAATTTCTCTTTCACTCAAAATTATCACTAATTGAATTTGATAGACCAGATCATGAAGTGTGCACCAAAAATTTCAAAAATCAATTTTAATACCTTTTTAAATGACATTCTCTTGAATTTGAATTGAAACCGTGTAAATAATCAAAAACCGTGAATATAGAGTTAGCCATATTATAACCGAATGTATTATCATCCAACAAAACACTATTTTTAATCCAAACTAATATATACGAAGTAATTCAAAGAATCTAGAGATTTTCATAGTGCTTTTGGCATAAGAATATAATTGGCCAACAATTTTGAATAAGTCAGAATCAAAATCATCATTATTTCATCATCTCGTTATTGGCTGATTTAACTTAGATTACGATGCAGATTATCACATTTAATATGTCGTTCAAATAAATTACCATTACCTGTTTTACCTTTACGATATTTTTCGTTGTTGTCCATTGTGATTCTGTCACCTTTATACTAGGCTAAGGAACTTTGCTTTGTCGCCCGTTGTGTTTCTGGAATAGCCAGAATCCAGAGAACACTGTTGTTGTTCCTTAACCTGCCACCACACCTACACGATGAAAGATTTTTGTGACCTATTTGTTTTTATTGGTCCATGATTGTTAGTGGCAGAATATCTTGAAAAATAATTTTGTGGAGACCCAAAACTATTTATAATTGTTCCCTTCGGCACCCAAATTTGTTTAACTTTGAGAGATTTTATATTTGTGCCTTTTGGAACCCAAATCGGTATAGTTTTCATATTTTTGGGTCTATACCAACAATTATTGTGATTGTGTCCATATTTTCAACAAATTGTGCATATAGAATTAACTTGATTAACATTGCTTTCAACATTTTTAGATTGATTATATCCAAGTCCTTGTCTAACTATATAACAGTTTACTTCCCTAATAGCATATTCAATGATTTTTCACTTTTTGAAATTTATCTAAAGTCGTTGACAATTGTTGGACCTGTGTTTTGAGAGATTCATTTTCGTTTAACAATTGTATGCACTTTTTGATAGAATTCTCTCTCCTAGTATTTTCACTCTCTTTCAAAATCAGAATTTCATTTTCAAGTGATTTTATATTAATTTCTGATTTTTTAATTTCTTCTTCGAATGTTGGACACTTATCACACTTAGGGATCCTACTTTGATAGTTTTTAACTAATTGGTCAAGTTGTTCATTTAATTCTATCAAAGTATCTTTTTGTGATTCAAGTTTGGCATACTTCTCCCTAAGTCGTTCAAAACAGCCATTTACTTCGTGGAAATAAATAAGTAATTCAGAGTGAGTGAGTTTTGATACCTCGCTAGGCTCATCATAGTCGCTATCAGTTATATTTCCTTGAAGGCACATATCTGCTTTCTCACTCTCACTGCTAGAACTTTGATTATCTTCATCACTTGTATTCCACGTGGTTGCAAAACTTTTTCTTTTTGATTTCTTTTTAAAGTCGTGTCGATTTTGAGGACAATTGGGCTTGATGTGTCCGGGTTGGTTGCACTTATGACAGATGATCTTCTGTTCTTCAGAGTAGTCTAGTGCTTTGGCTATTCTGCTTTTCACTTTTTGAATTCGAGCTGGATTTCTGTATTTGTAATTCCACCTTTTGAATTTCTTTATTAATAGCTCCAATTCTACTGCTGCATTATCATCATCATCACCATCAATTTCTGTTGTTCCTTCAAGAGCTATTGATTTCTTTCGAGTGTCACTTCCTTCACGCTCTTCCTTGAATTTCATTTCTAGCTCATAAGTGGTGAGATTTCGATGAGTTCTTCAACTGTCATTTGTTTTAAATCTTTCGATTCTTGAATGGCAGTCACTTTTGCTTCAAATTTTCATGGAAGGACTCTGAGGATTTTTCGGACTATCTCCAACTCTGTGTATGATTTTCCGAGAGCTTTTGATTTATATACGATATTGAAAAGTCGTTCATACATCTCTTTGACATTTTCTTCCTTCGCCATTATGAAGTTCTCATATTCGCTGCTTAGCATGGCAAGGCGAGATTCTTTGACTTGAGATGTTCCTTCGTGAGTCACCTCTAGTGTGTGCCATATTTCCTACGCAGTTAGACAAAGCGAGATATGATTAAATTCAAATTGATCCAATGAACAGATAATAGAATTCATAGCTTTAGCATTAGTATTTTGTAATTTATTTTCTAGTTCTGTCCATTGTTCCTTTGGTTATCTATTTCCTGATTATCTATAGTTATAGTCGGTGCTCTATAACCTGTCTCAACAATATTTCAAGCGTCAATGGATTTCAGAAAAATTTCCATCCTATTTTTCCAGTAAGCATATTCACCATTGAACATTGGTGGCCCAACTATAGACTGACCCTCAGCAAAAGCATTATTGAATGAAGCCATTTTAAAAATTCAAATTTTTAAAACAAAAATTGGTTTTTGAAAAAACAAAATTTTTTAAAACAAAAGTTGACTTCTATTCCTTGCTCTGATACCACTTAAAGGATCGATTTCACCCTAGAGGGGGGGTGAATAGGGTGATGGTATTAATTATAAAAATTAATTGTAGAAGCTTATAAAATAATTTCAACACAGATCACAGAATAATAGCAGCACGGATAATAGCAGAATAATAAATGCTGAAATAGAACGACACAGTATTTACCCAGCTTCGGCAAAACCCTGCCTATGTGCTGCCCCTAAGGTTTCTACTAGAAATTAAGTAGTCACACGCTTACACACGTAAACTCGTGACACCCGCTACTGACTAACCTAACTCTATGCTCAAAACCCTGCCGCAACTCAGCCACTGAGTTGCGAATTCTCAAACTACGCCACGTAGTTTGTCCCCTAGTCACACGACTAGTAATTACAAAATTTTTAAAAGAAAATACAATTTAAAAAACAATTAAAACAAAAACTACCCTAATTTTTTAAAAAATCCTTATAAACTTAAAAACAAAAAGTCGGCCACTTTATTATTTGGCCCGTTCCTTTTTTGTTAATAGCGGCTTTGTTCTCGTCTTTGCAAATTAGGGCTTCTTCGATCATTCCTGTCTGATAAATTAGGGCTTGTAAAAATTGAGGATGTCGACTTCGATTTCTCGATTGAATGATGGTTTATTGTCCCTTGCTTTGTCAATTGATTATCTCTCTGGTTAGCATACGACAGCCCCAATTTTGGATCGAGTTCGATTTCTGACTTCGGTATGTAATTTATCCTTTTTGTGCTTTAATGATTTTAGTACTTGAACTCGATGATTAATTGCCGATGATGGGTTTTATATGAGTTCGATCTCCTTTATTTGCGTTCATATATATTTGTTTGTATTTGTCAATTAATTTGCTCGGCCATTCGATTTCGTTTGGATGTTGATGATTTCAATGACTTAATCAAATTCGTATAAATGAAACTTGCTTCTCACGGTATTGATTTTTGACTGGTTCATTTATACTGCTTTGATGATTTCTAACTTCGTTCTCTGATTTCATGAATTTCTGATCGCTTCGGCCTTGACTTGAAACTTAAATTATCTGTACGCTTGATCGTTGTTCATCATTTCATTGCTTCATCATACTTCTGTATTTTCATTTAAGTCTTGGCTGTAGTTGCTTGAGTATTTGTGTTTGTTGTATATATGATGTAGTCTGGTTTTCCTTTGATAGTTTGCATTGCATCAGGAGATTCATTTGAGACGAGTTGTTGTCTTCATTGTTGACTGCTTGGTTGTATATGCAGTTTTACTTGTTTTGTGCAGTTGCTTATTGGAGCTGCTGTGTGATTCAATGATATGCTTGAAACTGATCTTGGAGTTTCAGACCATATATGTGTGTTTGCTTTCAGTCGATGTGCACTGACTTGAGTTGTTGCTATGTGTTCATGTATGTTTGCATCGACTTGTACTTCGAGTCATGTTGAACTCTGTTGTGATGTTAGCTGCCTCTGTAGTTTGACTTAGACTTCACTTGAACTTGCTCTGTACCTTGTATGGTTCATCCCGACTTGGCTTGACTCTAACTTGTTCATTGATTTACTTCTTGTGTTCCACTTGCACTTGTATACAGTTGAGTTTTTGATTCAACCAAGATCATTTTGTTCATACATTTGTAGCTGAAGTGGCAGCCTTCGTTTTCTTGAGTCTGATCTGGTTAATTTTATTCATGCTTGAGTTTGGGTTGTTTCTATGTTTACTCGAGTGTATATTGTCTAGACTGTTTGAATGCATTTGGATTTGTTTTTCGAATTTGAACTTGAGTTGAATCCAGCTTGTAGCTCGGATTTGACCTTGTGCTGAAAGTTGTAACATTATTTTATTGCACTTGAGTTGAATCCGGTATGTTGGATTTGACCTGTGCTCACCTGTCCCTGTGAATCAATCAAGTGTATATTTCGGTGTGCATGGCCTTGTGGCATGTACAGTGATACACTGTGCATGTCACAAGTTATTCGTGTATGATGAATTGAAAATTAAATGATGACGAACAACCTAAATATTATTTTCAAAATCCAAATTTTGTTTAATACTGCAAAAATATTTCCTTTTCAGTTTTACTGCGTCAATATTTATTTTTGCAGATTGCTCAGATGCTGGATTCAATTTGAAATAAAGTTGAAGATAAATACGAGTGTGAGTGATATGTAGTGAGGTTAACTGTAAATGTGAAATTGTGATGTAATCAAAGTTGTACTGTAATTGAATATATATATATATATATATATATATATATATATATATATATATATATATATAGTGAGAGCTTGAACTTTGTACTATTCAAAGATTGTAATAAATATTTGTTTGAATAAAAATTCTGTTTGAATTCAAATTCTGTATTATTTATTTTTATTCAGCAAATATTTATTTAGTCTATGAAAAATAAAATAGTACATTAACAAATACATTTACACAAATATATATATGTTTATTATCATCAAACTAAAATCATATAATCGCATATTCAACACATATAACCTTTGAAAGTACCCCTTTCGAATCCATTGAAAGTACCCCTTTCGATACAAGTAAAACCTTAGGCCGAAGGCCAAAACTTACCCTTTAGAAACTATTCATAATAAACCTTTTGAAAAAATAGAAAACATCACCTTCGAAAGATTTAAAACCTTAGATATCCTATCTTTAAAACACTTAACATTGCCTTTCGTAAACATTAGTAACCTCCCTTTTAAACCTTTCGAAACCATTAGAGAACCACACCTTTGAAACCTTCATTTTGACCTTTCGAAATAATTAAATCCTTTGTTACCATCAAACATTTCGAAAGTATTTGGGTTCAAGTAAAAAATGTGGAAACCGTTCGAAATCATTTAAAATCTTTCCTTTGGAAATCTTTTTGGTTCTACCTTCAACAAAACAAAAGGGTCATAAAACAACTAAGAAAAAGTACTCTTTCAAAAGCAATTCCTAAGTAAAGAAGTGATGGTATTGAAACCAACCCTTTGAAAGCATTGGAGAAGTGGCAAAGTTTTAAAAATAAATTATAGTTTCGAAACCATTTGCTTCAAAGGTAGAAAGTTGCAGCAAGGTGTTTCAGTCCCTTCGGTAGCATTACTTAGAAAAAAAGACGCAACATCATTGGAAACCATTCCTTAAATCAATTTGACCCAGTCGGAAGCCACCAAGTCAAAAGCATTCCTTTCGTAAGCAAAGCAGGTGCACTTCCATTTGAAAGCAAAATAGCGCTTCGACCCCATTGGAACGCTTTTGTTTCGACCCAATACCTTCCGCCTATATCCAATTCACTATGTGCCAAATCATTAATACTATATGCGTTAGTTTTGATGATGATAGAGGCGGAAGTACCCAATCAGAACATTGGTGCCGAAAGTGGTGAAACAAGTAATAAGCATGTAAAATCTGATTTTTAGCATTTTAAAGTAATCTTTTCAACTAGCCTGCCTTGTTTTTTAAAATATTATTAGTTGTTGATTTTGTTTTCTGAACGTACTGCCAAGTTTTAGAAATAACTAATTAAATTATTTAAAAAATACCCCTTCTCCTTTTATAAATATATAATACATTTAACTCTCATACCTTATATAATTTTATATATCTATTGAAACACTTAGGAAAATTCTACAAAAATTCTTATAAATCATTTTTAATATGTTTTCTAACATATATGAAATTCAGATCCAAAACACATATAATTTAGCCGTAAATTATTTTAATCCAATTATCCATTTTCTTCACTAGAAAATTAATATAAAATCCAAATTAATTCAGAAAATTATGAAAGTTGAAACCCGTCTCTAAAATATTATTTTGGATCTAGATCTAAAATCGCAAGGAATTTGGATGTTTAATAGGGTTTTCACATTAAAACATATCATAAAATCTACATGAATTATCATAAATCATCAACAAGCATATATAATCATTTCAACATTCAAAAACATGGAAAAATCTTACAAAATAGTTCAGATTCAACTTAAAACCAAAAATAATAGAAAACATGAGATGTAGTCATTATTCATCTTAGCTTTGTGATTAAGGAGTTTGAGATTTGAGAATGGATTAATTATGTTGATTTAGCTTCTTCCTTTTGCTTATCTTCCTCTTTTTCTTACTTAATGGTAGCCGGCCTCTATTTTTAATTTTTTTTTGATAATGAATGTGTAGAATGAACACAGCTTACGGGTTCAGGGTATTAGAATATGTCTTTTACCTATTTTGCCCATTATCTATCTTTCCTTGTCTATTTCATTCTAATTCATTTTAGTTTAATTTTTAACGTGGCACGACCATCCTTACTAATCACAAATCCCAATCCCCTAACCATTACATTATTTTATTTAATTTAACCAATTAAATACCCTAAATAATGTTTCTAAAAATTAAGGTCGAAACACATGGCTAAACTACTAGATGAGGGGTAGCGAATAAGCATAATTGATCTCTACATTAATTAAAGTACATTATCAACATATACTTGTATAAGTCACCTTATATAAGATTTTTAATTTTCGTTGCTGGAATTACCTTTTAGTTATACGTTTATAACAAATATAAATACACTCTTATATGTATAATACAGTTTACTCATGCTAGGGCATTCCACTACCCCATATCTTAATGAGTCATGTCCAACCTAAGCCAAGGTTCTTCGGCTTTGATACCAGATGTAACGACCAATCTATTCGACCCCTAAATGTCGACATCAATACATCTGTGGTATTCTCGTGTGAGCATTCAAGTACTGGAAAGAAGATTGTTAGGGTAAAAGAAAAGAAAAGAAAACTAGAACAAGAAAGAAGGAGCACAATATCAGAATCTCACAACGGAACGATAACATATGATATTAAAAAATGGTACAAACTATCACTCTAAGACACATAGCATTTTAGAGTTACAATTTTAAATACTAGCATTAGCCTAGACATTTATGAGAACCTATCCTTACAAATGCTA
Organism: Allium cepa; assembly: GCA_030765085.1. Taxonomy (NCBI): domain Eukaryota; kingdom Viridiplantae; phylum Streptophyta; class Magnoliopsida; order Asparagales; family Amaryllidaceae; genus Allium; species Allium cepa. The sequence goes on from CM060943.1 coordinate 116,621,850, forward strand.
ATACATAAAATATATTAATGTAGCATACTACTATAGGTGAAACATTCAATTCGTCTCCTTGAGCTTTAATGAACATCAGTGAAAACCTGCCTCTCTTTGATTACTCGAAAGAGCACACGAGGTATTATAAAAAACAAAAATCACATGTCAGACTTGATATGAAAAACTCAAAAAATATGCGACCGATATATAACAGTACCTCGAAGACCGCCTGAAATGTCGTAACGGCTATCCCCTCAACTAAGCCACCATCTAATAAGTACATATGTTGATATAATAGATAATTCCTAGGGTGAAGAATGTAAATTCGAAAAATAGTTGCGATGCTTACATTGATCACACCATAATTGTGATATCCTGGAATCTCAAGAAATTTAAAATGTGATAATCTCCTTGATCAATAATTTAAATTTGTAAAATGGTTATTTCAAACAACAATTAATAATGTGATGTTTTTAAATATAGATATAAATGGATTTTAAAATAGAATTATTATTTTCAAGTTAATAAGGTGTTTGTTTAAATATATATATATATATATATATATATATATATATATTTGAGTTGGTTTTAAAATAGATTTTAAAATAAAGTTATTATTTTTAAATTTAACTAGTGTTTTTCTAAAATTAATATTTGTTTAAGTTGATTTTAAATTAGATTTTAAAATTGAATTTGAGTTTGAATTTAGATTTAAATTTGAATTCAAAAGGGATATATATCTTAAAAATATTTGGATATAAAAATATATGAATAAGGTTTTTATTTGAATAAGAATTGTTTTATATAATTTTCCTTAAAGAATATTATTGGTATAAATTTGGAAAGAATTTATTAAATAGTAAATAAATACAAAGGTTTATATTAACATTTAAAAATGGATTAAATATATTTTATATGACTTTATTTAGAATATAATTAGTTTTTATTTTACTTTCTTTTAAAGATTTTTATTTATATAAATTAAGAAAAGCATTTATTCATTTAGAAAGGTATTTATTAATTTGGAAAATTAATATAAAAGCTTTTAAAATCATTTAAAAATAATATAAAAATGAAATATTACAAGTGTTAGCTTCTTAATTATGTTAAATACACGTGTATGATAATTGCTAATGAAATTTGACAAATGTAAACAATTTGGACAAATGTCATTCCTTTTATTTTTATTTTTCTTTAATTTTAATAAACCATAATATACACTATATAAACATTCATCCCTTCTCTTCCATTTCTTTTTCTTATTTTTCATTTTCAAAGCAAGTAAACTTCACCTGAACTATATTTCTAAAACCAAAAACTCAACCTGATCAACTATTTCAAACCAGAAAATCAAATAATTCAAACTCTGTAAACCATTTAACAAGTCTGTAAATAAATTAAGCTTCAAAGCTTCAACCCAAAATCTGTAAGCAAGCCCGTAACAAATTATCAAATGCAACCTGAAGAAAAGTGTCAAGCAACCTTCTCAACAACATAGCAGTGACTAAGGATTTCCAGTTTCAAACTTTCAAGTTTCAAAATATTTTCTGCTACAAATTATAACATTCAAGTTTCAAACCTCTGCCTCTTTAAATACGGTGAGTAAACTGAACATTAAACACCTTAATTTTTTTACATGTGATAAATGTTTGAAGTAAACTTGTAATGTATGTTTTAAATATGTATGCATGTGTTTTTAATCTGATTACATATATATAAATAATTAAAACCTAAATGCATGAGTGATTCATCCGTGTGTATCTCTGTTCATGTTACAGAGTGTAAATTTGGTTTAAAATTTCCAATCCTTTTACCTATTCACTATTAAGTTTTGGATTTTAAACAAAATAGTTTAGTTTAAACATAATCTAAGTGCTAAAAACATGTACAAATATTTTAAGTTTGAAAATATGCTAGCATCTGGAAATACAGTAGCAAAATCCTAATAACATGATAAAACCAAATGTTGAAATTTGTTGATTCAAGTATATATCTTGAATCGTCTCTGGAAGATAAATTTTTTAAAAAGAAAATCATAATTTTTAATGTTTTATTGGGTGAGAAATTTTAAGTTGACTGGAAATTGGTTTTGGGGCAATTTTTGGCGATCATTGGGTGATGAGGTCTCGGGGTTTCGTCTAGAGATGGAAGGAAGTATGGCGAGCCTTGGAAAAATGGCTGGTAGGATTCTTGATCGTCGAGGCAACGCCGAGAGAGTGATTTAGGTTTTTAACCCTAGATAGGTCGGGTCTGGAAACAGAATTACTACATGTCTTTGGGTGATCGAGTGGAGCATGACTTGGGGAAAGGCTACGTGAGAGGTTTCCGGAGATGTGGTCGAAGCTTCAGATGTGCTGGTGGTCGGAGACGAGTGTTCGAGGCAGATACTGGTGATGGTTTTGGGTTCCAGTATCATCTTCCTTGCTCGATTTTGATTTGAGGCTTATGCGAGTGATTCGAAGGTCGGGATCGAAGGTCTGGATGTTGGTCGATGTGCTAGAGAGTGTGTCGATCGTCCGAGGTGGCTCTGACGATGGTGCATGTGCACGGTAAAGATTTTGGTGTCTCTTGTTTGGGTTGGGTTTTTGACTCGAAGGGAAGATCGTGTTTAGGGGTAGTGACTTGAGTTTGTACTCGAGTAGTTGTGGGTGTTAGGCCTGCATTTTTTTTACTTAAATATAAATCTAAATTTTTGAAAAAAGAAAAGAAAGAAGAAGATAGGTTTTTACTAGGGGCTAGACCCGAGGGGTCTTCGGGTTTGACCTGAAGCAAAAATGTTGAGCAATTTTAAAATTAAAATCAATATTTTTGAAATTTAAAATTAAATCTAGTTTAAACTTTCTTATATAAACTTACATTATATAATAACTGTTTCTTTAACAATTGGTTAAGAAGTTTTCAAATTAGTTTAATTTAAACTTTGTCAAGTAAGTTTAAAGTCATTTTAAAACTTAAGCTAGAAATTGAAATTTTAAGATTTTATAAAAGCAAGTTTTAAAATTAAAATTGAAACTAGTTTTAAATTATTACTTGATAATTTTTAAAGTATTCAAAGGAAGTTTTGGTAACTTTAATATATCAAGTTAAATGTTTATTTTATTTAAAACTTAATTAAATGTTTAATTAAGTAAGTTATTATAAAGGTAAAATATTGTAAATATGTGAATGATAATTAAATCATTAATGAAGATAATGTTTATCTTAAGGTTAACTAAAGTTTTAATGAGTTGGGATTAATTAAGTTAATTAAGAAGTTTAGGGTATAATTAATTAATTTAATTAGTTAATGTTAAAGGATTAATTAAGAAATTAATTGAAGTATAATTTATTAGTGATTTAGGATTTGTAATTAATAATTAAGGATTGAAAGTTAATTAATTTAAAGGTTAATTAAGTTGTAATTAAATATTTTTAATTAGATAGTTAATTAATGATTAGAGATTAATTAATTGAGTAATTAAGTGTAATTTAAGAATTAATTAATTAAGTAATAAGATTGATTAATTAAGTAATTAGAGAGTTGTTAATTAAGTAATTAAAGATTAATTAACTAGAAATTAAGAAGTACTTAATTTGTAATTAAGTTTTATTAATTAATAATTAAAGGATAATTAATTTGTAATTAAATATTAATTAAGGATTGATTAACTATTAATTAAGGATTGATTAACTGTTAATTAAAGATTACTCAACTGGTGATTAAGGATTAATTTATTTGTAATTAAGATTGTTAACTAATAATTAAGGTTTTTTAATTAAAAGTTAATGGATAATTAATTAGTTAACTAAAGATTAATTAATTAACAATAAGAGTAATTATAGATTAATTAATTTGTATTGAGAGATATTAATTAATAATTAAGTTTTATAATTAATAGTTAAAGGATAATTAATATGTGATTAGAGATTAATTAATTGATTGACAAAGAAATTAAAGGATAATTAATCAAGGATGATTAATTAAGAGGATGATTAATTAAGGGGATGATTAGTTAATGATGATTAATTAAGGGGATGATTAATTAAGGATGATTAATTAAGGTGATGATTAATTAATTAGTTAGTAGTTAATTAGTGATAAATTGAGCAGGATTAGGTGATTAATTCTTTAGTAATTAATTTAATTTAAATAAATTAAATTAATTATAACATGGATTAATAATTCCTATTTGTGGTTGATTGTTTATAGAATGTCTGGATTGGTTGATATCTATTGGATGATATTCTGTGATATTCTGTGATATGATATTGGATATATCTGTGATAAATGTGTGATATTTATCTGTGATGATGCTGTGTGAATTTAAGTACTGAATTGAATTGAAATGAATTGTTTAACCTTAAAACAACTTGACCTTTAAGAAACGTTTGGATTTCGATGAGACCGGGATCGGGTATCAAATTTGATTATCCAAAAACCACATCAATCCAAGTTAAACGATAGGTCGTGACATCTCAAAGTGAAGATCGAGATGGAGTTTCAGAGTGCAAGGGTTATTATCATTAACTCTAAGGGTGATTCCAAACTGAGTGTAACGAGATAATGCCTTTGGTTTCGTTCGAACCCGGAACGAACTTGTATGGATTGAATACTTCCTGAACATCGTCAGGTGGATGATGAGCATTCTAAGATAGATGTGTTCTATAAAGGTAATCGTAGCCTCAAGCCTCATCAACCGGGAATGACTAAAACAGAGGAGGTGCAGCAAGGCTAAGTGAGTCGCTCTCAAGTAGGATATGATCTTCCCCTGTATAGAGGGCCCTTTTTTATTTAGCTTAGTGGGCAATTGGATATGCAGCCAACTGTGGGGTTATCTTATTCGGGACTGTTCGGTAAGGGATGCTTCTGGCCTTGTGTTGTAGGGGATTTAGGGTGGATCCTCGGTATGGTGATCTAGGCCACGTACTGTGCCCGGCGGTACCCCAATAGCCCTACCATTGTATGGAAATCCAAATCCATCGCCCTCGGACATGATTGTATAACCCTCTTTGTGGCTAGTATGTTGGAATTTAATCATGTAACATTTTCAGCTATGTATATTTTTTTTTGAAAACCCTGGACCCTATTATAATATAACCAGATTTCCTATCAAATGTTTTGGTTATCGTAAGGGAAAAACTTGTCCGTATTTATTGGCAGAGAGTCTTACGAGATACCTTTTCTTTGAAAGGTTTTCCAAGTTAAATAGTTTAACCATTTACTCACACCAGACCCATATCTGACCTGGAGTTTATTTTTGTTTTCTTAAACTCTTGGGTACTCAAATTTTTATGAGTAGCCAAGTGATCAAGTTTTTCTTGACAAATATTGGATAGCATGGAGTAGGAGTCCAAACGTAGCTATATCTATCTATTTCCGCTATGTTGAAGTCCTTGTCTATTGTATATTGAATGTAATGGATTAGACATATCATTATAACTATCTAATGTGAAATGATGTTGTTGTATCTGTGTAACTCTGATGTAATGACTATGTAATATCTATGTGATATATTATATTTTGTTCCGTTTCCACTGTAAGAATCTGATATTGTTTAGTTCTTCTTCTATCTATTCTATTTCTACCTCTTTCTTTCTTATTGATGATACATCTTTCTGTGGAATGAAAGGCGGGTCGTCACACTAGGTATCAGAACATAGGTTGAGATAATACTTAGGCTTTGAAGTAGTGTCTTTCTTGAGAGCGCGTATTTGTAATTTTTATATAACTATATACCTATTTAGATTTGTTGGGTATCTATTCCAATTTCAATAGAAAAGTTTCATCTTTCTCTTTGTTTGGTTCACCGTCCTATCGTTGTGTCTAATCTTATAGGCGGAGTAACCAAGTTAGATAAAATCTGTAGAGGCTTAAGACTTTCTTATCTTCCCCATAGTTTTCTTGTGACCCTTTTATATTGGATTTTAAAGGGATTGATCTTATTTTGGATATGGATTGGATGGATAAGTATAAGGCTATCTTGATTTGTGATGTGAGGATTGTGTCATTGGAGACTGAGTTGGAAAGAATTGCAAAAGTTATTTGCGATGATTCCGAAGTTCACTGGAGTAATCTGTTGCATGGAAGCGAGGCATCTCTAGAAGGCGTAGAGTCCATCGAGGTGGTTAGAGATTTTTCGATGTTTTCGAGAAAGTGAAAGTTTTGTCCTCATCGGGAGATAGAGTTGTGGATCATCTTAGTTTCGGGAGTTTGTTGTTCAGCCTAGTAGAAGGATGGTGCCGAAGGAGAGAGAAGAGTTGATGTAGCAGACCCAATATTTCTTAGAGAAAGGTATGTCCGGCCTAGTTTTTTCAGTTAAGGTTCTGTCGTAGCCTTTGTGGCCAAGTTGGATAGATCTTTGAGATTTTGTGAATTTGATGAACTGAGTTTTTCGGGATGTGCCGTATAAGTTCATTCTCGTGTTCATCGATGATATTCTTTTCTACTTCAAGTCTGAAGAGGAGCACAAGCGGCATTTGGGTTTACTGTTAGAGAATTTGAGGAGGCATATTGTTTCTGGTGGGGGTATTTCTATAGATCCAGCCAAGGTAGCTACTATTCAGGAGTGGAAGCAATCGCAGACTCCGACAAAAGTCCGTAGTTTTTTGGGTTTGGCAGGGTCGTACAGGAAGTTTATCAAGGATATTTCTAAGATTTCTTCGCACTTAACCAAGTTAACTCAGAAATGAGCAAATTTTAAATGGACCTCGAGTGTGAAGAGGCTTTCTTGGATTTGAAGGCAAGGCTGACCAGTGCGCTTGTTCTAGCTATTCTTGATGGTAAGAGTAAGTTTGATGTCTTGCAGTGGTGGATGGATTGAGTCAAGAATGGTCAGAGTTCCATTTTTAAGATTGATGACCAAGGAACTTTGAGGATCAACGGAAGGATTTGAGGCAAGAGTTCTGTCAAAGAGTCTTCTAGTGGAAGGGTATGAAGAAGGATGTTGCTGCTTTCGTCAAGGAATATACGATCTGTCAGCAGAAGACCGCATGTTTGTTACAGTCTTTGGAAGTTCCGAGGTGGAAATGGGAAGTGATTTCTTTGGATTTCATCGACGGTTTGCCAAGGAACAAAGAAGGAAATGAAGAAGTATGGGTGGTTATAGACCGGTTAACCAAGAGCGTCCATTTTATTCAGGTTAAGGCAACCTGTACTACAGCATCTTTGGCGGAGTTTTTCTTGAAAAAGATTAACTGATTGCATGGTGTTCCTGTCAGCATTGTTAGCAACCGTGCTCCTATATTCTCCAGCAGATTTTTAGGATATTTTGTGATCAGCTTTGGGTTTGAGTTTGAGTTCAGCCTATCATTCCCTGATCGACGGTTAGATAGAAAGGCTGAATAGGATTCTTAAGGATACTAAGGGCTTGTGTTTTGAATTTTGATGGATCTTGGGAGGACCATCTGCATTGAATGAAATTCTCGTACAGTTATCAGGAGAGTATCCAGATGGCACCCAATGAAGCTTTTATGGAAGACCTTGTAGTAGATTCCCATCCTGTTGGGTAGAGTCAGGAGTTCGTCGTGTTCTTGGTCCAGATTTGATCCGTGAGGCATCTGCGGAGGTGGAGCTTATTTAGAAGAGATTGATAACAGCGCAGGATCGCCAGAAGAATATACAGACAAGAGACAAAGACAATTGGAATTTGAGATCAAAGGATTTAGTCTTTGTCAAAGTTTCCCAATTAAAGGAGCAATCAGATTTGGTAAGACGGGAAAATTTGCCCAAAATATATTAGTCTGTTCCGAGTGCTCGAGAGGATTAGTGTTATGGTCTACAGGATTGAATTGTCAGTCCAGATGGCTGGAATTCACAATATTTTTCACGTATCTCATCTGAGGAAATACGTGAATGATCCATCTTAGTTGGGATCTGCAGTTCAGTAGGATCTGATAGTTGAGCTGGTTTTTAAGCATGGTCTGATATTTGGTTCAGATTTATGGATCGGGGTAAGAGGAAGCTCTGGATCATAGTGGTATAGCTAGTTAAGGTTCTATAGAGTGAGGATTCCAAAGTTTATCTTAAGAAACTCTGGATAGTTTTAGGAAGGCTTATCCGGATCTGTGTCCGGATAGCTAGAGTTTTTTTTGAATGGATTGTTTGTTCGAATAAATTGGATTTTTTGATGAAATTGTTTGTTTGGTTGATAACGTATGCTTGATATGGTTGCTTAGATTGTTGAAATAAAATAAAAAGATTTTGGATTATCTTTTGTTTTAAATTTCGAGGACGAAATTCATTTAAGGGGGGAGGAATGTGATATCCCGGAATTTCAAGAAATTTAAAATGTGATAATCTCCTTGATTAATAATTTAACTTTGTAAAATGGTTACTTTAAACAATAATTAATAATGTGATGTTTTTAAATATAGATATAAATGGATTTTAAATAGAATTATTATTTTCAAGTTGATAAGGTGTTTGTTTAAGTATATATATTTGTGTTGGTTTTAAAATAGATTTTAAAATAAAGTTATTATTTTCAAATTTAATTTGTGTTTGTTCAAAATTAATATTTATTTAAGTTGATTTTAAATTAGATTTTAAAATTGAATTTGAGTTTGAATTTAGATTTACATTTGAATTTAAAAGGGATATATATCTTGAAAATATTTGGATATAAAAATATATGAATAAGGTTTTTAGTTGAATAAGAATTGTTTTATATTTTTTTCCTTAAAGAATATTATTTATATAAATTTGGAAAGTATTTATTAAATAGCAAATAAATGCCAAGTTTTATATTAACATTTAAATTGGATTAAATATATTTTATATGACTTTATTTAGAATATAATTGGTTTTTATTTTGTTTTATTTTAATGCTTTTTATTTATATAAATTTAGAAAAGCATTTATTAATTTTGAAAGGTATTTATTAATTTGGAAAATTAATATAAAAGCTTTTAAAATCATTTAAAAATAATATAAAAATGAAATATTACAAGTGTTAGCTTCTTAATCATGTTAAATACATGTGTAAGATAATTGCTAGTGAAATTTGACAAATGTAAACAATTTAGGCAAGTGTCATTCCTTTTATTATTATTTTTCTTTTAATTTTAATAAACCATAATTTACATTATATAAACATTCATCCCTTCTCTTCTATTTTTTTTTATTTTTCATTTTCAAAGCAAGTAAACTTCACCTGAACATCATTTCTAAAAGCAGAAACTCAACCTGATCAACTATTTCAGACCAGAAAATCAAAAAAATCAAATTTTGTAAACCATTTAACAAGCCTGTAAATAAATCAAGCTTCAAAGCTTCAACCCAAAATCTGTATGCAAGCCTGTATCAAATTATCAAATGCAACCTAAAGAAAAATGTTAAGCAATCTTCTCAACAACATAGCAGTAACTAAGGATTTCCAGTTTCAAACTTTCAAGTTTTAAAATATTTTCTGCTACAAATTCTAGCATTCAAGTTTCATGCCTCTGCCTCTTTAAATCCGGTGAGTAAACTAAACATAAAACACCTTTAGTTTTGATGCATGTGGTAAATGTTTGAAGTAAACTTGTGATGTATGTTTGAAATATGTATGCATGTTTGTTTTTAATTTGATTACATATATATAAATGATTGAAACCTGGGTGCACCAGTGATTCATCTGTGTGTATCTCTGTTCATGTTACATGGTGTAAATTTGGTTTAAAATTTCCAATCTTTTTACCTATTCACTGTTAAGTTTTAGATTTTAAACAAAATAATTTAATATAAACATAATCTAAGTGCTAAAAATATGTACAAATATTTTAAGTTTGAAAATATGCTAGCATCTGGAAATACATTACCAAATCCTAATAACGTGATAAAACCAATTGTGAAATTTGTTGATTCAAGTATATATCTTGAATCGTTTCTGGAAGATAAGATTTTTAAAAAGAAAATCATAATTTTTAATGTTGTATTGGGTGAGAAACTTTAAGTTGACTGGAAATTGGTTTTGGTGCAATTTCTGGCGATCATTGGGTGATGAGGTCTCGGGGTTTCGTCTGGAGGTGGAAGGAAGTACAGAGAGCCTAGGAAAAATGGCTGGTAGGATTCTTGATCGTCGACGCAACGTCGAGAGAGTGATTTAGGTTTTTAACCCTAGATAGGTCGGGTCTGGAAACAGAATTACTGCATTGTCTCTGGGTAATCGAGTGGCGCAAGACTTGGGGAAAGGCTGCGTGGGAGGTTTGCGGAGATGTGGCAGGAGCTTCAGATGTGCTTGTGGTCGGAGACGAGTGTTCGAAGCAGATTCTGGTGATGGTTTTGGGTCCAGTATCATCTTCCTTGCTCGATTTTGATTTGAGGCTTATGCGAGTGATTCGAAGGTCGGGATCGAAGGTCTGGATGTTGGTCGATGTGCCGGAGAGTGCGTCGATGGTCGGAGGTGGCTCTGACGATGGTCCACGTGCACGGTAAAGATTTTGGTGTCTATTGTTTGGGTTGGGTTTTTAACTCGAAGGGAAGATCATGTTTAGGGGGTAGTGACTCAAGTTTGTACTCGAGTAGTTGTGCGTGTTAGGCTTGTAGGTTTTTTTTACTTAAATATAAATCTAAATTATTGATAAAAGAAAGAAAGAAGAAGATGGGTTTTTTCTTGGGGCTAGACCCGAGGGGTCTTCGGGTTTGACAAGAAGCAAAAATGTTGAGCAGTTTTAAAAAGTTTTAAAATCAATGTTTTTGAAATTTAAAATTAAATCTAGTTTAAACTTTCTTATATAAACTTACTTTATATAATAATTGTTTCTTTAACAATTGGTTAAGAAGTTTTGAAATTTGCTTAATTTAAATTTTGTTAAGTAAGTTTAAAGTCGTTTTAAAACTTAAGTTAGAAATTGAAATTTTAAGACTTTTATAAAAGCAAGTTTTAAAATTTAAAGTGAAACTAGTTTTAAACTATTACTTGATAGTGTTTAAAGTATTTAAATGAAGTTTTGGTAACTTTAATTTATCAAGTTAAATGTTTATTTTATTTAAAACTTAATTAAATGTTTAATTAACAAAGTTATTATAAAGGTAAAATGTTGTAAATATGTGAATGATAATTAAATCATTAATGAAGATAATGTTTATCTTAAGGTTAACTAAAGTTTTAATGAGTTGGGATTAATTAAGTTAATTAAGAAGTTTAAGGTATAATTAATTAATTTAATTAGTCAATGTTAAAGGATTAATTAAGAAATTAATTTAAGTATAATTAATTAATATGATTAATTATTGATTTAGGATTTACAATTAATAATTAAGGATTGAAAGTTAATTAATTTAAAGGTTAATTAAGTTGTAATTAAAGATTTTTAATTAGATAATTAACTAATGATTAGAGATTAATTAATCGAGTAATAAAGTGTAATTAAGAATTAATTGATTAAGTAATTAAGATAGATTAATTAAGTAATTAGAGAGTTGCTAATTAAGTAATTAAACATTAATTAACGAGAAATTAAGAAGTAATTAAGTTTTATTAATTAATAATTAGGGTTTATTAATTAATAATTAAAGGATAATTAATCTGTAATTAAAGATTAATTAAGGATTGATTAACTATTAATTAAGGATTGATTAACCGTTAATTAAAGATTATTCAACTGGTGATTAAGGATTAATTATTTTGTAATTAAGGTTGTTAATTAATAATTAAGGTTTATTAATTAAAAGTTAATGGATAATTAATTAGTGAACTAAAGATTAGTTAATTAATTATAAGAGTAATTATGGATTAATTAATTTGTATTGAGAGATATTAACTAATAACTAAGGTTTATTAATTAATAGTTAAAGGATAATTAATATGTGATTAAAGATTAATTGATTGATTGATAAAGAAATTAAAGGATAATTAATCAAGGATGATTAATTAAGGGGATGATTAATTAAGAGGATGAGTAATTAAGTATGATTAATTAAGGGGATGATTAATTAAGGATGATTAATTAAGGTGATGATTAATTAATTGGTTAGTAGTTAATTAATGATAAATTGAGCAGGATTAGGTGATTAATTCTTAAGTAATTAATTTAATTTAAATAAATTTAATTAATTATAACATGGATTAATAATTCCTGCTTATGGATGATTGTTTGTAGAATGTCTGGATTGTTTGATATCTATCAGATGATATTATGTGATATGATATTGGATACATCTATGATAAATGTGTGATATTTATCTGTGACGATACTGTGTGAATTCAAGTATTCAATTGAATTGAAATGAATTGTTTAACCTTAAAACAAATTGACCTTTAAGAAACGTTTGGATTTCGATGAGACCGGGATCGGGTGTCAAATTTGATTATCCGAAAACCACATCGATCCAAGTTAAACCATAGGTCGTGACATCTCAAAGTGAAGATCGAGATGGAGTTTCAGAGTGCAAGGGTTATTGTCGTTAACTCTGAGGGTGATTTCAAAATGAGTGTAACGAGATAATGCCTTCAGTTTCGTTCGAACCCGGAATGAACTTGTATGGATTGAATGCTTTCAGAACATCATAAGGTGGACGATGAGCATTCTAAGATAGATGTGTTCCATAAAGGTAATCGTAGTCTCAATCCCATCAACCAAGAATGGCTAAAACAGTGGAGGTGCGGCAAGGCTAAGTGAGTCGCGCTCAAGTAGGATAAGATCTTCCCCTGTCTAGAGGTCCCTTTTTATTCGGCTTAGTGGACAGTTGGATCTGCAGCCAACTGTGGGGTTGTCTTATTCGGGACTGTCCAATAAGGGATGGTTCTGGCCTTGTGTTGTAGAGGATTTAGAGTGGATCCTCGGTACGGTGATCTAGGCCATGTACTGTGACGGGCGGTACCCCAGTAGCCCTGCCATTGTATGGAAATCCAATCTCCAATAAGTGCCCTCGGACTTGATTGTATAACCCACTTCTTGGCTAGTATGCTGGAATTTAATCATGTAACAATTTCAGCTATATGAATATTTATTTGAAAACCCTAGACCATATTATAATATAACCGGATTTCCTATCAAATGTTTTGGTTATCGTAAGGGAAAAACTTGTCCGTATTTATTGGTGGAGAGTCTTACGAGATACCTTTTCTTTCAAAGGTTTTCCAAGTTAAACAATTTAACCGTTTACTCATACCACACCCATGTCTGACCCGGAGTTTATTTTTGTTTTCTTAAAATCTTGGGTATTCAAACTTTTATGAGTAGCCAAGCGATCAGGTTTTTCTTGATGAATTTTGGATAGCATGGAGCAGGAGTTCGGATGTAGCTATATCTATCTATTTCCGCTGTGTTGTAGTCCTTGTCTGTTGTATCTTGAATGTAATGGATTAGAAAGATCTTTATAACTGTCTAATGTGAAATGATTTTGTTGTATATGTGTAACTCTGATGTAATGACTATGTAATATCTATGTGATATATTATATTTTGTTTCGTTTCCGCTGTGAGAATCTGGTATTGTTTAGTTCTTCTTCTATCCATTCTATTTCTACATCTTTCTTTCTTATTGATGATGCGTCTTTCTGTGGAATGAAAAGCGGGTCGCTAAAATAATAATATTGGGGGTACAATCAAAACTGTTGTGGTATGTTCGCATAATGGATTTTTCATAGAGATCTCTCCAATCAAGCTGAATCTAATCTCCTACATAAGGATTAGAAACTACCTCTGAGCATTATATATCTTTATTTAGAATATACTAATAAGGTAAACATAACAGGTCCATCATAAACATGATCCCAAATATCATCAATTCCCACGTGCAACATCGATAAGCATACTCTAGACATGTAGTTAATGTATCATGTCCCGATTTAGCTAAACCCCAGAATATGAGGCGAATTCTATTTTCTATCATTTCGATGTTGAGGTTGTGTTTGGCATGTCTCACACGAGTCTTCATCACTCGAATAAACACGAATCCCTAATTAGATTCTAGCATCTCGAACAAATCATCCTCTACATGGATTTGAGCATCCCGAACAAATCTTGTATCTCCACATAGATCCCTGCATAAGTCGTCCAATAGATGCCAATGTTGACCTTTCCCTTGGCTTTACTTTAAGATAGACAGTTCAACTCCATAGCATTCCACTTCAGATCTACTTCCAAAACATAGAACCGTTATATCAGTGTAACAACCCATATTCTTTGATAATTAAAACTATTAAACTAAATAAGATTTGGAAATTTAATATTATGAGAAATTAAAATTTATGATTTCTTTATGAGAAAAATAATCATAATATAATTTTAGTAATGTTGTTTAAGTGTTATTGACAACTATTTTAATGTAATTTCATTCAATTAAAATAATTGTAAAGTTAATTTGGTTATAATAGTAAATAAGGAATAAATTAAATGTTGATTCAATAATAAGAGTGTAAATCGAATTAAAAGAATTTGATTGTAATTGAAATATAACTAATTAGGGTTTTATTATAGTTATAATTAAACGTTGAAATTTGTGTAATATTTAAATCTTGGACTTAATATAGAAAATTGTATTTTAAGATTATAAATTCCTATGTAATCAAGAATGATAAAATTGTTCATTTTTTAAAATTGAATGTGAAAGTGTTAAATTAATTTAATAATAACTTATTTAATTAATGTAAAAATTAGCCATTTTGGTTACTGTCTTGGATTTTGAAAAAACCAGGTTCATCGGATCCGTAACAGTGAATTATTGTAGGATTTTAAGTTTTGTAGCGATCGGACTTATCGTTTGATCGTGCGAGCTCGAAACGCATAGAAATCGATTTATGTAATTTAAATGAATATAATTTGATTTTGAAAGCTAACTTCTATATACAGTGGAATTAGGGTTTGGAACTAGTTCCATCGAGTTTAAAAACATCGAAAACCTATATTTTGATATATGGGATAACTTACTTTTGTTTAGGGAACGAAACGGGCTTTCCAGGTTGTTATTATCGTTTCGACCCAATTCGGTCTGTCTATTCGTTCTTATCTATCTCTGCCTATATATTGCTCTTATAAACCCTAAAAAGTTCTTATTTCGTATTTCTATACATACTGTCATCTTCATCTTGCCTTCTCAATGGCAGCTCAAAATTCTAATTTCAGTTTCAATCAAAACCCTAATTCCCAAATTCAAAATCAAATCAAAAATTCAAACTCATCAAACCCTATTGAATTTATATCCATTCGAAAGCTCTCGATGAGCGTAATCTACTTATTTAATTCATTTTTCGATTGAAGGTTCAGTTTGGTCAGAAATCGTTGAAGAAGTTTCGACCATCCATATTAGGGCTTTGGATTTAACGGAAAATCGTCAACATTCGACGGTCAGGAGGCGTAGATGGGTAAAAGACGACGAGTGGAGCAGATCCATGTGGTTGGAATGTTGAGATGGCTTGGAGATTCTCCAGAATTCATGCCCAAAGGATAGCGGCGGCGGGTCTTTGTGGCACAAACGGAGTTGGTCGTTTTGGGCATAGGGGTGCAGATGGAGGTGGCCTTCGCGATGGCGAGGCCTGATCTAGAGGTTGCGGGGTGTATAAGCAGCGATTCAAGCAAGATGTTTGCGGCTGTGATGGGTTTCGAGCGTGCGTGACGTGTTCGATCAGGCTATGTTTTGGAGAGGTAATTCAATTTACAAGTTTACCACTATTTTATTTTAATTGAATTTAAAATTTTAAACTTCTAATTCTCATAAATTTTACATACGAACTCGGATTTGGACGCAGTTTCTTCCATTGCGATCGTATCGAAATTTCGGACAATGGTGAATAGGTCTTGTTTGAGATTGTTGGAACTTTGGGCTTTATTTGGACTTTAAATAGGCTATAAATTGAAGGTCAGTGATTTAACCCACTTACAAATACTAAACCTTCTTATGTTAGTTGAATAAAACTTATGATGCAATAAGAATATTATTGGTTACTGTTTGGTAGTTCAATTTGACATTTTAATTGAAATTGAATTTTATGGAACTAAATCACCATTTAAATTAATATTGAATTTAAATTTTTAGTTAAATACCTGATAATGATAACCAATTAATTGTTGTGATTTATTGGCTGATGTGGATGTAGATTGTGATGGATGTTTATTTCTTGTCATTTTGGATGATTGGATGTTTAAATTCCTGTTATCACTATGGGTTGAAATGATATGTACTTGAATGATCTTATAGATTAAGGAAAATCATTATGGGTTGAAATGATAAATCCAAGTGATTTTATTGATTTGGAATGTGTTGATTCGGGATATGGGTTGAAATGATACATACCCGAGAAATTTAACTATTTGGGTTGAAATGATACATACCCATCACTTGACCATAGGGTAGAAAATTATATAGGGACACCGTTGGTCGGTTTTAAATTATTATTAAAGTGGTAAAGTATGTTTGATTAATAAATTTGATTTTTAAAATTTAGTTTAATGATCTTATTTAAAAAATTTATATTTGAAAAATAATTTATTTTATATGTTTTAAAGCTCAAACTATAAGTTAATATATGGTTTTAAAAGTAAATTTAACATTTTAACTTATAAATTTATTTAGTTTATTTTTTTTAAATAGTTTAAAATTTAGATTTAATAAAATATTTACTAAAGTTTTAATATAAATATATATATATTTTAAATTTAATTTAATATAATAAATATAGTTTTGATTTAAGATAATAAATATAGAATTTTATAATAACTTTAATAGATAAAATATTTTTATAATAGATTTTAGAATTTTGTAAAAGGTTATGCAAGGAATTTGTAAAAGTTTTGTAAGAGATTTTATAATGGATTTTGTAAAAGGTTTTATAAAATATTTTTGTAAAGGATTTTTATAGAAGATTTATATTTGTAAAAGAGCTATAAAGGTTTTAAAGTATTTTATAAATTGTTTATAAAAGAACTTGTATAAAGGGATTTGGAAGCGTTTAAAGGAATTTGGTTAGAAGCTTATGAAAAAGGGGAGAATTGTAAACTGTTTTGGAATTTCTAAATAGATTTATAAATTGTTTTAAAGCGTATAAATAGTTTATAAATGGTTTAAGAGTGATTTATAAATTATTTTTGAAATTGAAAGAAATCTTCCTCGGTATTTATGAATATATTTATACTTTTGGAACAAGTATATAGATATCTTGATAAGAAGGTATAAACTGTTTCTAGATTTATTATTAAAAATGTTCTTAAATGACCACGGTATGAAAATATAATGATTGGTTGTTAAAGAGACCGGGACCGAATATTGGCGCACTCTCTATCAGTACTGTAACCACTTTAACAACCGTGCACGTGGCGGAGAATCTAGAATAAAGTAGGATGGTTTGGTGAATGCTACTGGTATAAGGTAAGAATGTAGCCCTGACCTTCGGGTCAGCCTGATATGACTAAAACAGGAGTTGTCCCGGGCCAATTGAGGTCGCTCCTCCGATCGGACATGCTTCTTTGATCCCATATCTGTTACTTTGTGATTGATTTGGTGGCTACCCTCGATTTGATTATGGAAGTGTGTTCCGAGGTGGGCGGTAATAGCTGCTATGCGCTACCACTAGTCCGGGGCTGCAAAACTGTCGAATCCTACCCTAGGCATTGCCTAGCGTGCCTTGTCATATGCCTTATCAGGCCCACTATGGTTTTGGTTTGTGTCGTACTTATGGAGTGCTCCTTGATAGCACACCAGTTTGGTGGAGTTTACGGTACCGTATAGATTACTTCATTTATAAAAATATGTTATGGGGGATATGGGTAATGCCTTAACGCTATTTTAATACTTTACTGATAGACATTATATATATTGTATATTGCTACATATAAATAGTTTGACGGATCCTTAGGAGATGGAAGATCCTGAAACATCTCTTAAGTTATTGCACGAACGTTATACACTGGATAGGAGGTGTAAAATCCCGTAAATATCTTTGAAGCCATTACACTCATATTTACTTGTTGATGATTTAACTCACATAAGATCTTTTAGTTCTGACTTGAATGTTTTGTCTTTTCATTACGCTTGGGTCAGCTTGAGCTTTTTAGTGTTGAAGACATCGTTTTTGGAGGATGAAGACGGAGTTTGATATATTATATTTTTAGTAATTTTTTTTCCCTGCATCATGTTGTTCCGCTGCATTATCCTATTATATCTGCTGTATGTATAATTCTGATTGTATTGTAAAAGTGTAATCAAATGTTATTTGTAAAATAGCTTCATGAACTATTTATTAGATTATTATATTTTGTTATTTTGCCGTGAGGTTCTGTGTTTTCTTTTCCTTCTTTTCTTTATTGTCTTATTTACCCCATTGACAATCCTCCCTTTTGAATGGTTTGAGTTCGACATGTATGGTTTATTGTCGATTTAAACCATCCAATAAGGTGGGTTGTTACAATCAGTTTTGAAGTGGTATTTGATAAGTAAAACAATTGCCTATCATAGTCTCTTCAAAACTAAATCGATAAATTTCCAGTTAACTCAATTCCGGTTTTTTTATAAGTAAGCTAATAATATATAAAGAGAAGTCCTCTCTAGGGAATCATATATATATATATATACATATATACATATATATACATATACATATATATATATATATATATATATATATATATATATATATATATATATATATATATATATAACATCTTAAAGCTAGAGACATTTCATATTAATGCTCTCCGGGGGTTCTCATATCTTATGAAACCATGAAGCTTTTAGATGGTTCACAAGTTAATTTGGTCAAGTTCGACAATCGCCTAATCAACTATCAAATTCAAAATAGATGAACACATATGGAAACCAAATCTTATATACTTATTATACGTTTTTAGACTTTTCAACTTACGTTATCCCTCCATCAAGAATGAAGTCGGATAAGTTAGAGTTCTAGTCGCATCAAAGCCTTGCCTAGGCACTTCATTCTTAACTCTCATGTATAGACAAGCCTACATCATCGACTTTAAGTACTAAGTGCATGACTGAATGCTTTCTACAAATGAGTAAACACACAAAGAATGAGCAAGTCACATAAAGCAATTTTTATACATTCAAAATCTTAAGCAACTTACTACAGCATTTATAATTGCTCTTAAAAGTTTTGTACAAAGAACGACACAAAAAAGCTTAAACTTTGCAAGTAGTTTTCAACCCTTAAACAAAAAGATTTAAGACTTGAAATTTTTACTGTAAGTTCTACCCCTGGGGCACTTAAGAACCGTGGAAAGAAACTCTTAAGAATAACTACTAATTTACTTATAAAAATTCCCAAATATAAGGTATATTTATAGTGTATTTATAATCACCTTTTTCTCTAACTTTATCCACTTTGTTCTTTAAAATCTTGGTTCTTTCCAATTGTAAGCGCACATAAAATAATTGTTAAAAAATGCAAAGAAACATGTAACAACCTTTATTTTTTGAGTCTTCAAATTTGAATTTGAATTTATTTAAATATTCGGATTTTGAATTAAATTTAAATAAGATCTATGTTTCAAATTTAGACTTAATTTTTAATGAAGTTTTTAATTTAATTTATGAGATTTTTTATAATTTTTAATTTGTAAAATAATTAAATTTTCGTTTGACGCTTTTTGCAACAAAAGTCTGTACTTTTGAAACTTTACATAATAAGTTAACTTGTCTATTTTATTGTTGTTTTGAGATCGCATCATATTTCTATACGCATTATATTTTATTTTCAGTCACTCACAGCTCGTAAGCGAACATAATATTGTGTGTCGGCATATCGAAATCAATTAAAATTCAAATCAAAAACATATTCACATATTCATTGTAGTCCGTACAGCCAGTACACCCCCTTTATGTAAATTTGTTTTTAAATGTATGAATGCATAGACTCAGGGACACTTTCACTCTTTTCATTTTCTTTATCTCGCATGAAATGAAACGCAGCCATACCTTTTGTCTGCCTTGCATTTAATGATAAATACTTTGTCTCCTTACCAACGAAGAAAATCTTCACTTTTATATATTCATGCATCACGCAAGGCAAGGTATTCATATTTTCACAATGCTACTTCTTTCTTCTCTGTCTATCCCAAGCAAAAGCATCCAATCGATAATCCTCTAACCTTTATATCCAAAAACAAGTAAACATAAGATTTCTTCTGCAAAGACGGTGATATTGGCGGCATCGGTCTCATCTCCTCAAATCAACTCATTGGCCTCGTCAAAAGCCATCCTTTTCAACGCGGCTTTGATCAGACCCACGCTCAGACTAAAATTTCAGTATCAGAATCGCTGTCAGCCGTTAAGGATAGCTAATGAAAAAGTTGTAGGAATTGACCTAGGAACCACAAACTTTGCCGTAGCTGCCATGGAAGGTGGCAAGCCGACGATCATCACTAATGTCGAAGGACAGAGAACAACACCTACGGTTGTGGCATATACTAAATCTGGAGATAGACTGCTAGGGCAAATTGCTAAAATGCAAGCTGTTGTTAATCTTGACAATACTTTCTTTTCAGTTAAGAGGTTTATTGGGAGGAAGATGAATGAAGTTGATGATGAATCGAAGCAGATTCTTGGAGCTTTCGTTTTCTTTATTCTTTGCGAATTTCTCCATGTGCATTGCGTATAGATGAGTGAATATATGTATGTGTGACTGAGTTATTTATATGTCGACATACATTTGTGTGGTGTGCAAGCTGAGATGAATTTGGTTTTCCTTGCATGCGTGGAGGGAGCTGTACGTTATTAAATGTTAGCTTTGCTTGCGTAGGAGTACAAGGTGGAGGAATTGGGGAAGGCTTGGCTGTAGAAGAGTGTACTTGACTGTGTATAGGCGGAGAAGAAAGGAGAAGTTTGGATTTTGGGTAGTTTGCATGCTTGAAGAGGGAGTTTATTTTGCTGGCATGAAAGGTTGGTAGTGCATGATGTGTTATAAAATGAAAATAGATGCGCACATATCTGTTTTACAGAGTATTATTATTACAAATATTGAGTTCGGGTATAAGGCCCATGTATTGTCAGCCCATACATTTTCTGTTATAAATACAAAGCATTGTACACAAGAATAGTTAGTGAAATCAATAAAGCTTTTATCAAGTTTCTTCTATTTTCTTAACTTGGTATCGGAGCAAATCTATAACCTAACGGTCAAAATCAAAAGTGCCCTGCCCGCCCTCATCAGAGCATCATCATCATCTGAAGGTGGCTGCACTGGTGGTGGTCTTCTGAGATTTATCATCATCATTGAAGATTTCTGTTTACTCCTCTCTTGAATACAAGTTTACAATCAAGAATTGCAGACTTGCATTCATTTCTTGCGTATTAGATCTGGGTAACTCTTCTTGCTGTGCCTCGCCAAGAAAGCACCATCAGAAAGAGCATCATCACCTAGCACTCTCTGGTTGCACAGTGGTAATCAGGAATCAAAAACTGCTCTGTTCATCTTTTACTCGAAAACCATTCCATCATCTCACCAGTCTTGTTGATACTTTCTGTTCATTAACATCATCATGGATGAAGACAACAGTAATGTTGGAGGAAATTCACCAAACAATTCAAGAACTGCCACCTCTCATCAGTCAGCAAATCAAGATCTAATCAAAGCAATGACAAAGCCCAACAGTCAGATCATTACAATACAATTAGATGAATCTAACTATCTAATGTGGAAATTTCAAATTGAAACAGCAATAAGAGGATATGATATAGAAGGCTATGTTCTTGGAACAATTGTAGTTCCACCAAAATATGTTGCAGACAATGAAGGAAAACTGAATGTCAATAAAGAATTTCTGAATCATCAACGACAGGACAGTCTCATCAGTTCATGGCTTCTCTCCTCAATTGGGTCTAACATTTTACCACAACTGATAGGGTGTAAATCATCTCATGAAATATGGCACTCTATTGAGCAATCATTCAACACCCAGTCAGCGGCAAAAGTTCTATATTACAAAAGACAATTACAAAATTTAAAGAAAAAAGGCATGAACATGAGAGACTATCTAAACAAAATCAAGATCTTATGTGATCAACTTGGAGCAGCAGGACATAAAGTGTCAGAAGCAGAGCAGGTATTATCAATTTTAAGTGGTTTAGATGATGAATATGATGCTGTGATTGCAACATCTAAAGAAAGAACTCCCACTATAGATTATGTACATTCAATTCTCCTCTCTCATGAAGGAAGAATTGAACAAAAGAAACCTGTTGTTAATGATATTTCTGCCAATTATGTATCCAAGAATCAAGAAAAAAGATACAGTAATAAAAATCAAAGGGGTGGATCCTCAAATAGATCAAGAGGCAGAGGAGGCAGATGGTGGCCTAATAATAATAATAATAATAGGTTGAGGTGTCAAATCTGTGAGAGATTTGGGCACAGTGCAAATAAGTGCTACTTTAGATTTGATAGTAACTTCACACCAAATCAGCAAGGGTCTAACAGTCAGAGAAACCATCAAAGTGTCGACATGGTCAATTTACAGCAAGATGCAAAGAATCAGAAAGAAAATACTGCAAAAGTAGAAGATATTTCAGATGACAGCTGGTTTCCAGACTCAGGGGCCACAAATCATGTGACAAGCAATCTTGGAAATCTAAATCTTGGCAATCAAGAATACAAAGGTAAACAAGGTATACATATGGATAATGGAAAATCCATAAACATAACCCATGTTGGTAATACTAATATAAAAGGTGCTAGAAAGCTTTATCTAAATAACTTGCTTAGAGTTCCACTAATCAGAAAAAATTTGCTTAGTGTATCACAGTTTATTAAAGACAATAATGTATATTTTGAGTTCTACCCTGACTACTGTGTTGTTAAAGATATTCTAACTAATGAAACTCTTTTATAGGGTAGGGAATGTAAGGGGCTTTACAGGTTTAATGTCAACAACTCAAGAAATGATAAGCACAGAGATAAATGGTGTAATAATTCAGAGATAGTTCAAGCAAATGCATGTAACACCTTTGATAAATGGCATTATAGACTGGGTCATGTAAATGCAAAAATAGCAAAGCAAGTACTAAGTAGCAATAATATTTCTGTTGAAAGCATTTCTCTACCATATGTTTGTACCTTTTGCCAAATGGGAAAAAGTCATAAGTTTCCCTTCAATAATTCTACAACTATATACACCAAGGCATTAAAATTGGTTGCAATTGATTTGTGGGGTCCTGCACCCATCTGTACTGACTATGGGTATAAGTATTACATATCCTTTATAGATGCTTATTCAAGATATACTTGGATTTATTTATTAAAGTCAAAATCTGAAGCATGTAACTCTGTTATTCAATTCATTAACACTGCTGAAAGGCAAACTGATAATCAAGTCAAAATACTGCAAACAGATGGTGGAACAGAATTCTACCCTCTGAAAACCTATTTGCAAAGTAAAGGGATTGTTCACAGAACAACATGCCCTTATACTTCAGAACAAAATGGTTTAATTGAAAGAAAACACAGGCATATAGTTGAAACTGGTCCAGCATTACTAGCTCAAGCATCTCTACCTTTAAAATTCTGGCCTGATGCTTTTTCTACTAGTGTGTATCTAATAAATAGACCACCTTCAAAAAAATTAGGCCTTAAAAGTCCTATGAAGGTTCTATTTAATAGAAAACCAGATTATTACAGATTAAAAATATTTGGATGCCTCTGCTTTCCTCGTCTAAGATCTTATAATGCTCATAAATTAGACTTTAGATCATCTCCCTGTACCTTTCTAGGATATGCTGCAAACAAGAAAGGATATAAGTGTATAGATGGCAATGGAAAAGTCTTTATATCTAGACATGTTGTTTTTAATGAACAAATTTTCCCATACAATGAGATAAACATAAAAACAACACAAAAGATACAAAATGCAATATTTCCATACCTCCATTACCTGATTTAGATATGCAGAATATCAGTGAGACAGGTAGCAAATCTCATCAAGTTACTTCAGATTCAGGAGTAAGAGATAATCAAAGAAATGGATCTGACAACCCACAACAAGATGTATCCCATAGCAGAAGCATGTCTAAATCCATTCAACCAATTGATGATTCAAAACCATCAATTGATCAACAGGAGACCTCAACAAGCAATACTGCTGAACCTATCACTCAACAGATCATTCCTGAAAACAATGGTCATCACATGATCACAAGAGCAAAACGAGGCGTATTCAAACCAAAAGTATACAACACTGTTGCAGAGAATGATGAGCCAAGTACTTATCATCAAGCAATTCAAAATCAGAAGTGGAAAGCAGCCATGAATGAAGAATATGAAGCACTTCAGAGAAACAATACATGGGAACTAGTTCCACTACCAAAGGATAAAAACATTATAGGATGCAAATGGACATACAGATTAAAGAAGGATGCCAATGGTTCAATTTCTAAATACAAGGCAAGATTGGTGGCAAAAGGGTATTCACAACAAAATGGCTTTGATTTTGGTGAAACTTTTTCACCTGTTGTGAAACCAGCATCAATAAGAATAATTATGACAATTGCCTTACATAGAAACTAGATCATAAGGCAGCTTGATGTAAATAATGCTTTTCTGAATGGTGTATTGCAGGAAGAAATATATATGGAACAACTACTTGGATTCAGAAAAAATGACTCTCAGCAACTTGTATGCAGACTAAAGAAGGCAATTTATGGTTTGAAGCAGGCACCAAGGGTTTGGTTTGACAAATTAAATCAACCTTGATGACAATGGGATATACCTCAACAAAATCTGATAACTCAATATTTACAAAGTTTGATGCTGATATAATAACTTGTATACTAATATATGTTGATGATATACTTATTACAGGAAACAATCAGATTGAAATCAGCAACACCATCGAGCAACTAAATGACATCTTCTCTATCAAGGATCTTGGAAACCTTAATTACTTTTTAGGAATTGAAGTCAGCAAAAATTCAGACTCAACAATGCATCTTAGTCAGAGAAAATACATCACAGAGATTCTCATGAAAGCAAAAATGGATAACTCAAATCCTCTACCTACACCTATGATAAGTAATTTACACTTATCTAAAGTCAGAGGAGAACCAATTTCAAATATCAAGCAATACAGAAGCATAGTGGGTGCTCTACAGTATGCAACAATCACAAGACCAGAAATCTCATTCAGTGTAAACAAAGCAAGTCAGTTCATGCAGAACCCACTAAATGAACACTGGAAAGATGTAAAGAGAATATTAAGATACCTAAATGGTACACTCAATTATGGTCTGACTCTGTAATCAAGTAAAACACTCAACATAACAGCATACGCAGATGCAGACTGGGCAACAGATATTGATGATCGAAAATCAACTACTGGGTATTGCATTTATCTAGGTCAGAATCCTATCTCATGGTGCTCAAAAAAACAGTCAACCATATCTAGATCAAGTACTGAAGCAGAATACAGAAGCGTAGCTAGCACCACAGCAGAGATCATATGGATTAAATCTCTACTGAGTGAGTTAAAAATAAAAATTCCAAACAAGGCTACAATATGGTGTGATAACATGAGTGCAATAGCTTTATCAGCCAATCCAGTGTTGCATTCTAGAACTAAGCACATGGAACTCAACATATATTTTGTCAGAGAAGAAGTTATGAAAGGGAATATTACTGTAAATCACAAACCGTCAACCTACCAGAGAGCTGATATTCTCACGAAACCATTGTCAAAAATAAATTTTCTTCGCCTAAGACAAGATCTGAAGGTCACTGAAATCACCAACAATCACTTAGACAGTCAAAGCAGCAACATACTTAGAAAGTCTCATTCCATCGATGTCAGATCTAAAAGGCACCAAAGCTAAAGCTCGTCACCATTATCTGTAGAGAAGAATCAAGTACAAAACCAAATCAAAGATCTAATTTTGCACTCATTTTTCTTCCTACTTTCTCTGACAACCTCAAGAGAACTCATGCCACACTCTTCATCTCAATACCCCTCAGAATATGCTGTGTATTTTCTCGAAGCACATAATATATCATCAATTTTGTGAAGAATCGAGAGATCTAAAAAGCGGCGACATCAAAGAGGAATATCACAAACCCTAACCCTAGACGGGTTTGAGGGGGGGGGGTATAAAATGAAAATAGATGCGCACATATCTGTCTTACAGAGTATTATTATTACAAATATTGAGTTCGGGTATAAGGCCCATGTATTGTCAGCCCATACATTTTTTGTTATAAATACAAAGCATTGTACACAAGAATAGTTAGTGAAATCAATAAAGCTTTTATCAAGTTTCTTCTATTTTCTTAACTTGTGTAGTGATGAATGTAAGAGGGGGATGGGCTCTATTGCATGAAAATGAAGGAAGGAAGATTGCGCTTGATGGAGTTGAAGACACGTACATGTATGTGGAAGTGCTGTAGGTGGTAAAGGGAGGCTCGGACTTGATGTTTGCAGGGTAGGGACGTGTCTTGCATGAACGAGTGGAGAGAGAGAGAGAGAGGGAGAGGGGAAGGGGAGGCTGTACGCATGCAAGCATGAGTAATGTAGACGATTGCATTTGGGAAGGCTACGGTTTTCAAGCACAGTGATGCATTCGAATTGGCCTTGGCTCTTTAACTTTGGAGGTAAGGAGTTCTTTGTCTACATATAAATTTAATCATATAAATATATGTAAACTTTGAAATGCCAAACGTGTTCGTTTTAAATCCGATTGACACATAGATTTTTGCATCGCATGGACGAGTATAACATTCTAGTGTAACATGTTGGTAGCTTTGGACATGTAAAAATTAATGACATATTTAAGACTGGGTTTGAATCACATTATTTCAATAATAACGTCGTTTAAATTTAAATACCTTAATTATTAATGTTTATTTATCCAAACAAAATATCGTTGAAGTTAGATTGGTTTGAATATGGTAATCTGAACACCTGTTAGCGAATTAATCACTGTTCCGCAAATTAGTTTAATTTGGTATTTATTTAGCAGAATAAATCCTTGTTTTTTTGAAACAGTTAAATAGGCCCAAGGCCCGCTATCAAAGCATATAGGTAAAAATAACCTACCCAAAATAAAGCAAATACAAATCATCGCCGCTTACAATTATCTCAGAAAGCAAACGAAGAAACCCTAGTTTTTAAAAACATTGGGGAAAAATCAGTGCGATCCATGTCAACTTAGCAACAAAGCATAGAACTCAAGAGGGCTTCCATGCGAACTCCTTCTTTTTGTTGTTTCTCTGTTTAACTCAGAAGATTCTCGAGTTAACTCTTATGAATTGATCTGGGAGAAGGTTTGTACCAAGTAGACTCCTTTTGCTTTTTAATCTTGGTGTATAGCTCTGATGAGGGTGAATATCTATTATTTGAGGAGACACGATTATAGATGTCTTGGATATCATTCCAAAGTAACGTCTTTTGCTTATGACATCTGAAATTAGGAGCAGATGAGCTAAAATTGAAGTAATCAGCTGCAACGAGCTTCTTATTAGCATAAAGTTTCCTGTTATCCCAAGCTTCGAGTTCTTTATTCAGTTGATGCTCGCTGCAATCCCCTTTTCCCCAAACAGATAAGTGATAAATAAGATTATTGATGTTGCTTTTGTAAAAATTATTCGAACTCTCTGATTATTCATATCCAGCTGCAAAAATTTATCTTTATGTAGGAGAGAATCCAAATGCTCCTTCTTCTTGTGTGTGCGGTAGCCTCCGCCCCTATCAGGTGAGATAAAAGAAAGATCAGTTTTGAATTTGTATTACTAATTTCATCATGATTAAAATAATGTGCACTTCCCTTTCTTTTGTAAGGGTCCTTGATTTGGTGGTAAAAGTGGTCGTCTCCAATAGACGTAGTCTCATATTTGGAATTCCTAAAGCTAATAGGTTTTTTCATCCAGTGATTACCACTATGGTGAAGGGGTCTTCTTCTAGGAAAATCAAGATCAAATTTCCCCTTCTGTAAGAGAGTTTCTAACTCATCCTCAAAATTGTTTGTGCTGCAAAAAATATGATTGATATTGTCAAAGTATTTGTGTTGACTTTCAAACTTTTTAAGTAGAGTAAAACTCTATTTCTATCGTTTTCCATAGTTGAATGCTTTCTGTTTCCTTTTGAGTATGCAGTCTCTGATTTCTATCTTTCCATATGTGAAGATAGTTGTTGTGAGAATAGTGCTTGTTTTCCTGAAATCTTTTGATTTTTTTCATTGAAATTTTCCTGAATGTATTTGATGCTTTCTCTGATGTTTTGTACAGCATGATGCTGATTAATTTTGAGTTTTGATTTGGCTATAAACCAAATATGTTTTGAGTAGATACAATCAAATGATTTATATTTTCAGCATCTTGTTTGCAAAGTAAACAAACTATTTCTCCATTTTTATTCCATTTCAAGCACCTTTCCCTTATTGGCAACCTGTTATTAACAGCAAAAAAAGCACAGTGGGACATTTTTGGACAATTCGATTTATTCTAAATAACATTGTACTAATCTACTTTAGTTTCATGACCTCTAATAAAATTCCAAGTTTTTTAAAAAGAGAAAACCCCTTTTTTGTAAGTCTCCAATCCCATGTATCTTTTTGAAGATTTGGGTCAATAATAATCTTTTTTATGGCATTACTGAAAATTGAAGTAGCTGGATGATTAAATGTATTCCAAGAATTATTTTGAATAATGATGTTAACATTATCAAGAGACCCACCAAACCAAAGCATACTATTCCAACCCAAGAGACTAACCAAAGTTTTACCATGTATCCATGGGTCAAACCATAGGCTGGTCTGATTACCATCTTTAAATTTTCTTTCCAAGAGTTTTAGCCCAGTACCCCTGCAACTTAGTATATTTTTCCAAGAGAAAGAATAATGATTTTCCGATTTCTTAGTCCAATTTTTTTTGTTTTTAAGATATTTAGCTTTCATCCATCTACCCATAGTGAGTTCCCATTGAAAAATTTCCAAAAAAGTTTGAGTTTGCCAACTTCCCTCAAATCATTTATATTTCTAAGGCCTAGATCTCCAGATTTTTTGGGTTTGTGGACCATATTCCAAGCAATTTTATGTTGCTTTCCTTTCCAAATGAAATTGGCACAAGCTTTTTCCAACTTATGTATAGCTTTGACTGGAATATTGTGGGCTTAAATCCAATACATAATAATTGCGATGATAACAGTGTGGGTTAACTTTATTCTACCAACTAAAGGTAGAAGTTTACAAGCCCAACCCTTAAATTTATTCTGAATAATGTCCAAAAGTCTAGTGCAGTCTGAATCATTAATTTGATTAACACTCAGAGACAAGTCCAAATATTTAACTGGCTGACTGCCTTCTTTAAATTTAAGAACGTTGAGAATATCTGATTTCCTGGTACAACCTTTACTAAAATAAATTTTACTTTTAAACTCATTCACTTTCAGACTTGCATTATATTCCAATTTCATAAAAATATTAGCATTAGTTTTAGCACTGTGAGAGTCTGCATGTAAAAATTAAAGAAGGTCATCTATATAAAGCAAGTAAGTAATATATGGTTTTGTCCCATTAATGGTTTAATATTTCCCTTAATAAGTTTAGTTTCCATAAGTATAGATAAATATTCCATAGCAATAATGAATAAATAAGGAGAAAGTGGGTCTCCTTGCCTAATTTCTCTATTGCTATGAATGAATCCTTTAGGAGAACCATTAACCAAAACTAAATAAGAAACATTGTTGATGCATTCTAGAATAAGAGAGCAAATTTTTGTCAAAACCTATTTGTTGCATCATATAAATAGTAAAATGCCTATTAATCTTATCAGATGCTTTATGTAAATCTATCTTGACACACATGAGATTTTTATTTTTGTTGTTAAAGTTTCTAATCAACTCATGCGCAAGAAGGGTATTCTCTACGATGTGTCTGCCTAGTATGAAAGCGCTTTGGTTTCAGAAATAAGGTATTTTAAAAATGTTTTAATTCTGTTGCACAAAATATTAGAAATGACTTTATAAATGAAGTTACAACAAGCAATAGGTCTGAATTCTTCCAGACTATTTGGAATTTGAATTTTTGGTAC
Source organism: Allium cepa (assembly GCA_030765085.1). Taxonomy (NCBI): domain Eukaryota; kingdom Viridiplantae; phylum Streptophyta; class Magnoliopsida; order Asparagales; family Amaryllidaceae; genus Allium; species Allium cepa. The sequence goes on from CM060943.1 coordinate 116,651,752, forward strand.
CAAAGTTATAAAAGTATGATTAAGATTTTTTAAAAGCTTACCAGTTTTAAAAAACTCAAAAATAGCATCGAATAAAAAACACTTTATATCCTCCCAGTGAGTTTTATAAAATTTTGCACCGAAGCCATCAGAGCTGAGACTTTTATCATTGTTAGAATGAAAAATAATATTTTTAATTTCATTAAGGCAAATGGGGGCAAGAAGAATATCCTGACTATTAATATTCAGAATAAATTTAGATTCAATTATAGGGAACATATTAGAGTAGCTATTAGTATTGTAGAGATTAGTAAAGTAATTAATAGCTTGTTTTTCAATGCAAGATTTTTCATTGATAACATTACCTTTGACATCGATAATTTTACCAATATCATTTCTAAATTTTCTGCTAAACACTCTATCATAAAATAATTTACTTACTTCATCTCCATGAGTAAGCCAATCTACTTTGGCTTTTTGCCTCAAATTAATAGACTGCACCTAAAGGGACTTGATAAATTTATTTTGGGCTTCAAAAAATTTGCTGACATTATCAATGTCTGAGCAGTCATTAAGCCTTCTGCCTTAACTCACATTCCCCTCTTAAATGAGAAACTTCATTCGTATTTATGATTTTATTCCATTTTTTCAAGTTTTCTTTTGTAATTTGAAGAAATTTCTTAAATTTGTACTGGGCAGTACCTTGTACCATAGAAGACAGACTGTTTTTTATGATCTCTTTCTAATTGTTTTCATAAACCCACCCATTAATGAATCTGAAAGGAAATTTTTTCTTTAAACATTTGTTTTGAGTAAGAAAATTTTGAATTGGGTTGTGATCATTAGATGCTTGAGGTAAAGTATGGCATTTAAAATCTTTAAAATAAATTGTAAATCTGAGATTAAGTAAGATCCTATCTAATTGCAGTGAATGTTCCTGAATTTCCTAGATTTCCACGTAATTTATTTCCAAAAATTATAAGTTCATATAGACCAGTTTTGAGCAAGAAACTTTTTTAAAATATCTAATTTTTTAGAAGGACAAGGAACCCCACCCCTTTTTTCATGAGCATGCATTATAGTAGTAAAATCACCAATAATAATCCAAGGGGATATCTTATTAGCATTGATCTGATCAACATTTTTCCAAAGAAATTTCCTTTCATACTCACTGTTTGATGCATACACAAAAGTAATTTCAAATTGAAAACCACCTTTATTAATACATTTACAGTGAATGAATGGAAAATTGAGAAAATGTTGAAAGATATCCCAGATATTAGGATCCCAAATGACCATGATTCTACCTTTCCCCCCATTTGATTATTATTAGTAATATTCCAGTTTTTTAAGTTTTTAATATGATAATCTTTAATTTTAGAATTATCTAATTTATGTTCAAGCAAACCAACAATATTAGGATCTTCTGCCGTAAGAAGATTAGTCAGATCTAATCTTCTTTCAGGAGAATTAAGACCTCTGACATTCCATGATATTATTGGCATACACAAAAGTAATTTCAAATTTGAATGAGATTGTAGCTTGTTTAAGTACTATGGTGATAGTTAAGCCTCTTTCAAATTTGAAAAGTAAAATTTGGTTTGAAAGTTATTTTAAGAATAATTATTATTTAGTAATAGGATTTTTAAAAAATAATAATTATTTAATAATGTTTGATGAATTAATAATTATTTTTATTAATGTTTTAAGTTAATTATTTTATTAATATGATTCTTAACAGTCAATCCTTAATGAATGTTTAATTATTATTTTAAAGTTATTTAATTATTGTTTTAAAATGTTTTAATTATAGTTTAATTATTTATTTAAAGTGATTTAACTATACTTTAATTTTTAATTAAAGTTAATTAATCATACTGATCTAGGTTCTTTTATTATACTTATCGGTTAATTTATTATCATAGTAATATTAGTTTAAAGTTAATTAATTATTGTTTTAATAACTTTTTAAAGTTAATTAATTATTATAATAATATTGTTTTGAAGTCAATTTATTATTACAATAATACTGTTTAAAATAAATTTAATATATTATTAATGAGATTTTAAGTTATTATTTTAAATGAGATTTAATTTAAAAGAAAACGAATGATGTTTGAATAATAACTTATTATTTTAAGTTTTAAAGTTATTTTAAATAATTTATGGTTTATCAAGGGAACCTTACTGACTTAAAGAGTTTGTTAAGTAAGTTTGTTTAAATATGGAAAGAAATTTATAAATGATTCTAGATATCTATAAAATGATTATAAATGATTTTAAAGATCTGAGAACTAGAAGTTTTATAAATGGAATTTCGAGATTTATAAAGAATGTTTATAAATAGATTAGAGATTTATAAAGAAGCTTTACAAATAGATTTGGAGATATTTATAAGATAAAGAGATTTGGATAAAAATGGTTGATTTTCATAGCGTAATTCGAGGGGCGGAGATTGTCTACAGTTTACTATAGATTTGTTGGGATAGCGATGTAACCATTGAGTAAACTATGATCCATGATTAATATAGAATGATACTTTCCATATATATTTTAAAAAGATTCCAAGTTTTAAAAGTGCAAGGGCTTGTGAATATACTTATACCGTTGAGATAAGTATATGGGTATATTTTCTAAGTATCGAAAATATCGTACTTCATGAATATACTTATCCTGTTGAGATAAGTATATGGAAGTGATTTCTAAGTATTTGAAAACTGATTTTAAGAAACGAAAGATTTAATTTCGAAGAGGTTTAGTGATTTCTATGGGAAATGCAATCTTTGTTTGAATGTTTGATAATTTAATAGCTAAGTAACCGACTATCAAATGTTGGCCTAAATACGTAACCCTTCTTAATTTTGGTGGTATGAAAATATTCCATACTTAACACCATAGGATTTTAACTTTGGAGTATCTAGGAGAAACACGAGAATTATACGGTATACCTTCGTTGGTACGTATAAACTCATTTTGTTCTTCTAGACAAATAATAAGGAGATCCGTCCACTTAAATGGTTAGGGGGTGATCCCCATTCTTATATATTTTATGATTATTTCCTAGAGAACCGGTATCAAGCATTCCGAAAAATCAATGATTGGTATTTGGACCGCCCGGGAAGCGGAAAAGTGTACTCGTAAGAGATGACTCGAAAACCGTAATCTCTCCGAAACCATATATGGTTCTATGGAGGAGTTTCGTGATATATTGAGATCTTGGAATCCATGTGTGATTCTGAGACCCCTTGGAGTGTGTGAATCCATGTATGATTCCAAGATATATTTGAGATGTGGAATCCATGCGTGATTTTGAGACCCGTTGGGGGTATTGGAATTCATGTAGGATTCCATGATCAATTTGGATTGCGGTGCATGAACTGGAATGTCGAACGTAGTCTCACTAGTGGAAATGACTAAAATAAGAGATTAGAGGCATGGCCAGTAGGGTTGGCAAACCCATAGTGTGTAGTCAGCTCCTCTTAGACTTTACTTACAGTTATTATGCATGCATGGGGTGATGCACTCGGTTTTAGCGAGACCAGCCATGTTTTTTTGTCTATGGTACATCACTTGGAATGTATGCTGCTTTAGAAGGATATATATGATCCTTGTGTAGGACGACTGTTCCTCGAACTACTAAGGGTACCTCCGTAGAAGTCCTACACAATTAGCGAACGTGCCTCATGCCTGATCGGTTTTGGATAATACACCAAATATTGTTGTGATGTACACTCACGAGCATCACACTACTTGATTATTATTATTTTCGCCCTTAGACATTATTATAATATCACTGGATTTTCCGATGTTAAGGTTTTGATTATAGTAAGGTAAAATCTGTCTGTATTTATGTGCGGTGTGGTCTTATGAGATACATTTGATTTAAAGGAATTTACAAGCTATAATAAATAAAATTCCTTATGATTTGAATTTCTCACTTTGGTTTTACAAGACTGAACCGAGCATTGTTTTCCTTTAATGTTGGGGGTAAGATCGAGCATATTTCCAGGTTTTGTTGAATGTTTTGGAGCTTCAGGGGACGAGCTGGAGGCCTAAAGACATATTCATGTACATGGTTATTTTTCCATTGCATTCGTTGTTTTATTTATCAGCAATTGTGAGGACATGTTGTTATAACTGTCCAAGCTGAAATAGGTTAGTAAACTCTTATTGATATCTGTATATACATATAATGCAGTTTTTTTATGTGTAATGGTTAGTTGTGTATTATAGATTATTCATTCCGTTATGAGATTCTGTATTGTTTAGTTTCTTCTTATCTTCTTTCCTCTTTCTTTACCCTAGTTATCCCCCTTTCCGTTCAATTTGATTATGTCATGTGTGGTTTATTAACAGCTTAAACTGCATGGAAAAGTATGTCGTTACAATTGGTATCAAAGCTTAGGTTGAGCGCACACCTTGGCTATAGTGGGGTTGACTCATTTGAGATAGCATAAGTGAGACCCTAGGATGAGTTTTAGTATATATATAAAAGCACGTATTTGTTATTTTCATAAAGATGTTTTATATTGTAGTGTTTGATCTATTGAGTGGCTTAAGAATTCTGGTCGATGCGTTTGGCGAATATATATATATATATATATATATATATATATAAGAATTATTTTTCAAAAATTTAATATAGTTATTCCTGGTTGTGCTTAGCTGATATAAGTGATAATATTCCATCATTATCATCTAGGATTTGATTAGGCATTATCGTCCAATTCTGAGCATTGGCTATTATCTGTCAGTCTATTTGGAATCTTCCTTTTGACACCTGGGATGGATAGATAAGAAATTTAGGAACATTTAAACGAACTTTGTGAATTAAGTTTCATAATTTGACTATAGGACGTTCATTAAAAATTTTGGGTTAAAATTAAGTTTTAATAAATGTTGTTTTATTAAAAGGAATTTACAATATTTTGGAGTAATATTTTGGAAATGACTAAATATAAAAGTTAGTTGTATTTAATTGGTTTTTATAAAAGAAGTTTATAAAAGAAAACTTAAAATGTCTAAAATAATGCTTGAAAAATTATTTATATAAGGAAGCTAGAATATTTTTGCAATAAATATTTTAGGAATGATTTCCTTTAAAGGGAGTGATTTTATGAATTTGATTTATAAATATGTGTTTTGTAAATAAAAAGGGAATTTGAGAACATAAATCCATATGCTTTTGGAAAATGGTTTTCAAGATTTACAAGTTAATAATAGTATTTGAAAATATTCTTGGGTTTAAAATATTTCTAAGGTTTTTCAAGTAGATATAAGCACTGAACTCTCTTTGGTTGCTGGAAAGTAATTCCGACAATGATTGCAAGATCATTGGTTCATTTTCGAGTTTCTAACTGGCAAATTGCTCCCGTTAGGACGTCGCTATATAATTGTTTTGATAAAATATTTTTTTTTGATTCCAAAAGTAAGATTTGATTTGCCATAGAGTAAATATGTATATTATCATTTTAAACGATTTGTAGAAAAAAATTGTTTTATTTGAAATGGTTTTGGAGTATAAAAGATTTTGGAAATGGTAATAATAATTTTCTTGAAGGGGCTTTTAGTGTATCAATATTTAGGAAATAGTGACAAAAGCTTACTTAAAACATTTTCAAGTATAAATACTTTTAGAAAGAGAAAACTTTAAAGAAAAGGTATATTTTCTTTTATTTTGTTTGGGGAATGATTACCTATTTGTTTTATGGTATGAGAATAATCTTCTAAGTGACGATCGAATGTTTGCTTAAGCTAACGGTAACGTGCACTTAGTAAATTATTTCCTTTGTCATTGTACGGTTTGGACGAGTTCGAATCGGGATGAATCCGAAGTAAGTTGGAAATTGATAGTTTGATGAAACTATTTATATGGAAATGTGTTTAGTATTGTTTCACAATGGATTTGAAAAGGAAAGAGTGGTTTTAAGTTAACTAGTGTAAACGGCTTAAAAATAACTAAAAATAGGGAAGAGATACATTCGGATGGTAAACGTTTCTCTTGAGTATTATCCTTCTAGTAAGGAAATGTAGGAAACTATTTGGTAGTACCCAGTTCCTTGGTATAATTTGGGGGTTACCCAAGCTATATATATATATATATACATACATACATATATATATATGTATGTATGTATGTATTTTTTTTCTATGGATTTAAAATTATAGTATCATTTTAAAAAGTGTTCTGATTAAAAATCCAGGTGTCTAAATTCATAAATGAATTCAAAATAAAAGTTTGAATTATAGTTTCGTATACCCTCAAGGAATGATAGGGAATTTTATAAATTTACAACATAAATTATGTTTTATGAAATGTTTTCACAAATATAGTAATCAGAATGGTATTTGAAATAATCATTTAAATAAGTACGTAGAATGGATATAGATAATTCTTTTTTCATATAGTTTCTGTTAACAAGGAAACTTGTCAGCACCCCCAAAGCTATGAGTTCAAACGAAACAAGATTGTTGAGATGGTTATTTCCCTTGAAACCTGCCTTTTGACTAGATTAACTTAGTCGAAAGGGTTTAAAATTTAGCTCAATAGTGCAGTCAAAGGAAGTGGCATCTCGCTCGAAACCTTTCTTTTAAGTGGGTCGAGGTAAACTATTTCATTTTGACTTTCCATCCCTTTCGACGCGTTGAAAGGTTCATTTTGGCCCTTTCATCCATGTCAATTTCTAGCCTATTAAAAACTGGAACCCCTTCGAAACACCCCTTTCGATCAAGTCGAGTGGAGTTCTATCCCTTCGAATCAGATCCAGCTTGTAGCTGCTCAAGCACAACTTTATTTATTCTATATAAGATCAGTTTGGATATTCATAAATTTCATAGATTCATCAGTGTCAAAACCCCATCACCATTCTTATTCCAATTGTCTAATATTGGTTTCGATGATAATGTGTTTCGAATGTAGGTATCAAATCGATCCTATATATCGCATAGACGAAAAGAAGTTAAGAGAATAAAATAGAATCATGTGCAATTGATCATTAGTTGAGCTAATGATCGAAATGATCTTCCTCATCATCGAAATCCTTAATGAATCTGCCATCTCTCCATATTTATTAATCCAAAATGAGTTACAATTATGAGAGCTTTATTCCCCAAATTGATATAGGCTTTACAAGTATTTTGTTGCAGCTAAGAAATTTGAGTAAGTGAAATGAGTTTAGGATTCCAAAGTCCAATCCCATAAAACTGGATTCCTTGGATCTAATTTTTAAATGCAGGTAGGTCCCCTTCCACGCTAATGCCTTCGACCCTGTCGAAAGCCTCTTTTTATATGCCGCCTCATGCCTTTTGACTTGGTCGAAAGGCCTCGTTTGCCTTCAACGCTGTCGAAAGGCATCTCTTTCGTATTCTTTGACTTACCCTCACACTTTCTTCATCTCTCTCCAGACCTTTCGACTAAGTCAAAAGGGTCTTTTATCAACCTTTCGCCGTTGTTAAGTCTTTAGTATTCCTATTCTCTACTTTCTCTAGAACCGCTTTCGATGTTGTCGAAAGGTCTTCAAATGCGCCTTTCTATTCATGTTGCCTTCACTATGCCACAAAGTGAATCAGACAACAGTGATCGTGCAACATAAGGTGAATTTTTTGTTATCCCACTTTTCTACACAATACATGGAAAAATCCTCTGTTGTCTAACACGGCCCCTGAAATCATTATGTTATTGAGATTTCAATCATGATATTCAAACAATGTTTTATATGTTGTTTGAATGTAGTTATAAAAAATTTAGATTTGGCTCCATAAATAAGTTATCTTCCCTCCTAATATTGTCAACCTTTTATTTTTTTCTCTCATATTTTAGTTTTGATGTCAGACCGTACTTTTATGCTGTTTGATTATGGTTGTCAAAATTTCAGACTTTTCTCCAAACATTTCGATCTCCCTCCAAACGTGGTCAACATTTTACCTTTTCCCTCTCATATTTTAGATGTGTTTTCAAACCATACTTATCTGTTGTTTGAACAAGTTGTCAAAAAATTTACTTTTTGGTCCACATTTCATATTTTTGTTTTGATGTCCGTCTTTTACAATTTTCTGTTGTTTGTCGAAATTGTAAAAATTTTAAGTGTTCGGTCCATATTATACTTCCATTTCCCTCTCAACATTTTATTTTCCCTCATCTTTTTCTTATTATTTTTCACTTTCTCTCTCCTAATATTCCCTCTATCTCAAAATCCAATCGAACCCTAATCTCGACAATTTGGCAGCGAAACCCTAACCTCGACAGGTAGTAAGGTATACCCCGATTCTCTTGTCTTATGTTTGTGAAATTATGATGAGAACCTAGTGATTATTATTGGTTGTTATTGGTTGTTTTGATTGTTGGGAAATTCGGCTAATGTGCTTACTGCAATTGTACTCTCTATTGTTCTTCTTGTTAGTTAGGCTGCTCCTTATTTCTTTTATTTTGTATTCAGTGGTTTCAACTCTACTGTCTAGTGTCATTTAGTATTGAATACAAAATGGTTTCTACTGAAATATAATGGTTTGATTAGTTTCTACTATATTGTCCGTATTTATCATTATGGTTTTTAATTTTTATGAAAAAATGATAAACTTGTTAAAATTGTTTAGTATTGTAGGTGGATAATCTCAGTTACAGAATAACAATAAACCTAGTTCATTTTGCTTAGTTTGTACATGGGTAAGTCATTGATGCATGCAGATAGACTCTCATATAAATTTGAAAAGGGATTAACATCATTTTTTGAGTTTGCATCAGCTAATGCCAGGGTTAAAAATAATATACTATGTCCTTGTTTGAAATGTTGCAATACATATGGATTCTCCATTTCAGTCATCAGGGACCATATTTATTTGAATGGCATTTATGAGGATTATCAGCATTGGAAGTGTCATGGAGAACCAAATATAGTTGGGTCGGAGAATAATGTCAGAGAAGAATCTGAAAGTGAAGATGGGGAATATCATAGTGGTGTGTGGGAGGATGAGGTAGATGGTGAAGAATGTGAGGATGAACATATGTCAGACTACTCAGTTGAGTTTTTGAAGTATTTTGAGGATGGCGATAAACCACTGTACCCTGGTTGTACGAAGACAACTAAGTTGAACGCTTTGATTCAAGCTTTCAATTTAAAAGCAAGATATAACATGACTGATAGCTGTTTTATAGATATGCTATTATTGATTTGGGGTTTGCTTCTAGAAGATAATTTGGTTCCACACTGCTTGTATGAAGCTAGAAACAGTCTTGTTGCATTAGGAATGCAATACAAAAATGTTCACGCTTGTCCTAATGACTGCATTTTGTATAGAGGGAATAATGCAACTAATGTTCGCCGCCACATTTATCACATTCATGCTGGAAATTGGGGAGGATAAAAAAGAACTAACAGGTGTTCCTCCTAAGGTTTTGTGGTACTTTCCACTAATTCCAAAGTTGAAACGGATTTACATGCTGGCAAATACATCAAAGAATCTTACATGCCATGGCCATGGTAGGAAGAAAAATGAAATGATGCGACATCCAGCCGATTCCCAAACTTGTAATTCAATGGACAAAAAATGGCCGAAATTTGGTAGTAAGCCGAGGAATCTCAGACTAGCATTATCGTCTGATGGATTTAATCCCTTCAGCTCCCAAAATAGCAAGATTTCTTGTTAGCCTGTTTTGGTTGTCACATATTATCTTCCACCATGGCTGTGTATGAAGAGGAAGTTTATGATGTTGATATTATTAATTTCTAGGCTAATACAGCCGGGTAATGATATCGACATCTATCTTCAACCCTTAATAGATGATCTTAAGTTATTATGGGAGGGTGTTGATGGAGTATACGATGCACTAAGAGGTGAATACTTCATGTTGAGAGCAGCACTTCTCTGGACTATTAATGACTTTCCAGCGTATGGGAACTTGTCCAGTGATGTGGTGGAGGGTTACAATGCTTATCCAATATGCATCGATAAGATAAAACCAAGGTACATGAAACATGGTAGGAAAATGTCATTCATGAGGCATCGGAGGTTCCTACCACAGATCATCCATATCGGAAGTAGAAAAAAGCTTTCGATAACAATGTGGAGGACGATATGGCTCATGTTTTGTTAACAGATAAAGAAGTGTTAGAAAGAGTAGATGGTCTGAATTATGAGTTTGGAAAAAAGATAGATCCTCCTTTGATGATGGGTTGTGCAAACTACATTAAACCTGTTTGGAAGAAGAAATCTAGTTTTTCCTACTAGAGTATTGGCAATATATTCTAGTTCGACATATGTTTGATGTGATGCATATAGAGAAGAACAGTGCTGAGGCCATTCTTGGTACCTTGTTGAATGTTCCAAGGAAGACAAAAGATGGGGCTTCTGCTCGTTTAAACATGTGCACGTTGGGTATTAGGAAGGATTTGGTAGCTAAAGATGGTGCCAAAAGATCGAAGTTGCTTACGGCTAGTTGGAACCTTCTTGTAAAAGAAAAGAAATTGTTTGCAACTCTTTCTTTAAGACGACCATGGCGATAAATTTTTCATCTATTGTTAGGAATCTTGTCTCTATGCATGATTTAAGACTTATTGGTCTTAAGTCGCATGACTGTCACATCGTATTGCAATTTCTTCTCCCTGTTGCATTGTGTTCTTTCCTAGAGAAGCCGGTAAGGTATGCAATCATACGATTCTGCCTATTCTTCAAGGCAATATGTGCCAAAGTGATTGACCCTTCAAAGTTGGAAAAAATGCAATTTGACCTAGTAGTTACGATTTGCTTGCTTGAGAAAAACTTTCCTCCTTCATTTTTCGACATTATGATTCATTTAACCGTTCATCTTGTGAGAGAAGTAGAGCCATGTGGCTTTGTTTTTTTTGATGGATGTACCACTTTGAGAGATATATGAAGGTATTTAAAGGATGGGTGAAAAGTCGCAAACATCCGGAGGGGTGCATAGCAGAACGCTACACAGTTAAAGAGGCTGTTGAATTTTGTGCCGAACATATGCTTGATAATCCTAGTACTGGTGGAATTCCACAAAGTTCCATATTAGACATCCATTATGCCTCTAAAAGAAATTCAGGAACGTCATACTTATCTGTTTATAGGAAGGCATTTGGTCAAGTACATCTTTGTGTATTGCATAATATGGAGGATGTAATGCCTTACATTGCATAAGCTTTATGTTACTTAACTATATATTGTTTTTTACATAGCTAATTTGTTTGAATTTATGTTAATACAGTGAACACTTGGAGACATCGAGGTTGGAAAATGCTAGCAGACCCCCGAACAGAGAAATTGCTGAAGGATAGATAGAACAAGACATTTGTGACATGGTTAAAGAAAAGGGTAAGTTTAAATTAATTTTAAATTGAAAGATAATGCATAATGTACATGTATATACAATGTGTGTAGAATGTCTTGTTCTTGCAGGTATCAGATTGAATTTTTTTTTTTGAATTGAAAGCTAATATATAATGTGTATATTGTTCTTACATGTATCAGATGAACTAGCCATTCTTGTAAACAAAGTTTCAGAAGACTTGAGGTGGATTTCAAAAGGACCAAACCATCAAGTGCCTATCTTTGGTGCATACATGGTCGTTGGAGTTCATTTCATTACCAAGGAGCATGATGACATTCGAGCAGTTCAAAACAGTAGAGTATTTCTGCAAGTAGATGTAATGCTAGTAGCTAGTGCAAAGGATAGAACCTCACAACAAAGGATATGGACTTTTATGGTGTGATCACACTGATTTGGGAGATGGACTACTACAACTTTAGTGTACCTATATTCAAATGTGATTGGGTTGGGAATGTTAGGGGTATCAAAGTAGATGAACTTGGGTTTACTTCGGTCAATCCGAATAGGAAAGGCTCATCTTCACTCATTGTATCGTTGTATTATGAAATGAAATTGAACTACTTTTCTGTTATCTAGCTTATCTTATCTCCATAATAAATGTTAGTATACTATATAAATATATTTATATATACACAATTATTCACAAAATTAAAATAATTCATCAAAATTGACTAACCCATGTCGACAACCCCCTTGACCATGTCGACATGTACTGGTCAGAAATGACTTTTCATTTTAAATTTGAAATTTGAATAACTACCATATGTCTATTCATTTCAAACGAATTTATACACCTATAAATACCTTTTTCCAACAGAATTCATCACTCAAAATCATTTATTATCTACTTTATCTACATTTCTTCTTACAAACTCAAAAATGGCCAATCCAATTCATAGTTTAAACCCTTAATTCGTTCAAGAATATTCTCTCTTTCATTCTTTGTAATCAGCGACACTTAGAGTTAAGTCAAATGCAGATGATCAAAGAGCAAGAAAAACATTTCGATGCGATACGATGGATGATTTCCTCCCTGCACAAAGATGATAATTAAGCACACCTGTCTCTCTCACCAATGATAATGAAAATTGGGATGCCACTAAAGCAGACCCTATATTTGGAGAAGAAGGATGGGTGGAAGTTCCTCGTAATGTTTAATTTTATTTGATTACTTTGTTTGATTTTAATCGATTGCATGGATTGATTTGATTTGATTTGATATGGATTGATATTTGGTGTGCAAAACATGTATAAAAACACATTGATATTTATATTATCTTTGATTAGTTATCATGTCTATCAGTATAATTATCTCTTAATCTATCTATTATATACTCCATTAAATATTATATTAATGCAGGTATTTTAGTACAAGAATAAGGGGGAGTTATATGGTTTGGAGTTAGTTTTGTTGATGACAAAGGAGGAGAAGTATAAAATAGGATAGTTAGGCATAGATTAAGGGGGAGTTATTAGTTTTATGGGGAGTTATTAGGATAGAAGTAATATTTTATAAACAAAGTTTGTCATCATCAAAAAGGGGGAGATTATTAGTCCTTGAGATGATGGTTTTGATGACAACAACCTTAGAATAAGATTATAAAATATAAATACTAACATTATAGTTTATATATATATATATGTATGTATATGCAGGATTTAACCATGCAGGTACCAAGAATGAAGATTGTACAGTATAGAGAATCAAGATGTCAAGATTGAAGACTCATGAGTATCAAGAATATCAAGAGTTCAAGATTTCAATAATAAGTAATTTAATCAGGAATTTTGTTAAAACTCCTAGAAAAGCACTGGCATCTTAAAATCCAATTTATTCGTGGAATGGATTCCACTTCGAGCCTGTTAAAGGGATAGAACCCCAAGTAGGATGTAACCTACGAAAAATCTGGTGGAACATTGTTTTGTATCCGCTAACCTTTTATGCAAAATGTTTTTTATAAAACTATATCTTGTTTTCAAAATGATTTCAAAACCTTCCTTTTAAAGGAATCAAAAACATCTGTCCTAGTTTTAATACTTTTAGCCTAAAAATAATCTTTATTTTCAAAATCAAATTATCCTTGGTTTTAAACTATCTTTAATAATAATATATTTAACCTTTAATTTAGATTTAAATTTAAAATTATAGTAAAATTATATATATATATATATACACCAAAATATTATTCTCTATATTTACTTATGTATTTTCACTATAGTTAAGTATATTTATAAAGTTTAAAATAGTTTTAATACAAGATAGAAGTTATTTTCAAAGAAAAGCAAATTACCAAAAATACCTTAGGCACGTCGATAACTTCAAGTACCCCTTGTCGACATTGTAGAGGTTTATTTCAAAATTTGAATTTCAAAGGAAGTGTCTGTTCTTCATATCCTTTCACGAATGGACATGGCTGTTGATATACTATAAATAGGGGTAGTTTTGAACGAATTTTTATTCATATTTTCTATGATTTCACTCCTCCTTTTCTTCCGCATTTTTTTATACACATTTTTACCATTACTCTGCCGAAATTAACATTGAATCTAACTAGATCATTTTTGGTTTGATTCTCTATCACTATCTCAACAAGATCTTAGTGCTATTCAGAGTTATAGGCTTCTTTGTAATAAACTAAGCGAGAAAAGATGTGATTGTAGCCTATGAAATCAATCAAGCGAGAAAATGTGTGATTGTAGCCTTGGAAATCAATTGGGTGAACTTGTTGCCAGTAAAATCAAGTATCTCTACCCAGAGGATTGTGAATCTAGAGTAGTGTACCTCATGGCCTTGAAATCGAGGGTGTAATTGTAAAATTGCTTTTGAAAGGAAATCCGAACTTGTGTGCGGGACTGGATATAGGGTAACTCCGGACTAGTATAAAATCCGATGTGTTTTTTTCCTTTATTGCTTTTACTTTATTTCTGCATCTGTGTTTCTTTCTGTGATCATATCTGTGTCTGAATATGGCATACATTTGTGTTCAAATTAATATAAAGTCAAAAATATTTAGTAACTCCTTTAGAACACTATTCACCCCCTTTAGTGTTAATCCTAGCCTTAAGATCCGTATTCCACATTTCTCACAGAATGGACAGGAAACAAAAGGTTAAAACGGGTACCGATACGGAATCATTTTCCGCGGATTCCGCTTCTTACCGGATTTGAAAACACAGAATTGAATATACCGTAGAGATCAACACGATGAGACGATCACAACGGTATACAGATATCAGTGGTACAATCATCGTATCAAAAGTCGATAATCGAAACCGGAAATTCTACTAAAATGTTAGAAATAAGATAAATGGGGCAATAGAAGTCGAAATTTGTGGAAACGAAATAGACGTCTCACTCATAAGATGATTTACCAATTTATTGTACAAAAGTATTCAGGTTTGGAAAATATTTTTATTATCATCAAATAAAATGACACAATAAAATAAACTTCCATATTTTCGGATGAAAATTTACCATTAGCTATGTTTAAGTAGACGTATTTCGAATACCAAATTTTTATTTCAAAATTTTATTATTTAAAATTTCCTAAAAATTCGATTAAATAAATAAATAAACCACTAAAATTTTGGGTCTTTACACTCTCCCCCACTCAAAACTTTTCGTCCCCAAAATGGAAGGAGGTAGGAGAATAGAACCAACCAGAAAGAAAAATAGATTGGAAAACAGAATAAAACAATCAATTTTAAAACCATATAAATTTGAATTTAACTAATTAATATTTAATAATTGATTTTAAATTCGTGGTATTTCATTAAGTTGATAAAATTTCAATTTATTAATTCCTTAAAACAGAGTTTATTTTATTTATCTCATTTATTCAACTAACTTATTATTTTATTTATCTCTATTAGCGTTTTTATAATTAAAATTTAAGTGTATAAAATTTATTATAACCACTCACATTTTTATTTATAAAAATCATTTTATGTTGTATACTATCCAATTACATATTCAACTTCTTAATCATTTAGGTAAGTTGTATTAGAATGAAATTGAGTATTATACAAATAAAAATTTCCAATTCAACCTATTTCAAGTTTTAAATATTTATTCAAGAATTTAAGAGTTAAATTTCTGATTTCAATACAAACTATTTTGATATAAGTATAATATATTTCAAATCAAATTTGGAAACATGTATATATACACACACACATTATAAATCAAATCATATCCAGAACTTCAAATCAAATTCAATTTCCA
Organism: Allium cepa; assembly: GCA_030765085.1. Classification (NCBI taxonomy): domain Eukaryota; kingdom Viridiplantae; phylum Streptophyta; class Magnoliopsida; order Asparagales; family Amaryllidaceae; genus Allium; species Allium cepa. Next base: position 116,667,288 of record CM060943.1, read on the forward strand.
AAAAAAAGTGTAGCAAAGCTACTAATGGTTTCTCCACTCTGAAACTCGAAAATGAATGTCGATGATGCTGTAGTCATCACTGAAATTATTTTCTAGCGACAAAAAAGGAGAGTACAGGTTTTAAAAATTCTTTAAAAACCATTAATTTAAATAATATACATTTTAAAAATTTAAACTAAAATTTGAAATCACCGAAAATTAAATTATAAAATTCTAAATTTAAATTTATTTCATTTTTCAAATCTATTTATAGACCATGTTATAACTTCATGTATTTGTATCATGTGGCAACAATCATTGGTTTTTCAAACAACAAATGAAAATCAATATTACCAATTTTGACAACCGATTCATTTAAATCTTTAATTTTCATAAAATTTTACTCATATATAATATAATCATGCAAAATTTATTAAATTTTGAAAACAATTGTGTCAGTTTTCTCTATTCAAGTGTTTTGAAAATCCTATTGATAGCGTTGAATAGAGGAATCGATCGAAAACCCAAATCAACATCAACAACTCAAATAACACAATATAAATATAAAATATTTTTAATATTAATTTACTAATACACTTCCTTGCTTGACGATACAAAAATGGATTTCAAAGCGAGTATAGAGATTCAAATTTGATGGACTCAAATCAAAGAGAATTTTGATTCGAAGATAGGTTCAAAGCAAAGATAAGATGATTAAATAACAAAATAGAAAGATGGATAAGTTTATATAAATCGCGAGCAACCTTAACCGGGTCGACCGTGAGTTTAAGAATAAGATCAAAACAGAATTCTAAGGCAAATCGACATTCAATCGCAAGAGATAGAATTCCGGTATAGTAAAAGATGGAAGCATCATAAATCGAGGATATAGAGATCTCCGATAAATCAATGCTATTGTAAAAGAATTTCACCCCTTTCCAAATCATTCGAAGATTGGCAAGACCGTCGAGTTATTATAGAGATCATTCGAAGTAGAGTTATTGGATACTCCAAAATCAAGAAACACGAATAGGGAGAGATAAGGATGGATTTTGGAACCTAGTAGAACGTTCCAAAATTCAAAGGAAATTCGAATCAAAGAGGAAAATTTTCAAGCTCGAACGAAAGTGATTATGTAATTAAATCTACTACATATGCTAAGTTTTGCCTAAAACCAAAGCTCTGAAACCATGCGTAACAGCCTGATATTTTCAACCATTCGCATCCACACATGCCGGATTTGAATTGCTCAAAATACCAGATTATTAATTTATATTTGGCAAAACTCAGCCTGTACAGTAAATAAATGAATCACAGAATCACAGATACGGAGTAATATACAATAATGCAGCGGAAACAAAAGCATAGTAGTTCATGAAGCTACTATATATGCAACATAGTAAAATAAGATATAATAGAAGTCTCAGATACAATAGTCAAATAAAGATCAAAATACATCACTTGAATCAACTGAATAACTGCAAGCTGAAAAGATGTAGATGGATCTCCAAACGAAGCTCCAACTCCAAAGGTGAATCTCAAAAGCTGTATCACTCAGTCTGACCCGAGCGTAAAGCAAAACACAAAACACTCGAGTCAGGATTAACGTTCTTATATCTATAAATCCAACTCAACTGAAATAACCACTGAAATACAAGTAACTCAAAGGATGTTTGGCATAACTATCCTCTAAGGATCCGTTAAACTATCTACTACGTAGTAATATACGCTATTATAATAATGTCTAGAGTAAAGTATACTATTTAAAAATAGCATTAAGGCTTTTCATTTTTCACCTTAACATATTTATAGTGCCAATAGTCTATACAGTACCATCGTACCTCCAGATCGGGAGGCTACCATTGAATACTCCATAGGTACGACAAAAATCAAACTCGTATAAGGTGTGCTAGGGTAGGTGACACGACACAACTAGTCAATGCCAGGGTAGATATACCAATTGCACTTCCGGACTGGTGGTAACGCATAATAGTCACTACCGCCCACCTCGATCCAAACTCCCAAAAAAAATCAAAGGGTGCACCCGATCAATCACAAAGTAGTAGAATGGTATCGAAAGAGTGTGTCCGATTAGAGGAGCTACCTTATTGGCCCGTCGATTGTTCTTGTTTTAGCTACCTTATGCCAACCCACAGGAGTCGAGTTCACGTATATACCTCATATAGGATCATCGCCAACATCCGACTTCATTCTGAAATCTCCACCGCGTACACAGTTTTTAAAGTGGTTTTCAGAGTTGGCGGAGAGTATGACAACTTCCGATCCCGAGCTCTTTAACAACCAATCGTTATTATAACACCGTAGTCATTTCAAAATAGTTTATACTTCAAATCCCAAATATCATTGCCTTTTCAAAACCATATCAATACGATATCATTTCCATTTCAAAACCAATACGATGTCATTTCCATTTCAAATATATCCTTTCCCAAATCGTAACACTTTTTAAACATAATACTTTGAATAACTTTGAAAACATAATTTCCACCACTTAAATGGTTTAGATGTTAAAATAGTATATACAATAGAATAGTTTATAAAATGAAATAATTTAAGTTAAAATAGTTTTTATGTTAAAATAATTAGTATATTAAAATAGTTTATCACAAAATAGTTTATATTAAAAATGGTTTATAATAAAATAGTTTACAATAAAATAATTTATAAAGTAATATATAAAATAGTTTTAAATAAAATTTAAAAATACTATGTATAATAAAATTGTTTCCTCAAATTTCACGAATCAATTCCAAATCAACTCGAATTCAAAAATTCATGTTTAATCAAATCTCCAATTATCAATTTCAATTTATTTCAGTTTCTCAATAAGCTAATTCAAATTATATCGATTTCACATAAAAATTTGAACCACAAAATAAACCATTTCAATTTCAATATATTTCGAAGCATAAATATTCCATATTTTCAAAACTAAATTTGATAATTCCATATATAATATCAAATTCACTTTACTATTATTTATTTTGAAATATTTACTTAATCATTTAAATAACATTTAAATAAAATTTCAAATCTCAAATTTAAATAAAACTATATATACCATTTCAAATTTATGTAAATTTGAAATATTCATTCAAATCACTTTTAATCAAAAATCAAGTTATAAAATTATACCCTTTAAAAATTTCAAATTCCATAAGTTTCAAGTCGATTTAATTAGATAAATTCTTAATTAAATACCATTCCAAATCAATTTCGAATCTAACTTCTCGACCTTAACTTATAAAATCATTATAAAAATCTATATTTGAAAATATAATTTTAAATTAATACTTAAACATATATATATAAACTATATCAAACTAATTAAATTTAAATCTTATTATCAAACTTATTTTAAAATAAAACTAATTTTTATATATATTTTAGAACGGTAAAAGTATAAATAAATTCTTAAAATTTATAATTTCAAAAATCAACTTATAACTATACAATTTTCGAAACATATAAATTTAACAATCAAAATTTTAAAAGTTTATAATATATATATATATATAATATCTTAAAATTAATAATTATTAAACCATATATTTCTTTCCAAAATCTTAAAAATCAATTTCAAAATATTTATATATAGACCAAGGGTGTTTGTATATAATTTTCTATCCTATGGTCAAGTGATACAGATATTTATCGTTTCAATCCGCAATTTAAATATATACGGGTATATACTATTTCAACCCGCAATCCCAAATTTAATTCAATGAAAATCGCTTGGGTTTATCATTTCAACCCATAACATTTTTCTCCTATTCTACAATTCATTCGAGTATGTAACATTTCAACCCATAGTGAATTCCATACTAACATGGAACTTGCAGAGCGATAACATATATAACAATAATATAACATGCATATGTCATCAATAAAAATAACAGATAATGGTGTCAGATGTCACAGGTGAACAGATACATATAATGATATATATAACAATGTAAATAACTAACAACAGCATATTTCAATTGTCGTTTCAATTGAAATCAAATTTAGTAAATATAAGAACGTAAATCGTGAGTGATTGCTCACTTTTCGAGGTTAGAGACGAACGAGAAAGAGATGAGTTATGAATCCAAGCACGGATTCCAAAGCAAAGCTAAATTGGCATGAATTCGATGGACAAGCTGATAGATAGGAAATAAATGAGGATGAATCAAATCAATTTTGATATTAGTTGGAAAATACATACTTATTATATTGTTATTTCCCTAAAACCAATATTCAATTAAAATATTCAAATAAATATTCAATTACCTTATCTAAGATAATTATTCATCAAAATCCACCTTTATATATTGAAATTAATATAATAAGATATATATATATATATATATATAATATAACAATAATAGATTAGTAAACAAAGATCAATATATAATACATATATAGGCTTTGGGAAAATGTTTTATACAATATGCATATCTGTAAACATATATATATATATATATATATATATAATTGTAAACTGCATACATAACTCATATATTATATATACTAACTATACATATAAAATTCTTAATCAAAAAGACTGCAAACTTTACAAATAGATAAATGCGCGTATATATTGGCTATTCACAAAATCTGCAGACATATGAATATATAAAAGTTTTAACCACATAGATTTAAACTATCATATAACTTAACAAATATATTTATATACAATAACTTATACATCTTATAAATAAAACTCAATATCACGTATATAAAACTAATATATACACACAGACATATTTATATGCCTATCCTACAACGAACATAAATACTATATATATAAAACAGAGTTCATACCGTAACTCTATAACTCATATAACTTATGTATATTGAACAAACGATCTGATATGCAAACAAAATTTGCTGCAGAATTATTTTATGAAATTCTATATATATATATATACACACGAACAACTTAAACCTATATACACATCAAACTAATATATACTTTTAAATTATATTAGAACATAGAAACCTTAATATAAAACTTATATAACCTTTATAAACTACTGTTATTTATATACTTAAAATATAAGAATAAATACTGTAATCTATATATAAATTAACAGATCAATAAGCCTTGTATAAATATATATGTATATAACACAGATTTGACAAATGCTTACGCAACATAAATATTAACTACCTTACATCACGTATATATATGCATACAACTATCATAAAATATATAATATATATCTATGTAATACCTTATAAATATCACGGGTGAAAAATAGAAGAGAAGGTCTCGGCAGCATTGCGGATCGGCATGAGGAGGAGAGGAATGCCGAGAGAGGCTTTGGCCAGTGTGGATCTAGGGTGAAAGGAGAGTTTTGCTTGGCGGAGCAAGGGCATTGCCTCGATTAATGTTGACTCTGCTTGTTGTCGCAAAGGAAGAGAGTCAGGTATCGGGTCAGGGCACGGAGATGCGGCGCTAGCAGGAGTGTTCGAGATGGTGCTCTGGTATTTTTAGATAAAGCACGACAAGAAGGTAAAATGTTAAGAGAAGGAGAAAGTGACAGAGCGGGTGCATGGTTGAAATTTTCGAATGAAATGATGAAGCATTTCTTTTTTTTCCAAAAAGAAGAAGTGAACAGGAAAAGCGATCAGGTTATTAAAATAAACAATGGGGACAAATGAGTAAATGAACAGTGGAAGAAGAAAAGCCAGAAGTTATCTAAGAAATAGAAAATGTTTATGACTGTTCATTTCAGCCGAGGGAAACAAATGTATTAGTCCTTGAGATGATGGTTTTGATGACAACAACCTTAGAATAAGATTATAAAATATAAATACTAACATTATAGTTTATATATATATATATGCATATGCAGGATTTAACCATACAAGTACCAAGAATGAAGACTGTACAATATAGAGATTCAAGATATCAAGATTGAAGACTCATGAGTATCAAAAATATCAAGAGTTCAAGATTTCAATAATAAGTAATTTAATTAGGAATTTTGTTAAAACTCCTAGAAAAGCACCGGCATCTTAAAATCCAATTTATTCGTGCAATGGAATCCACTTCAAGCTAGTTAAATGGATGAAACCCTAAGTAGGATGGAACCTACGAAAAATCTAGTGGAACATTGTTTTGTATCACTAACCTTTTTTCAAATTTTGTTTACAAAATTATATCTTATTCTCAAAATGATTTCAAAACCTTCCTTTTAAAAGAATCAAAAACATCTATCCCGGTTTTAATACTTTTAGCCTCAAAATAATCTTTATTTTCAAAATCAAATTATCCTTGGTTTTAAACTATCTTTTAATAATAATATATTTAATTTAGATTTAGATTTAAATATAAAATTATAGTAAAATTATATATATATATATATACCAAAATATTATTCTCTATATTTACTTATGCATTTTAACTATAGTTAAGTATATTTATAAAGTTTAAAATAGTTTTAATACAAGATAGAAGTTATTTTCAAAGAAAATTACCAAAAATACCTTAGGCATGTCGACAACCTCAAGTACCCCTTGTCGACATGGTAGCTGTTTATTTCAAAAATTTGAATTTAAAGGAAGTGTCTGTTCATCATATACTTTCACGAATGGACATGGCTATTGTTCTACTATAAATAGTGGTAGTTTTGAACGAATTTGTGTTCATATTTCCCCTTATTTCACTCTTCTTTCTCTTCCACATTTCTTTATACACATTTTTACCATTACTCTGCTGAAATCAACATTGAGTTTAACTCGATCATTTCTGGTTTGATTCCCAATCACTATCTCAACAAGTTCTCAGTGCTATCCAGAGTTATAGGCTTCTTTGTAATAAACTAAATGAGAAAAGGTGTGATTGTAGCTTGTGAAATCAATCAAGAGAGAAAACATGTGATTGTAGCCTTGGAAATCAATTGGGTGAACTTGTTGCCCGTAAAATCAAGTATCTCCACCAAGAGGATTGTGAATCTGGAGTGGTGTACTTCGTGGCCTTGAAATCGAGGGTGTAATTGTACAATTGCTTTTGAAAGGAAATCCGTACTCGTGTCAGGACTGGATGTAGGGTAACTCTGAACTAGTATAAAATCTGGTATGTTCTTTCTTTTATTGCTTTTACTTTAATTCTGCATCTGTGTTTGTTTCTGTGATCATATCTGTGTCTGAATATTGCATACATTGTGTTTAAATTAATATAAACTCAAAAAGATTTAGTAATTCCTTTAAACACTATTCACCCCCCTCTAGTGTTAATCCTAGCCTTAAGATCCGTATTTCGCAATTCTCACATTTGGTATCAGAGCAAGGCTTTTAAAGTTTTCATAATCTGAATTTTGAAAAATTTTCAAAATGGCTACCGACATTGGTACTGCTAACACTACCAATACTGGTTCTATTATCCCTGTCACTAGTTCATTTGTAGAAGGTCAGTCTACTGTCAGACCACCACTTTTTAATGGCAGTAACTATGCATATTGAGCATTTAAGATGAAAATATATTTACAATCTATAGGGCTAGACACTTGGAATGTCACACAGAATGAATATTCTGAACCCACAACTGATTTTGCACAGTGGACTGCTCAGCAAAAGACTGTTGCATAAAATAACTCTAAAGCTATGAATATTCTCTTTGTTCACTTGATAGAAATGAATTTAATAGAGTGTTAGTTTGTAAGTCTGCATATGAAATCTGGAAAACTTTGCAAATTACTCATAAAGGAGCAAGTAAAGTTAAACAGATCAAAGTTTCCATGCTCACAAACCAGTTTAAAGTATTTAAAATGAATTCTAATGAGTCTATTTCAGATATGTATAGTAGATTTCAGAACATTGTGCATTCTCCAATATCCTTAGGAAAGGAATTTTCGGAAGAAGATCAAGTCAGAAAAATCTTAAATTCTCTTACTCCAAAATGGGATCAAAAGACACTTGCGATCGAAGAGGCTAACAACATCAGTACCTTAAAGATAGAAGAATTAATTGGAAATCTAATGTCGTTTGAAGTCCAAATGATTGAGAGAAGAGAAAGTAAAGCATCTAAAAAGAAATCAATGGCATTCAATGCATTGACCGATGGATCAGACTCAAACAGCGATAATGATGAAGAGATAGCCCTTATGACCAAGAATTTTCGAAGATTCCTGAAATACAGAAAGATGAACAATCCCAAGAGAAACAACTATAAGAACTCTAGAAATCAGAACGTAGTGCCAAACAATATCAAATGTTTCAACTGTGACGAACCAGGCCATATCAAAAGAGACTGTCCATATCCAGATAGGCAAAATCTTCCTATAAACAATGATTCCGTAAAGAAATGAAAACATGCATTTACTGCTACTCTAGATGACTTAGACTCGTCCTCAAGCGATGATGATCAGAATACAAATAATTCAAATATGTGTTTCACGGCCGTTCACGACTCCGACGAATTCAGAGAAACAGACTCAAAAAAAGGTACACATTTACAATACAATTGGTTGAAATTGCATGCTTAGAATTGGATGTTTGATTAATTGATTTTGAATTGGTATGTTGTTTGAATTTTTATTTTTTTTATTTTTTACTATTATTTTACTATTATTTTTACCATTATTTTTATTATTATTTTTAATAGAATCATAATATTTTATGGAATGTACTATAATTCTAGTAATATTCCAGTAATATATATAGACATTAAAAATAATATATATATATATATATATATATATATATTAGAATACTTAAGAAAAACAATCATGGAAATTCAAAGACACATGTCGACATGGTCCCCACCATGATGTCGACATGGGTACAGAAATTTGAAATTCAAAATTTGAATTCAAATATTGAATTTCCCTCCATCTTTTCACTTCATTCAATTCTCTGAGAAGTCACCTTTTGACCAGAGAATATGTCCTTTGAGAATCTATTTATTCACTATCTCTTATCATAACTTTTCACTCTCATTTTCAAATTCAAACTCTTATCTCAAAACTTCAAGCTCTTTACTCTCTACTCTAATGGCTTCTTCAAGCAACCCTTCCACAATGAGAATTTCCAGAAAGATAAAAGAGCAACTCTACAATGATCCAGAGGCTATAAAAGCATATATCAAGTATGCTAACTATGGAAAAGTCCATCCCGGGAAGTTTGCTTTATTTCAAGATTTCTCTACTTATGAAATCGATTCTCTTTTTGTAAGTAACCAAGTTCATAGTCTTGTTGATGCTTCTCAAAATGATTTTGTTTGTTATCCAAGTCTTGTTAAAATTTTCTATGCAAATCTTAACTGCGGATTTTATAATGGAAATGATGATGAAATTTGGAGTACTGTCAAAGGAACTAGAATCATTTTAAATTGTGATCTTCTGGGTACCATTCTCAATTGCAAAAGCACGGGAATGTATCTTTCTAGTTTTAATATCGATGAAAAGGATCGTGAGACATTTCATCACATTTTCGAAGGAAATGATAATTTTGAATTCAAAAATCGAAACTTTCGACCAACAACTTGAATTGTTAATCTTCTTTTACAACATACTGTGACCACAAGATTGGGAAATTTTAACAATCCAACTTCAAAATTTTGCAAATCACTTTTTTCTATTTTTGGAAATTATGATATTAATTGGACGCAATTTATTTTGGATGAATTTCATCCCAAAAATCTTGAAATGGGTGAAAATATTTTGTATCATGGAATCTATCTCACTCGGTTTTTTTAACTATTTTGGAATAGATTTCAAAGGAGAAGAATTTGTTTCAAGAAAAGTTTTTAATCACTCAAACATTTCTCTTATGAAAATTCCATTTGTTTTTCAACCTTATGAGACTCTTGCCGAAAAGGTAGAGCCTTTGGCTCATGAGGAGATGGAAGAGGAGGAAGAGGAAGAAGAAAAAGGGGATGAAATGGAAATAGAAGAAGGTGAAACATCTTTGGAAAGCATTGACTATCCTCATAATCCAACCAACAAAACCTTACTCAAAAATCAAAAGACCATCGTAGAGAATCTATGGATTCTTAAACGGTCCGTTAGTAAGAAATTGGATAAAATGTCATCCAAGATGAACAAGTTTTTCTCCCAAATCAGCAAGAAGCTTGGATTATCTTCATCTTCATCATCCTCTAACTAGTTCTACCTTTTCATATCTTGTTGTATTTGTTTTAGTTTATTTTGATTTGAATGTTCATGTAGTTCTTAATGTTTAATCACTGTATCGTTGTATTATGAAATGAAATTGAACTACTTTTCTGTTATCTAGCTTATCTTATCTCCAGAATAAATGTTAGTATATTATATAAATATATTTATATACACAATTATTCACAAAATCAAAATAATTCATCAAAATTGACTAACCCATGTCGACAACCCCCTTGACCATGTCGACAGGTACTGGTCAGAAATGACTTTTCATTTTAAATTTGAAATTTTAATAACTACCATATGTCCATTCATTTCAAACGAATTTCTACACCTATAAATACCTATTTCCAACAGAATTCATCACTCAAAATCATTTATTATCTACTTTATCTACATTTCTTCTTACAAACTCAAAAATGGCCAATCCAATTCATATTTTAACCGAGAATCTTGAAGAAACCCTTAATTCGTTCAAGAATATTCTCTCTTTCATTCTTTGTAATCAGCAACACTTAGAGTTAAGTCAAATGCAGATGATCAAAGAGCAAGAAAAACATTTCGATGCGATACGATGGATGATTTCCTCCCTGCACAAAGATGATAATGAAGCACATCCTCCTGTCTCTCTCACCAATGATAATGAAAATTGGGATGCCACTAAAGCAGACCCTATATTTGGAGAAGAAGGATGGGTGGAAGTTCCTCCTAATGTTTAATTTTATTTGATTACTTTGTTTGATTTTAATTGATTGCTTGGATTGATTTGATTTGATTTGATTTGATATGGATTGATATTTGGTGTGCAAAACATGTATAGAAACACAGTGATATTTATATTATCTTTGATTAGTTATCATGTCTATCAGTATAATTATCTCTTAATCTATCTATTATATACTCCATTGAATATTATATTAATGCAGGTATTTTAATACAAGAATAAGGGGGAGTTATATGGTTTGGAGTTAGTTTTTGTTGATGACAAAGGGGGAGAAGTATAAAATAGGATAGTTGGGCATAGATTAAGGGGGAGTTATTAGTTTTAGGGGGAGTTATTAGGATAGAAGTAATATTTTATAAAAAAAGTTTGTCATCATCAAAAAGGGGGAGATTATTAGTCCTTGAGATGATGGTTTTGATGACAACAACCTTAGAATAAGATTATAAAATATAAATACTAACATTATAGTTTAGATATATATATATATATATATATATATATATATATATGTATATACAGGATTTAACCATGCAGGTACCAAGAATGAAGATTATACAGTATAGAGAGTCAAGATATCAAGATTGAAGACTCATGAGTATCAAGAATATCAAGAGTTCAAGATTTCAATAATAAGTAATTTAATCAGGAATTTTGTTAAAACTCCTAGAAAAGCACCGACATCTTAAAATCCAATTTATTCATGGAACGGATTCCACTTCGAGCCTGTTAAAGGGATAGAACCCTAAGTAGGATGGAACCTACGAAAAATCTAGTGGAACATTGTTTTGTATCCGCTAACCTTTTAAGCAAAATGTTTTTTTATAAAATTATATCTTGTTTTCAAAATGATTTCAAAACCTTCCTATTAAAAGAATCAAAAACATCTATCCTGGTTTTAATACTTTTAGCCTCAAAATAATCTTCATTTTCAAAATCAAATTATCCTTGGTTTAAAGTATCTTTAATAATAATATATTTAACTTTTAATTTAGATTTAAATATAAAATTATTGTAAAATTATATATATATATATATATATATATATTTATATACACACCAAAATATTATTCTCTATATTTACTTATGTATTTTAACTATAGTTAAGTATATTTATAAAGTTTAAAATAGTTTTAACACAAGATAGAAGTTATTTTCAAAGAAAATCAAATTACCAAAATACCTTAGGCATGTCGACAACTTCAAGTACCCCTTGTCGACATGGTAGTGGTTTATTTCAAAATTTTAATTTCAAAGGAAGTGTCTGTTCTTCATATCCTTTCACGAATGGACATGGCTGTTGTTATACTATAAATAGGGGTAGTTTTGAACGAATTTTTATTCATATTTTCTATGATTTCACTCCTCCTTTTCTTCCGCATTTTTTTATACACATTTTTACCATTACTCTGCCGAAATCAACATTGAATCTAACTAGATCATTTTTGGTTTGATTCTCTATCACTATCTCGACAAGATCTTAGTGCTATTCAGAGTTATAGGCTTCTTTGTAATAAACTAAGCGAGAAAAGATGTGATTGTAGCCTATGAAATCAATCGAGCGAGAAAAGGTGTGATTGTAGCCTTGGAAATCAATTGGGTGAACTTGTTGCCCGTTAAATCAAGTATCTCTACCCAGAGGATTGTGAATCTAGAGTGGTGTACCTCATGGCCTTGAAATCGAGGGTGTAATTGTAAAATTGCTTTTGAAAGGAAATCCGAACTTGTGTGCGGGACTGGATGTAGGGTAACTCCGGACTAGTATAAAATCCGATGTGTTTTTTTCCTTTATTGCTTTTACTTTATTTCTGCATCTGTGTTTGTTTCTGTGATCATATCTGTGTCTGAATATGGCATACATTTGTGTTCAAATTAATATAAAGTCAAAAATATTTACTAACTCCTTTGGAACACTATTCACCCCCCCTTTAGTGTTAATCCTAGTCTTAAAATCCGTATTCCACATTTCTCACAGAATGGACAGAAAATAAAAGGTTAAAACGGGTACCGATACAGAATCATTTTCCACGGATTCCGCTTCTTACCGGATTTGAAAACACAGAATTGAATATACCGCAGAGATAAGCACGATGAGACGATCACAGCGGTATACAGATATCAGTGGTACAATCATCGTATCAAAAGTCGACAATCGAAACCGGAAATTCTACTAAAATGTTAGAAATAAGATAAATAGGGCAATAGAAGTCGAAATTTGTGGAAACGAAATAGACGTCTCACTCAGAAGATGATTTACCAATTTATTGTATAAAAGTATTCAGGTTTGGAAAATATTTTTATTATCATCAAATAAAATGACACGATAAAATAAACTTCCATATTTTCGGATGAAAATTTACCATTAGCTATGTTTAAGTAGACGTATTTCGAATACCAAATTTTTATTTCAAAATTTTATTATTTAAAATTTCCCAAAAATTCGATTAAATAAATAAATAAACCACTAAAATTTGGGTCATTACACTCTCCCCCACTCAAAACTTTTCGTCCCCAAAATGGAAGGAGGTAGGAGAATAGAACCAACCAGAAAGAAAAATAGATTGGAAAACAAAATAAAACCATCAATTTTAAAACCATATAAATTTGAATTTAACTAATTAATATTTAATAATTGATTTTAAATTCGTGGTATTTCATTAAGTTGATAAAATTTCAATTTATTAATTCCTGAAAACAGAGTTTATTTTATTTATCTCATTTATTCAACTAACTTATTATTTTATTTATCTCTATTAGCGTTTTTATAATTAAAATTTAAGTGTATAAAATTTATTATAACCACTAACATTTTTATTTATAAAAATCTATTTATGTTGTATACTATCCAATTACATATTCAACTTCTTAATCATTTAGGTAAGTTGTATTAGAATGAAATTGAGTATTATACAAATAAAAATTTCCATTTCAACCTATTTCGAGTTTTAAATATTTATTCAAGAATTTAAGAGTTAAATTTCTGATTTCAATACAAACCATTTAGATATAAGTATAATATATTTCAAATCAAATTTGGAAACATGTATTTATACACACATACATTATAAATCAAATCATATCCAGAACTTCAAATCAAATTCAATTTCCAAAAATAAGTGTAGCAAAGCTACTAATGGTTTCTCCACTTTGAAACTCGAAAATGAATGTCGATGATGCTGCAGTCATCACTGAAATTATTTTCTAGCGACAAAAGAGGAGAGTACAGGTTTTAAAAATTCTTTAAACACCATTAATTTAAATAATATACATTTTAAAACTTTAAACTAAAGTTTGAAATCACCGAAAATTAAATTATCAAATTGTAATTTATTTCATTTTTCAAATCTATTTATAGACCATGTTATAACTTCATGTATTTATATCATGTGGCAACAGTCATTGGTTTTTCAAACAACAAATGAAAATCAATATTACCATTTTTGACAACCGATTCATTTAACTCTTTAATTTTCATAAAATTTTACTTATATATAATATAATCATGCAAAATTTATTAAATTTTGAAAACAATTGTGTCAGTTTTCTTTATTCAAGTGTTTTGAAAATCCTATTGATAGCGCCGAATAGAGGAATCGATCGAAAACCCAAATCAACATCAACAACTCAAACAACACAATATAAATATAAAATATTTTTAATATGAATTTACTAATACACTTCCTTGCTCGACGATACAAAAATGGATTTCAAAGCGAGTATAGAGATTCAAATTTGATGGACTCAAATCAAAGAGAATTTCGATTCGATGATAGGTTCAAAGCAAAGATAAGATGATTAAATAACAAAATAGAAAGATGGATAAGTTTATATAAATCGCGAGCAACCTTAACCGGGTCGACCATGAGTTTAAGAATAAGATTGAAACAGAATTCTAAGGCAAATCGACATTCAATCGCAAGAGATAGAATTCGGAAATAGCAAAAGATGGAAGCATCATAAATCGAGGATATAGAGATCTCCGATAAATCAATGCTATTGTAAAATAATTTCACCCCTTTTCAAATCATTCGAAGATTGGAAAGACCGCCGAGTTATTATAGAGATCATTCGAAGTAGAGTTATTAGATACTCCAAAATCAAGAAACACGAATAGGGAGAGATAAGGATGGATTTTGGAACCGAGGAGAACGTTCCAAAATTCAAAGGAAATTCAAATCAAAGAGGAAAATTTTCAAGCTCGAACGAAAGTGATTATGTAATTAAATCTACTACATATGCTAAGTTTTGCCTAAAACCAAAGCTCTGACACCACGCGTAACAGCCTGATATTTTCAACCATTTGCATCCACACATGCTGGATTTGAATTGCTCAAAATACCAGATTGTTAATTTATATTTGGCAAAACTCAGCATGTACAGTAAATAAGTGAATCACAGAATCACAGATACGGAGTAATATACAATAATGCAGCGGAAACAAAAGCATAGTAGTTCATGAAGCTACTATATATACAACATAGTAAAATAAGGTATAATAGAAGTCTCAGATACAGTAGTCAAATAAAGATCAAAATACATCACTTGAATCAACTGAATAACTGCAAGCTGAAAAGATGTAGATGGATCTCCAAACGAAGCTCCAACTCCAAAGGTGAATCTCAAAAGCTGTATTACTCAGTCTGACCCGAGCGTAAAGCAAAACACAAAACACTCGAGTCAGGATTAACGTTCTTATATCAATAAATCCAACTCAACTGAAATAACCACTGAATACAAGTAACTCAAAGGATGTTTGGGATAACTATCCTCTAAGGATCCGTTAAACTATCTACTACGTAGTAATATACGCTATTATAATAATATCTAGAGTAAAGTATACTATTTAAAAATAGCATTAAGGCTTTACATTTTTCACCTTAACATATTTATAGTGCCAATAGTCTATACAGTACCATCGTACCTCCAGATCGGGAGGCTACCATTGAATACTCCATAGGTACGACAAAAATCAAACTCGTATAAGGTGTGCTAGGGTAGGTGACACGGCACAACTACGCAATGCCAGGGTAGATATACCAATTGCACTTCCGGACTGGTGGTAACGCATAATAGTCACTACCGCCCACCTCGATCCAAACTCCCAAAAAAATCAAAGGGTGCACCCGATCAATCACAAAGTAGTAGAATGGTATCGAAAGAGTGTGTCCGATTAGAGGAGCTACCTTATTGGCCCGTTGATTGCTCCTGTTTTAGCCACCTTATGCCAACCCATAGGAGTCGGGTTCACGTATATACCTCATATAGGATCATCGCCAACATCCAACTTCATTCTGAAATCTCCACCGCGTACACAGTTGTTAAAGTGGTTTTTCGAGTTGGTGAGAGTACGACAACTTCCGATCCCGAGCTCTTTAACAACCAATCGTTATTATAACACCGTAGTCATTTCAAAATAGTTTATACTTCAAAACCAAAATATCATTGCCATTTCAAAACCATATCAATACGATATCATTTCCATTTCAAAACCAATACGATGTAATTTCCATTTCAAATATATCCTTTCCCAAATCATAACACTTTCTAAACACAATACTTTGAATAACTTTGAAAACATAACTTCCACCACTTAAACGGTTTAGATGTTAAAATAGTATATATAATAAAATAGTTTATAAAATGAAATAATTTAAGTTAAAATAGTTTTTATGTTAAAATAATTAGTATATTAAAATAGTTTATAATAAAATAATTTATATTAAAAATGGTTTATAATAAAATAGTTTACAATAAAATAATTTATTAAGTAATATATAAAATAGTTTTAAATAAAATTTAAAAATACTATATATAATAAAATTGTTTCCTCAAATTTCACGAATCAATTCCAAATCAACTCAAATTCAAAAATTCATGTTTAATCAAATCTCCAATTATCAATTTCAATTTATTTCAGTTTCTCAATAAGCTAATTCAAATTATACCGATTTCACATAAAAATTTGAACCACAAAATAAACCATTTAAATTTCAATATATTTCAATGCTTTAAATATTCCACATTTTCAAAACTAAATTTGATAATTCCTTATATAATATCAAATTCACTTTACTATTATTATTTTGGAATATTTACTTAATCATTCAAATAACATTTAAATAAAACTTCAAATTTCAAATTTAAATAAAACTAAATATAACATTTCAATTTTATGTAAATTTGAAATATTAATTTAAATCACTTTTAGTAAAAATCAAGTTATAAAATCATACCCTTTAAAAATTTCAAATTCCATAAGTTTCAAATCGATTTAGTTAAATAAATTCTTAATTAAATACTTTTTCAAATCAATTTCAAATCTATCTTCGCAACCTTAACTTATAAAATCATTATAAAAATCTATATTTGAAAATATATTTTTAAATAAATACTTAAACACACACACATATATATATATATATAAATTAAATCAAACTTATTTAACTTAAAATCTTATTATCAAACTTATTTTAAAATAAAAATAATATATACATATTTTAAAATAGTAAAATTATAAATAAATTTTTAAAATTTATAATTTCAAAAATCAACTTATAACTACACAATTTTCAAAACATATAAATTTAACAATCTAAATTCTAAAACTTTATAAAATACATATATATATATATATACATACATACATATATATATATATATATATAATATCTTAAAATTAATAATTATTTAACAATATATTTATTTCCAAAATCGTAGAAATCAATTTTAAAATATTTATATATAGACCAACGGTGTTTGTACATAATTTTCTATCCTATGGTCAAGTAATACAGATATTTATCATTTCAATCCGCAATTTAAATATATACGGGTATATATCATTTCAACCCGCAATCCCAAATTCAATTCAATGGAAATCGCTTGGGTTTATCATCTCAACCCATAACGATTTTCTCATATTCTATAGATCGTTCGGGTATGTATCATTTCAACCCATAGCGAATTCTGTACTAACAGGGAACTTGCAGAGTGATAACATATATAACTATAATATACCAGGCATATATCATCAAAAAAATAACAGATAATGGTGTCAAATGTCACATGTGAACAGATACAGATAATGATATATATAACAATATAAATAACTAACAGTAGCATATTTCAATTGTCGTTTCAATTGAAATCAAATTTAATAAATATAAGACGTAAATCATGAGTGATTGCTCACTTTTCGAGGTTAGATATGAACGAGAAAGAGATGAGTTACGAATCCAAGCACGAATTCCAAAGCAAAGCTAAATTGGTACGAATTCGATGGACAAGCTGATAAATAAGAAATCGATGAGAATGAATCAAATTAATTTTGATATTAACTGGAAAATATATACATTATTTATTTTTATTTCCCTAAAACCAATATTCAATTGAAATATTCAAATAAATATTCAATTACCATATCTAAGATAATTATTCATCAAAATCCACCTTTATATATTGAAATCAATATAATAAGATATATATATATATATATATATAATAACAAAAATAGATTTGTAAATAAAGATCAATATATAATACAATTATAGGCTGTGGAAAAATGTTTTATATAACAGGCATATCCGTAATCATATATATATATATGTATATATATATATATATTATAAGCTATATACATAACTCATATATTATATATAGTAACTATACATATAAAATTCCAAATCGAAAAGACTGCAAACTTTACAAAATAGATGTATGCGAGTATATATAGGCTATTCTCAAAATCAGTAGACGTATGAGTATATAGAAGTTTTAAACACATACTATCATATAACTTAACAAATATATTTATATGCAATAACTTATACAACTTATAAATAAAACTCAATATCACGTATACAAAACTAATATATATACACAAACATATTTACATGCCTATCCTACAGCGAACATAAATACTATGTATATAAAATAGATTTCGTACTGTAACTCTATAACTCATATAACTTATGTATATTAAACAAACGATATGATATGTAAACAAAATTTGCTGTAGACTTATTTTATGAAATTATATACATACATACATACATACATACATACATACATATATATATATATATATATATATATATATATATATATATATATATATATATACGAACAACTTAAACCTATATACACATCAAACTAATATATACTTTTAAATCACATTAGAACATAGAAACCTTAATATAAAACATATATAACCTTTATAAACTACTATTATTTATATACTTAAAATATAAGAATAAATACTGTAATCTATATATAACTTAATAGATTAGTAAACAAAGATCAATATATAATACATATATAGGCTCTGGAAAAATGTTTTATACAATAAGCATATCCATAAACAAACACACACATACACACATATATATAATTGTAAACTATATACATAACTCATATATTATATATAGTAACTATACATATAAAATTCTTAATCAAAAAGACTGCAAACTTTACAAATAGATATATGCACGTATATATAGGCTATTCACAAAATCTACAGACATATGAATATATAGAAGTTTTAAACACATATATTTAAACTATCATATAACTTAACAAATATATTTATATACTGTTAACCGGCACCTTGGTCCGGCTACAAGACGACAGTTGAAGAAATTATCATTAGCACTAGATAAGATTCTGACCAAGAAGAGCCTGAAGATATACGAGTTTGATGCAGTCGACATGTTTTGGCAATCAAGAGCGTTCGACATTGGAAGGACGCTCGGCATTGAGAAACGTTCGATATTGTATATCGTTCGGCATCTATGGAATGCTCGGCATATAGGAGCACTCGGCACCAAGAACGTTCGGCATCCATGGTCGTTCGGCACCACAAGGTACGTTCGGCATGACTGGGTCAACTGGTATTAAACAGCGTTCGGTTTCAGGAACGCTCGGCATTCGTGCTTCACTCGGCATTCCTGGACTGTTCGGCATTCCAGCCTCGTTCGGCCTACACCCCTCACTCAACACCTCACCTCGTCCGGCACAAATCTCGTTCGGCCATCACCTATCGTTCGTCCTCCAGAGTCGTTCGGCACCAATGGGTGGTCGGCATGTAGAGCGTTCGGCTTCACTTCGTTCGGCATAAATATGGAGGTTCGGCATTTGGCTGTTCGACATGTTTGGGTCAGCACACAGGGCTTATTCCATTTGGACCGAGATATTCAGCCACCAGGCCCACCAGGGAAGTCCAACCCATCTTCGTCTATAAATAGAAGGGCAGGGGCACCTTGAAAAGGGACTTTTTTCCAGAAACACTAGGGAGACTCTGCCATTTTTTATACTGTCCTCTTTTTAATTCAAACTTGTATTCAAGTGATTGATTTACGGATTATATCTGTATTCAAGTAATTGAGGAAGAAATAAAGGATCAACTTCAAAGTGGACGTAGGCTACAACGCCGAACCACTATAAATTCTGTGTTCTCGTCTCCCGCATTTTAATTTATATTATCTTCTCCATTTTAATTTATCTTCTTCACTAATCTCTCTACACAAACTCTCCAAGGGTGTTAGTGACCAATTTTGGCGCTAACATTTTGGTGCTTTCACTTAGAGTTGAATTTTCAGCTTAAGTGGATCTCATCGTCTACTAGTGGATTTTCATATTCGCGAGATAGATCCAGTTGTCTTCTAGAAAACTTCCTATTTTACTCAGATTTGAAATAAATCTAAAGGAAACTGATAGCCGTAGATTGGATTCAATGATGTACGCAAGATTTGGCGATTGGATGTTGAAGTTTGCACTCAAGTTGAATGAAAGCCGATCCTCCTCTGAAGGCAATTCAGCCGATCCATCTTGGCCGATCCACTAGAAAAGGCATATGCCGATCCATCTTGGCCGATCCACCAGAAAAGGCATATGCCGATCTAACTCAGCCGATCCACCAGAAAAGGCATATGCCGACCTAACTCAGCCGATCCACCAGAAAAGGCATATGCCGACCCATCTTGGCCGATCCACCAGAAAAGGCATATGCCGATCCATCTTGGCCGATCCACCAGAAAAGGTGTATGCCGAGCCATCGTGGCCGAACCATCTTGGCCGATCCATCTTAGCCGAACCATTTTGGCCGACCCACTCCATACCGACCTACTTTGGCCGATTCACTTTGGTCGATCCACTTAGGCCGACCCACTCCATACCGACCTACTTTGGCCGATTCACTTTGGCCGATACACTTAGGCCGACCCACTCCATGCCGACCCACCTTGGCCGAGCCGTGCTTGGCCGATCAAAAATTAAGTTACACCGGTCTTTTATACGACCCCTCTTTTCAAAAAAAAAAGTATTTTCGGGTACGACCCAAATTTACAAAAAAGTGGCTCCAGATAATGAATTCAAAACTCAACTTAATAAAGGAACATTTTATCTACTTCCCTTACATCCCCTGATCGACTAGGGCATAGAGGATCTAGTGACAGCTTCTGAACGGACAAACAACCGCTACTCAAACGACGCTCTCAAAGGGATATCATACTGATCACCCTTGAGGAGAGTCGACCTCTATATATATTTCAGCAGCCAATTAGCTGGAGAGCCTTCTACGACCAAGAATCGTCTCTATGACAAAAATAAATCTGAACCAAAGTGTGGAGGAGCGGAACAGACTAAGAAAATAAACAATGAAGGCCCATTGGCTAAGGATGTAGATCCCAGTAGCCGAAAGAAGACCTCAAAATTTGGCTCGTATGCTCTTTGAAAGATTCAATTGGCAAACTCTACTTGAAGACTCATGACTCGGAGCGGTACTGGAAACCAACCTCGAGAGATTACACCAAAGTCTGAAGAAGATCAAGGGAATGTTGTATATTCCTAGATGCTCACTGATCCTAACACGGGCGATCACAAACACCTCCAAGGTATGACCGAAAAGCTGATCTGGAAAGGAAAGCTTCAATAGTATGTACAAGTCCTGCAGAGTGGTGGGCAGCGAACATCCGATGCCTATTAATAAAGGGCTATAATTATCAATTGGACTGCTGACGGCCGACATCCCTTTGAAAGGAGCGAGGGGCAAAATCGAATAGCGAGCACATGATGCTGCTTCACTTATCAATAAGAGTCACCAGGTACTCAGATTTGGTCGCCAACCAATCCATGCAGACCATGATCGGACGTGTGGAGTTACATCTAGACGAGCATAATTCAATCGCTCATCATCGATCATGTGCCTTTTATTTAGGGCCAAGAACTAGAGATTGAAAAGCTCATCACGATTAGAGTCCAAATACAGAGTCAACATGACTGACCATCCATTGATTAACCTCCACGTTTGACTTGGAGACCTGAACAGGGCTTGGAATAAGTATGGCCCGATCGTCCACTCAAATCAAGTCATAGAACAAAGTTCGACAAAATACAAAGGCCTCTTCTGAAGCTCAGCGACGCCAAGATCTGTCTAGAGTGGACGTAATTTGATCATCTACACATCAAATCCTACCTTCAACACAAAAGAAGGAGATACAGAGCAAATTGTAAGAGATTTGGCTATCTAACCCAACACGGATGTGATCCAACCATCTGTCATATACCTCCTTCCTTGACTAGATTGGAAGAGCTGTAATTACCAAGAGGACGAGGATCGATCGTCTATTTTTCAAATTCCATCCCTCAAGCTGGGGGCAAGATCCCATTCCATGAGCAAACGTGGTTCGACTGTTCATTCGACAGCACCAGCCTCGATACGGTAGATGAATACAAATTGAAGAGAGGAAATACGACTGCTCTCAACTTAAACCTCCAAGTCCCCAGAGCGTGGACTGGAGTACTCTAAGTCCCCAGAGCGTGGAATAGATTCTACATGACTTAAACCTCCAAGTCCCCAGAGCGTGGACTGGGGTACTCTAAGTTCCCAGAATGCGGCCTAGAGTATAAATGACTTAAACCTCCAAGTCCCCAGAGCGTGGACTGGAGTACTCTAAGTCCCCAGAACGCGGCCTAGAGTATAAATGACTTAAACCTCCAAATCCCCAGAGCGCGGACTGGAGTACTCTAAGTCCCCAGAGCATGGACTAGAGTATAAACGACTTAAACCTCCAAGTCCCCAGAGCACGGACTGGAGTACCCTGAGTCCCCAGAGCGCGGACTAGAGTATAAACGACTTAAACCTCCAAGTCCCCAGAGCGCGGACTGGAGTACTCTAAGTCCCCAGAGCGCGGACTAGAGTATAAACGACTTAAACCTCCAAGTCCCCAGAGTGCGGACTGGAGTACTCTAAGTCCCCAGAGCGTGGACTAGAGCATAAACGACTCAAATCTCCAAGTCCCCAGAGTGCGGACTGGAGTACTCTAAGTCCCCAGAGCGCGGACTAGAGTTTAAATGACTTAAACCTCCAAGTCCCCAGAGGGTGGACTGGAGTACTCTAAGTCCCCAGAGTGCGGACTGGAGTACTCTAAGTCCCCAGAGTGTGGACTCGAGTATAAATGACTTCGAACTTCCAAGTCCCCAGAGTGCGGACTGGAGTACTCTAAGTCCCCAGAATGTGGACTCGAGTATAAGCCACTTGAATCTCTAACTCCCCAGAGCGCGGACTCGAATATAAGCGATTTGGATCTCCAAGTTCCCTGAATATGAACAATGACACAGATGACTTGAATTTGTCAAATCCCTGTCATACGGGCTAGAAAGTATTCTAAGTGCTCGAAGCACAGAATGGAAGTTCAACAACTCTCGAAGAGTTTCCGAGTTATATGAAGATGGACCGAGAAGTCTGTGTTACTTACAACTGCTTGGATTAAAATCACAATCATAAAGAAAACTGAACGATAAGAGTCTTCTGTAAGACGGAAAAAGGAACTAAACTCTATTCAGAAATAAATTCCTACTACAACCCCTCCAAAGTTCGGAGTCGACATTCTATTTACAAGGACTAAGGAAATAGATGAAAATAATTACATGACTTAAACTAACTCTCGTTGAACGAGGATAGTGATCACTTCTTGTGCTTCTTCAACTCCTTTCCAGACGGCTCCTCTCCAGAGCATTTACCCTTGGTACTCCTCTTTGATAGAGGGGTAGCAACTGAAGAAGTACGGGGAACTTCCATGGGCTTGGACTCGCCAGGAAGGATGACCTTCAACGGCTTATTCAGGGAATCGTCCAAGTCCACAACTTGGGGCTCGACTCTGACCTTGATCGTCTCCTCCTTCTCTTTCTCAAGCCGCTCCTTCATGCTCAATTCGAATGTGTGCTTAGAGGCACCTGTAATTTCTACTTCATAACCCCCGTCGGTAGGAGACGGGAGTACTCTAAGTCCCCAGAATGCGGACTAGAGTATAAACGACTTAAAATTCCAAGTCCCCAGAGTGCGGACTG
Source organism: Allium cepa (assembly GCA_030765085.1). Taxonomy (NCBI): domain Eukaryota; kingdom Viridiplantae; phylum Streptophyta; class Magnoliopsida; order Asparagales; family Amaryllidaceae; genus Allium; species Allium cepa. The sequence continues at coordinate 116,691,459 of CM060943.1, forward strand.
GAATACGCTAAGTCCCCAGAGTGTGGACTAGAGTATGAGCGACTTAAACCTCCAAGTCCCTATAATGCGGATTGGAGTACTCTAAGTCCCCTGAGTGCGGACTAGAGTATAAACTGCTTAAAAACCTCTACATCCCCAGAGTGCGGACTACGGTACTCTTAGTCCCCAGAGCACGGACTAGATTATAGAAGACATAAGAAGAATCTTTAAATCCCAGAAGCGGACTAGAATACTCTAAGTTCCCAGAATGCGGACTGGAGTATAAACGGGTTGACAAAAACCTCTGCGTCTCGAACTGTGGACTAAAGCATAAACCGTTCGACAAATCTCTAAGTCCCGGGAGCATGGACCGACGCATGAATACAAATTGGGCATGAATCAACCGAGGGGAGAGTAACACCAAGTCACCAGAATGCAGAGTGGTGTATAAGCATCGATAAATAGACGAGTGGATTCCGACCATTCTCTATTACGCAAACTTCGGCATGGAATCGACCGAAGGATTATTAACCCGCTAAGGATGGAGTTCGACCATCCAACTAGTGGCCTGGCCAAATCAATGCTGGGAGCATGGGTACGAATCACTAAAAAAAGCTGAATACAACAGCTTACTATAGCTCTAGCGTGGCTTTCTTTATAACTTGAAGCAACGACTGCAGGGAGGCCTCAATACAGAACCAATCGAAATGGCATCCAAAGCTACGAGCAATCGACCATATCATACCTCAGATCTAGGGTCAATACCGATCCGCACCAAGCACATACGAATGTGACTCGAATGTTTCTTGAAAAACTATGACCTCCAGAGTGTGGAAAGGAGGGTAAACCACGAACACTTGGTCAAAGATTCTCCAACACCCTCATTCGATTCGTTAGGAGGAGTATGAAACTGGATGAACATAACCCGACTGCATTTGTAGCCAACTTTACCCCGAGACCTAATTACAGAGCATGAACCAAAGTGAACGTAAATAACCGTCCACTGTCCAAATTACGCCCTAAAACTGACGTGGCATCGAAGTATTCCCCTTGGAATGAAAAAACACGATAGAATCCAAGATAGGCGAGACCTAGTCTCCCATCGACTGACACGATCCCACGATTCAACTGGAAAGAGAGTAAAGTTAAAGTGGGCATGGCTGCCCTTCCTACTTATCGGTGTATGCCCAGACCTGGGGGCACGAGCGAGAAGCAGGATGAATGTGAACCGACTATTCACCGATCACCTCTATGTATTTGGAATTTAGGTGAGAACATAGACATGGCTAGAACGGCTATTCAACCGTCAATGCAGTACATTTATCAACCCGAGGATGGGGGAAGACGCATGGTCATCCAAAGACTGGCTACGATAGATTAGTATTAAAACTTATATATAGTGCTTACAGCTACTCAAGGCAGCGACCAAAAGGATGCCTAGAGATAGAATCATTAAGTCGATACCTTAGCTCATGGGCAATTGATTTTCACTCCAACCCGAAGGACGGGTAAAGGATCATGAATACATTGAATAGGAAGTGCGTTACTCGAATATACAAGCAAATTCAAACTCATAGCAAGATCCAGCTATACGGTTGCATGCAACTCAAGGCTGACCCCTACTCGACATTTCCTTTAATGCGCTTTTAACGCTGATCTTCGACCATTTGCTGATAATCTATTAGAGCATTCAGAGCCCTTCACTATTAGACTTAATAACTCATGACAAGACTCTAGGATTCTACTAGAGTAACCATCAACATTGGCCGTCCCAACCATATTTCACATCGAATGTTATGCAAAATAGTTACATCTGAACTCAGAGAATCTGGTATGGCACATGCTGAGCTGACGATTGACATACCACTTAGCCGGGATGACCCATCATGAGTCCTTAAGAGTGGATCGCAACTCGACCCATCATTGGCCGAAGATCTTGCTGATTTCCTCCAAGCGAACCTAGACGTTTTCGCTTGGACACATTCTGATATGTGCGGGATTTCTCCTGCTATTGCGAGTCATATGTTGAACATAAACCCGAAATACGTCCCTATAAAACAAAAAAGGAGAGGCATGGACCCGGAGAGGTCCGCTGCTCTCAGAGAGGAGGTGGACAAACTCAAAGCCAATGGGTTCGTTCGCGATGCCCTCTACCCTGAATGGGTTTCTAACCCTGCGCTTGTGAGGAAAGCAAACGGGAAGTGGAGAACTTGTGTTGATTGCTCCGATCTGAATAAAGCATGCCCGAAGAGTAGTTTCCCTTTACCTAGAATAGACCAGCTCGTCGACTCTACGGCCGGACACGAATTATTGTCTTTTATGGATGAGTATTCGAGATAGAATCACATCCCGATGCACATTCTAGACCAAGGACACACAATTTTTGTCAGAGATGTGGGGCTATATTACTATGAAGTAATGCCTTTTGGATTGAAAATCGTGGGAGCAACTTATCTGCGTCTGGTGAATCGAATGTTTAAAGACCAGATTGGTAGAACGATGGAAGTCTTTGTGGATGACATGCTCGTGAAGACACGGCAGTCAAACGACCACATCTGAGACCTAGCGGAGATGTTTGATATACTCAGGCATTATGAAATGAAAATGAATCCTTTAAAGTATTCATTTGGCGCAGCGTTGGGAAATTTTTTGGGTTTCATTGTGAATGCACGGGGAATCGAAGCTAACCCGGAGAAGATTCAAAGCTATCCGAGACATACAAGTGCCCAGAACTATGAAGCTAGTACAAAGCTTAAATGGAAAGGTGGCTGCCCTGAGTCGATTCATATCCAGAGCTACAGGCAAGTGTATTCCTTTCTTCGATATGGTAAAGAAAGGAAAGAGGAATTTCGAGTGGACATCCGATTATGAGGAAGCATTCCGAGCTCTAGTAAGGCATTTGGAAAGTCCCCTGGTGCTATCGAAATTAATAGACCATGAAATGTTGTATGTGTACTTGGCAGTATCCCAGCATGCTATCAGTACGGCTTTGGTCCGCGAAGAGGACCGAGTTCAAAAGCTAGTTTACTATGTTAGTAAACGTCTGAGAGGGCAGAGAGAAATTAGCCCAAGATCAAGAAATTAGCCTATTGCTTGGTGATTGCATCACGCAAACTTCGTCCATATTTTCAGGCACACCCAATCAGTGTTTACACTGATCAACCCTTGCGACAGGTACTCCAACGACCGAAAACTTCTGGAAGGATGTTAAAATGTAATATCGACTTGAGTCAGTCCGATATTACCTACCTGCCACGAAGGACCATACAGGGGCAAAACTAGCAGACTTCATTGCTGAATTCACTATGTCAGACGACGCAAACGGCCACAATGTCATACCTCCCGTTCGATGGAAGATGAATACTGATAGGGCATCTAACGACCGTTGTTTGGGGGCTGGCATTGTTCTTGTGACTCCTGAAAACCGATCAGTTTGTTATGCTTTGAATCTTGAATTCCTAGCAACAAATAACAAAGCCAAGTATGAAACATCGATTGCCGGCTTAAGACTCATCAAAGAACTGAGAGTAAGATCGGTTGAAATCTTTTGCGACTCGCAACTGGTGGTGTACCAAGTACGGGGAGACTACCAAGCAAGGGGGCAGAGACTTGCCCCGTATTTGGTCCAAGTTCAGGAGCTGCTAGCGAATCTCGAGTATTATGATATTTCACATGTCCCGCATGAGCGAAACAGAGCAGCCGATTCATTGGTAAAATTTGCAAGCAATGGCGATGCACAGCAGATGGGATTGTTTCCCGTTGAAACCTTACATGCTCCGGGTATAAATATGATGAAGGTAGATTTCGTGTTAGAAACCGAAATCGATAAGGAATCATGGATGACCCATTTAAGCAATATTTACCACATGGGATCTTACCCGAAAGAAGGAGCAAAAGATGACAAGTCATTCGTAAGGCTTCGCGGTATGTAATGGAGAGCGGAATAACGTATCGAAGGGGATCCTCGACCCCCTTACTCTGGCGCGTAGCCCATGATGAGATAAAACGAGTCCTGAAGGAAGTCTATGAAGAAGAATGTGGCGATAGCATCAAGGGGAAAACCATGATAAAGAAAATACTCTGCTACAAGTATTACTGGCCAACTATCAATCCAGATGCGATTGATTATGCTAGACAATGCGACGAGTGCAAGATGTTCGCAAAAAATCCAGGAACCCCGCCGATGGAAATTACTCAAATGGCTAGTCTATAGCCATTTGCCACTTTGGGGCATTGAAACCATCTTCTTGGTTGAAGATGTAAACAAAATCATAAAGCCTGTTCCAAAAAGAAGTTTGGAAAATGCTAGAGGCAAGTGGGTGGACGAACTCCCAACAACATTATGGGCTTATAGAACTACCTATGGATCCGTGACCGGCCGTACTCCATTCACCCTTGCTTACTGCTTTGAGAAAATACAAACAAGGAATTGCAATTGTATTGCTATTAACTAGATGGAATTGGTAAGGACTTATGAGCATATAAAACACATCCGAGAGCCAATGGCAAGGACATGTACCCGAACATGCATGTGTACATCCGAAAAAGTTCGACTTCTTGAAATCAACATAAATTGAATTCTCGCCTGGGGTTATTAAGAAAAGACTAAATCAGATAGCCGAAGCTTACTACCACTGTAAAATCAGACACAGATTGCCACTGATGAACTACAAGCCTGGATTTATAACATTGGGAATTGACCAAGCATCATGATGACCAAAGAAGGATACGACACCTTGGGAGGATAAAATTAAAGGATAATGACTGTTCAAGGAACACGATGGATTTCTTTCTAGAGACAAGGAATACTCGCTGATTCAAAGCATGTCGCGTTGCTTCACACGACACACTTTGGGGGGCAAGTGTTAACCGACACCTTGGTCCGGCTACAAGACGACAGTTGAAGAAATTATCATTAGCACTAGACAAGATTCTGACCAAGAAGAGCCTGAGGATATACGGGTTTGATGCAGTCGACATATTTTGGCAATCAAGAGCGTTCAGCATTGGAAGGACGCTCGGCATTGAGAAACGTTCGATATTGTATATCGTTCGGCATCTATGGAATGCTCGGCATATAGGAGCACTCGACACCAAGAACGTTCGGCATCCATGGACGTTCGGCACCACAAGGTACGTTCGGCATGACTGGGTTAACTGGTATTAAAGAGCGTTCGGCTTCAGGAACGCTCGGCATTCATGCTTCACTCGGCATTCCTGGACTGTTCGGCATTCCAGCCTCGTTCGGCCTGCACCCCTCACTCAACACCTCACCTCGTCCGGCACAAATCTCGTTCGGCCATCACCTATCGTTCGTCCTCCAGAGTCGTTCGGCACCAATGGGTGGTCAGCATGTAGATCTTTCGGCCTCACTTCGTTCAGCATAAAGATGGAGGTTCGGCATTTGGCTGTTCGACATGTTTGGGTCAGCACACAGGGCTTATTCCATTTGGACCGAGATATTCAGCCACCAGGCCCACCAGGGAAGTCCAACCCATCTTCGTCTATAAATAGAAGGGCAGGGGCACACTGAAAAGGGACCTTTTTCCAGAAACACTAGGGAGACTCTGCCATTTTTTATACTCTCCTCTTTTTAATTCAAACATGTATTCAAGTGATTGATTTATGGATTATATCTGTATTCAAGTAATTGAGGAAGAAATAAAGGATCAACTTCAAAGTGGACGTAGGCTACAACGCCGAACCACTATAAATTCTGTGTTCTCGTCTCCCGCATTTTAATTTATATTATCTTCTCCATTTTAATTTATCTTCTTCATTAATCTCTCTACACAAACTCTCTAAGGGTGTTAGTGACCAATTTTGGCGCTAACATATACAATAACTTATACATCTTATAAATAAAACTCAATATCACGTATATAAAACTAATATATATACACAGTCATATTTACATGCCTATCCTACAGCGAACATAAATACTATATATATATAACAGAGTTCATACCGTAACTCTATAACTCATATAACTTATGTATATTAAACAAACGATCTGATATGCAAACAAAATTTTCTGCAGAATTATTTTATGAAATTCTATATATATACGAACAACTTAAACCTATATACACATCAAACTAACATATACTTTTAAATTATATTAGAACGTAGAAACCTTAATATAAAACGTATATAACCTTTATAAACTACTGTTATTTATATACTTAAAATATAAGAATAAATACTGTAATCTATATATAAATTAACAGATCAATAAGCCTTGTATAAATATATATGTATATAACACAGATCTGACAAATGCTTATGCAACATAAATATAAACTACCTTACATCATGTATATATATATGCATATAACTATCATAAAAAATAATAATATATATTTATGTAATACCTTATAAATATAACGGGTGAAAAATAGAAGAGAAGATCTCGACAGCGTTGCTGATTGACACAAGGAGGAGAGGAAGGCCATGAGAGGCTTCAGCCAATCTGGATCTAAGGTGAAAGGCGAGTTTTGCTTTGCGGAGCAAGGGCATTGCCTCGATTGATGTTGGCTCTACTTGCTCTCGCAAAGGAAGAGAGTCGGGTATCGGTTCAGGGCACGGAGATACGGCGCTAGCAGGAGTGTTCGAGATGGCGCTTGGTTTTTTAGATAAAGCACATCAAGAAGGTAAAATGTTAAGAGAAGGAGAAAGTAAATGAGCAGGTGCATGGTTGATATTGCCGAATGAAATGGTGAAGCATTTCTTTTGTTCAAAAAGAGGAAGTGAATAGGAAAAGTGATCAGGTTATTAAAATAAACAATGGTGACAAATGAATAAATGAATAGTGGAAGAAGAAAAGCCATGAGTTATCTAGGAAATAGTAAACATTTATGACTGTTCATTTCAGCTGAGGAAAATGAATGGACAGGAAACAAAAGGTTAAAACGGGCACCGACACGGAATCGTTTTCCACGGATTCTGCTATGTACCACGAATTGAAAATATAGAATTGAATATACCGCAAAGATCAGCACGACGGGACGATCAAAACGGTATACAGATATCGGTAGTATGATCATCGTATCAATAGTCGATAATTAGTACCGGAAATGCTGCTAAAATGTTAAAAATAAGATAAATGGGGCAATGGAAGTCCAAATTTGGAGAAATAAAATATGACGTCTCACTCAAAAGATGATGTACAAATTCATTGTATAAAAATATTCAGGTTTGGAAAACATTTTTATTATCATCAAATACTAATCTGATTTGAATTGAAATAAAATTACAAAATAAAATAAACTTTCATATTTTCGGATGAAAATTTACCATTAGCAATGTTTAAGTAGACGTATTTCAAATACTAAATTTTTGTTCAAAATTTTATTATTTAAAATTTCACAAAAATTCGATTATATAAATAAATAAACCACTAAAATATTGGGTCGTTACACTGAAAAAGTTGATCACCATTCCTTCAAGTGCTCTACGTTGATTTGTTTCATGCCCATTCATCATGAGATAGTGAAAATAGGATCCACCCCGATTCCTTTCGTATTTGGGCATTTTCTTTTTGGATGGCCAATAGTTGAGTTCCTCCCTAGTTAGTAAATAAATGTTCTCAATCGATGTAGTCAGGTTGCATTCCTTAGAGAGTTTTGATTTGAAGCTCTTATTTTGAGGATGATTTCTAGATTTCTTATTGCTTGATTCAGGAGCTTCACCCTCAATGACCAATTTCCTTTTCAAAACCTTTTGAAGCTCATATGTAGGTAATGTTCGTGTTGTCGCTTGATGCCATTTTTGTGTAAAGATATAGTAAACAGCCATTATCCCTTCTTCAAAGATGGATCCTCTGGCATAGAATTGAATTGTCTTCTTCATTTGATCAAACAAGTTATCACTCTTATCTTTTGTTCCCTTTAAATCAAATATGGGCATAAGACGAATGTGAAAGGGGTTTAAGCTCCATTTATCTAGATTATAAGATGCAGCCTTCTTTTTCTTGATAATTCTTAAAGCCTCTAAACATAACATTTTCTCTTCATATAGTTTAGAATCTTCAATGGCTCCATGGGAGAATCCAATTAAGTGTCGCTCTGAGGATCCTTGTTCGAAAATTTTAATTTGCTAAGCATGGTAGTGTAAGTCTAAGGTAAGCTTGGAATATAATAAATTAAAGGAAACTAAAGTTGGGAATTCAACAAGGACGGAGGTTCAGGTCCTCATTCTAGCGCCAAAAATGTTAATAAGAGAACTTGTCAACAGCTAAAAGCAAAGTTCTAAGTGTAAGTATTCCTTTCAAAATCACCTTTCGAACAGATTAAGATAGTTTGAACCATTCGAATCCATTTTTCCATACAATATATGTGATTTAGATCTACTTTGATTCCACCTTTCGAAAAGGTTGAGCCAATTTAAACTCTTTTTAAATAACCTTTCGAAACAGTCGAGACACTTGGACTCCTTTGAAACTACCTTTCGAACTAGTTGAATTGGCTTAGGATCCTTTCGAAACCTCATTTACAAGTGGTTGAGGTGATTCAAGGTTAGCATATAATGGATCTAAGGCTTTGGCTAACTCAATAGGTTCCTACTCCTTCGAAAGGTAACCTTTCGATTGACATTGATGCAAGTAATTCATAACCAGAACTATATAGAAGCAACAGATCAATGATTATATTCAAAAATGCCATACACTTCCTTTAATAATAATTTTCTTAAATACCAGAAACCTAAGTATTACAACGAAGTAAAACACCAAACCTAATTTTAGAATTAGGATTTACAAATTTAAGAAAGAACAAGTACTGAGTGAATAAAATCAGATCCACAAAATAGTACCTATGGGGTCTTATTTATAGGCGCAGGGTGGACCCTTTCGAATCAGTTCTTTCGACTTAGTCAAAAGGTTTCATAGATGACCTTTCGTTGCTGCTGCTAAATTCAGGGCGCTCTTCTAACTTCACTTCTGAATGGAAATTAAGTGTTTTCGACTTCATCGAAAGGTATAGATGTGTCATCCACTATGTTGTTGATGTGCTATTGCAAGAAGAAAAGGATGTGGGCTTTCAATACTGTCGAACGGTGTATCTTTTGGGCTTCGAATAAGTTGGAGTATAGTGGAAGACTTAAATGCGGTAGGTGTGCATGCTTGTTGATTGATGCGGCACCCTATTCCTATGATGTTTGAGGAGGCCATATTGAACTCATGTAAGCTATTCTTTTGTAATTGTAGATAAACAAATTCCAAGGATAGTCTATGCTTTCGAAGGGGGGCCCAATATTCTTCTGTGGAAGGTAAATGTTGGCGAGACCCATTGTTTCGAAAGCTTTAGCGCATATATAGAAGCTTGTAAACTATTGCCTTCGAAAGGTGCCTTTAACACATTCAAAACACCTTTATTCATATGGAAGCAACCATTTCGAAAGGTGTTAAATGAAGCAAAAGGTTGTCCCTGTCCCCTTTCAACCTCTTCGAAAGCGCATTGCCCATCCAACTTTTGCAGAAGCATCCCTTCGACTCTTTCGAAAGGTCTTGCTGTTACTATCATTCTTCATGGATCCTTCTTTTGTATTCTTTAAGGCTTCGGTCAAGTTGGAGTGGTTTTTGATGGTAACAACTCATTCAAAATTTATGACACTAGACCAAGATAGAGTTACAACGCTTATTTTTTGAAGTATTTTATGGTAAGAAAGGAGGATGAAGTGAATGGAGCACCACAACTATTCATGAAATTGCATTGAAGGTCATGACATTGGTGAAGTATGTCAAATAATGAAGAAAGTTTGGATAATTTATTTATTTCTACTGAAGCATGTAAGTACAAAGATTGCAAAATTTACTCGGAGTTACAAAACCAAGTTTATGAGTGGGTGTTGAAAATAAACTTGATTTTTAGGAAACATTGGTTATGTTGCAAATCTAATCATTGTATTTAGGAAAGGCCAAAATTAAGAATGGATAATTGTCAAATATGTAATTTGAAGAATTCTAGAAAATGCTTTGTCAAGAAAAATCTAGAAAATAGAAGAATGAAGAATAGTCTAGAAAAAAAGTCTAAAGAATATACTTCCTTATAAATTGAGATGTACTCTCTCATTTGATGTATCCAAACGAGTAAATATAATTGTATGCAAGCAAAAAAGGAAAGTTAAATAATAAATAAAGCTTATTTCCTTCTTTACAAAGTATTCATCTTTCAATCTCCATTTGCAAAATTCGCAGTTATTCCTTCTTTCTCTTCCTATAGAAATTTCTCAATGGTGATATCAGAACTTAAGGACCCTCATAAAATTTCCAATAGTATTAACTAAAAATAATACGACAACTGTCCCAGTTAAATATATTTTAAATCGATGGAGGAAAAATTGTTTTGATGTCTCGTACAAGAATTCAGATCGATTATCATGGTTCACAAGTAATTATAGAACAACTCCGATATAAAAAGATGTGCAGTGAATTTTAAGAAGCAGCAAACTTAGCTTCAGACGATGAAAAATCCTTTGGTTGTGCCATGGAATGGATAGAAAATAACAAAACCGACTTGTTTTCAAAGAGGTACAATGCACATCTTAAATTAACGAATGTTGCAAACATCGAAAGGCGCAGAGATGCGATCAACGGATGTTTGAATGTGCAAGATCCATACGAAATAAAATAAAAGGGCATAGTCGTACAAATAGGTTCAAGTCATCATTGGGAAAAAATCAAAGAAAAGTGGTCAAAAGAGTGCAACAAGTAAGAGGGCACATATAAGAAAGACTTTCATTAGGTTAGACTTGTACATGCCATGTTTGGCAAACTTCTACTACATAGGTTGCTTTAGGTTTAAATCTGTAAACATGAAAACATTAGTTGGACTACATCCATTTTAGTATCAAATTTCACAAAAAAATATTAACTCCGCTTATATAATGTCAGTGTCATTCGTAAATTGATATGCTTAGTTTAAAATTTTACTAATGCGCAGGTTATTGTCAATGATCCATCTCAGATATTGAAGACACCAAAAAAGATAAAAATGGGTGAAAACAACACATCATGTTTTGAAAATGTAGATGGTGGCAGCAGTTTAGCTCCAGAACTTGGGGTATCCCCAAAACAAGAGAATGTAGCTTGAAGTTTAGGTTCATTGCAACATAATCCATGTCTTCTTCTGAAGTATCAAGTGGTATAGACTCTTACCAGCCTCAAAATTTTCTGTTTATTGTTTTACTTTAATTATCAAAATATATATTGGTGTCTTATGTATGTCCAATGTAGAGTAACATGGATTCAATGCGGCGATATGGAGAACATATGCAAACTTAATACAATCAGCATCGCATCAATGTACAAAAAATGCATTAAAAAACATATTGCTTCTTTAGAAGATGATTATTTTATCATAGAGATATTTTTTAGGACCCTTACCATTTTCTTAATAATGGTTCATTTGCGATGGACTCGTTTACCTTTCCACCTCCTTTTTCTTAATTATGATATGCACCAGTCACATGCTAACTTGCTTTAAAAAATCGTTCCAGCCCCAAACTATATAGCGCTGTGAGTTGTTCATTCTAAAGTTTCAAATTGGATATTGTTAATCATTTTATTTTCCAACCACTACGCCATAGATTGCATACTGCAACACCCAAGAAGTGATGCAGGAAGTACCAAAAGATGTTGCTGTAGGCTAAAAAAGGGAAAAGGCAACACTTTCTCGGTGATGCATTTTGCCGCGTTGCCCTAGAGTCAAAGGCAACATCTTTGCGGCCCTAGGGCAACATCGGTTCTGTTGTTGCCACAGGTACCAATTTTACTAAAAAGTGGGCCCCACAATCTGGGCCCCAACATCTGGGCCCATATTGTGGGGCCCACTAATTCTATGGCCCACCTTTACGGAACCCTGTTGTGGGGCCTGTAACGACCCGAAAATTTCGTTAACTAAATTTGTCATATTTTCCATAATTTTTAATAAAATGAATGTTAGGAATTTGGTGTTGCCATTTGTTCTTATTAAAAGTTAATAATTTAAAATGAGATTTCCAATTCAACAAAATAATATAAATATTGTGGTTTGATTTTTGAATGGAATATGTGAAAAACAGGAGTAATTATGGAATAATATGTTATTTATTAGAGTATTGAAAAAAAAAATTGTAAGCCAATTTTAATTAATGGTAATAATGCGATATAAGCTAATAAATTTGATTTCAATGCGATAACCATTTAATGAAGGTAATGAAACAGGATTTAGGAAAATGTATACTAGGGTATAAATCAAATAGAAGGAAACAAACGTATATATCGAATTGATTTATGAATAAATACTTTGGATAGTAATTGAATCTACAGTAATGGTAATTTAAAACTTATTTATAGTAAGATTGCATAAGATTCAGTAAATTAAGTGGTGGAAAGATTTTTCCTAGATATACTTTGAAGATGTGAAATTAAAGGTAAATATTAAAATTGGTTAATGTAAAATAACATTGATTAACCGTAAATGGGAATAAATTTGAAAATAAAAATTTATGTTAATACAAGTGGATCATTTATAAACTTAAATGAAACATTCCAATTTAATAAGAAATATTCGAATGTTATGTTTTATTTAAAGGTAATAATTGGATTTAATTGGAATTTGTGTATATTGGATTATATAGGAAAGGAGTATACAAAAGAAACTGCGGATAGTAGAGTAGCAACTGAAAAGGAAGAAATTGAAATAAAGGCAATAAACATTGTATAAATTAATAGTAATAAATGCCAACATTGAATTTTAATAAATATAATTAATATTACAAGTGGGTGAACGTAAAGATAAGGGTTAAGGGTGTTGGAATAGGTATATTAGAATAACTATAAAGTGTAAATGTACGTATTTATAGCAACATGAATTATTGAAGGAAAATAATTGGTAAACGGGGTTGGGCTAAGGAAATGTTATTGATTGTTTTGAAACCTTATTTATTATGGGAAATTAATTTAGCATAAGCAAAACCAATGCAAATATCTTATTTATCAGTAAAGCAATAATAATAAATAGTAATCAATGAAAATTTATGTAACAATAGAATGTGAAATTTGGGGAATCGACGCAAAGTATATATGAGTTGCTAAAAGTATGCATAATAAGTGCAAATTTAATAAATCAAGGGTAGTACAGATTTAAGTATAGAAAGTGATATTTTTAGTTTAATTTAAAGTTTTGCAAAAGAAATGAAATTAACGTTTAAATATTTCGTTTATAGAGATTTAATTAAAATTTAAGGATATTAAAAATATAGACTTTGAACCCGACAGGGAATCCATCTACTTAAAATTTTTATAGATGGGATAAACCTTGATTATTTAATTTAATCGGGATTTTGGGAACTTAATTTATAACTTTGAATATAAATGGAATTGAAGATGGGACACTGTAATTGATAAATTTATCTTCTCTAAATTGATAATAAAATTTTGTTTAAAGAATTGCTAATGATGAAGAAATATTAAGGTGATAAATTGTCAACTCTATAATTGAAATATAAAATTTGATTTAATTGATTTAATTTAATTATTTATTTATTTATATAAAAATAGCCATTTTGGCCACGAATCGGATTTCGATGAAACCATTTTCATCGGATCCGTATCGGTGAATTATTGTAGGGTTTCAAGTTTCGTATCGATCGGACCTGTCGTTTGATCGTACGGATGCGAAACGCCTTGAAATCGATTTAATTAAAATCAATTTGAAATCAATTTGGAAATTTTGTTTTCATCATAATTTCTTCGTACGATCAAATTTGGACGTGAAACTTTTTCCATCGCGTTCAGAATATTTTAAAATACCTTATTTGGATATATGGGTTTAATAAATTTCGTTCCAGGATTAGAACGGGCTTTTTGGGCCAACTACCGTTTAGCACGTTCGTAATTCGTACCCACCTAGCCTACTACTATGTGTCTATGTATTTGTTGTGATAAACCCTAGCCTCCATCTTCTGTCATTTGTCTGTACGTTCATTTTCTTCATCTCTTTCTCTTCCTCAATGGTTTCAAAACCTAGATCTATCTACAGTTCAAAATCAAAAGTGAAAATTCAAACTCTCCACAAAAATTCCAAAAAAATATATGTCAATGCTCTCGATGAGCGTAATTCAATGGTGCTGTTCGTTTTTCGATTCGGGTTGTGGTTTGCTCAGAAAAATTTAGAATAGTTCGTGGCCATTGATCAACGCCGCGACAAACTTCGTCAGATCGTCAAACGATTTCTGGGTATTGGAGCGGGGACTGAGGGGGTTAGATCTATGTGGTTATTGCATCGAATCAACGGCTAGATCTTCGTGGGATTGTGGTTTAGGGTTTCGGCCTGGGTGTTTTTTTGTGGCGGCTGGGTTGTTTGGTGGCCGATCGATGACGTCACGTTGAAGGTGGGCCGAGTGGCTTGGAGGAGGCGCAGGCGACGTTGACCCGGCATAGGCGATGGTCAGAAGGGTGCGGCGATGTGTGGCTTCAGTGTGTGTTCGATGGTTCCTGTTTGTTTGACAGCGTGCGTTCCAGGCTGTAGAAGATGAATTAGCATAGCTGACGTGGCTTTTGGTTGTAGGTGATTTTGGTCCATCTTTGTTTATTTTTAATTTGAAATTCAAGTGCAATTTTCGACATAACTTCCACATACGAACTCTGTTTCACACGATATTTTTTCGTTAGGATCGTAATTAAATTTCGGATCTGTTGACGCTGGTTTGGACTGATTTGGAGGCCGTCGAATTTTTGAGTTTAAATCGGATTTAAATTCGATTTAAATTCAAAAGGTGAGTGTTTTAACCCACTCACAACTTCTAAAAGTTTTTATGTTTGTTAAATTTATTTTAGATATGAGTAGAAATTTATTTATAACTGTTTGGCATGTTTTGTTCATCATATTTGCTAAATCGCATTATTTAATTTAACTGTTAATTTATTTTATTTATTGCATATTAATTGACAGTTAGAATTTATTTATTTGCATAGGAACTGCTAGTAAACAGCTATAAAATTTATTACTAAATATAAACTGTTAGTTTAATAGTTGATTAAATTTATTTTTGAATATAACCGCCATTTATTACTTGATATATATTATCAGATATATATTGATACTGAATTATTATTGGATGATGATTGTGATTTGGATGATGGATGATGTTGATGAATGGATGTTTTATTTTATATCATTAAACTGCAAGTTATAATGCTTTTTTCGTTTCATTCGGGATTGTGGTTTGAAATGATATACAACCGCAAAATTTTATTTTTAAATTGCGGATTGATATGATAAATATCCGTATCACTTGACCATAGGATAGAAAATTTTATACAGGCACCGTGGTCTATATATAAATTATTTTAAAGTGATCTCTATAGTTTGGATGGGATACGGTTTATAAAATTTTGATTTTGATATTTTATAAAATATTATTCTTCGATATATATACATATGAAGTTAAAAATTTGAAAATTAAGTTGTGTATAAACCTGTTGAATAAAAATGAAAAAATTAAGAAAATGAAATTTGGAAATTTATCTTATATGTTTAAGTTTGGAAATTTTAAGGTATGATATTTATAACTGGATTTTCCAAGATGAATTAAAAATGAAAATTCTAGTATAAAGTAAATTTGAGAAAATATTTAATTGCTAGAAATTGGAGTTTTATTTATGGAATTTATATGAATATTCAAGACTAAATAATAGAATATTAATTGTTGAAAGAAGAAAATCCAACTTTAGTTTTGAAATATTAATACTCCAAATGGATATATATATATATATATATATATATATATATATATGTATATATAGAAATTGAAGGGGTTTTTGGAACTTGAAGTGATATTTAAATTATGGTTTAAACTTTAAATAAAGAAATATATTTGAAAAGCCATGGAAATTATTTTTCTTTACAAAGTAACTTTAAAGTTAAACCATTTATTTTACATTCGTTGAATATCCAAACCATTCAAGTTTTAGAAGTTATGGTTTTAAAATTTTGAATTTCGAAATATTATGCTTTGAAAGTATATTTCAAATATTTGGCTTCCAGATATTTTAAATTTTAAACCAGCATGATTTTGGAAAAGAATTATATTTTAGATAAAATGATATCATAATGTTTTGGGTTTAAATTGATATTGTATTCATAGTTTTGAAATGGAAAATTTTATTCTGGTTTTAAAGTATAAACTATTTTTAAATGACCACGGTGTTATAATAACGATGGGTTGGCAAAGAGACCGGGATCGGATATGGACATTCTCTCTGTCGATACCGAAAACCACTTTGACTAACCGTGTACGCGGTGGAGATTCCAGAATGAAGTAGGTGGTGGCGACGCTTCATGTAAGGTAAATAGGTGGACCCGACTCCCGTGAGTTGGCATAAGGTGGCTAAAACATGAGTGATTCTCGGGCCAATGAGGTCATACCTCTGATCGGACGCTCCTCTTCGATATTATACTTTGACTTTGGATTAATTCAGTGGCCACTTCTATTTTTGATTTTGGGGGAGTTTGTTCGAGGTGGGCGGTAACTGCGGCTACGCGTTTCCACCAGCCCGGATAGCAATTGGTATATCTACTCTGGCATTGCCTAGTTGTGACGTGTCACCTACCATACCGAGCCTTTACTACGAGTTTTGTTTTGTGCCATACCTATGGAGTGCCCTCTGACGACGCCCAGTACGGGGGAGATTACGGTATTGTATAGACTATGGGAATATATTCTGTGTTAAGGGCTATATGGGTAACCCCTTAACGCTATTAAAAAGTAAGTTTATTTTACAATTAGACACTATTATAATAGCGCAATATACTACATAGTAAATAGTTTAAGGGATCCTTAGGAGATGTAAATCCCGAGCATCTCTTGAGTTACTACACTCATATTTATCTCAGTTAATTTAACTTACATAAGATCTTTTAGTTCTGACTCGAGTGTTTTGTCTTTTCAATTCGCTCGGGTCAGTCCGAGCGTTTCAGGATTTGAGGTTTAGCTCTGGAGGACGAAGACGAAGATTTGTATTATTATTATTTATAGTATTGCACTACACTCACACTGTATTCCGCTGCATTGATATTATTGGTATGTGAACTCTGATATTTAATTGTATAAAGAAGAATCAAATGTTTTGTAAATAGTTTTATAAACTGTATATTTTATTATTATATTTTATCCTTCCGCTGTGAGATTCTATTTTGTTTTATTTCTCCTCTGTTTTCTTATTTACCCCATAATAATCCGCCCTTCCGTATGGTTTGAATTGACATGCGTGTTTGCTTAAATCGTGCGAAAAGGCGGGATGTTACAGTTGGTATCAGAGCTTTGGTTTAGCGATAAACCTTGGCTTTGTGGGGTTTGACTCTTTGTTAATAGGGTAGTAATACCCTATGGGAGTTGCTGTGTATATATATATATATATTAGAAAGCGTATTTGTTAGTGTTATAAAAAGATTTTGATATTGTGTTAATCTGTTCCGTTTTGTATTTATAAATTCTGTTTGGTGCATGGGACGCTATGACATCAATAGGGATTTCTAAGCACTTAATATGACAGATCGACATAATATCTGTTTTAATATAGGTGAAATAACTTTGCCTATTATATTTTCTATATATAAAATAAAATTTTCAAATGATATCTATATTTGGTTGCAATAGATTGGTTGTTAGGAATAAAATTTATAAATAATAGGTAAAATAAGATTGAAATTAGAATCAATGAAATTTGTAAATTTTAGAACTTAAGTCCGGGATTTTTGAAAATTTGCTTTCAAAGGATTTATGAAATATAATAATTTTGTTTATAGGTATTTCTTATATAAATATGTAGTACAATTCGAAAGAATGGTTTTAAAGAAGATTTTGGAGAAAATAAGTTTCGTACTTTCCTCTCTGTCGCTGGAAAATAATTTCGGTGATGGCGACCGCATCATCGACTTTCATTTTCGAGTTTCGAAGGGAAAAGGACACTGTAGTAAATTCTACTGTAGATTTATTTTGAAAATATCTAAATTTTAATTGTTTAAAATATAATTAGAGGTATATATGTTATAAGAATATACTTATCTATTGAAATTTAACCCGGCATTTAATTCTTAATTTCCATTGATTAATTGTTTCAATTATGGTAGTGAAACAGAATTTAATTAATAATTGAAACCCTAAATAAAATAAGAGACTAAAATGCTAAGCTATAAAGGAAGTTAAAATTTTAACTTATAAGGGAAAATTAAAGATTTATTGAACATTAAATTAATTAAAAGATGAGATAAAACTTGTATAAGTTCTTTTGCATTTTCTTTAACATAAATAACTTACCAAATATGAAAAGTTGAAATGTTAAATAAGAAATTGGAATAGAATATTATACAAGTAGAAATTTTGGAAATAATGAAGTATTAAATGAATTGCTATTATAAATGAGAATTTAATGTTATAAACTTAGGTTATAAATTGAAATTTTACCAAAATTAGAGGTAAGTATTATAAATAGGTGATTTTAAAACTTAAGTAAATAAAATGAAATTCTTTAATAAATAAGGATTGATGTGTAGGGTTATAAACTTAAGTATGATTTAAATGCTGCTAGTTTAATATAATAAAAAGGGTAGGTAATATAAATAAATGACTGTAAACCCTAGGTAATAAATTAATAAAATCCTTTATTTATAAGAATGGAGGTTATAAGGATAATAATTTAAGCATAATTAAAAAGGGTTTCTGTAATTAAATATAGTGAAATGTAAGCATTAAATAAAGGGTTGAAAGTGAGAAGTGCATTAAATGAAATACAATAGAAGAAACTTAATGACCTAAATAAATGGAAATGGATAATTGGAAGTAATAAGTAGAAATAAGGAAACAACCATTGAATGAGAAATAAAATTTGTAGTAGTTAGAAATAAATGTAAATTATAAAAAGAAAGGTTATATGGTTTGGATAAAAGAAAGGAAAGCAAACAACTTAAGTATGTAATGAAATTTTATAAGTTAATTTGATTTGCTGGATTGAATTGTTATTGTGTGATTTATGGTTGGTCGGGTAAGGAAATCTGAAGTTGTTGGATGAATAAATAATCTATTTTTGTCCATCTAAGACTGTTGAGTAAATGATGCACTTGATAGTTATTTTTCATTCCGTACAATTTCAAGTTTGAACCCGAACAATTATCTGCTTGTTTGATTGAATGGTTGTTTTGCATTTTGTGTATGCTGGTTGTTGAAATTGATGATTGTGTATTGATTGTTGTTAGTAGTTGAAACCATGAAAATATTTCACTTTAATATAAATAGTTAACCTTTTAGATTTTATAAGTGAAATGCAGGTTATGGAAGCAACTGCTACTACTTTTGGTTCCATAATAATAAGCGTAAATTTCCCGACAAATTGGTACGTTTTGGACTGCGTTTTGTAGCGCTATTTTATATAATTTTCCCGTGTCGGGATATAATATTTTGGATAATATTTGTAATATTTTGATATTATATTTTTCTCCCAAACCTCTCCGTACAAAGGAGACTCTGCCAAAATTTTCCGTAAATTTTAGACTTAGAATTATGTTGAAAATGTTTCCAAACTCTAATTATTTAAGTATAAAAGGATATAATGATTATAAAAGGGTATATTTCATTTAAGGAAATTAATTTAGTAAATTATTGTTTATAAGTTAATATTTGAAATAAGATGTATTGTTTTTAATTGTTTCTTCTCCCTTCTTTTCCTTTTCGGGGACGAAAAGTTTTGAGTGGGGGAGAGTGTAACGACCCGAAAATTTCGTTAACTAAATTTGTCATATTTTCCATAATTTTTAATAAAATGAATGTTAGGAATTTGGTGTTGCCATTTGTTCTTATTAAAAGTTAATAATTTAAAATGAGATTTCCAATTCAATAAAATAATGTAAATACTGTGGTTTGATTTTTGAATGGAATATGTGAAAAACAGGAGTAATTATGGAATAATATGTTATTTATTAGAGTATTGAAAGAAAAAAAATTTGTAAGCCAATTTTAATTAATGGTAATAATGCGATATAAGCTAATAAATTTGATTTCAATGCGATAACCATTTAATGAAGGTAATGAAACAGGATTTAGGAAAATGTATACTAGGGTATAAATCAAATAGAAGGAAACAAACGTATATATCGAATTGATTTATGAATAAATACTTTGGATAGTAATTGAATCTACGGTAATGGTAATTTAAAACTTATTTATAGTAAGATTGCATAAGATTCAGTAAATTAAGTGGTGGAAAGATTTTTCCTAGATATACTTTGAAGGTGTGAAATTAAAGGTAAATATTAAAATTGGTTAATGTAAAATAACATTGATTAACCGTAAATGGGAATAAATTTGAAAATAAAAATTTATGTTAATACAAATGGATCATTTATAAACTTAAATGAAACATTCCAATTTAATAAGAGGTATTCAAATGTTATGTTTTATTTAATGGTAATAATTGGATTTAATTGGAATTTGTGTATATTGGATTATATAGGAAAGGAGTATACAAAAGAAACTGTGGATAGTAGAATAGCAACTGAAAAGGAAGAAATTGAAATAAGGGCAATAAACAGTGTATAAATTAATAGTAATAAATGCCAACATTGAATTGTAATAAATATAATTAATATTACAAGTGGGTGAACGTAAAGATAAGGGTTAAGGGTGTTGGAATAGGTATATTAGAATAACTATAAAGTGTAAATGTACGTATTTATAGCAACATGAATTATTGAAGGAAAATAATTGGTAAACGGGGCTGGGCTAAGGAAATGTTATTGATTGTTTTGAAACCTTATTTATTATGGGAAATTAATTTAGCATAAGCAAAACCAATGCAAATATCTAATTTATCAGTAAAGCAACAATAATAAATAGTAATCAATGCAAATTTATGTAACAATAGAATGTGAAATTTGGGGAATAGACGCAAAGTATATATGAGTTTCTAAAAGTATGCATAATAAGTGCAAATTTAATAAATCAAGGGGAGTATAGATTTAAGTATAGAAAGTGATATTTTTAGTTTAATTTAAAGTTTTGCAAAAGAAATGAAATTAACGTTTAAATATTTCGTTTATAGAGATTTAATTAAAATTTAAGGATATTAAAAATATAGACTTTGAACCCGACAGGGAATCCATCTACTTAAAAAATTTATAGATGGGATAAACCTTGATTATTTAATTTAATAGGGATTTTGGGAACTTAATTTTTAACTTTGAATATAAATGGAATTGAAGATGGGACACTGCAATTGATAAATTTATCTTCTCTAAATTGATAATAAAATTTTGTTTAAAGAATTGCTAATGATGAAGAAATATTAAGGTGATAAATTGTCAACTCTATAATTGAAATATAAAATTTGATTTAATTGATTTAATTTAATTTTTTTATTTATATAAAAATAGCCATTTTGGCCACGGACTCGGATTTCGATGAAACCAGTTTCATCGGATCCGTATCGGTGAATTATTGTAGGGTTTCAAGTTTCATATCGATCGGACCTGTCGTTTGATCGCACGGATGCGAAACGCCTTGAAATCGATTTAATTAAAATCAATTTGAAATCAATTTGGAAATTTTGTTTTCATCATAACTTCTTCATACGATCAAATTTGGATGTGAAACTTTTTCCATTGCGTTCAGAATATTTTAAAATACCTATTTGGATGTATGGGTTTAATAAATTTCATTCCAGGATTAGAACGGGCTTTTTGGGCCAACTACCGTTTAGCACGTTCGTAATTCATGCCCACCTAGCCTACTACTATGTGTCTATATATATGTTGTGATAAACCCTAGCCTCCATCTTCTGTCATTTGTCTGTACGTTCATTTTCTTCATCTCTTTCTCTTCCTCAATGGTTTCAAAACCTAGATCTATCTACAGTTCAAAATCAAAAGTGAAAATTCAAACTCTCCACAAAAATTCCAAAAAAATATATGTCAATGCTCTCGATGAGCGTAATTCAATGGTGCTGTTCGTTTTTCGATCCGGGTTGTGGTTTGCTCAGAAAAATTTAGAACAGTTCGTGGCCATTGATCAACGCCGCAACAAACTTCGTCAGATCGTCAAACGATTTCTGGGTATTGGAGAGGGAACTGAGGCGGTTAGATCTATGTGGTTATTGCATCGAATCAACGGCTAGATCTTCGTGGGATTGTGGTTTAGGGTTTCGGCCTGGGTGTTTTTTTGTGGCAGCCGGGCTGTTTGGTGGCCGATCGATGACGTCACGTTGAAGGTGGGCCGAGTGGCTTGGAGGAGGCGCAGGCGACGTTGACTCGGCATGGGCGATGGTCAGAAGGGTGCGGCGGCGTGTGGCTTCAGTGCGTGTTCGATGGCTCCTGTTTGTTTGACAGCGTGCGTTCCAGGCTGTAGAAGATGAATTAGCATAGCTGACGTGGCTTTTGGTTGTAGGTGATTTTGGTCCATCTTTGTTTATTTTTAATTTGAAATTCAAGTGCAATTTTCGACATAACTTCCACATACGAACTCTGTTTCACAGGAATTTTTTTTCGTTAGGATCGTAATTAAATTTCGGATCTGTTGACGCTGGTTTGGACTGATTTGGAGGCCTTCGAATTTTTGAGTTTAAATCGGATTTATATTCGATTTAAATTCAAAAGGTGAGTGTTTTAACCCACTCGCAACTTCTAAAAGTTTTTATGTTTGTTAAATTTATTTTAGATATAAGTAGATATTTATTTATAACTGTTTGGCATGTTTTGTTCATCATATTTGCTAAATCGCGTTATTTAATTTAACTGTTAATTTATTTTATTTATTGCATATTAATTGACAGTTAGAATTTATTTATTTGCATAGGAACTGCTAGTAAACAGTTATAAAATTTATTACTAAATATAAACTGTTAGTTTAATAGTTGATTAAATTTATTTTTGAATATAACCGCCAGTTATTACCTGATATATATTATCAGATATATATTGATATTGAATTATTATTGGATGATGATTGTGATTTGTATGACGGATGATGTTGATGAATGGATGTTTTATTTTATATCATTAAACTGCAAGTTATCATGCATTTTTCGTTTCATTCGGGATTGTGGTTTGAAATGATATACAACCGCAAAATTTTATTTTTAAATTACGGATTGAAATGATAAATATCCGTATCACTTGACCATAGGATAGAAAATTCTATACAGGCACCGTGGTCTATATATAAATTATTTTAAAGTGATTTCTATGGTTTGGATGGGATACGGTTTATAAAAATTTGATTTTGATATTTTATAAAATATTATTCTTCGATATATATACCTATGAAGTTAAAAATTTGAAAATTAAGTTGTGTATAAACCTGTTGAATAAAAATGAAAAAATTGAGAAAATGAAATTTATCTTATATGTTTAAGTTTGGAAATTTTAAGGTATGATATTTATAACTGGATTTTCCAAGATGAATTAAAAATGAAAATTCTAGTATAAAGTAAATTTGAGAAAATATTTAATCGCTAGAAATTAGAGTTTTATTTATGGAATTTATATGAATATTCAAGACTAAATAATAGAATATTAATTGTTGAAAGAAGAAAATCCAACTTTAGTTTTGAAATATTAATACTCCAAATGGATATATATATATATATAGAAATTGAAGGGTTTTTGGAACTTGAAGTGATATTTAAATTATGGTTTAAACTTTAAATAAAGAAATATATTTGAAAACCCATGGAAATTATTTTTCTTTACAAAGTAACTTTAAAGTTAAACCATTTATTTTACATTCGTTGAATATCCAAACCATTCAAGTTTTAGAAGTTATGGTTTTAAAATTTTGAATTTCGAAATATTATGCTTTGAAAGTATATTTCAAATATTTGGCTTCCAGATATTTTAAATTTTAAACCAGCATGATTTTGGAAAAGAATTATATTTGAGATAAAATGATATCATATTGTTTTAGGTTTAAATTTATATCGTATTCATAGTTTTGAAATGGAAAATTTTATTCTGGTCTTAAAGTATAAACTATTTTTAAATGACCGCGGTGTTATAATAACGATGGGTTGGCAAAGAGACTGGGATCGGATATGGACATACTCTCTGTCGATACCGAAAACCACTTTGACTAACCGTGTACGCGGTGGAGATTCCAGAATGAAGTAGGTGGTGGCGACGCTTCCTGTAAGGTAAATACGTGGACCCGACTCCCGTGAGTTGGCATAAGGTGGCTAAAACAGGAGTGATTCTCGGGCCAATGAGGTCATACCTTTGATCGGAGGCTCCTCTTCGATATTATACTTTGACTTTGGATTGATTCAGTGGCCACTTCTATTTTTGATTTTGGGGGAGTTTGTTCGAGGTGGGCGGTAACTGCGGCTACGCGTTTCCACCAGCCCGGATAGCAATTGGTATATCTACCCTGGCTTGCCTAGTTGTGCCGTGTCACCTACCATACCGAGCCTTTACTACGAGTTTTTTTTTGTACATACCTATGGAGTGCCCTCTGACGACGCCCAGTACGGGGGAGATTACGGTACTGTATAGACTATGGGAATATATTCTGTGTTAAGGGCTATATGGGTAACCCATTAACGCTATTAAAAAGTAAGTTTATTTTACAATTAGACACTATTATAATAGCGCAATATACTACATAGTAAATAGTTTAACGGATCCTTAGGAGATGTAAATCCCGAGCATCTCTTGAGTTACTACACTCATATTTATCTCAGTTAGTTTAACTTAAATAAGATCTTTTAGTTCTGACTCGAGTGTTTTGTCTTTTCAATTCGCTCGGGTCAGTCCCAGCGTTTCAGGATTTGAAGATTTAGCTCTGGAGGACGAAGACGAAGATTTGTATTATTATTATTTATAGTATTGCACTACACTCACACTGTATTCCGCTGCATTGATATTATTGGTATGTGAACTCTGATATTTAATTGTATAAAGAAGAATCAAATGTTTTGTAAACAGTTTTATAAACTGTATATTTTATTATTATATTTATCCTTACGCTGTGAGATTCTATTTTGTTTTATTTCTCCTCTGTTTTCTTATTTACCCCACAACAATCCGCCCTTCCGTATGGCTTGAATTGACATGTGTGTATGCTTAAATCGTGCGAAAAGGCGGGATGTTACAGGGCCCATATTCATTAATATATGGTAACACTTTAACCATCCAATGGCAACACTTTGTCAGTTTATTACCATATTTAACATCACATACTGCAACATTATATCATATCTATGGCAACACCTTTTGCAATTTAAATTGAAAATGTACTGCAACATTATACTACTGCAACATTATATCATATCTATGGCAACATTATATTGCAACATTATATCATATCTAATGGCAACATTACACTACAACAAAGAACTTTTCATTTCAGAATAACCAGCAACATAAGTTTTACTTAGTCAAGTACAAAATGACAAACATACTTAAAAACATAGCCAGTGTATTCATAGTTATAGCCAGTACATACTAAACTCTACTTATTAACAGTACATTCATATTTGCGAGCCTCCATTGCCATCAGTGCCTCTAGTGCCTCTAGTGCCTTCTAAGAGGAACTGATAGTTCCTTAAATGGCGCCTCTCTCTTCAGCATCTCTTTATTTCTCAGCAGCTGCAACCATAAAAAAACAGTAGTTAATTACTTGAGATAACAACTCAGTTAACCAAATTCTTCACGGTTGTCACGTACCTCAGAAGTATTTGGCAGACATCATCTGAAATGTTAGCTGCCTTTTCCTCTAATTGCTTGATTTTTGCTGTTGTTTTTTCTTCTAGGCGCTTCACTTTTGCACCAGAATCATCACTGCTCTATATATTTTCTTTCTGACAGAGGAAATTAACTAGAAGTAAAGAGAACATGTCAAATAATAGTATATTTTCTTTCTGACAAGCATGAAAAATCAGACATAAGATGTGTTCAAGGATAGGAATTACCATTTCTAGCATTATTCACAATATGCTGAGCTTCCTGCTCTGCAGCCAGCGATTGCTGAATTCCACCTTGACGCATGATCGAAGCCATCCCAAACTGCAAACATATGCATAAGTTAAGGATAGCACAGAGGCTGCTAATGCTAATAGAATGATATAGGCAAAATAAAGAAGAATAATAATATAAATTATACACGTAACTGGTGTATAACACACGTTAAACCTATTTGGTAAAATGTTGCTGATGGATTCATGATTTGGGCAATAAAATCATGCTGGATTAAAATCCGATAGAGCCATACATCAAATTAATAATGTCATATTGACTTAAATGACCATTCACATTTTTATTTGGCACTAACCAAATAGGATAAATCAAATACCAGATGAGAATTGTCATATTAAAGGCTGAAAGTTGAAACAGCCAACTCATCGATAGGATTTCAACAACAAAAGAAGATCTAAGAACAATATGTCAAATTTCACACATGTTTCATACTTAAAAACGTCAAATAGGATAGAAATGTACATTCACTGCTCTTTCATTAAAAATAGAGAAAATAGGATTGGAATGTACATTCACTGCTCTTTCATTGAAAATAGAGAAAAAAGTCAAAACTAATCAAACATGTAATTTGGTGGCAGTAGAAGAATCCCTAATTTGTGATAATTTATTCTTCAGCTTACATAATAAACCAATACAAACTAACAAGCTATATACATGTAATAGTACAGAGTTATTGATTAAATGGCAGCGGTCAGTTTTAACCAATCTAGCATCTAGTTGCATGAGACTACTCAAATTAGGATAACTATAGTGAATAAAAATATGGACTACAAAACAAAGCATGTAGTTTTCTGTTATTTTTTAAGGACATAAAAACTTGTAGCATAGGCACAAGTGAAACTTAGAGCGCATACCATTCCAATCACCATTGAAATCAAAATGGAATGGTCAAAATTTCATTGTTCCTATGTATATTGCCTCAAAGAAAACTGTGCCGTGCCTCAAGGGAGACTAAAGGATCATAGGAAAACTATATCATGCCTCAAGAGAAATACAAAGTTGTTGCAACAATAATAAAAATAAAATAAAATCTATGTGGTGCAAACTCAAAAGAAGAAAAACAACCCCATACCTAAAAAAGAAATTCGGCTGAGACATAATGTTCAAAAAGTTAAGTTTTTATATGTATCTGTTATATCCAAGTTCCAAACCCCATATGAAATCCCATTGCATAGACTTGCACCCAATAGGATCTCTTAAAGGATCACAATACTAACTCATCCATTCAGATCCCACAAGGATTACCTAATAGAACCTTGCTTCTCCATTGTTACCAAAGTTGCCACTGTTGTAAAAAAAATTAGTGGTCCACAACTGCAATAAAATAAAGCCAGACATGTATTATTATATAACTTGCATGATTAAAAAATCTTATACTACAAAATGAATATGAATCAGACAGCAAAAGCAGTGAGTGGAAAGAATGCACGAGCCTACAATAGATGTTAGAGAATACGTGAGAAGTGGTACTGCACTGCAGACAATGCCTTCATGTAGCAGCCTTGCCAATAATCTACTCACTCTGCTAACTTACTTGCAAGCGGGCACGAGAGAGTTAAGCTGAAGACAACATCGTCTAGAGATGATAGTTTTCCACACTAGAATCAGGGGTTTAAGAGAAAAAGCATGGACAATAAGACGCCGTGCAAAGAGTTTTGTTGTAGTGAAGCCAACGGTTTAAGTGTCGGACATGAAAGCGTTAGCTGAAGAGGAGAATGCAGTGAGTGATATCGTGACTAAGGAAGGAGAGGACATGGAACAAATGCTTCTCGAAGCTTTACTTCTCAAGCATCCTCATTCCCTTCGCTTATCATCTCAAAAACACCACATACTTAAAGTACATCACATTTATCATTCAAATAAATAAGTCAATCTGTTTTTTTCCTAATAGTCCAATTGAAATTTAAAAAATAGTATGTCAATTCCTAAATCCTAACTTTGATCTTCTCCGAAGAATCATATCAGATTATCGAACTCCATCAAGCTAACAACTACATCATGTTTAAGTTTCATTTAATGTTAAACCAATATGACTTCCTCCATAGCTAGACCTAGGTGAAAAGTCATAAAATAACAATAGTGCCAAATCTTCATACATTTAAGAAAAATTGGTCGAATAACATGGTTGTACAAAATACTGGTTGGTAAACAATTAATATAAATTAATCAAGAATATAGCGTTGACAAGCTAATACCCTTAAATATCAGTAAATGGTAATGTTTATTAACCAGTGAATTATATGAAACCTACAGAATAACAATAGTATCTCGATATATGCCAGTGTCGCCATCTCCACTCATACATCACATATCACTGCCCTTGCTTCAAACAGCAGCATTGACAAAGTCACCATCCCCTTAAACAAGTCACTATCCCCTCTTACTACCATCCCCTTAAATTGCCACTACAATTGACCTAAACCATAGCTTGCAGCCCTTACAACCCTCCATCCACTATAAAGAACAAATCACATTACCACCATAACCAACTCATACCATCCTTTTACTGCCATCTTCAATACACATACCACTTCCAGCAATTTCATAACTTCACAACTGTCACTCCACCTTTTTTCACAATACAACAACTTGATCTTTCCACTGTCTTCCCACTTCACAACTGCTATAGCCACTGCCATTTCCCCTCTCCCCACTGAAATAACTTTGAAAATTTCCTCCATACTTAAACAGTTCAACATATACAGTTGCCTTGTTCCACAACATATAAAACTCTAAATCCATTCGCCGTACATAAATCAGCATCTCCACCTCACCCTTTGCATACTGACAGTGTTTTCAATCCTACAAAATCAGTGCACACAATCACCATCTCCCCACCGTTATTCGACTGCACAATCTGCCTTCAAACCCAAACAATGAACACTAATTCAACTACTACTACAACCTCTCATTTCATTCACCATCACCAAAACAAACTTCCACTAACCATCACGACCATCTCCTGCAACTTCATACGAGACTCATCTACAACCATCATCCCTGAACCTCTGCAACATCCCTGAACCTGACAAGTACTACTGTCTACAACCATCATCCATCATCTGAAACCTACCACAAGAAAACCGAAAAACTCTGACTTCTTCCCCTGCAATTGCAAACAACAATGACCCAAAATTGAACACTGCAAACCACCAAGAATTCACTTAAACAATCGCCGAACAATCAAGACTAGCAGTTCAATCCCCCTTCAATCGCGACAGCCTTGACCTTCACTCAAACAATCACTGCCGCAACCAATCCCTAATCAAATTTCGATCGAATTCAACACCTATAACACATCGCTGACACAATACAATCAAACCAAATCGCCAACCAGAACATCGACCACCGCACGACCTAAAACCACCCACCCTAAAGCTGCGACCTGCCTCAACACAATCACCATCGCTAATCACCGAGTGTCTCTTCTCGAATTCAACATCGCTTCAAACTCCGCTTCCATCCCCTGAATTCCATCACCCAATCCATGAATTCAACATAATTTTTTTTAGTCGAACCTGAAGCGATTCGACCAATTCATTTTTAGCCCTAATTGAAATCGTAGAGTGTTTAAGTGTTTGAGAGGTTGAGCGGCGGAGTACGTATTTTGTTAAGTGTTTGAGTGAAACCCTTCAATATTTTGTTAACTTTTGCCGCATTGTTTTTGCTTCCCGCGTTAAAAATTATTTCAGTCCGTTTTCTTTCTCAGCCCGCACTCATTTTTTAAAATATTTTTATAAGTCTATAGCTACTGCAACATAGTGTTGATATCTATGCTAACGTCCTGAAGCTAATGTTGTAATAGACAAAAATCAGCATAGTCATCGTTACATTGTAGCTAGCAACATCTTGTATTTTCATTGCAATAGGCCATCTATGGCATAGTGAATTTATTTGTAGAAGTTGTTTGTTCGCATACAGATACTATGAACCAGCCGAAATGAAGAAGTGGACTTTGCTGAAGCAAGCGCCAGCCATGCAGATCATTCTAGGATTTTGTACAAATAGATTTGTAGTTAGAAATGAAGTTTTAAAAGCTACACTGATATGCAACTAGTTTAAACTTTGGCTGAAGTAGTTTCTGCTTCCACTTCTTTTGTAACGCATAACTTACTTTTGTAGCCAGTGGAACTTCAAGCTGTTGCATTTTTATACGTAAGGCAATTGATTGTCCGTTCTATCCATTGCTTTCTTGAATTTGCTGCAGATGAAACTTTTGCATGGAAATGTCTACTTGCTTGGATTGTTATTGCACTTATTGTACATGCTGATTTGTCTCAACTTTATAAAGCACTACTGTACAATGAATGACTTCCATGTTCATATATTTTCTTAACTTTTACCTATGTTATTTTTGTTTTTAAATTACTGGAATATAGTAATTTTATTTTATCGTCCTCCTCTTTTTACTGGAAATCCATAGGGTGCCAATTTTATATTCTTTTTTCGTTTTCTTTTTCCCCTAGAGCAATTCATAGGGTGTGTATTATGACGGTAAACAGTTCAATACTGAGTTGTTATATGTTATTGATGTCCATGTCGAGTTTCAACGACTTTTATGACCAACTACATGGTTAACTAGAAAAACTTTGCTATGAAATGCAAATTCAATAGAAGATTTTATTGTATGGACCAATCATTTAAAATTATAAAGCAATCCAGTTGCGTATATATAACTTTGCCTGCTATTCCCTGCATCAAGGTTGCGTTCTCAAAATTGTTTTTGAAATATTATTTAAAGTCGGACATAAATATTATATCATCATTTTAGTAGAGAGCCTTTGAACGCTAAAGAGTAAAAAACAGTGATAGAATAGAGTAGTGTAACTAAGATAAGATAAGTCGAATTTAATTCTTATTATTGAATTTCTTTGAATATTTTATAAATAATTAATAATAATTCATTTTCAATGCAATAGATTAATTGATAATTATGGATATAAATATCATATTAAGATAAGTCAAACTTAATTCTTATATTTGAATTTCTTTGAATACTTTGTAAATAATTAATAATAGTTCATATTCAATATTATATATTAACTAATAATTATGGATATAAACATTAATTATACATTACATGTTACTTATTACCTAAGCTTTAATCAAATGTCTAAAAACGTCATAGCATATATCGTGTAACCTCCAATATTTAATTCAATTTATTCGTTAATGAACTCTAATACACTCTAATACGTGAATGCTACCTAACGGTAATTGATACGGTAATTCTAAGGTTTGACTTGAACGTAGATATTCTTTTTTTCATTATTTAATATATAATTGTGAAATGTTTAATTCAAATCACCGACAATTCAAAATCACATATGTTTGTATAATATTCAAATAAATGAAAAGAGTGATGATTTCAATCTAATGTTTTATTTGAATAAGTGAAAGGGATATTTGGTTCACCATGAGGGAAATTAGATCATTAACTAAAAGATAAAGATTTACGATAGAAGAATTGTACATCAAGTTATCTATTTTTATACAGTCACAATCATTTATTCAATCAAATTTATTAATTTTTTTTTATTAATAAATCGACAATGAACGACGAGGATTGAATTGATATGGGTTTACATAAGTTTAAGAGACAAACTGAGATCATATATTAAAGTACCACTAGACAGAGAGGAAAACATATCTTTTATTAAGAAAAAAGAATATATAGCAAAACACTTGGAAAAAAATGGAAAAAAACAAGAAGCTTTATAGCAGTATTCATATGGCTAGCTTTCAGCCGTATGATCCCATTCATAGAGCTCTCCAAAGCACTCGGCCGAAGATGCCATCACATATACTTCATCTCCACACTGAGAAACGTTTAAAGACTGCATCCTAAAGTCTCCATTGACATATTTGACCTTATACAATTCATCCCATTACAGCTTACAAAGGTCTTAGGTCTACCCCCGACGCAGAACAATGTTCGACGTCCTACAATCGAAAGTCTACTACCTTAAAACAGCCTTAGACGGGCCCCAACATCCCTTCTTTATTGGATAGTTTCAACATTTCCTTCATAGTTTTTTCTGTTTTAAAGTGAGAAGAAGAGGGAAGGAAGAATAGTCCCACATCTTGGGAAATAAGGAACTATATTTGTTTAAATATAGATTCCTCTTGAGATGATTGAGCCCTTTGGGCACGCAAATGTTTGCTTTATTGTAAGGAAGGAAGTCATGCATAACCACCATACGCGCACTGTCGTCGTCCGACCGACCGAACCGGGCCAGCCGGGTTCGGGTGAAAATTGACAGAATTAATTTTTTGTTGAAACGGGTCAGATTTAAATTCAAATTTAAATGGACAGATTTGGTGGGAGATGCGACAGTTGGTGATGGGCTAGCAATAGTATTAAACCATTGGGAAGGGATGCAACGTTTTGAACAGATGCATCTTTAGACGAATAGACATCTCTCCAAACAAAACCATAGATATTTCAACAAAAACAGCAACAATTCTTACATTCTTCTTCCAGATTTTGCAACGCTAGAAAGTGTTGCAGAACACTTTCATCACAAAAAGATTTTGCGATGCCTGTAAGTTGTTGCAAAGGCAAAAATATTGCAAATCTATTCTCTTCTTCTCCATTCCGTTCTCTATAATTTGCATCATCAAAAACTATAAAAAAAATGTTCCCGGTCAGATCAAGATTGTAAAAATCTTGAACCAGTTTACGCTGTTCCAAGGCTTTATTGAATCTTGAAGTCAATAGTTTCATAAGCCGTTTGTACTTGGTGGATTGAACTATTATTTAAAAGAATCTATACTCTAGATCCTTGAAGTCAAAAGTAGGCATTATCGTCATCTTTCTCATCTCGAACCATAAATTTTCCAAAAATTTTAGACAATATATTTCAACCATGGAAAGTTCGAGCGCCTTGCTAATCATGAATCAACACTTAACCCAATTGGAGCGTTTTGATGGAGATAATTTTACCCGTTGGCAAGAGACGATGAAGTTTTCCTTATCATCGTCAAATTGTTCTGCATTTTGGAAGATGGCTTAGAGGTAATACCGAAGGAACTGTAACAGATGCTGCTACTCTAAAAGCGAAATGTGCAAAGCGCGAAAAAGATGATTTTCTGTGTAGATGGCATATTCTGAATGCATTGTATACTTCTGTCTAAAACGCACATAAGAACTTGGAACTGCGAAGGCTCTTTAGACTGCATTGGAAAACAAATACATCATATCAGAGGCAAGTAACGAAAAATTTCTTATTCTCAATTTTATGGATTTTAAAATGGTTGTCAATAAATCCATAATAGGATAAGTAAGTAAAATCTTACTGTTGGTGAGTCAACTTAAAAATGCTAAAATAGATCGTCCTGAATCTTTTGTTGTTGGAGTCATAATTGTTAGACTCCCTAATTCTTGGAATGATTGCAAGAAAAAATTAAAGCATGCGGAAATAGATTACGATTTATATGGTTTACAATGTCATCTTCGTATTCAAGAGGACTCTCGTAAACGAGAACTGGATGATAATCCAGAAACCAAGTCCCATTCTAAGGCAAATAATGTTGAAATAACTAACAAGTTAAAGTCTAAAAATGAGACACGGTTTAAAAGGAAAAATCATCCCAAGAACAATAAAAAGAAAGGCGTTTGTTATTTATGTAACAAGCCCGGCACCATGCTTGAGACAGCCATCTACGAAAGAAACAACAAAAAGTAAATGTGGTCAAAGACCCGCTTTTGGCTGTAGTGCAAGAGGCTAATTCCGTTAGTGGCATAGATAATGATTGGTGGCTTGATATTGGAGCAACCATTCATATTTGTAAAGATCGTAGTTTGTTTGAGAATTATGAAGAAAACAAAGGAGAATGCAACAAAGTTAGCAGAGCAAATAAAGTTTCAAGCAAAGTAATGGGAAAAGGTACTATAGAACTTCCACTCACCTCTAGAAAAGTTCCTACACTAGTCAATGTATTTTATGTACCAAACATATGTAAGAATTTGGTCTCTGGATATCTTCTTATCAAGGAAAATTCAAGATGGTGTATGAGTCTGATAAGTTGGTGTTGTCCAAGAAAGAAAAATTCATTGGACAGGGATACTCTTATAACTACATTAGCAAGTTGAATTTAATAAAGAAATCTTCTGCTTATATTTTTTATTCTTTTGGTTTATGGCATGGTAGATTAGGACATGTTAATTATAATTCCCTTAAAATATGCGTAAATTAGGATTAATTTCTGATTGTGATTTCGATTCTATCTCTAAATGTGAAATACGTGTTCAAGCAAAAATACACCGATATTTTTTTAAAACTGTAGAAAGGGAATCTGGTTTGCTTGATTTGCTATATAGTGATGTGGGGGACTTAAAAGTTCATAGCACCTATGGTTGTAACCAATACTATATCACATTTATTGATGATTATACTAGATATGCTTATACATATCTAATGAAAACTAAAGATGAGGATTTTGATAAATTTAAAATTTACAAAGCTGAAGTGGGAACACAATTAGGAGTTAAAATCAAAGTATTACATTCAGATCGTGATGGTAAATATTTCTCAAATGGATTCACCTTGTTTTGTAAACAACGTGGTTTAGTTAACCAATTCACTACCCCTTATACACCACAACAAAATGGTGACACTGAAAGAAAAAATAGAACTTTAGTAGAAATGGTTAATGCCATGCTTATAAGTTCAAATTTACCTAATAACTTATGGGGTGATGCTATGTTCTCTACATGTTATTTTTTAAATAGAGTACCACTTAAAAAAATAATAATGTTTCCCCTTATGAATTATGGTTTAATAGGAAACATAATCTTACAAGACTTAAAGTTTAGGATTGTTTAGAATATGTTAAAAAACAAATCCTTGACGGCCAAAATTAGGTAATAGGGCATTTAAATGTGTTTTCGTAGATTATTCCCTTAACAATATAACTAATAGGTTCCTAATTCTTGACATCTTAAAAGTTATAGGATCTGTAGATGTAGAATTCTCTGGAAATAAAACAGTTGAGATCCTATTGAGATCATCTAGTTCAGAACCTAAATACAACTAATGATATCAATGATGATGACTATGCTCCTGTTCAAAAAAGCAAGGAAGTATCAGTACCAGATAATAGTACTAAACAAAGGAGAAGTAAAAGAGCAAGAATAGAGAAGGACTATGGTCCTGACTTCATAACTTATATTGTAGAAGGCAATAAGGACGAAGTCCTTAATGTAACTAGATATGGATGATGATCCTAAAAATTATTCTGAGGCTATGAATTCCAGAGGTTCCATTTTCTGAAAAGATGCTATCAATGATAAAATGTGTTCCATACTGCCAAACCGAACTTGGGTTTTAACTGGTTTACCTCTTGGTGCTAAACCTGCAGAATGTAAATGGATATTCAAGAAAACGTTGAATACAAAAGGATACATCGATAAGTTCAAAGCAAGATTAGCTGCTAAGGGTTATAAGCAAAGACATGGAGTAGATTATTTTAATACGTATGCTCTAGTTGCTCGCATATCTTCTATACGCTGCTTAATAGCATTTGCATCCATTTAAAAATTGGTCATACATCAAATGGATGTAAAGACTGCTTTTCTAAATGGAGATTTAGAAGAAGAGATATACTTGGAACAACTTGAAGGTTTCAAAATCCCAGACCAAGAAAAGAAGTTTTTCAAATTAGTAAAGCTTCTTTATACCTTGAAGCAAGCTCCCATGTAATGGCATGAGAAGTTTTATAAAGTAGCATTGCCATATGAATTCATTGTTAATGATGTTGACAAATGTATTTATAGTAAATCGGATAACACCGATTATGCTATAATATGTTTATACATTGACAGCATGTTAATATTTGGTCCTAATATATCCTGTGTGAATGAAACTAAGAAGTTGCTATCTTTTAAATTTGATATGAAAGATCTAGGAGAAGCTGACGTAATTTTAAAAATTAAAATCATTAGGAAAGAATGGGAGTTGTTACTAACCAAATCTCATTCCATTAGAAGTTCCTCAAAAAGTGTGGCCATTAATGACAAAACAACACCAACTCCTTTAGATCATAGTAATAAATTAGTAAAGAGCACCAGGATTACCATTTCTCAACTCAAGTATTCCAATGTTATTGTGAGTCTTATGTATGCTATGCATTACACTAGACCCGACATTGCATATGCTATAAGCACACTGCGTCGATTTATGAGTAATCCAGGTTACGAACATTGGAAAGCAATTTTCAAAGTTCTAGTTATTTTAAAGGAACCATTAACTATGGTTTATATTAGAAAGGATATAAAGTTGTAGTAGAAGGATATAGTGATGCAACCTGGAACCATGTAGAATCCAAATCCAAGTCAACGAAGGGATGGACCTTTACATTAGGAGGTGCTGATGTGTCTTGGGGTTCCAAGAAGCAAACATGTATATATGACTCAACAATGTTGTCATAATTGATTACATTAGCAGATGCATGTAAGGAAGCAGAATGGCTTAGGAATTTATTAATAGAAATTTAACTATAGAAGAAGCCATCTCCAGGAGTCTTGATTAACTATGATAATCAGGCTATGATATACAATGTCTCTAACAAGACATATAATAGAAAGTCTAAACATGCAAGTCTAAGACATCAAATGATTAGACAATTACTCAAAAGAGGAGTTATCAATATTGACTACATAGAAACAAAGAAAAACTTGGTTAACTCCCTCACTAAGAGTCTTCCAAATGCAATGATTTCTATAAAATCGAAGGAAATAGGACTAAGGTCTGTGAATGAATGTTGACCATCCTTAACAGAAATCCAACCTATATTTTAAAAAGGATTAACAAGATTCAATGGGTACCAACAAGTTAAGAGAATGATTATGAAACACTAAATCAAAAATTCCCATTATGTTTAATGTTGGATTCCATAAGAACAAATGATGGATAAAATGTCCTTAATTAATCTAGATAACCAAAAGGTGTATCATAGAAACACCTAAGAGACTTACTTATATGAGTATGGAAATCAGGCCGATTTCTAAGAAAGCAAGACTACTTTCTAAAGTAGACTCATGAACCCAGGATTAAAAGCACATGGTCATTAACGTGCTGAGCAATACAGAACATTTTATCTAAGAATATCAATATATGTGATTGTTCCGGTTTTATCATTAGCGCTACTTGGTTTAAGGTTTGTCTACCATAGAATCTTGATAAGGCTTTGAATGGTTTACACTAAGTGAAGATTCAAATCCAAAAGATACCTTTCATTTATGTGTTTGTTTTCACGTTGATGCAATTCCTTGACCTTGAGCTACGTTAGGCTTGATCTCACTTGGGTACGTAGGAAATCACTCAAGTAATGCATCCATTCCATTTTTAAAATTTAAATGTCTTAAAATATTAAATCATGAAAATAAAGGGAGAATGTTGGATATTTTCAACATTACCTTTATAGTTTTTCTATTTTAAAGTTAGAAAGAGAGAAGGAAGAATAATCCCACATCTTGGGAAATATGAAACTATATTTGTTTAAATATAGATTCCTCTTGAGAAGGTTGGGCCCTTTAGGCATCCAAATGTTTACTTTGTTGTGAGGAGGGAAGTCATGCATAAACACCACACGCGCGCGCCGCCGTCGCACGTTCAACTGGGCCGAGCCGGTTTTGGGTCTAAATTGATGAAACTAATTTTTTATTGAAACGGGCCAGATTTAAATTCATATTTAAACGAATATATTTGGCGGGATACTTGAATGAACGGACACGGCCTTTAGCAATAGTTTCAAACCATTGGGAAGGGATGCAACGTATTGAGATGCATGCCTAGACGAATGGACATCTCTCCAACATTATAAATAGCAACGTCCAAAACCATAGCTATTTCAACAAACACAACAATAATTTTCATCTTCTTCTTTCAGATTTTGCAACGCCGTAAATTGTTGTAGAACACTTTCATTCACAATAAGATTTTACCATGCATATAAGGTATTGCAAACACATAAACGTTGAAAATCTGTCCTTTTCTTCTTCTCCATTATGTTCTCTACAAATTTGCATCATCCAAAACCATGACAAAGTATTCTTGGCCAAATGAAGATAGTACAAATCTTGAATCTGGTTACGCTATTCCAACGCTTCATTAATCCTAGTTTGATAACTTATTTGTACTGAAGCCAAAAGTAGAAGTACGGCATTATTGTCATCTTCTAGGTCTCGAACTGCAATTTTCCAACATTCTCAAACCTTATCAGAGAAATGAACCCAAAAT
The DNA here is from genome assembly GCA_030765085.1 of Allium cepa. Taxonomy (NCBI): domain Eukaryota; kingdom Viridiplantae; phylum Streptophyta; class Magnoliopsida; order Asparagales; family Amaryllidaceae; genus Allium; species Allium cepa. Next base: position 116,729,680 of record CM060943.1, read on the forward strand.
CGGACTACATCCTCCAAGACTTCGTCCAGCACTGGATCCCAGATATCGCCACCAAAGCAAAGGTACCCACCAGTAGCATCTGCACCGTCATTTTCATGCTCTTTTTCAGTCCTCTGGATTCGGCTGACTCAGCAAATAGCAGTCCGGAGCAGCTCATGGTCCTTCCACTATGGATTCCATTCCCTTTCAACATCTGGTACCGCCTCCATGATGCCACTATCTATTCTCCCACTCCTACACAGCCAATAAGTCTGGTATCATAGACATTTCCTATATCAAACTCGTCCTCAACTGTTGAGGCGTCCTTGCCGTCCGCGACTGCACAGAGCTGGAACCCTACTGCTTCCGAGCCTACCTTCAAATCTGCGGTAAACCCATCCTTCGCGTAGGCCTTCTCCCTCGACCAGAACCAAAACTAGAACCAATTGTGAATCAAGAGGGTGAGATTATGTGGTGGCTGAACAATGAAATGCCCATATCAATACTGTACATCGCTTTGGGAAGCAAAGCGGCCTTCAGCAAAGAAGTGGTGAAGGAGATTGTAGATGGGGTGGAGAAAGCAAGGGTGCCGTTCGTGTGGGCATGCAGGGAGGGGTTGTTGGAAGAATTCGAGGAGAGGATGAAGAGTTACGAGATGGTGGTCAGGAGATGGGTGCAGCGGATAGACGTTTTGGGACAAGGATCCATTGGAGGAGTTCTGACGCATTGTAGGTGGAGCAAAGTGGTCGAGAGGCTGAGCTTCAAACTACCCCATTTTGTTATCACTGTTTTTCCCATTAGAGGATTAATGCAAGGGTTGTGGTTGGTGGAGGGTTCGTCTTGGAGGTGGAACGAGATGAGGGTGATGGGTCGTTCCCGAAGGAGGATGTGAAGAGAGCTGTTAGGTTTGTAATGGTTGATGATGAAGAAAAAAGTGTTCGGGTAAAATCTAGAGAGATGAAAAAATTACTATTCTCAGATGTGGAAATTCAAAATGAGTACATGGATAAACTTGCTAAGTTCCTTCAAAATAAACCATCATATAAGACTCCAAGGAAATATAGCAGCAAATAGAACTTGGCAGATGCACTATGAATAAAGATCGAACAATGTTTGTACATTTTCATCCTAGAAAAAATGTACTGAAAACACTTGAAGGATTATAAATGGTTAAAGCAATAAATAAAATCATGGTTCGAAATTCCGACGGAATTCCGGTTATTCCGGTGATTCCGTTCCGGTTCCGTTCATAACCGGAACGGAATCCGGTCAAAATTCCGGTTCCGGTCGAAATTCCGGATTTTATTTTCAAATATTGAAAAAAATTATAAAAAATTAAAAAAATACAACAAATATATAATAATTAAAAAAAAAGAAAACAAATTAATGAAGACAATAAATAAATGGAGAAGAAATCATATAGTGTCATAAAAAAAGTTGTTATACTTTTATTAATTTACATCGAATCATAATAAAAAATTCAAAATTTTCAAAATTAATCAAAATTTTAAAATCTCAAATGAACAATACAGAATCTTACACACTGAATTTTTAATTAAAGTGTGTATTGCATATGTAATGTAAAAAATGTACTAGAAATTTGTGACAATATTGGATATTTATTAGCATATATAGCAAATTAAAACAAAAAAGTACCGGAACTAGAAAACCGGAATTAAAGCGAACTTTCGGAATTTCCGAAACGGAACCGGAAATTTTAAAATTACCAATGGCCGGAACGGAAACAGAAAACGAAATTTTAAACCTTGAATAAAATCAAAACTTTCGTTATTACGTCTATACATACACACACCGACGTCGCCTTATTAAGTTTTAATGATACTAAGGGAATATCCAATAGTTTTCCAATTACATATTACATTCTTTCCAGTTACAAAGTTTGAAGTGATGGTTTCCAATCAGACACTTGTTTGAATGGCTTACGCTTGTCAAACAAGCATTCATTTCCAGGTAATGCTCAGGCCTATTTCCAACAAACTTCCGAGTTTCATACGTTTTTCTTTTACGATGTTTATTTTAACTTTTCATCCTTCATTTTTTCAATTTTTTTTATTTACTAATACATCGAAATGCTGCTACGATCCGTTAACATTACTGGACAGACTATCTGTTAGAGGATCGATGCTAATTAATGTTGGTGCAACTCATACCATTTCAGATGATATTGTGATCATGAATGATTTTCGATTCTTGCTCAAACTTTCTCCGACGAGGATGCAATTGAGAGTGCAATGCTAATGAAACCAACATATATACTTTTAATATGAAGTTTTTAAATAATTATGCATGTGACAAACTATAAATGTTTAATAGCTTGCTTAGTTTACATTAATATTAAATAATTATTTATATTGATTGGTCATATAGCTATGCACGGTAGTTGACATAGATGCACTACTGAGTACTTTTACACATTACCTAAGCCGATTAAGGTTATGATATATGCATTACCTTTAAGTGCTTTTCTACAGTTGCTTACGCTTACACATATCGACCGTTGTGTAGCAGAGGCTCTTACTGAGAGATGGTGGTCTACTACACATATGTTTCATTCCTAAGATTTTGAGTTGGGATTGACTCCTTTATACTTTTATATGCTGACTGTTATATGGGTTGACCGATCAGACCATGCACCGATACCCATTAATAGTGCGTATGAGGAGTTGGAATCATATTCTATGTATTTACCGGCTTTGGTCGATAATGAGGTTAGATGAGGTGTTGTTACACTTACATGTCTACATATGTTTATAATACACTATAGAGACGTTAAAGAGATGCACATGATAGAGTTAGAGGTATGTTCTAATGGAAATTATATAATTGTTACATATATCTAACTTGATAACTAATCTTTTTCAAAATAAATAGTGTTTTTTCTATTATATACTTGATATAATGCGTTATGTTTTGTGGCAACGTATTGTAATCATTAGTGATTTATCATAATAAAATAGGCATATCATTTTAAATATTCCTATTCAAAAAGTATCGATATTGTATATTGATACATCAATTGAGATTAAAGTACATAATGTACTCCAAATGTTGGGCAGCGTATTACTTATGTCTGCTGGTGGCAATAAAGGGTTACACACCGTTGGATATTGGATAACTATAGCATGACTCACTCGATAGTTTTCTATTAGTTAATATAACTAATGTCAAATAGAAAATATTGATGTGATAATATTACACAATTCTCTTAGCTTTAAAGTATTGTTCATCTTCAATGTAAATGTAGAAGCTCCGCTTTGATTATAATTAAATCGTGGCACAACATTTATGGAATGACGATGGTTGGATCGAGTGGAAGCATTGAAGTGAAATAATATTCAAGAGAGGATTCATCTCCTAATTTATATGAGATTAATATCACGGTCAATTAAAGTCAACTCAAAGTCAAAGTCTTTGGCCAAAGCAATTCGATTAATAATAATTTTTATTATTAAACCAAGAATTTTGTGTTTCGACTATAAAGTTGAACATGGATGATATTGGAATTTTGACCATTATCAAATTTGTTAAGTCTTAAGTGATATGGTTTAGATAAAGAGAATTGGAGTAAATAATTATCTATCAGTTAATGCGTAATAAAGTAAAATTGCATTTTACCAATGCCAAGTAAGCGATAAATTTGGCAATAATGTCACACACCTGCTACGTGTCATGCGAACATTAATATTCAAATTGTTCGATATTAATTGCTGATTAAATATACATCTAAGAGACATACAAACCAAACGTTGATTAACCCTTTTACTACCTGATTTAATTAAATTATAATTTTTATAAATTAATTAATATTTGTGAAATATTAATTATAAAAATTTATTTGATGTTTATTGATCAATATTAAATGTGTGTATATGTAATAGTTATAAATATACCAATCTATATATGATACTAATACGCATTTAATTTTGATTTAAATATGTCAAATATTATTCGGGGCTGAACTAGATTAAAACAGTATGCTAAATATGTCAAAAGTAATTAATAAATGTTATATATATATATATATATATATATATATATATATATATATATATATATATATATATATAACGAAAAAAACTTAGGTCGAGCAACGTTCAACACACACATATATATATTATTTAATTATTAATATCTCAATTATACATGTATAAGTGTGTATATGCGCGCGTGTGTGTATGTATGTACATTTATATTTAGTTATATATACGCACATATCCTGTACAAATTATTTTAATTTATTTTTAAAAAATCTTCTTGGATCACATATAACATTTTAAGTATTTGTTTAAAAATACGTTGTAAACCATTATTTATAGTATTTTATAATTTAATTATATATATATATACACACATATACATATACATCTACATGCATACATACGTACAGACACATACACATACACATACACACATATATGTTTATAAGTATTTTATACATGTTATTTATAATTAGTATTTCATAATATATATATATATGTATGTAGACACACACATAACCATATTTGTATAATTATTCATATTATTTTTGATACACGCATATATATTTTGACAACACATTTATATATTAAGGGACCAATATGTATATTGTAGTGTAAATCTCATCATCTAAACATGGGCATGTTAAAACCACGTACGCCGTATTTATGTTGCACGTGCACGTATACACATATGTGTACATGATACACATATAATCTGCATAATAAAACTGTATTTATAAAAAAATATTGATTTTATTTAAGAAGAAAATTTGGAAAGGTACTAAATAAATTTAGACTACATAGGCCCAATGAAAATCCGAAAAGGTAAAAATAAAAAAAGAAATTTTCCCAATTACTCCGTTGTAGTCTGCCCCAATTCCAACAGCCCACTCCCATCAAGTGTGCCTTCCAATTATATTTGTTTGACTCTACAATTTTTTCAAATAAAAAAGGCACGATTAGACATGGATATCTCTTTAGATTAGTAGATATAGTTGGACTACCCATTTACGACTATATTACTATTATCCTTGGAAAAACATGTATGTATTATTTGGTAATGGATAAGATTGGGTGCATCTATATGGTAACTATATAATACTTAACACACAAAAATTTGAAAATCAAATTATGTTTCTCTGATGTTAAAAGTTAATAATTATTTTATTTTTATTCCCCAATCTAGGAGTGAGTAAGATTAAGGAGCTTAGAAGTTGGTGTATGTTGCAATAAGGAATGTATGAAATGCAGAAAAGATTCTATATCCTTGTTCAGATAACCAAAAACTTAGTCATTTTTATGGAAGATTGTTATTGAGCATTTATTATAAGAGGAATGTATCACATATACGACATCAGTAAGTGGTATAATCATGAGCAAATAAATAAAAGAAAAGATATTAAGTCCAATGACACTTTGATTTATTCAAAGCCATCTCGTTTATTATGAAGATGAAGATTTCGTTAATCAACTTTATTTAGTGATAATAAAAGTGAAGATATTGCACGAAGACGAGAGGATGGTTTATTAAATAAATTCGAAGATGCAATGTATGATAATTGCACTGATTAAACAAAATTATCTTTCATTACCGCCTCATAAATGTGAGACACGATTATTTGGTAATGAATTGGTAAACCTAAATGTGAAATAATTGTTATGTCTAAAGAATAACGTACTTCCAAAGAATTTGTATAAGGTAAAAAAAAATTTCTCAAAATATTCAATATGGGTTTGAGATTCATGTTTGTCTAAATGATTGTTGCTTTTTAGAAGAGAAAACATATATTTTGATAATTGTCCAAATTGTGGGTTTTCAAGGTGGAAGATGAAAGAACATACAAATGAAATTGTGCATGGTCTTATCATTAAAATTTGAGATATTTTCCAATCGTTCCTATATTTAAAAGAATGCTTCGATCCTAAAAGACGATAGAAGATTCAAGGTGACATCTAGTGTAACATCCCAAAATTTATGAATTTGAATTTGGTAACTTGTTTAGATTTTTAAATTTTAAATAGAAAAGTTTCAAATGAAATAAAATATTATTAATATCAATACTACAAAGTTATATGGATATAAATAAATATTTGATAGTTTAAATTTTAAATAAATAATAAATAAATAAAAAACATATAACAAACAAGAAATTTTCTTAAACCATAAATAAAATATATGTGATAAAATTTGATGTTATAGTTAAACTTTGAATATAAAATTTTTTTTAGAATTTGTGTTAATAAGATTTTACCATTACATAGCAATATAAAGAAAAAACATATAGATGGGTATGTATGCAAGAAAAAAATAACAACTAGAACAATTTTGTATAAGCAAAACAAATCAGACAAGTTGGTTGTAAACAAAAAAATATAAACAAGAAAAAAAATCTACAAAATAAAACAAAATAGTACTTACAAAAATCAAATTAAGATTGTATGTTAACAAGGATGGAAGCATGAGCATTAAACGCCATCTTCTCAGCATATACAAGATCATTTCAGCCAAAAATCAAATTGGCTTAGTCAACAAGAAAGAAAAAAATAAATATCTGATCAAAGAGGAAAAAACCTACACCAGTAAACCCCTACCTCTCCCCAACTTCTCTATATATTTATACATGCATATTTTTTTCAGTTCATTCGTTCATCAAAAATATAGCAAAGCCTGAAAGAAAATAAAAGCAAACATCATTATTTTAAAACTCAAGATCATTTAACAAAACAAAACAGAAAAAAATTAAAAGCAGATTATCTGCAGGGTTTCAAAACAAGGGCAGATCTTTGTTTCAGGGAAAATTCAAGTGAGTAAACTTATTTCCTTAAATTAAAATCTAAGTATTTAGTTCATGAAATCTTGTGTTGTTGTATATGGAAAAAAATTTGTTCTGTAGGTTTTTCTGTGATACTGGAAATTATTATATGATCTGTTCTCTTATACTTTTGTTTCAGAGCGAAGTAAATTGAAAAAAAAAAATCAAATGAACTTCATACAGTCCTTTTTAGCTTAGGATTTTTAAATAAAACAAGTTTGTTTAAACTTGAAACACAGTATAAAATTTGTTTCATGCTTGATCATGAAGGGTTTGTTTTTGTAACCTAAATTTACAGTAAAAACAATTTTTTGTGATGAATTCAAGCATTTTAAAACATAGAATTGATCACATAATTTGAATCAACATACAAAGTTATGATTTTAAAATGAATGTGATGATTTTGAATTAAGTATTCGATGTGCAGTTCGTATGTGAACAAAATAGGCATTTTGATCATTTTCTGATAATCAATTCAATATTTAATGTTAAAGTTTTGCGTGAAGCAAGGTTGAACGTCATTGATTTCGGAAAATTAGCAAATAATTTTTCTATTGTATAAATTGGAGGTTCGAGTTCGATCTAGGGTTATATTCGCGTTTTTGTGTCGTGTCTGTTAATGAGGTGATTTCATCACCTCGGGGGCACCAAGTTGCATGCGATAATGGGGGAGGGTAGTATGGGGTGTTGACGTGGTGTGGCCGAAGTTGTGGTGTCGCTGGTGGTCTGAGATGCGGCGGCGAGGCATTTTTGGTTGGTGATGTCGATTTGTAGTTTTTCGAGCTAACGGCTAAATTTCGATTTTGTAACATCCCGTATTTTTTAGCTATTTAATTTAAAACATTTAATTCGATTTAAATGTTTAATGTGGATTCTTATTGATTTTGGATACAATGGATTCGAATTCAATAAATGAAATAAGCTATAATTTTTTTTATTATAGTAATTCCGGTTGAATTTGAATAATGGGAAAAACAATAATTTAAACATTCAGAATTTAAATAAAGGTAAAACTGGATGTAAATAGTGATAAAAATGGTTTTAAAAGTTTATCTTGAGTTATTTGAGTGTAAATAGCGGGGTGGAAATTTTAGAAGAATTTTATAGTCGATAAATTAATATTTGGAATTTTATATTAATTTAAAAACGAATTTAATATTATTAAAATGCAAATAATCAGATTTTGGTTCGGAATGAGCCAAAATGATTTTTAATGTGTTTATAAATTTTATATGAATTATTGTTAATTTAATAAAATTTGAAAAGTGGAAATTTTGAGTGATTTCGATAATTTCGAAAATCGCTTAATTTAATAGACGAGTTAAAATAGCCTTCCGGGACACAGTCTCGGAATTCGACGAAACTAGTTCCATTGGATCCGTAATAGTTAGTTATTACCGGATTTCAATTTTCGTAGCAATCGGAGTTGTCGTTTGACCCCGGCAGCTCGAAACGCATTGAAATCGTTTTAATCGATTTAATTTAAAATTGAACGTTTAATTCCGTAACTCGCACATACGATCAAATTAGCTTACGAAACTTGTTCCATTGTGTCCGGAATGCGGAAAAACCTTAGGATCGCCTGTCGGAACGTGAGAATTGGGGGTCGTTTGCATTAACTGTTAACTTGAGAAATTATATTAACAAAATAATATTAAATAACATTTATATACACGTTTATACTACTAAACCCTAAGCATCGCGAGGCCGCCGTTCTTAAGTTATCTATGGCCGACATGCTTCCATCTTCTTCTTCAAATTCCTTCTTATCTACTAATCTCTAGCAAAACTCTCCAACTAAACAATCATAGATCTTGTTGAGATCTAGCAAACGACCGGTTGTGATCGATTATCGAGCGAGGTGGCGGCCAGAAATCGAGTGGAAAGGAGTTGCGTTTGAGCGCACGAATCGAGAAATTGAGAGAGCCGAGCGTGGCCGTGTACTGGCCGTGGGGGCGTGGCGACGTGCTCTTCGTAGTGGGGGTACTGGATCTTGTTTTCGACAAAGGTGGAAGGTGCGATTGCAAACCCTAAATCACGTTGATGGGTTTGAACTCCCTGTAGTGTCGCGCATGAGGATGAGGAAGATGCAGGGGGCCGTGATTTCCTTGTTGATCTAACGGTTGAAAATTGCTTGGTAAAAGTAAAATAAAAAAAAAAAAAATTTTTTGTTTAAAATTCAATTCAAACTTCAAAATTGAATATCTCTTGCATATGTAATCAGATTTCAGCAAAATTTGCGGCACCGGAATCGCCGGAAAGAGTACTACGCGATGGTGCAGATCCGGAGTCATTCCGGGCAAGTAGAAATTTGGGTTAAATCGGACGCCGTCCGGTTTAATTTGAATTTCGAACGCTCGCCGAAACTCAAGGTGAGTTATTCTCACTCAAATCTGGATACTAGTAAAGTTAGACAAATAATATTGACTGTTTGTTTGGATGTTTAGCTGAATATGTTGATTATTATCGAATTGAATCAATATATGTTGTTGTGCTAATATTTGTGGATGCAGGGAAAACCAGGTTGGAGGGATCCAACAGGATTCCTCACAATACAGAAATTATTTGTTTTATAATTGATGATGATGCCTGATTGTATACTGTGATTGATAAATTTTGAATTTAATTGTATTGTGATATTGTGATATAAACTAAAAACCCAGAACGTTAATTATAAAGAAATTGGAGCTTTAATTACAAGAAGTAAATTTGGATTTTAATAAGAAAATAAGAAATTGATAAATAAGGAATTTAAAAGAATATAAATTTTTTTAATCTGTTGGATGGAAAACTGGAATAAAGATTTAATTGGAATAATGCTAAGTAAAATTATAAATCCATAGTTGATTTGAAAGGGATAAATTGAATTTTAGAGAAATAAAGGATATTGATAAATAATGAATTTTTAACAAATTAAATCTGAAATCTATTTAAAGATGGAAATTGAAAATTTGTAAAATCTGGAATGATAAACAAAGAGAAACGTTATAAATTGACAAATGTGAAAGTAAGTTATATTATAAAACCATAAAACTAAATTGAATAAATGGACAGAAATCGAGAGAAGGATTTCTGTGATGTTAAGTGGAAATGAGATTCCCTGGGAAGAACCAAGTTCGAGTTTTAAACTGATTTTATAAAAAGGGAGTTTAAAATTTAAACTTGTTTTAAAGGAGAGTGTTTTGGAAATTATTATTTTAAAATAATTATTTTTACAAATGGATTTATTTAAAAGGCTAGTTTTTGAATAAAGTTGTCTGAAATTATTAAATTCCTTTAAACTCTATTTTTAAAATATAGTTTAACTAAAACCTTAGTTTAAATCAAGTTATACCTGATAAAATAGTTTGGCTTTAAATATTTGAAATTATATGTTGAGTAAACAATTAGTAGTAAATTTACCTATTTTAAAACATATATTTTAAACTAAAATGTTTTAAATTGTTTTTAAATCTAAACTGTTTTGGACTTGGATATTTCCAATGGGAATATATGGTAAATGATTTACCTTGTAAAGGAGAAATTTTGGGAAATGGTTTCAAATGAGATTTGAAAATTGGGTAACATATCTTTTAAAGATATTTGAGGTAAATAAATAATATGGAATATTATTTATTGTGTGATGGATGCTTATGGATGTTTATAAATATAAATTGATAGTTAAATCACCGACTATCAATATTGGACAATGCGTTGATCGTTTCGAAGAGACCGGGATCGAGATTTATTTCTCGAAAACCACTTCGATCCGATTTGTACGTTTCGTGCGAAAAACGTGTTCGGAGTCGAAGATGGAGCAGTGAAGTGCAAGGGCTAGTCGCTACTAATCCTGAGGATATTTCCAAAATGGATGTAGTAGGAGTAGTGCCTTCGGTTCCGTTCGAACCCGGGACGGACTTGTATGGACGAATGCTTGCGAAAACATCGTCAGGTGGACGATGGGCATTCTAAGTGAAACGTTCTAAAAAGGTAACGTTTAGCCTCAAGCCTCATCAAATGGGAATGACTGAAAATCAGGGGATATGCAGCAAGGTTAGGTGGGTCATGCCCAAGCAGGACAAGATATTTCCCCTGTCTAGATGTCCCTTATTATATTTCGGCTTAGTGGGTGGTTGGTCGCGCCAACCACGGGGTTTATCTTGTTCGGGACTGTTCAGTAAGGAATGGTTCCGGCCTTGTGTTGCAGGGGATGAAGGGAGTAGTCCTCGGTACGGCGATCTAGGCCCCGTACTGTGACAGGTGGTACCCCAGTGCCTAGTCATTGTTGGAAATCCATTTTCCCTACGCGCCCGTACGGTTTTGATTGTGCCCAACTATTGCTGAAACGTGAGATGCAAGCATTTCAGCTAGATTCTATTTACTTTCTATAGACACTATTATTATATCAGAGGATTTCTATAAAAATTGTTTTAGCTATCGTAAGGTAAAAACCCGACATGTTTATTTGTGGCGTGGTCTTACGAGATGCTTTTGTTTCCAAAGGATCTTTGAAACTTTAATAATCAATTGGGTGTGATTTTCTCACTCTGGTATTCCAGACTGACTCGGGTGTTATTTAACTGTAATGCTCGGGTGAGACCGAGTATTATTTATACAGGACTTGATGCTTTGGAGCAGGAAAGGAGCTGGAGCCCGAGACGTATTATTTATATATATGTATAGTCCGCTGCTGTGATTGCATAGTATGTCTGATTTATGACTATTGATGTATGAGACACTCTGATGATATGATGTATAAAAAGTTATAGATTTCATTTTGTGTAAAGTTCTATATTCATTATTATATTTTATTCCGTTGCGACTGTGAGATTCTGATATTGTTTAGTTTCTTCTTCTTCTATCTCTTTTCTTTAACCCTAATGGTTCGTAATTCTGTGCCACTTGAGTTAATAGAGGTAGAATAGTGTTGATTCAAGGGGTTCGGATTTGCGGGCTGTCACACTTGGTATCAGAGCTTAGGTTGGCGACAACCTAGGCTTTGGTGGGGAAATTACTCATCTAATAGAGTCGATAGTACTCTATAATGAGCTGAGAGCAATAATAGATATGAGAGCGTACTTGTTAGTGGATATAAAATTATTTTTATACTGTGTTGACTTATCGGTTGAGTGTTTATGAATTCTGGTCGGTGCGGGAAGTACAACTGTATCGATAGGGATTTCTAAACTCTTAAACAAGATAAACCGACATAGTATTATTTTTAAAGTGGGTAAATGAAATAATTTTACCCAAAATTATACTTTGATATAAAAGAAATGATTTTCTAGCTTATTATATATTGGGTGTTTGTTGGTTATTACTACCATAATCAAGTAAGAATCTTGGATTTGATCAAAATTTGAAATGATAAGCAAATAAGAATGTAAAATATTAAAATGATTTATAACCAAATGGGATTAATTAAATAAGTTGTAAATAAGAAGAAGTGAAATTAAAATTTGAATTGAACCAGAATTTAAATCCCGGAAGTTTTGGAAAGGATTTTAAAGGTAATGGAAATAAAAGGATTTGGGAAATTTAAAATCCTGGGAAGGATTGAAATGTTTTCCAATGTATTGAAGGTAATGATGAAATATTGTTTTGAGTAATATGTTTGAATGGGAAAACTGTTTTGAAAAAAATTTGGGAAAGTAAGAAGCATTGAACTCACTTCAGTCGCTGGAAAATAATCCTGATGATGCTGGCCACATCATTAGAATTCATTTTCGAGTTTCTAAAGTGATGGATTGCTTCCCTAGTATTGTTTGGATTTTGGGTATGCTAGTTGTTTGGGAAATCTCAAAGAAGGAAATTTGTTTTGGTATAAATAAATTATTTTGGAAATCTGGAGATTTGATTAAATATACCTAATGGGTAGGTGTTGATTATTATTTTAAAATGGTTTTGAAATAAAACTGGGTAAATTGAATTCTGGGAAGAAAATTCTAATTATATAATGTATAAATTTAAATTGGATTAAATAGTGAATTTATAAAGTAAAGCTGATGCTAATGAGAAGGAAGAAATGAAAATTTTAAATCTTGGGATTAAAATTTAATTTGAGTAATTGAAAGTGAATAAAATATATTGAAGTACATAAAATATGTTGAAATAAATAGAAAATTTGAATTTAACTTGGATAAGATAAATAAATTGAACTTAAAATAAAAATGATTTGAATCAAATTAAAATGTAAGATGACCTTGGAATTATGGGTCATTGTGAAATGAATTGAACTCCTGAGCTATCAGGTGTATGCTTGTAGTTGAAACTATGGATTTGGAATTAGCAAAGGATTAAGGTGTAAGAAGGTTGATAACCTTAAGAATTCAAATGTATATACATATGCATATGGAATTTGAAATTGTGATTATAGGATGTAAATGGATTAAAATGAGCTATGTAAGCTTTTAAAATAAATAAGTTGGTGAACATATATAAATAAAATGAAATTATAATCACAGGTGGAAATAGAGAAATGGTATGGAAGATCCAAATTTAATCTCAAATGAATGTGGATTGAGATGAGATAAAGTGAGATATAATGAAGTGAATGAATTTCACTAGGTAAACAAGTTTTGAACTTGTATTTGGAGAATTAAAATTTTGAACTTGAAATTGAAGTAAATCTAGATGAAATGGGAAATTAAAATTGAGGAATTGGAATTTAATAAAATCTAAAAGAATTAGCATTAAAGTAAATGGATATAAAGGTGAAATATAAATTGTTTATAATTGCATAAGGAAATCCACATACTTAAGTTATTAAGTGTTATAATTTAAACTTGTGAATGTAAAATGGAAATGAACTTCGATAAGAAATCTAAACTCTTAAATGAAAGTGAAATTGTAATCTATAAATGGAGAGAGTTGAATGGTGTGGCAAATTTAAAATTTGACCATAAATGAAATGTAAAGTGTAATAAAGCAAGTAAGAATTGAAGGTGGATGTACATAAGTTAGCAAATAAGTTTTGGACTTATGTATGGGACAATGAGAAATCTGTCTCGATAATAAAATTGAAATTTAATTTCAATTGTGTAATAAATAATGTTGAAAGAAATTTAGATTCTATTAAAGAAGTATAAGGAAATAAATATTGGAAGGGTGAATGAATAATGGAATTAGCTATATTAAAGATGATTTGAATTGTGAATAAAATTCAAATGTGTGAAATAATTTAAATGGTCTCTTTGTGAATAAAATAAACTTAACATGGATTGGATATCTAAACAAAGAGCATAAACTTTGTATGTAAATTGAAATTTGATTTGAATAAGAATCAAATGGAGATAAAATTAATTTGATAAAAAGATAATGGAAATATTGGGAAAGGATTTAAGCAAATTGAAGGTAAAACAAAATAATGGTGAATGGATTTTAAATTAATAACTTCTCCACTGTTTATTAAAAATTTAATTGTAAGTGGAAAGATATCAATATAAACTTGGATTGGTTAATGGAATAAGATGTAAGAAAATATGATTTAACAATTGCATTGGAAAGAGGAAATGTTTGGTTTGTGAACCTTGTGATGGAATAAAACTAATATAAATTTAAGTTGGAATTAATTTCAATGGTTATAAGCTTAAGTGGCAATTGTTTTGCTTGGGTGACATAAAAATTTCTTGTATACAGAATTGAGTTGTTTAAATAGCAACTGGGTTGGTTTTTGAATAAATTGATATGGATTGGAATTTATTTCAAAGAATTTGATTGTAAATTAAATTAAATAGTGTTGCATATAAATGACTTAAAGCACATATTCATAATATTGAAGTGAATATGAATGAGTTGTCTTATTGTATTCAAAATTTAATTGGTTTTGAATTGATGTGAAGGGATTGGAAATTTCTCAAGTGACTTTACATATGAATGAAAATGGATTACCATAGTAATGCAAATGCTCCAAAATTCGAAATAAGAATTTGGTGTGAATCAACTTGATATTGAAATGATATAGAAAGATGTTAGTGAAGCAAATAAAGTATGGTAACATTGTTAAACTAAGAAATTTGGGTTTGTAGTGAGAGTTTAAACAATGTTGAAATTGTAAAATTGTTTATAAAGGTGGATAGCATGCATAATTATGGAAGTTGCTTGGTTTTGGTTATGAAATGATATAAATTGAAAAAGCAGAATCTATATGTAAATCATTTGTGTTAACTTGGAGTTAGCATTGGAAAATGAACTTTGTGCATGTTATAAAACACAATTTACTTATGAAATTATACAAAGTGTTGTTTGGAATAAAAATGGATATGTTGGTTTATATTTTATATGGTAATGTTGTTAAAAATGCTCATATCTTTAGAAACTAATGTGTTTGTTGAGTATAGCACAGGTGCGGGAGGCGTTCGAGAGAGTTGGAGCGCATATATGCGATATATTAGCCGCTTGCTTTTAAAAATTTGCTAAAAAGGTACGCCTACGCAAATATAATTGGGAAAATGATATATATATATTGTGTTATATTTTGGTTTCCGGTTGTGTGGGCCGATGTATATATATTTGTGTATCCTGCGATATCGCAGAAGCTCCTCCGTACAGGGGAGACTCTGCCGAAATTTTCCGTAAATTTTGGGAGTTAGAAAATTTTTGGGGTTTTGGGAAAAGTTAAATAACTTGGGAAGTTATAAGTAAAAATTTAAGCTTTAGAGTTAATAAAGCAAATAGGTTTGGGAATCGAGCAAAAGGATTTTGTGAAGTGTATATAAGCTTTTACAAAGCTAATGGGGTAAGTAAATCGGTTTGAGAGTATGTTCTACCTTATACAAATTTCGGGGACGAAATTTTTATAAGGGGGGAGGAATGTAACATCCCGTATTTTTTAGCTATTTAATTTAAAACATTTAATTCGATTTAAATGTTTAATGTGGATTCTTATTGATTTTGGATACAATGGATTCGAATTCAATAAATGAAATAAGCTATAATTTTTTTTATTATAGTAATTCCGGTTGAATTTGAATAATGGGAAAAACAATAATTTAAACATTCAGAATTTAAATAAAGGTAAAACTGGATGTAAATAGTGATAAAAATGGTTTTAAAAGTTTATCTTGAGTTATTTGAGTGTAAATAGCGGGGTGGAAATTTTAGAAGAATTTTATAGTCGATAAATTAATATTTGGAATTTTATATTAATTTAAAAACGAATTTAATATTATTAAAATGCAAATAATCAGATTTTGGTTCGGAATGAGCCAAAATGATTTTTAATGTGTTTATAAATTTTAAATGAATTATTGTTAATTTAATAAAATTTGAAAGTGGAAATTTTGAGTGATTTCGATAATTTCGAAAATCGCTTAATTTAATAGACGAGTTAAAATAGCCTTCCGGGGCACAGTCTCGGAATTCGACGAAACTAGTTCCATTGGATCCGTAATAGTTAGTTATTACCGGATTTCAATTTTCGTAGCAATCAGAGTTGTCGTTTGACCCCGGCAGCTCGAAACGCATTGAAATCGTTTTAATCGATTTAATTTAAAATTGAACGTTTAATTCCGTAACTCCCACATACGATCAAATTAGCTTACGAAACTTGTTCCATTGTGTCCGGAACGCGGAAAAACCTTAGGATCGCCTGTCGGAACGTGAGAATTGGGGGTCGTTTGCATTAACTGTTAACTTGAGAAATTATATTAATAAAATAATATTAAATAACATTTATATACACGTTTATACTACTAAACCCTAAGCATCGCGAGGCCGCCGTTCTTAAGTTATCTATGGCCGACATGCTTCCATCTTCTTCTTCAAATTCCTTCTTATCTACTAATCTCTAGCAAAACTCTCCAACTAAACAATCATAGATCTTGTTGAGATCTAGCAAACGACCGGTTGTGATCGATTATCGAGCGATGTGGCGGCCAGAAATCGAGTGGAAAGGAGTTGCGTTCGAGCGCACGAATCGAGAAATTGAGAGAGCCGAGCGTGGCCGTGTACTGGCCGTGGGGGCGTGGCGACGTGCTCTTCGTAGTGGGGGTACTGGATCTTGTTTTCGACAAAGGTGGAAGGTGCGATTGCAAACCCTAAATCACGTTGATGGGTTCGAACTCCCTGTAGTGTCGCGCATGAGGATGAGGAAGATGCAGGGGGCCGTGATTTCCTTGTTGATCTAACGGTTGAAAATTGCTTGGTAAAAGTAAAAAAAAAAAAAAGAATTTTTGTTTAAAATTCAATTCAAACTTCAAAATTGAATATCTCTTGCATATGTAATCAGATTTCAGCAAAATTTGCGGCACCGGAATCGCAGGAAAGAGTACTACGCGATGGTGCAGATCCGGAGTCATTCCGGGCAAGTAGAAATTTGGGTTAAATCGGACGCCGTCCGGTTTAATTTGAATTTCGAACGCTCGCCGAAACTCAAGGTGAGTTATTCTCACTCACATCTGGATACTAGTAAAGTTAGACAAATAATATTGACTGTTTGTTTGGATGTTTAGCTGAATATGTTGATTATTATCGAATTGAATCAATATATGTTGTTGTGCTAATATTTGTGGATGCAGGGAAAACCAGGTTGGAGGGATCCAACAGGATTCCTCACAATACAGAAATTATTTGTTTTATAATTGATGATGATGCCTGATTGTATACTGTGATTGATAAATTTTGAATTTAATTGTATTGTGATATTGTGATATAAACTAAAAATCCAGAACGTTAATTATAAAGAAATTGGAGCTTTAATTACAAGAAGTAAATTTGGATTTTAATAAGAAAATAAGAAATTGATAAATAAGGAATTTAAAAGAATATAAATTTTTTTAATCTGTTGGATGGAAAACTGGAATAAAGATTTAATTGGAATAATGCTAAGTAAAATTATAAATCCATAGTTGATTTGAAAGGGATAAATTGAATTTTAGAGAAATAAAGGATATTGATAAATAATGAATTTTTAACAAATTAAATCTGAAATCTATTTAAAGATGGAAATTGAAAATTTGTAAAATCTGGAATGATAAACAAAGAGAAACGTTATAAATTGACAAATGTGAAAGTAAGTTATATTATAAAACCATAAAACTAAATTGAATAAATGGACAGAAATCGAGAGAAGGATTTCTGTGATGTTAAGTGGAAATGAGATTCCCTGGGAAGAACCAAGTTCGAGTTTTAAACTGATTTTATAAAAAGGGAGTTTAAAATTTAAACTTGTTTTAAAGGAGAGTGTTTTGGAAATTATTATTTTAAAATAATTATTTTTACAAATGGATTTATTTAAAAGGCTAGTTTTTGAATAAAGTTGTCTGAAATTATTAAATTCCTTTAAACTCTATTTTTAAAATATAGTTTAACTAAAACCTTAGTTTAAATCAAGTTATACCTGATAAAATAGTTTGGCTTTAAATATTTGAAATTATATGTTGAGTAAACAATTAGTAGTAAATTTACCTATTTTAAAACATATATTTTAAACTAAAATGTTTTAAATTGTTTTTAAATCTAAACTGTTTTGGACTTGGATATTTCCAATGGGAATATATGGTAAATGATTTACCTTGTAAAGGAGAAATTTTGGGAAATGGTTTCAAATGAGATTTGAAAATTGGGTAACATATCTTTTAAAGATATTTGAGGTAAATAAATAATATGGAATATTATTTATTGTGTGATGGATGCTTATGGATGTTTATAAATATAAATTGATAGTTAAATCACCGACTATCAATATTGGACAATGCGTTGATCGTTTCGAAGAGACCGGGATCGAGATTTATTTCTCGAAAACCACTTCGATCCGATTTGTACGTTTCGTGCGAAAAACGTGTTCGGAGTCGAAGATGGAGCAGTGAAGTGCAAGGGCTAGTCGCTACTAATCCTGAGGATATTTCCAAAATGGATGTAGTAGGAGTAGTGCCTTCGGTTCCGTTCGAACCCGGGACGGACTTGTATGGACGAATGCTTGCGAAAACATCGTCAGGTGGACGATGGGCATTCTAAGTGAAACGTTCTAAAAAGGTAACGTTTAGCCTCAAGCCTCATCAAATGGGAATGACTGAAAATCAGGGGATATGCAGCAAGGTTAGGTGGGTCATGCCCAAGCAGGACAAGATATTTCCCCTGTCTAGATGTCCCTTATTATATTTCGGCTTAGTGGGTGGTTGGTCGCGCCAACCACGGGGTTTATCTTGTTCGGGACTGTTCAGTAAGGAATGGTTCCGGCCTTGTGTTGCAGGGGATGAAGGGAGTAGTCCTCGGTACGGCGATCTAGGCCCCGTACTGTGACAGGTGGTACCCCAGTGCCTAGTCATTGTTGGAAATCCATTTTCCCTACGCGCCCGTACGGTTTTGATTGTGCCCAACTATTGCTGAAACGTGAGATGCAAGCATTTCAGCTAGATTCTATTTACTTTCTATAGACACTATTATTACATCAGAGGATTTCTATAAAAATTGTTTTAGCTATCGTAAGGTAAAAACCCGACATGTTTATTTGTGGCGTGGTCTTACGAGATGCTTTTGTTTCCAAAGGATCTTTGAAACTTTAATAATCAATTGGGTGTGATTTTCTCACTCTGGTATTCCAGACTGACTCGGGTGTTATTTAACTGTAATGCTCGGGTGAGACCGAGTATTATTTATACAGGACTTGATGCTTTGGAGCAGGAAAGGAGCTGGAGCCCGAGACGTATTATTTATATATATGTATAGTCCGCTGCTGTGATTGCATAGTATGTCTGATTTATGACTATTGATGTATGAGACACTCTGATGATATGATGTATAAAAAGTTATAGATTTCATTTTGTGTAAAGTTCTATATTCATTATTATATTTTATTCCGTTGCGACTGTGAGATTCTGATATTGTTTAGTTTCTTCTTCTTCTATCTCTTTTCTTTAACCCTAATGGTTCGTAATTCTGTGCCACTTGAGTTAATAGAGGTAGAATAGTGTTGATTCAAGGGGTTCGGATTTGCGGGATGTCACAGATTTCGAGCTATCTGGGTCGAATCGAGCTTTAATCTCGAGTACATGGAGTGTTTGCGACATGACGAAGGTCGCGATGGCCACCAGAGCAGCGGCGCGACGCCGTGCACGTGCATGACGTCGATTCTGTATCAAGAAATTTTGAGCTTGGGGGAACTCGAAGGAGCACTCGAGTAGATGATGGTTTGGCTCGAGTTTCTCGTAGGGTTCTCATGGGGTTGATCCAGCAGTGAGTTAAGTTTAAACTCAGCTAGAAAAAAAAAGAGGAAGAAGAAGAATGCATGGAGAACCAGAGGAACGTCTCGGGGAAAGGAAGAAGGAAACTCGAGTTTGACTCGAGTAAAAGCCTGAGAAGACTCGGGTTTTATTTAAAAATGGGTTAAGCCCAATAAAATTTCAAATTTACAATGTTAAGTAAATTTTTGTATTTGCAAGGTAACTAATGTTGATTTTTGTTAAGAACTTACTACAAGTTTTAAATTATTTAACATTGTTTTAAAATTTAATTAATCCTTTAACTAAATAATTAAATTTAAGATAATATTTGAAGTTAATTAACATTAAAACTTTTAATGTACCAATAAATTGATTTTCAAAGTGTAAAGAAGATTTTTAAATGATAATTAAGGTAATAATTTTTAATGGTTTTGAAAAGTAATTAAGAATGATTTATAATTTGTAATTAAAATTAATTAGTAAACAATTAAGAGTCTAAATTATTAAGAATTGTTAATTATGTTATTTAAGTTGATTAATTTACAATTAGTAGTTAATTAAGTTAATTTATTGAGGAATAATTTATTAACAAAGTTGATATTTAATTAATTTGTTTATCGTTAAGAATAATTGATCATTGATTAAAATAATTATGTGGTTAATTCACTTAAACCACATTGGAAAACAATTAACTGTTGTTCTCCACTGGATTGTTATTTCTGTTGTGATCGTAATACTATGTGATGTGATTTTCGCTGTACTGCACTATGATTGTGATTTGTTTCTGTATTGATGTGAAAACCCTTTTTCCCATAAAACGACATTTAAATTTCGATGCGACAGGGAGTCGGATTTCAGCTAGTTATCCGAAACCCACATTAAACCCTGAATGTGAATCTTTGTGATTAATATGTCCACGTTTTTAAAAATTAAATGCTCACTATTCGGTTTAGCCGGGAAAGGACCTTTGTGTCAGATAACTCATTACGAATAGTGATACGTCGAAATGGATAGCATCTGAAGGCCAGTGTTGAAGACCGGGTGTCTTCGAAAACGATAGGATAACCTATCGATTGTCTATGCACTGAGTTGCTCCGGTATAGAGATTCCCTAAGTGATGGGAAGTCCGATCGGGATTGTAGATACTCGGATTTGCAAGGGCTTCTTCCTTTATTGGACGAAGTGCCTTCGGTTCTGTTCGAACCCGGAAAAGACTTGTATGGTTGTGTGTCAGTCACTACACTTTGAGGTATAAAGAAGATTTCTTTCAAATACGTATCTGTTGGTGGTGGAGAATTTATTCTCTTAGCTTAACACCCTTCTCTGAGACGTACGAGCTAAGAGGTTATGTAGTTGAAGGTTAACAGCGACATACTCCCAATTTGGTAGTGTGGCATGCTAAGTGCTGTTGTGTGATGATGATCAATTGTCGATCATTTGTGATAAAAGCATGGCTTTCGTGTAAAGCGTAGCTTTGTGGATGAGACCTCATCGGACCTCACAACCCAGAAATGGTCGAAACAGGAAAGATGCGGCAAGGTTATGAGGGTCGCGCCCTTTAGGGTATGTCATTTCCATCTGGAAAAAGGTGATGTCATGGTATGGAGCCCATATACTTACCTATGTGGTAGCTCCAATCTCATTTACTGTGTGGTTGTTGCTTTGTGATAGAGGGCCCTCGGATAAAGGTCCCAAAGGACCGGGATTGGCATACTCGAGTAGTAGTTACCTAGTTACAGAGGTAACCCGGCCTTGTGTTGGCAGAGAGCCGGGTAGGTTCTCGGGACGTTCCGCCAGAGGCGTACCCATGTGGTAGTAGGAAGTTTCTTAGCCGGACCATTTGTTGGAAATCCAATTCCCAATACGAACCCAGTACGGCTTTAGTTGTATAACCTGCCATTTACTTATGGTGGCGCCCCACTGTTTAGATGGTAGCTATATAGGCATACAATAATGGTTGTATGCTGGCTAAGATTAATATTATACTTTCGAACTGCTTTCACACTATGCACTAGCAATAATATCAAAGAATTTTTCTCGTATCATGCATATATGACTATCATAAGAAGAAATCTCCTCCAATTCTGCGATTGCATTGTGTGTGTAGCGGGAGGTCTTATGGTAGTTTCATTTTCCAAAAGCATACCGGATTTTCTTTTATAAATCTAGTTTATTTAAAAGTAACTGTTTTTGTTTACTCATACCAGTCCCATGACTAACCTGGAGTTTATTGTTTCTTTTCTAAACTTTGGGTGCCCATAATTTCTACACGGGCAGCCTAGTAGCAGGTTTCCGTGTTCTGGTGTAGCAGTATTTTGAAGCTTTTTCTTTGGAGATATTTTAGAAGCTTTTGAGATCTTAGGTGCTTAGTTTTTGGGAGTTCGCTATCGCTTCATTGCTTCGAAGAGTTTTTGATATATGATCACTTGTGGTACTATCATGATGTTTTATTTAGAGTTGTGATATATGTATAAAAATACTCTGATGTAGTAATGGATATTATGATGTTGTATCTGTGATGTATGCATGATATTCATTTTGTTAAGCTGTTTTATATTCATCTAATTTTCTTAGTCTATTTCCTTTTTACCGCTGATATTCCTAAGGTATCTCGTCCATATATCTAAATCAATTTTCTTACTAATTACAGATAGTAAGAATGAGCGGACGAAGAGGAAGAGTTAGGGGTCAAGGAAATGCCACAACATCTAACCAAGATCCTCCAATAGCAGTAGCAGCAATACATATCCAGCAGCAGCCGAATCTGGCTGATTTACATAAGAATTTCCAAAGGCTTGGTGGCAAACCATTCACTGGCAAGGAGTCGATTGTTGAGGCTCAAGCATGGATCAGATCATATGAGAAAATCTTTAGAGGGCTAAAGCTGCAAGACGATCAGAAGCGACTCATAGCTTCTTGGCAACTCCAAGATGAAGCCTTAGCCTGGTGGGAGACAGTCACTATAGATAAAGCAGAAGACGAATTTACTTGGGAAAAATTTAAAGAAGTATTTGAGAAGCGTTATCTGCCATCAGCTGGAATTTCTCGAATGTACCAGGAATCCATGGACTTAAAGCAGGGGAGTTTGTCATTCAAGGAGTATCTAAATAAATTCAGTGAATTGTCTCGTTTTGGTCCCGAATTGGTGAACACACCTTTAAAGAAAAATGAAAGATTTATTCGTGGGATGAATAAGAAGTTCCAAGAAAGGATGACTGTGTGACAACCCAAAACTCGACCTTCGAAAATCGGCACCCGTACTTCACTTGTACTCGAATGCCGCAGATTCAAACGTCGAATCTGGCTCGTCGGAGCTTATAACACATTAAGTATAACAACACAGCGGAAGAAAAAGAAATGAATATCAATATAAACAACATTGATATAATATCCAGATATACAACAATGATCAATATGATACAAGAATATCAGAGACAATAAACAACAGCGGAAAACGAATAGCAAAAGAGATATCTTCAATAATCAAACTTCAACTCCAATCCAATGCTCAAAACCAAAACTCCAAACCACTAGGTCAAACCACCATCATGTTGCACAAAGATAAGCAAGTCTCGTCCAGTGAATCCAAAGACTCCAATATCCAAGACCTCCAAAGAATTACAAAGGGAAAGCTGAAAGCTATTGAATCGATATCTACTATCTAAAAAACCCAACTCTAGACTGCCCGTGTGGAAAATTGTGGGCACCCAGAGTTTAGGGAAGGAACAATGAACTCCGGGTCCGTCATGGGACTGGTATGAGCAAACAAAAACAGTTTAACTTTGATACAAACAAAAGATTTTAAAATTGAAATCCGCAATGCTTTTTGGAAAATGAAACTACCATAAGGCCTCCCGCCACACACACCATGCAAACGCAGAATTGGAGGAGATTTCTCTTTATGATAGTCAAACATGCTTGATACGCGAAAACATTTTGTTATTATTATTAGTGCATAGTGGAAAACGTTTCGAAAGTATAATTTTAATCTTAGCCAGCATAAAAATTTCGAACTATGCCTACTATAGCTACCATGTTCAATAGCATGTTACCGCCACATTCCATGGCAGGTTATACAACTAAAACCGTACAGGGAGCGTATTATTTCTTTAGGTTTTCCAACAAATGGTCAGGCCAAGGAACTTTCCATTGCCACATGGGTACGCCACTGGAGGGATGCCCCGAGAACCTAGCCGGATCTCTGCCAAAACAAGGCTGGGTTACCTCTGCAAAAATAGGTAACTACTGACACGAGTATGCCATCCCCCGGTTGTAAACAACCTTTATCCTAGGATCCTCAATACTAACAATCACAAATTAAATATATATTTGCGATATCCATATAAGTTAAGTATCTAGGCTCCATACCATGATAACACTTCTATCCAGAAGGAAATGCACATACCCTAAGGGGCGCTACTCCCTATAACCTTACTGCATTCTTCCTGTTTTGACTATTCCGGGGTGTAAGGTTCGACGAAGTCTCGTCCACAAAGCTACGCTTTTCACAAAAGCCATGCTTTGATTAACAAATGATCAGCAACACTTCGTATGCCATATTACCAAATTGGGAATGTATCACTAGTAACCATCAACTACATAACCTCTGTGCTCCTATATCTCAGAGAAGGGTGTTAAGCTAAGAGAATAAATCTCCGCCATAAAACAGAAATGTATTTGATAGAAACCGGTTTTACATCTCAAAGTGAAATGTCAGACACACATCCATACAAGTCTGTTTCGGGTTCGAACAGAACCGAAGGCACTTTCGAAGAAGCCTTTACAATCCGGATTATTTCTAATTACGTCCGGACTTCCCATCACAATGGGTGCTCAAATCTCTATACCAGGGCCATTCGGTGTAGAGACATTCGACAGGTCATCCTTTCTCTTTTGAAAGTATACGGTCTTCACCACCGGTCTTCAAATGCTATCCATATCGTCGTATCAATATTCGAAATGGGTTATATGACACAAGGTCCTCTCCCGGCTAAACCGAATAATGAGCACAATATTTAAGAACATATGGATAATGGGATTTCAGTTAAGTCATAACTTAAAATCCAAAACTTTTCTTTCAAATGGTTTAAACAAATTATCATACCCAAATCTTTTAAACAAAACGATTTACTTCCAGAAACCTTTCATGTTTTAAACAATTTCCATACTTTAATCTTTTAAACAAAAGATTCACTTTTAAAAACCCTTTCAATTTAAAGCAAGGAACACCAATCTTTAACAAAGATTTATTTATAGCCTTTCAAAACAATTCCATTTCAAGTTGGATTTACTCATTCGGTCTTTAAATTAAAGACTCATTTTATAGCTTTCAAAATCATTTTTTACAAAACAGGTCCATTCCAAAACTTTTATATAAAAGATACACCATTTAAATGCTCTTCAATTTCAAATCAAGGTTTGACTATCTTTCACAAAGATTAGTTAACAGTTTTCAAAACTATTTCCATTCGATTTGAAATCTTTCAACACAAATTGAAAACCCTTTCCTATGAAAGCTATTATTAATTGAAAACAAATAATTTCATTTTGGGAAAAACAGATTACATTTACCTAAGTTAAAGTCATACAAGTATAAACTTGGGTTTAAATTTAAATTCCCAAACCAATACTTTTTCAATGGTTAAAAACCCATATAAACATTTTTATAACTTGTATAATCTTTTTAAGCCAAAATTTCCAAATCATTGAATTCAAACTCAAATCAAAATATTTCAGATTTCAAACTAAACCAAGTTATTTAAAAATAACTTTTATCTTCAAAACTCCTTTTCAATTATTTTTCAAATTCAACCCAATTTCATTTCCAAAACCATTTGGATTCAAAATTCAAACTTTAAAACCATTTCAAAATATTAAATTCAAATATCTGTGACTTAACTAATTTCCTCGTGAAATCCATATTTGTGTGTGTATAGTGTGGTCCAGGGGTTTCACATACAATAGTTCAATAACATCAACCATTACAGATTCGAACACAGAAATATCGATAAGCGGTATAATGTATAACGCTTATCTTCATTTACAAATCATGGATGATTAATATAAGTTCATCGTAGATGATAAATTACATCACAGATCACAGCACAAATCAAGATGAATCGTAACGCAAAGCATCATATATCAGGGATATCAAACAATTAAATTATCCAATCAAAACATCCATAAGTAATATCAATTAATTATCTTATTAATTTAAATCAGATTTATTACTTACGAATAAACACTAATCCTGGTTAATTAATATTAATTAACTACAAACCATTTTTAATTAATTATCTTTTAAGCACTTATTAATTAACCATTAATAATAAATTAATTGACCTTTAAATCATTAAATAAAGTAACCTTTAATTATTCAATTATTCTTTAATTAATTAAATCAATTACATTAATTTATACTTAATTAACCCTTAATTTATACTTAATTAACCCTTAATTAAGTAATCGTGTTTCAAATTAAAATAAAACATTAATTACTTAATTATATTCAAGTTTATTTAATAAACCTTTAAAATCAATTATTATTTAACACATGTATTAACTAAAAATATTTAACTCAATCCATAATTGAAAACATTTCCTTATTTAATCATATAATTCCAAAACTGGTATAACCAATCATTATTTAATTTGGAAAAGGTTTAAAACTTAATTTAAATTTAAGAATTTGGAAACTCGATTTATTTATTTATTATTATTATTTTTTTTAAACTAAAAACTGCTTTAAAAAAAACCTCAAAACAAACCTCAAAACCACCTTAGGTCTTTACCCGTGCCCCAAAAGTTTTCCCCAAGCAATCACTCGAGTCATCGCCCTTTTACTCGGATATTGCTTCGAGCCAAAAACTTTCCTTCTTCCACCTTTCTTTTTAAACATTGCTTTAATTAAAAAAATCCTGTTACTAAATTAAACATCTGGATGACATGGTACAAACTCGAGTAAAATTTTCAACTTTTTGTACTCGAACCCGAGTTATCATCGTCTTCCACAACCCAAAACATTTCCTGATGCACAGATCCTCGCGCTTGCACATGCACATCTACTCTGACCATCAGAGATGAACGCTTCGACCTTCGCCAAGTCGCCGAACATCCCCGTAGACGAAATGACCACTCAGATCGTCAATAACCATGGAAAATCAAAAATCGAACTCTCTATCGAACTGAAACCAGAACCAAACGAAGCAAACCACCTTGCCGTCGACGAATTCGATCACCGGAACCCACGCTGACCCACATACAGCTGCCTCGCCCTTCCCCCTTTCGATCCCCCCATATGCGATGACCTCCGATTCCACCTAACCTTCCCAATTGCCTTGCGAATGCCCCTGGCAAATTGTAGCACTTAAACCCTAAATCAATTAATAACTCCCACCACAATGAATTTAAAATTTTTCTTGCATTTTTTCTTCAATCCCTGATCGTACTAGCACCTCCATGCCAAGTTTCAAACTTCGAAAATGATTGGATCATCAGAAAATCACGAAAATCCAATTTACATTCAACTTGCAACTGCTCGTGATTCCCAATCTTAAAAATCATGATCTTTCTCTTAAAAATCATAACTTTCAAAAACAAAACATATAATATAGTTGAACAAAGAAATTAAAATACTTAATTTTGACATACTTCAGTGTTTTCACTGTCCATCCTTGGTGTACAGTAAAACCATTTGATAATTTAATTCGAGAATATTTTTAAAACTTGGATATTGATTTCATAAACATATTTTGTTTATATTCTTAAGCCCAAAAAGCAACAGGGGAAAGGCTTTTGAATTTATTTTGAAACAGGGACTGGAGACACAGAGGAATGTTATTCTTGCCTGTACACAATATACACACAGTAATTCATTTTTATAAGGGCATGCAAACACAATTCACCATCATCCAAACATAATTCACAGCATATATCAAATATAGATCCAAACATCAATGGATATAGCAAAGTTAGGGGGATGTTTGCTCACCAAAGGGATGAAGAACAGAGAGAAACTGATGAATTTCTTGTTTTCCCAAATTTTGATTTTGCTTCCAAATTTTCATTCCTGTTTCTACTTTGAGTTTACATGCTTTTGATCTAGTTGAATCAGCTGCCTTGCTTAAGATTTTAATCATGCTCGGGTTGAAAATGTTGTTTGTCATTTCATAGCTTTGATTTCTTTTTGTTTTCAGATTGAAGACTTGAATCTAGACTTGATTGATATGCATCTGAATTTAAGCTGCTACTTATTGTTTGCCTTGATCAAATTTTTGTAATATATTCAGGTTTCAGGCTTTTGATTTTTCTTTTTGTTTCAGGTCTTGTTTTACTTTTCCTTTGATTTTGAGATAATTCTTGTTTTCTGATTTTTAGATGGAGAGTAAAAGAATGGAATGAACAGATTTTCTTAAACATGATATTAAATTTTAATTCAAATCAATTTGCCACTTGTCTCATTTAGTTTAAAATAAACTTACACTTGTACATTTATATTAACACATGTACTTAAGAGGTTTATAATTTTAACACTTGTAATAATTTATTCTTATTTTTTTTAAATGATTTTAAAAGTTTTTAAATCAATTTTCCTAATAAACAAATACATTTATATATTTATAAATGTTTTCTAAATTTGTTTTAAACCTTACTTCATAAAATTTGAAAATTTTATTTTAAATCCTTTAATTAATTACATTTATATATATGTATATGTGTAAAAAAATTTCATTTTATATTCATGAATATACAACTAATGTTTATATGTTCCAATGTTTTTAAATCTTTTTATCAAATCTAATTTTATATTCATATCTAATTTTACATCTTAATTTCAAATTCAAAATTTAATATACAATCAATTGTACTTATAAATGAATAAATAATCAAATACCTTTTTATAAATATATTTTTATATTCCATTTATCATTTATTTCTCTTAAATTCCAAATCAAATTCTATTCATAATCCATTTGATTTCAAATCAATTAATTTTATTTACAATCTTTTGATAAATTTATTCAAATCTTCAAATTAATCCGCAATTAAATTTGTAATTAAAATATTATTCAAAATATTTATTTCAGAATTTCCAATTAGAAAGTCTATTTAAAAATCATATTTTATATATATATATTATTAAACAAACAAATATCTATTAAATTTTGAAAAATACCAGATTAATCCATAATTTAATTCCAAAAATTAAATTTATTTCCAATTTAAATTTGATTTAAAAACGTGAATGTTACAGATTCCCCCTTAGAAAATTTCGTCCTCGAAATTTGAAAGTAGGGAGACAACAAAGAATATAGAAAGATCGAGAGATGAATCACCAAATCAAACTAAATATCTATTCTGCATTTGGCTTCCCAGATCAGAATATCAATAATGGATACAAGAACGAATCAAAATACTCGGGTCACCAGATCTACGAATCCACAGGAGTATTAATTAGTTCGAAATATAACTAACCACTCATAGAATATACCGAGACCCAAAAGAATAGACAGATATATGGATACAATCCAAAACTTTTAGTTTAAACAACCAAAATATACCTATCAACCATAGCAACCAAAGAAAACAATTCACCCAAACAAACAATTCTGACCCATCTGGAGTTTGTGTCCCATGCAAATATATGAAAGCTTCTTCCTGGAGCTGCCAGGAATCGTCAAAGAATTGAAAAGACGAATCAAAGGAGATTGATAGAGAAAGTTGTTTCCGCTATTGCAGGGTATCGACCATTTGTAGTCATACTCCCCTGTCCCCTGTCTCGTCCTCTTCTTGCACTCATACTTACTATCAGTTTGTAGTAAGAGAATTATTGAGGCACACAGACGGATATCTTAGGGATATACTCATTCGAGGGTATACTTCACCCTACTCTAATGAGTTACCTAATGTGTTATACTCCTGAGCTAAAGTTTCAACCTTCAGCTTTGATACCAAATGTGACGACCCAAAACTCGACCTTCGAAAATCGGCAGCCGTACTTCACTTGTACTCGAATGCCGCAGATTAAATGTCGAATCTGGCTCGCTGGAGCTTATAACACATTAAGTATAACAACATAGTGGAAGAAATAGAAATGAATATCAATATAAACAACATTGATATAATATCCAGATATACAACAATGATCAATATGATACAAGAATATCAGAGACAATAAACAACAGCGGAAAACGAATAGCAGAAGAGATATCTCCAATAATCAAACTGCAACACCAATCCAACGCTTAAAACCAAAACTCCAAACCATTAGCTCAAACCACCATCATGTTGCACAAAGATAAGCAAGTCTCGTCCAGTGAATCCAAAGACTCCAATATCCAAGACCTCTAAAGAATTACAAAGGGAAAGCTGAAAGCTACTGAATCGATATCTACTATCTAAAAAATCCAACTCTAGACTGCCCGTGTGAAAAATTGTGGGCACCTAGAGTTTAGGGAAGGAACAATAAACTCCGGGTCTGTCGTGGGGCTGGCATGAGCAAAGAAAAACAGTTTATCTTTGAAACAAACAAAAGATTTTAAAATTGAAATCCGCAATGCTTTTTGGAAAATGAAACAACCATAAGGCCTCCCGCCACACACACCATGCAAACGCAGAATTGGAGGAGATTTCTCCTAATGATAGTCAAACATGCTCGATACGCAAAAACATTTTGATATTATTATTAGTGCATAGTGGAAAACGTTTCGAAACTATAATATTAATCTTAGCTAGCATAGACATTTCGAACTATGCCTACTATAGCTACCATGTTCAATAGCAGGTTACCGCCACATTCCATGGCAGGTTATACAACTAAAACCGTACAGGGCACGTATTGTTTCTTTGGGTTTTCCAACAAATGGTCAGGCCAATGAACTTCCCATTGCCACATGGGTACGCCTCTGGAGGGACGCCCCGAGAACCTAACCGGATCTCTACCAATACAAGGCCGGGTTACCTCTGCAAAAATAGGTAACTACTGACACGAGTATGCCATCCCTCAGTTGTAAACAACCTTTATCCGAGGATCCTAAATACCAACAATCACAAAGTAACATATATTTGCGATATCCACATAAGTTAAGTATCTAGGCTCCATACCATGATACCACTACTATCCAGAAGGAAATGCACATACCCTAAGGGGCGCTACTCCCTATAACCTTGCTGCATTCTTCCTGTTTTGACCATTCCGGGGTGTGAGGTTCGACGAAGTCTCGTCCACAAAGCTACACTTTTGACAAAAGCCATGCTTTGATCAACAAATGATCAGCAGCACTTCGTATGACACATTACCAAATTGGGAATGTATCACTAGTAACCATCAACTACATAACCTTTGAGCTCGTACGTCCCAGAGAAGGGTGTTAAGCTAAGAGAATAAATCTCCGCCACCAAACAAAAATGTATTTGATAGAAACCGGTTTTACATCTCAAAGTGTAATGTCAGACACACATCCATACAAGTCTGTTCCGGGTTCGAACAGAACTAAAGGCACTTTTGAAGAAGTCCTTGTAATTCAGATTATTTCTAATCACATCCGGACTTCCCATCACAATGGGTGCTCAAATCTCTATACCGGGGCCATTCGGCGCAGAGATATTCGACAGGTCATCCTTTTGCTTTCGGAAGTATCCGATCTTCACCACCGGTCTTCAAATGCTATCCATATCGTCGTATCATTATTTGGAATGGGTTATATGACACATGGTCCTCTCCCAGCTAAACCGAATAATGAGCGCAATACTTAAAAACATATGGATAATGGGATTTCAGTTAAGTCATAACTTAAAATCCAAAACTTTTCTTTCAAATGGTTTAAACAAATTATCATATCCAAATCTTTTAAACAAAATGATTTACTCCCAGAAACCTTTCAATGGTTTAAACAATTTCCACACTTTAATCTTTTAAACAAAAGATTCACTTTTAAAATCCCTTTTAATTTAAAGCAAGGATCACCAATATTTAACAAAGATTCATTTATAGCCTTTCAAAACAATTCCATTTCAAGTTGGATTTACTCATTCGGTCTTTAAATTGAAGACTCATTTTATAGCTTTCAAAATCATTTTTTACAAAACAATTCCATTCCAAAACTTTTATATAAAAGATACACCATTTAAATGCTCTTTAATTTCAAATCAAGATTTGACTATCTTTCACAAAGATCAGTTAACAGTTTTCTAAACTATTTCCATTCGATTTGAAATCTTTCAACACAAATTGAAAACTCTTTCCTCATATGAAGCTATTATTAATTGAAAACAAATAGTTTCTTTTTGGGAAAAACTGATTACATTTACCTAAGTTAAAGTCATACAAGTATAAACTTGGGTTTAAATTTAAATTCCCAAACCAATACTTTTTTAATGGTTAAAAACCCATATAAGCATTTTTATAACTTGTATAATCTTTTTTAGTCAAAATTTCTAAATCATTGAATTCAATTTCAAATATTGAATTCAAACTCAAATCAAAATATTTCAGATTTCAAACTAAATCAAGTTATTTAAAAATAACTTTTATCTTCAAAACTCCTTTTCAATTATTTTTCAAATTCAACCCAATTTCATTTCCAAAACCATTTGGATTCAAAATTCAAACTTTAAATCCATTTCAAAATATTAAATTCAAATATCTGTGACTTAACTGATTTCCTCGTGAAATCCATATTTGAGTGTGTATAGTGTGGTCTATGGGTTTCACACATAATAGTACAACAACATCAACCATTACAGATTCAAACACAGAAATATCGATAAGCGGTATAATCTATAGCGCTTATCTTCATTTACAGATCATGGATGAATAGTATAAGTTCATCGTAGATAATAAATTACATCACAGATAAATAAACTACATCATAGATCACAACACAAATCAAGATAAATCATAATGCAAAGCATCATATATCAGGGATATCAAACAATTAAATCATCCCATCCAAACATCCATAAGTAATATCAATTAATTATCAGATTAGTTTAAATCAGATTTATTACTTACAAATAAACACTACTCCTGGTTAATTAATATTAATTAATTACAAACCATTTTTGATTAATTATCTTTTAATCACATATTAATTAACCATTAATAGTAAATTAATTGACCTTTAAATCATTAAATAAAGTTACCTTTAATTATTCAATTATTCTTTAATTAATTAAATCAATTACATTAATTTAATTAACCCTTAATTAAGTAATCGAGTTTCAAATTAAAATAACACATTAATTACTTAATTATATTCAAGTTTATTTAATAAACCTTTGAAATCAATTATTATTTAACACATGGATTAACTAAAAATATTTAAGTCAATCCATAATTGAAAACATTTCCTTAATTAATCATACAATTCCAAAACTGGTATAACCAATCATTATTTAATTTGGAGAAGGTTTAAAACTTAATTTAAATTTAAGAATTTGGAAACTCGATTTATTTATTTATTATTATTATTTTAAACTAAAAACTGCTTTCAAAACAAACCTAAAAACAAACCTCAAAACAACCTCAGGTCTTTACCCGAGCCCCAAACAGTTTTCCCTGAGCAATCACTCGAGTCATCGCCCTGTTTACTCGGATATTGCTTCGAGCCAAAAACCTTCCTTCTTTCCCCTTTCTTTTTAAACATTTCTTTAATTAAAAAGAATCCTATTACCAAAATAAACATCTGGATTACACGGTACAAACTCGAGTAAAATTTTCAACTTCTCATACTCGAACCCGAGTTATCATCGCCCTCCACAACCCAAAACATTTCCTGATGCACAGATCCTCGCGCGTGCACATGCACATCTACTCTGACCACCAAAGATCAACGCTCCGACCTTCGCCAAGTCGTCGAACATCCCCTTAGACGAAATGACCACTCAGATCGTCAATAACCACGGCAAATCAAAAATCAAACTCTCTGTCGAACTGAAACCAGAACCAAACGAAGCAAACCACCTTGCCGCCGACGAATTCGATCACCGGAACCCACGCCAACCCACCTACAGCTGCCTCGCACCTCCCCATTTCGATCCCCCCATATGCGATGACCTCCGATTCCACCTAACCTTCCCATTTGCCTCGCGAATGCCGACGGCAAATTATAGCATTTAAACCCTAAATCAATTAATAACTCCCACCACAATGAATTAAAAAATTTCTTGCATTTTTTCTTCAATCCCTGATCGTACTATCACCTCCATGCCAAGTTTCAAACTTCGAAAATGAGTGGATCATCAGAAAATCACGAAAATCCAATTTACGTTCAACTCGCAACTTCTCATGATTCCCAAT
This sequence comes from Allium cepa, assembly GCA_030765085.1. NCBI lineage: Eukaryota > Viridiplantae > Streptophyta > Magnoliopsida > Asparagales > Amaryllidaceae > Allium > Allium cepa. The sequence continues at coordinate 116,763,908 of CM060943.1, forward strand.
CTTAAAAATCATGATCTTTCTATTAAAAATCATAACTTTCAAAAACAAAACATATAACATAATTGAACCAAGAAATTAAAATACTTAATTTTGACATACGTCAGTGTTCTCACTGTCCATCCTTGGTTTACAGTAAAACCATTTGATAATTTAATTCGAGAATATTTTTAGAACTTGGATATTGATTTCATAAACATATTTTGTTTATATTCTTAAGCACAAAAAGCATCAAAGGAAAGGCTTTTGAGTTTATTTTGAAATTGGGACTGGAGACACAGAGGAATGTTATTCTTGCCTGCACACAATATACACACAATCATTCATTTTTATAAGGGCACGCAAACACAATTCATCATCATCCAAACATAATTCACAGCATATATCAAATATAGATCCAAACATCAATGGATATAGAAAAGTTAGGGGGATGTTTGCTCACCAAAGGGATGAAGAACAGAGAGAAGCTTTTGAGTTTCTTGTTTTCCCAGATTTTGATTTTTCTTGCATATTTTCATTCCTGTTTCTACTTTGAGCTTATAGCCTTTTGATCTAGTTGAATCAGCGGCCTTGCTTAAGATTTGAATCATGCTCGGGTTGAAATTGTTATTTGTCATTTCTTAGCTTTGATTTCTTTTTGTTTTCAGATTGAAAACTTGAATCTAGACTTGATCGATATGCATCTGAATTTAAGCTGCTACTTATTGTTTGCGTTGATCTAATTTTTGAATTATATTCAGGTTTCAGGCTTTTGATTTTTCTTTTTGTTTCAGGTATGGTTTTACTTTTCTTTTGATTTTGAGATAATTCTTGTTTTCTGATTTTTAGATGTAGAGTAAAAGAATGGAATGAACAGATTTTCTTAAACATGATATTAAATTTAAATTAATTTGCCACTTGTCTCATTTAGTTTATAATAAACTTACACTTGTACATTTATGTTAACACATGTACTTAAGAGGTTTATAATTTTAACACTTGTAATAATTTATTCTTATGTTTTTTCTGAAATGATTTTAAAAGTTTTTAAATCAATTTTCCTAATAAATAAATAAATTTACAAATGTTTTCTAAATTTGTTTTAAACCCTTATTTCATAAAATTTGAAATTTGTATTTTAGATCCTTTAATTAATTACATTTATATATATATATATATATATATATATTTATTTTTACATTTTATATTCATGAATATACAACTATTGTTTATATGTTCCAATGTTTTTAAATCTTTTTATCAAATCTAATTTTATATTCAAATCTAATTTTACATCTTAAATTCAAATTCAAATTTAACATACAATAAATTTGTACTTATAAATGAATAAATAATCAAATACCTTTTTATAAATATATTTTTATATTCCATTTATGATTTATTTCTCTTAAATTCCAAATCAAATTCTATTTATAATCCATTTGATTTCAAATCAATTAATTTTATTTAAAATCTTTTGATATATTTATTCAAATCTTCAAATTAATCCGCAATTAAATTTGTAACTAAAATATTATTCAAAATAATTATTTCAGAATTTTCAATTAGAAATTCTATTTAAAAATCATATTATATATATATATATATATTTTATAGTAATAAAAAAAATATCTATTAAATTTTGGGAAATACCAGATTAATCCATAATTTAATTCCAAAAATTAAATTTATTTCCAATTTCAATTTGATTTAAAAATAGGAATGTTACAGACTGGCCACGTTAAAGAATCCTTTTCAGATTTAGTTGATATGGGGTATAGATATGCCACACTTGATATGCAAGAAGCCCCGGTGGAGAAAGGTAATTCAGGCAATCAAAATTGGAAGAAGAGGAAATTTGGAGGCAAGAAACCATGGCAGCGTAAGGAGAAAAAGAAGAGCATTCAAGGAAGCACAGCAGAGAATGTCACTTGCTATAATTGTCCAGAAAAAGGCCATTACTCAAACAGTTGTAAGAAGCCAAAGAGAGAATTGAAGCCAAAGAGAGATCAATCCGTTTAAGCGAAGCCTAGAAAATGTTATTATTGTCAGAAAGTGGGACATGAAGTTAAAGACTGCCTAGTCATGAAGCAACTCAGACAGCTAAGGTGTACGCAGTCAAAGACCAACCTGCACCTTCCAAAGCAGAAAAGGGGAAAGGAGTTCTGGAAGGTAATCTTATCATTTATGATAGCATTGTTAGAGTTCTATTTGACACGGGCGCTACACATAGTTTTATCTCTCAGCAAGCCATTAATGAATTAAATCTTAAACATGATTCTGTTGATGAGCCTATATGCGTAAAGAATCCAGTTGGAGGTCCCGCGAATCTTTTTCTTCGATGTAGAAACGTTCCTATCTCATATTCTTGTTACCAGTTTCCTATCAGTCTCTTTATTCTTGATTTTAACAAGTTTGAAGCCTTACTTGGAATGGATAGGCTAGCTAAATACGAAGCCAAATCAGATTTTAACAATCGATTGATTTCGATTAAAACCGAATTTGGAGACTTCATCGAGATTTCTTGTGAGGACCCTTGTCCTAAAAGGGAAGGGTTGATGTATAATTTGGGTTATCCCGAACCCAGCCTGGAGTCTGTACCCATTGTTAGAGATATTCCAGACGCATTCGGAGAAGTGAAATCTTTACCTCCACATCGAGAAATAGAATTTAGAATTGACCTTGTACCCAACGCTCGTCTTTTCATTCACGCAAGTCGCAGGATGGCACCCAGGGAAAAGGTTGAATTAGTTCAGCAAACCGATGATCTACTAGCAAAAGGATTAATTCGACCCAGTGTTTCTGAATGGGGTTCGCCGTCGTGTTTGTTGCTAAATCGGAAGGATCTTTGAGATTGTGTATTGATTACCGCGATCTCAATAAGCTGACTCTCAAGAATAAATTTCCGCTACCTAGAATTGATGATCTATTTGATCGATTGCACGACGCTCGTTTCTTTTCAAAGATGGATCTTGCCTAGGAATTCCATCAACTACGAATCGCCGAAGATTGTGTTCATTTGACCGCTTTCAGGGGTCCTAATATGTTCTACGAATGGTTAGTCATGCCTTCGGGCTAATTAATGCTCCAGCATACTTCGTAGATCTTATGACTCATGTGTTCCAGGAAGTATTTAATAAATTTGTGCTTGTGTTTATTGACGATATTTTGATCTATTCCAAGACCGAAGAGGAGCATGCCGACCATCTTAGAATCATTTTGGAGATTTTGAGGAGGAATATCATATTCGCAAAATTTTCCAAATGCCACTTTTGGGTCAAAGAAGTTAAATTTCTCGGCCATATTGTTAATGAAGAAGGAATTGATGTTGATCCTAGCGAAATTTCCGCTATTCTTGATTGGAGGAAACCCACTACCCCAAATGAAGTTCGAAGCTTTTTGGGTTTAGCAGGTTATTATCGAAAGTTTGTTCAGGATTTTTCTAAGATAGCTAGTCCGTTGACTAAGCTAACGATGAAGGACGTAAAGTTCAATTGGACTCCAAAATGTGATGAAGCCTTTCAGGAGTTGAAGAAGAGATTAACCACAACTCATGTTCTCGCTATTATCAACGGGAATCAGGGATTATCTGTTTAAACCGACGCTTGCGGTGATGGTCTGGGTGCAGTATTAATGCAGAATGGGAAGGTAATTGCCTACACGAGTAGACAATTATGTCCTCATGAAAGAAATTACCCAACCCATGATTTGGAACTCTTAGCTGTTATCTTTGCTTTGAATATATGGCGACATTATCTTTTGGGTGAAAATTTTGAATTATTCACCGACCATAAATCTTTGAAATATCTCTTCACCCAGAAAGATATGAATCTGCGATAACAACGTTGGTTGGAATTTCTGGCATCTTATGACCTAGATATTCTATATACTTTGGGAAAAGATAATGTAGTTGCAGATGCTTTGAGAAGAAGACATACTGTTCTCGCATATCTTGTTATCGCTCCTACTCTTCTTAAGAGGATTGCGAGACAGCAGACCGAAGACAAGTTTCTTCGGGAAATTCATAGAAGAATATGTCAAGGTGAAGATTCTAATTTTGCAATTTTTGATCATGGAGTTATAAGATTAAAAGGCAGGATTTGTGTTTCGGACATCCCTGATCTGAAACGTGATGTTTTGGGCGAATGTCACAAATCTAAGCTTTGCATCCATCAAGGAGTTAATAAAATGTATAGAGATATTAAGAGAACTTTCTGGTGGAAGACAATGAAAAGAGACATATCTATATATGTGACTCGCTGTGCCACTTGCCAGCAAATCAAGTGCGATCAAAAGAAAATGGCAGGTTTACTTCAGCCTTTAGAGGTACCCAAGTGGAAATGGGACCAAGTATCGATGGATTTCATCGACGGGTTGCCTCGTACTCAGAAAGGCAATGAAGCAATTTGGGTTATTATGGACCGTTTGTGTAACGATCCTGAATTTTTAACAATTTAAGAATGAAGATATTTAATTAATTTTAAATATTTGAGATAATTTTAAATTGAATTCCAATAAAACTATGAATTGACGATTAAATTTTTGAATTTAATCTATTTAAAGTTGAATAGAATTTGAATTTAACTTTGGAGTTTGAAATTGAATATTGGATTTGTATTGAAATTCAAACAAATGACTTAGAAGAAAATAAATTTGGATACAAGAATTATTTATTTAAATTGATAAATGGATGGTTAGTTAATAATATTTTTCTTAGCTTAAATAAAAAGGGACAAAATTTTAATCAATAAAATAAAATAAATTAATACACTTAGTTAAAATTTTAACAACAAAAATAATACAAAACAATTGAATATAAAATGAAAGAAATAATATATAATTGTATACTAATAAATCAAAATAAAAGTATAATTTTATATATAATATAAAAAAATAAAATAAAATAAAATAATAAGTTATACATTACCTTACTTCGTTCAGCTGTAAACATGCCTTCAACTACGCCGTGTTCCACGCCGTTTTTCACGCCTTCCTCCATACCCCAAATCACGATCTCCTTCCCCATAAAACACGAACCCCTTTCCTCCTTTACACAAAATCAAACACACGAAGAAAGAAAAAAAAATGGCAGCCTCGTGACTTTTCTTTCGCTCCTCTTTGCAATTTTAGGGCTCCGTTCGTCTTCGTTCGCCTTCAGAAATTAGGGCTTCGACTTCAATCTCGCTCGCGTGCCCAATTCGTTTGCGTGCTCTTCATTTCGTTTACAAAGGTGAGTTCTCTCACGATTAATCAGTATTCAAGTGTTTAAATTTGTTGAATTGGTTGCCTGGTAGCATGCTATGAATTGGTATTTTTTTCTGGCTTCCATTTGCTCGGTTAATTTGCATGCTATGATTTGGGGCTATCTGCTATCACTTACGCGGTTACTTGAATCTGAACTAACAAGAACAGTTGCTTTGTGGATTTGCGTTTAAACTGATAAGAGCAGATGCTATTTCATGTTCTGTTTTAAACTGTTAAGAACAAATACTCTGTGTAATTTGTTTCTTTTTACTAATAAGAACAGATGCTATTTGGGATTTATTTTAAAACTGTTAAGAACCAATGCTATTTAACTCTAATTTAAACTGATGAGGAATAGATGCTATTTATTGGGTTTTGAGCTAATAAGAACAGATGCAAGATGATATTGAAGTAATCTGTTTGTATGTATATGAGTTTCTGGAAATTAGTATGTACTTATATATATATTAATGTATATATATGTGATTCAGGATTTTATACATCTGTTCTTGGCCTTGAACTGAGTTTTTAAAAAAGAAATCCATCATAAACTAGTTGATATCAGGTTGGATTTGTTATAAAAAAAAAAATCTGTAGCCTTTGAACAAGTACAGCAGTCAACAAGTTCTAATACATAAATAAGAAACCGCTCTGTGTTCTTTATTTAGCCTCAAAATGTTTAAGTTTGTTAGCTGTGCATGTGAATATATAGGAATAAGTATGTTGTATGATTGTTTGTTGATGAATGTTTTTGTGTGAACATATATAAATGTGTATGTATGTTGTTATTGCCTGGAATCTGCAAAACTAAAACTAACTAAGATTGTCAATATAAAACTCATTTCCCTGGACTTAGTACTCTGTTAGGATTTGTTGTGAAATCAAAATATGTTGTTTAATACAAATTTTTATAGGTAAACTATGCATGCTTATAAATTGTAAATAGATATATATGAAAGTGCCTGCAAAGTATGTGTTTGAGAACAGTAACATGATTGTGCATGTGTGATCTTCAAAACTTCAAACGTATGTGTGACTTCTGAACTCTCTTTTAACTTGTTTACCGAATTGAACTTAAATGTTTGAATAAATTATGTTTGCCTAGAATGGTGTAACTCTAAAAGTTCATGAACTACATATGTTTGCCTGTAGCTTGAAAAAAATAAAGTTACACAAAATCAAATTTGCCTAGAATAAAAATTCATATGTTATAAGTTAATGTTTCAGGGCTTACCAATAGAATCAGTAATTAAATTCAAGCATTTTTAGATCAAAAGTTAAAAATTTACAGTATTTTAATAAAGTGCAGTTTCAATTTACTGTATTTTACATTTTTGATCAAGATCAGTTGATCCTTGCTTTTGAATTGGATGAACTGTTTTCTGGAAGTAGTTATATACCATTGATCATAGAAAAACTTTTGAATTTGGCTTTAATTGATAATAATTTTAGAACTGGTAATTTAAGGGTTCATTGCTTATAAAATTTGGATTCTCTTCCATCACTGCAAATTTATGAAATCATGATTTATCAAATCATGTTGGGATTTACCTGTAAGCTTAAAAATGCAGTCAAACTAATAAAATGAGGGCTCTTGTGACACTTGAACTTTTGTGGTCTGACTTGTGCACATTGGTCATTGTTGATGTTCTTCTCTTATGTACATTTGTGATCTTCATTAGCATGTACTATGTCATTGCTATATTGAGATCATCATGTAGCTTACTGTGTTCATTTGAATACTTTGTGTTTCCAAAATTTTGATACGTCCACCTGAGTTGATGCGTTTGCATATGCTCTGTCTTTGAGCTGCTTGTTGATTGCATTGTTTGTACCTGGGTTATCTCACTGATCATTTGTATACACACAGTGTGTGCTTCTCGGTTGCACTGCAGTTTGGCTCTGCGATTCATCGCTGTTGCCTCTGTGTTTGTTGTGTCTGCTGCTCCCTGCATTTGTTTCACTGTACTTGTATCACTGTCCACATTTGTATCTTGGGTTGGTCACTGACCTTCTTGTATTCATGTGCCACTGAGTTTGAGCATTTGTACATATGTGCTCACTGTTGTATTTACTTGCATTGCACTTGGTCATTGCATTTGCTGTTGCAATCTCTTGTGGTTGCATGCTTCATGCATGTTTTCTGTTCATATATCTACATCTTGCATTATTGAACTTCACGTACCCTTTCAGTTGCAGCTTGTACTTGTAGTCTTGGCCATTGCTTGGTCTCTGTCCTTTGTTCATTAGTTCTTTGGTTTCATGTGCATTGAGCTTTGACCCTTTGTTGTTCATTTGGGCTGTTGGACTTGTTGTACATTGCGTAGTGCATTGTCTAGTTTGTTGAAGTCGTGCTTGCACACTTGCTATTTTTGGTTTGGTGTACATGTGTTGGCGAGGCAGTGCACATGGGTATGAGTACACGTGTGTACTGCAGCTACACACGTTAGACAGAATTAAAAAAAAAATTGAAATTGTTAATGTAAAAATCTAAAATAGATTTTAAATTGATTCCTGTGATTCGTCATCTCTGTTACCATTTTATTCAGTTCATTACAAATTTATTTACTTGAGTTAAGATTAATCCTGACTCGAGTGTTTTGTGTTTTGCAATTAACGCTCGGGTCAGACCGAGTATTTTTACAGCTTGAAGATTTTCAGGCCGCGAAGTTAGAGAGAGGGGGATTAAAAGCTTTACTTCAGTTTTCAGAAAATTTTCTTGTACTTAATGAAAATAAATTGTTCCGCTGTATAAAAATTTAATGCATTGTACAAACTCTGATATATGTATGTAAGAAAAATTCATTTAAGAATAATATTATGATTATTCTGTGATTCTGTGGCTGATTCTGTTTAAACTTTATAAACTGAACAACAATCCGTCATTTTGAACGTTTCGAGTTGATTTAATTACCGACTAGAGGCGGTCAGAGCGGCGGGTCGTTACAAAAGTGGTATCAGAGCTTTGGTTTACTCAAAGCTCAGTTTATGATGTTTAATATGAATAGTTACTAGAACCACTATAAAGAAAGTGCTTTTCAAATTTAAAGAAGTATGAAATTGTTTTCTTTAAAATAAAAAGGTATTTTGAAAGTTAGAATTATTTGAAAATTCCCTTCTCTAAATGTGAGTGTGCGATAGTTTATATTCGGTGAGGTCTCATTAGATTTGAGTTTCGATCGTTCGGAAACTCATTATCGAATTATTGAGATTTATGAAAATGAAATATGAGTTAAGAGAACTAATGAATTAATGAATTGGTTTAAATTGGTTTAAATCAAATATTTTGAATATTTCAAGTAATAATTGTGAAATAAAATGATACGTTAATTTGGTTATAATCAAACGGATTATTGAACTATAACTTGAGAATTTGACTCTGAATTCTTTTGGAAATTGATTTCAAATGTGGTGAAGAATTATTTAGTAGATGAATGGATTATAAGTATTTAACTTATAATATGAACTTTTGGTATATAACTGAGGTATATAAATTGAATTGAATTGAATCAATAAGAAGATTTATAAATTGAAGTTTTATAAATAGAAAAGGAATTTGTAAAGATTGTTTATAAATTCGAAACCAATTGAATTGATAAGTAAATTGTTAGAAGTTATTAAAGGAGATATATTCGTGATTTTGGACAGCGAATTATCCTTTGAGTTAAATATTGTTATAGTAAATGTTGGTTGGGAATTTTATCCACGATTTTGGACAGTGGGTAATCCTTTAAAAATGAAAATAAGTTGTAGAAATGATGAAATTGGTTGACAAAGTATATTCACGATTTTGGACAGTGAATATATTACTGAATAAAACGGATATGTTTTAGAGAAGTGATATAATGAAATAGCATCTTGGAAATGAAGTTTAATTGTTAATTTAACCGTATGAATCAAACTGAGTTTGATGTGAAGTTTATATTTCAAGCTTAAAACTATTGTCTAAAATAGTTAATGTGGAAATATGAATTTAATGGAACTAAATCGATGAATGATTTACTAAAGAACTAGTTGACTATTTTTTGAAATAGAAAGTAAATGCAAAGTTCAAATAGAATTTAAATTTCAAATTTGAAGTTGTCAACATGATAATCCATTATAGGTTTAAATAGACTCAGTGATGAATTTGAATTTAAACGTGCGGAAAATTAAATTAAGTGGAAAACTTAATATTGAAAAGTTGAAATCGGTTTAAAACTGATATTGTGAAAAGTATGAAGAATTCAAACTATTGAATTCAAACTATGAATTAAGTTGAAGTTGAAAAAGTTAATGGTTTTAAAGATGTTTTAAAATGCATTAACTATCGAATACATAGATTTCGACATTCAATTGTTGAAATAGACGTTTTCGAGAAATAAGGAAATGGTGGACTATAACACTGTTGTTATAGTAAATGGTTTCCGGAAGGAAATGTTGTTTATAGTATTGGGATTTATATATCTATCTTAAATCCGAATCCCTATACTAGTGATTTTGAGTTGTCGTAACGATGTTTTACGCAACATTCGTTTTAACTCAAATAAATGTGTTTAAAAGAATGATTTCCTTAAAGAAAGAAATATATACTTAATTTTGATTCAAGTATATCGAATATTTTCAAAGTGTTGAAAATGAATGAATTTGTGAATTACTTATTATTGAATAAGTATGGGAATGTTTTCCAATATGAAATGAAAGGTTTGAAATTTTATCTTTTAAAGATAAATTTGAGAAATTAATATTTGAAATTAGTTTCAAATGGCTAAGTGTGAAAATTATATATCTTGTAAAGATATTATTTTGAGAAATGTGAACAATTAGTTCAACTTGGAAATTTTTCAAAGAATTGAATCTTGAGTTAAATTGAGTTTAACTTTGACACCAAAAATAATATAAGTTCAGCTTTGAATTTTGGACAGTCGATTGGGATTGTATGTCTAACATTGTGAATTGATGACATAGCATTTGATCTCTATTAAATATATATCTGTGGTGGCGGAGAATTTATTCTTTTAGCTTAACACCCTTCTCTAAGACGTACGAGCTTAGAGGTTATATATCGATAGACATCAATTATGTGTTGAGAATTGACGATGTAACGTGAAATCCAAATCGAATGTGAAGTCGATAATGAATTGGATTGTGAATGTGAATTAGGTTTGAAATAACCTTAAATTTTCAAATCGATTTAGAGGAAAATTTTAAACGTGATGGAAAATTGGAATCCTCTATTTGTTGTGAATGTGAAATGAGTTTTCGTAACTTATATATGTGAATATAATCGAAAACTATCAGTTTAGAAAGTCATTATTATGAAAATCCTGTGTAGGTTTACATAGGTATGATAAGTACGAAATGTGAAATGATGTACTATATGTATATGACATATGTTTTCTAAAAACTGAGGATATGGAAATGTACCTTCCATTTATTATATGTGAAAGTGATTGGAACTCGGTGGAGTGTCCATTGTAAATCGTAGCTACGTAGAATTCCATTAGTGGAATGTCCAATGGGACTGATTTGATATCCCCCACGATGGATCATCGTGTTTGGGATTATGTGATTGATGCTGGCGTAATTCGTGGGGCGTGATGCCTACAGTTACAAGCGATTCCACTGAGATAGTGGCGCAACCGCCGAGTAAACTGCGATCTGGAAACCGAAGCGTAATTCGAGGGGCGTGATGCCTAAGGCTACGAGCGATTCTACTGAGATAGTAGCGTAACCGCCGTGTGGACCGCGATCTAAGGCGATAACCATGGCGAAATTCAGGAGTGATGAGAAATCTGAGATTACAAGCGATTCTACTGAGATAGTAGCGAAACCGCCGGGTAAACTGTGATCCATGGGGGAACGGACTTTCCATATCCAATTTTAAAAGATTTTTAAAAAGTATTTTCACTGGGAGTTGAAGCAAGTATGTTTAGTACTTGGAGATTTTTAGTCTTGCGCCTGGCCAGCGTATGCCTAAAGTCTGTGAGAACGACGATGGACTTGTTAAACTTTGAGTTATCAAGTATTTTCAAACTTTGGATAGAAAATCAATAATCTGAAATTAGAATTACATAATTCTAACTTAATGAACTAAGGAAGAAGATCTTTTTGAATATTTTGAAAGCACACAGCTTTGGATAAGATATATTATGCAAATATTTAGCATGAAAGATTTAAAGTTTAAAAAATCTGAGTTTTGTAAGTCGAAAAAATTTGATAAAAGACTTTTGTGTCTTGATTATTGAAATTGATGAACAAAACTAGTGAAATGAAATAAGTGGAATGAATCCTATATTTATTTATGAGTTTGAAACTTGGTAAAATTGTGTAGGATATAAATATCGGTGATATTTTAGCAAACGTTTTTCCTAACTTATAATTTCGGGACGAAATTCTTTTAAGTAGGGGAGATTGTAACGATCCTGAATTTTTAACAATTTAAAAATGAAGATATTTAATTAATTTTAAATATTTAAGATAATTTTAAATTGAATTCCAATAAAACTATGAATTGACGATTAAATTTTTGAATTTAATCTATTTAAAGTTGAATAGAATTTGAATTTAACTTTGGAGTTTGAAATTGAATATTGGATTTGTATTGAAATTCAAACAAATGACTTAGAAGAAAATAAATTTGGATACAAGAATTATTTATTTGAATTGATAAATGGATGGTTAGTTAATAATATTTTTCTTTAGCTTAAATAAAAAGGGACAAAATTTTAATCAATAAAATAAAATAAATTAATACACTTAGTTAAAATTTTAACAACAAAAATAATACAAAACAATTGAATATAAAATGAAAGAAATAATATATAATTGTATAATAATAAATCAAAATAAAAGTATAATTTTATATATAATATAAAAAAATAAAATAAAATAAAATAATAAGTTATACATTACCTTACTTCGTTCAGCTGTAAACATGCCTTCAACTACGCCGTGTTCCACGTCGTTTTTCACGCCTTCCTCCATACCCCAAATCACGATCTCCTTCCCCATAAAACACGAACCCCTTTCCTCCTTTACACAAAATCAAACACACGAAGAAAGAAAAAAAATGGCAGCCTCGTGACTTTTCTTTCGCTCCTCTTTGCAATTTTAGGGCTCCGTTCGTCTTCGTTCGCCTTCAGAAATTAGGGCTTCGACTTCAATCTCGCTCATGTGCCCAATTCGTTTGCGTGCTCTTCATTTCGTTTGCAAAGGTGAGTTCTCTCACGATTAATCAGTATTCAAGTGTTTAAATTTGTTGAATTGGTTGCTTGGTAGCATGCTATGAATTGGTATTTTTTTCTGGCTTCCATTTGCTCAGTTAATTTGCATGCTATGATTTGGGGCTATCTGCTATCACTTACGCGGTTACTTGAATCTGAACTAACAAGAACAGTTGCTTTGTGGATTTGCGTTTAAACTGATAAGAGCAGATGCTATTTCATGTTCTGTTTTAAACTGTTAAGAACAAATACTCTGTGTAATTTGTTTCTTTTTACTAATAAGAACAGATGCTATTTGGGATTTATTTTAAAACTGTTAAGAACCAATGCTATTTAACTCTAATTTAAACTGATGAGGAATAGATGCTATTTATTGGGTTTTGAGCTAATAAGAACAGGTGCAAGATGATATTGAAGTAATCTGTTTGTATGTATATGAGTTTCTGGAAATTAGTATGTACTTATATATATATTAATGTATATATATGTGATTCAGGATTTTATACATCTGTTCTTGGCCTTGAACTGAGTTTTTAAAAAAGAAATCCATCATAAACTAGTTGATATCAGGTTGGATTTGTTATAAAAAAAAAATCTGTAGCCTTTGAACAAGTACAACAGTCAACAAGTTCTAATACATAAATAAGAAACTGCTCTGTGTTCTTTATTTAGCCTCAAAATGTTTAAGTTTGTTAGCTGTGCATGTGAATATATAGGAATAAGTATGTTGTATGATTGTTTGTTGATGAATGTTTTTGTGTGAACATATATAAATGTGTATGTATGTTGTTATTGCCTGGAATCTGCAAAACTAAAACTAACTAAGATTGTCAATATAAAACTCATTTCCCTGGACTTAGTACTCTGTTAGGATTTGTTGTGAAATCAAAATATGTTGTTTAATACAAATTTTTATAGGTAAACTATGCATGCTTATAAATTGTAAATAGATATATATGAAAGTGCCTGCAAAGTATGTGTTTGAGAACTGTGACGCCCCACCTCTATACCCACGCTAGCCAAGAACACTCCGGAGAAGTGGTGTCAACTAGCACGGAGAATAAGGCTGTTGAGGAGCGACCATCCATGTAATTGCTTATCACACGGTGGCTATAAATAATCTTCGAAAACAAACATAGAAATAATCATATCACAAATCAGTCACAGATATCCATATCACAAAGGCGGAAGAAGATATGAATATATAACTAACACATGAAAGTGTACATCAGAGTAGTGGTCAATAAGATCCACGATAATACAAAAGAATAGCAACACGTGCTATACAAAAGAATACAACTATGAGTCTATATCTCAAGTGTATACAACAAAAACTGCTAATCTAAACAGTTAGCCAAAAGTCAGAGTGATGAATCCCTGGGAAGAAGTCAAGCAGAAGCACCTGTAACATCTCGGTCTGATCCGAGTATTATTTAAGAAAATAATAAATGGATCAGTCTAGCTATAAATATCAGATGACATGATATAACATAAAAGATATGGCATAAACATAAACATCCATAACGACATACCACTATAAGTATGTAAATAATGATCAACAGAAGATAAATCAATAAGAGATAATCAATATCACAAGAATCTTCTCAAAGATTCGAAGGGGGCATCATACCCTAAACTTGTACTCATAACAAGTCAATGACATAAATTCCAGAAATCAACACGAGAAATCCAGAAATCATAAAAAGGGAAAGAGGCCTATCACATGACGGTCCGAAGACCATGGGGAGCTACCCCACATGTGTGAATGGAATCACACAGATTGAGGTCAAGACTAACCAAAAAGCAGAAAGGTATGTGTGAATGGAATCACACAAGTGGTGTCTAGTCTAACCTTGCAATGAAAGAGACCTCGCGCAATTGCTAGTCTAATTCATAAAGCGATCATCAAGATCAACGAGAAGTGTCAATTACACTAAGATAGTAAATATAGAAGTTTAGCTTCATGTCCCATAACCACTTGCTTAACTTAAATATTTACGAACAAACTGTAAATCTTCACTAATAAAATTGTCACAAGAGGTTCAATCGAACAAGTCCAAGAATTAACCGACGAAGTGAACGCAAGCGTTTCATACCACTTGTTTTACTAAGTCGTTTAATTAGATTTCTCATCCGAGTGAGGTAAAGGTTTGTATATACTAATAGATTGGAAAACGGTTTAAGAAAAGAGCTTTGTTATGAAAAATAGAGTTGAAATTGTTTGTTAAAAGAGTTTTGATATTTACTACTAGTATTGAAACCTTTATATTATAAAGTGACAAAACGCATAAGCAAGTGTAGAAACAATCAGTCACAAAGATCGCATACGGAGATGCGAATAAAATCCAAGGAAATCAGCTCAATGTTTTTCAGATAAGATCCCCTACGGAGGGGGGGGTCCAGGGGGGGTGGCAACCCCCCAAGGTGGGGGTGCGGGGGCAACGCCACCGCTTACGGGGTTCGACCTGCCCGGTCAGGTCGCGGGGGTCCAGGGGGCAGCGCCCCCGGCGGGGTGCGGGGCAGCGCCCCGACCAAAACGGTACGACCTAGTGAAGATAAAATGAGGTCTAACGACCTAAGGACTCAAGGGTCTAACGACCTAACGACTCAAGGGTCATACGACCTTACGACTCAAGGGTCATACGACCTAACGAGCTATGGCCAAACGACCTAACGACTCAAGGATCCAACGACCCAACGACTCAACGACTCAAGGGTCCAACGACTCAAGGGTCCAACGAGTTAAGGGTCCAGCGACCTATCGGTATAACTCGTAACCGACTTAAGGGTTGCGTGACTGAAGGGCTGCACGACTTAAGGGTTAACTCGTAAACGACTCACGACCTATGGATGAACGACTTAACTCCGAACGAGCTAAAAATGGCCAGAACGACCTAGGGTTAACTCGTGAACGACTCACGACCTATCGAACGACTTAACTCCGAACGACCTAAAAATGGCCAGAACGACTCAAGTGCGGAAAATTCAACAAAACGCTAAAAATTGGAGTTTTTCGCCAATCCAATCCAAACCAAATGCTAACATGCATGCTAAAATGATAGGGAATCATTCCCAACAGTCCAATATAGTTATAGGCTAGAATTGTGAGATAAAAATCTCACCTTTGCACTAAAATTTATGAAGATGAAGCTTGAAAGCAAGGAGAAGCAATCCAAAGCTTGAATCCAATATCTTCTACTTGAATTTGGAGTTGAGTGATGGAGTTGCAATTGAATTTGAGCTTGGAGTTTTAATTTCCCATTCTCTTCACCATTAATGCTAAAGCTTGAGTTAGTTAGGAAATTTATGAAGAGTGAGGAGAAGAGGGTTGGAACTTGGGCTTAATAGGCTAAACTAACCCAAAGTCCAAAGCGGGAAAAGTTAGTGAAATTTCACTAACTCCAAACCTATCGATGTCTATACTTAAAAAGTTGTAAACGACATTTCGAACTCAATGGAAGTGGACTCGAGTCCTAATTTGACCGTTTGCAAAAAGTAGTTTTTCGGACCAAAATCCGATTAACGATTTAATATTTAAATAAAAATATTTAAATGTAAACTCGATAAATATGCGGGTTGTTACAAGAACAGTAACATGATTGTGCATGTGTGATCTTCAAAACTTCAAACGTATGTGTGACTTCTGAACTCTCTTTTAACTTGTTTATCGAATTGAACTTAAATGTTTGAATAAATTATGTTTGCCTAGAATGGTGTAACTCTAAAAGTTCATGAACTACATATGTTTGCCTGTAGCTTGAAAAAAATAAAGTTACACAAAATCAAATTTGCCTAGAATAAAAATTCATATGTTATAAGTTAATGTTTCAGGGCTTACCAATAGAATCAGTAATTAAATTCAAGCATTTTTAGATCAAAAGTTAAAAATTTACAGTATTTTAATAAAGTGCAGTTTCAATTTACTGTATTTTACATTTTTGATCAAGATCAGTTGATCCTTGCTTTTGAATTGGATGAACTGTTTTCTGGAAGTAGTTATATACCATTGATCATAGAAAAACTTTTGAATTTGGCTTTAATTGATAATAATTTTAGAACTGGTAATTTAAGGGTTCATTGCTTATAAAATTTGGATTCTCTTCCATCACTGCAAATTTATGAAATCATGATTTATCAAATCATGTTGGGATTTACCTGTAAGCTTAAAAATGCAGTCAAACTAATAAAATGAGGGCTCTTGTGACACTTGAACTTTTGTGGTCTGACTTGTGCACATTGGTCATTGTTGATGTTCTTCTCTTATGTACATTTGTGATCTTCATTAGCATGTACTCTGTCATTGCTATATTGAGATCATCATGTAGCTTACTGTGTTCATTTGAATACTTTGTGTTTCCAAAATTTTGATACGTCCACCTGAGTTGATGCGTTTGCATATGCTCTGTCTTTGAGCTGCTTGTTGATTGCATTGTTTGTACCTGGGTTATCTCACTGATCATTTGTATACACACAGTGTGTGCTTCTCGGTTGCACTGCAGTTTGGCTCTGCGATTCATCGCTGTTGCCTCTGTGTTTGTTGTGTCTGCTGCTCCCTGCATTTGTTTCACTGTACTTGTATCACTGTCCACATTTGTATCTTGGGTTGGTCACTGACCTTCTTGTACTCATGTGCCACTGAGTTTGAGCATTTGTACATATGTGCTCACTGTTGTATTTACTTGCATTGCACTTGGTCATTGCATTTGCTGTTGCAATCTCTTGTGGTTGCATGCTTCATGCATGTTTTCTGTTCATATATCTACAGCTTGCATTATTGAACTTCACGTACCCTTTCAGTTGCAGCTTGTACTTGTAGTCTTGGCCATTGCTTGGTCTCTGTCCTTTGTTCATTAGTCCTTTGGTTTCATGTGCATTGAGCTTTGACCCTTTGTTGTTCATTTGGGCTGTTGGACTTGTTGTACATTGCGTAGTGCATTGTCTAGTTTGTTGAAGTCGTGCTTGCACACTCGCTATTTTTGGTTTGGTGTACATGTGTTGGCGAGGCAGTGCACATGGGTATGAGTACACGTGTGTACTGCAGCTACACACGTTAGACAGAATTAAAAAAAAAATTGAAATTGTTAATGTAAAAATCTAAAATAGATTTTAAATTGATTCCTGTGATTCGTCATCTCTGTTGCCATTTTATTCAGTTCATTACAAATTTATTTACTTGAGTTAAGATTAATCCTGACTCGAGTGTTTTGTGTTTTGCAATTAACGCTCGGGTCAGACCGAGTATTTTTACAGCTTGAAGATTTTCAGGCCGCGAAGTTAGAGAGAGGGGGATTAAAAGCTTTACTTCAGTTTTCAGAAAATTTTCTTGTACTTAATGAAAATAAATTGTTCCGCTGTATAAAAATTTAATGCATTGTACAAACTCTGATATATGTATGTAAGAAAAATTCATTTAAGAATAATATTATGATTATTCTGTGATTCTGTGGCTGATTCTGTTTAAACTTTATAAACTGAACAACAATCCGTCATTTTGAACGTTTCGAGTTGATTTAATTACCGACTAGAGGCGGTCAGAGCGGCGGGTCGTTACAGTTTGACTAAGACAACCCACTTCTTGCCAGTGAAATCTACCCGCACAGCTGTAAGTTTAGCCGAGTTATATGTGAAAGAAATTGTTCGTCTCCACGGTATTCCTAGTAGTATAGTGAGTGATCGTGACCCGATCTTCAGTAGTAGATTTTGGAAGACATTCCAAGACGCATTGGGAACAAAACTGAATTTCAGCACTGCTTATCACCCACAATCTGATGGGCAGACTGAGAGGATTAACCGAATCTTAGAAGACCTATTGCGTGCTTGTATACTTGATTTTGGTGGTTCTTGGGAAGACCATTTACATCTGGTCGAGTTCTCATATAACAACAGCTATCGGGCCAGTATAGAGATGGCTCCTTTTGATGCTTTATATGGTCGTCCGTGTCGATCACCTGTATGCTGAATCGAATCAGGTGATAGACTCATCCTTGGACCAGATATGATTAAAGAAGCCACAGAAAAGGTTGATTTTATGCGAAAGAAATTGAGGACGGCTCAAAGTCGTCAAAAGAGTTATTATGACCGCCGAATAAGAGATTTGGAATTTCAAGTTGGAGATTCTGTATTTCTGAAAGTGTCTCCAATGCGGGGTATATTGAGGTTCGGGAAAACTGGAAAGCTAGAACCGCGTTATATTGGTCCTTTTCCTATTCTGGAAAGGATTGGTCCTCTAACATATCGAGTGAAGCTACCCAGCTGGTTATCTGGCATGCATAATGTGTTCCACATTTCTAGTCTTCGGAAGTATGTGCACGATCCAGATAGTATTATTGAAGAAGCTGGTCAGCAGAATCTTGAAATCACTCCCAATTTAACAGTTAGAAGAGAACCAATAAAGATTGTAGATCGTGATGAAAAGCGATTGAGAAACAAAGTTGTGAAACTACTTAAAGTTAAGTGGAGTGGCGATCCAAAGGACTATATTTGGGAAACTAAAGATAATATGCATAAATCATATCTAAATTGCAGAGTGGATATTTCGGCTTAAACTGGTAAGCCATTTCCTTATTTTTTCTGAATCCGTATATTCTTTGTTGCTTTTCTCTCGTTTTCAAATTTCGAGGTCGAAATTTTCTTAAGGGGGATGTTTGTAACATCCCAAAATTTATGAATTTGAATTTGGTAGCTTTATTAGATTTTTAAAATTTAAATTGAAAAGTTTCAAATGAAATAAAATATTATTAATATTAATACTACAAAGTTATATGGATATAAATAAATATTTGATAGTTTAAGTTTTATATAAATAATAAAAAAATAAAAAATATAACAAACAAGAAATTGTCTTAAACCATAAATAAAATATATGTGATAAAATTTAATGTTGATTGTTAAACTTTGAATATAAATAAAAATTTAGAGTTTATGTTAATAAGATTTTGTTGTTACATAGCAACATAAAGAAAAAACATATAGATGGGTATGTATGCAAGAAAAAAATAACAACTAGAACAATTTTGTATAAGCAAAACAAACCAGACAAGTAGGTAGTAAACAAAAAAATATAAACAAGAAAAAAAATCTATAAAATAAAACAAAATAGTACATACAAAAATCAAATTAAGATTGTATGTTAACAAGGAAGGAAGCATGAGCATTAAATGTCATCTTCTCAGCATATACAAGATCATTTCAGCCGAAAATCAAATTGGCTTAGTCAACTAGAAAGAAAAAAAAAATATCTGATCAAAGAGGAAAAAAAGACTTGCCTACACCAGTAAAACCCTACCTGTCCCAAACTTTTCTATATATTTGTACATGCATATTTGTTTCAGTTCATTCGTTCATCAAAAATATAGCAAAGGCGGAAAGAAAATAAAAGCAAACATCATTATTTTACAAACTCAAGATCATTTAACAAAACAAAACAGAAAAAAAATTAAATGCAGATTACCTATAGGGTTTCAAAACAAGGGAAGTTCTTTGTTTCAAGGATAATTCACGTGAGTAAAATTATTTCTTTAAATTAAAATCTAAGTATTTAGTTCATGAAATCTTGTGTTGTTGTATATGGAAAAAAAATTGTTCTGTAGGTTTTTCTGTGATACTGGAAATTAATATATGATCTTTTCTCTTATACTTTTGTTTAAGAGAAAAGTAAATTGAAAAAATAAATTCAAACGAACTTCATACAGTCCTTTTTAGCTTAGGATTTTTAAATAAAACCAGTTTGTTTAAACTTGAAACGTAGTTTAAAATTTGTTTCAAGCTGGATCATGAAGGGTTTGTTTTTGTAACCTAAATTTACAGTAAAAACCAAATTTTGTGATGAATTCAAGCATTTTAAAACATTGATTTGATTACATAATTTGAATAAACATACAAAGTTACGATTTTTAAAATGAATGTGATGATTTTTAATTAAGTATTCGATGTGCAGTTAGTATGTGAACAAAATAGTCATTTTGATCATTTTCTGATAACCAATTTAATATTTGATGTTGAAGTGTTGCGTGAAGCAAGGTTGAACGTCATTGATTTCAGGGAAATTAGCGAATAATTTTTCTATTGTATAAATTGGAGGTTCGAGTTCGATCTAGGGTATATTCGCGTTTTTGTGTGGTGTCTGTAAATGAAGTGATTTCATCACCTTGGGGGCACCGAGTTGCACGCGATGATGGGGGAGGGTAGTATGGGGGGTTGACGTGATGTGGCCGAAGTTGTGGCGTCGTTGGTGGTCTGAGATGCGGCGGTGAGGAATTTTTGGTTGGTGATGTCGATTTGCAGTTTTTCGAGCTAATGGCTAAATTTCGATTTCGAGCTATCTAGGTCGAATCGAGCTTTAATCTCGGGTATAGGAAGTGTTTGCGACTTGCCGAAGGTCGCGATGGCCACCGAAGCAGCGGAACGACGCCATGCACGTGCACGACGTCGATTTTGAATCAGGAAATGTTGAGTTTGGGGGAACTCGAAGGAGCACTCGAGTAGATGATGGGTTGGCTTGAGTTTCTCGTGGGGTTCTCGTAGGGTTGGTTAAGCAGTGAGTTAGGTTTGAACTTAGCTAGAAAAAAAAAGAGGAAGAAGAAGAATGCATAAGAACCAGAGGAATGTCTCGGGGAATGGAAGAAGGAAACTTGAGTTTGACTCGAGTAAATGCTTGAGAAGACTCGGGTTTTGTTTAAAAATGGGTTAAGCCCAATAAAATTTCAAATTTACAATGTTAAGTAAATTTTTGTATTTACAAGGTAACTAATGTTGATTTATGTTAAGTTAAGGACTTACTACAAGTTTTAAATTATTTCGCAATGTTTTAAAATTTAGTTAATCCTTTAACTAAATAATTAAATTTAAGATAATATTTGAAGTTAATTAACATTAAAACTTTTAATGTAACAATAAATTGATTTTCAAAGTGTAAAGAAGATTTTTAAATGATAATTAAGTAAATAATTTTTAATGGTTTGTAAAAGTAATTAAGAATTATTTATAATTTGTAACTAAAATTAATTAGTAAACAATTAAGTGTCTAAATTGTTAAGAATTGTTAATTAGATAATTTAAGTTGATTAATTTATAATTAATAGTTAATTAAGTTAATTGATTGAGGAATAATTTATTAACAAAGTTGATATTTAATTAATTTGTTTATCGTTAAGAATAATTGATCATTGATTAAAATAATTATGTGGTTAATTCACTTAAACCACATTGGAAAACTATTAACTATTGTTCTGCACTGGATTGTTATTTCTGTTGTGATCGTAATACTGTGTGATGTGATTTGCTTTGTACTGCACTATGATTGTGATTTGTTTCTGTATTGATGTGAAAACCCCTTTGCCTGTAAAACGACATTTAAACTTCGATGCGATAGGGAGTCAGATTTCAGCTATTTATCCGAAACCCACATCGAACCCTGAATGTGAATCTTTGTGATTGATATGTCCACGTTTTTAAAAATTAAACGCTCACTATTCGGTTTAGCCGGGAAAGGACCTTTGTGCCAGATAACTCATTCCGAATAGTGATACGTCGAAATGGATAGCATCTGAAGACTGGTGTTGAAGACCGGGTGTCTTCGAAAACGATAGGATAACCTATCGATTGTCTTTGCACCGAGTTGCTCCGGTATAGAGATTCCTTAAGTGATGGGAAGTCCGATCGGGATTGTAGATACCCGGATTTGCAAGGGCTTCTTCCTTTATTGGACGAAGTGCCTTCGGTTTTGTTCGAACCCGGAACAGACTTGTATGGTTGTGTGTCTGATACTACAATTTGAGGTATAAAGCAGATTTCTTTCTAATACGTATCTGTTGGTGGCGGAGAATTTATTCTCTTAGCTTAACACCCTTCTCTGAGACGTACGAGCTCAGAGGTTATGTAGTTGAAGGTTATCAGCGACATACTCCCAATTTGGTAGTGTGGCATACTAAGTGCTGCTGTGTGATGATTATCAATTGTTGATCATTTGTGATCAAAGCATGGCTTTCATGTAAAGCGTAGCTTTGTGGACGAGACCTCATCGGACCTCACAACCCGGAAATGGTCGAAATAGGAAAGATGCGGCAAGGTTATGAGGGTCGTGCCCGTTAGGGTATGTCATTTCCTTCTGGAAAAAGGTGATGTCATGGTATGGAGCCTAGATATTTACCTATGTGGTAGCTCCAATCTCATTTGCTGTATGGTTGTTGCTTTGTGATAGAGGGCCCTCGGATAAAGGTCCCAAAGGACCGAGGAGTGGCATACTCGAGTAGTAGTTGCCTAGTTATAGAGGTATTGTGTTGGCAGAGAGCTGGGTAGGTTCTCGGGACGTCCCGCCAGAGGCGTACCCATGTGGCAGTAGGAAGTTCCTTAGCCTGACCATTTGTTGGAAATCCATTTCCCAATACGAACCCAGTACGGTTTTAGTTGTATAACCTGCCATTTACTTATGGTGGCGCCCCGCTGTTTAGATGGTAGATATAGTAGGTATACAATAATGGTTGTATGCTGGCTAAGATTAATATTATACTTTCGAAATGCTTTCACACTATGCACTAGCAATAATATCAAAGAATTTTTCTTGTATCAAGCATATTTGACTATCATTAGAAGAAATCTCCTCCAATTCTGCGATTGCATTATGTGTGTGGCGGGAGGTCTTATGGTACTTTCATTTTCCAAAAGCATACCGGATTTTCTTTTATAAATCTAGTTTATTTAAAAGTAACTTTTTTTGTTTACTCATAGCTATCCTATGACTAACCCGGAGTTTATTGTTTCTTTTCTAAACTCTAGGTGCCCCTAATTTCTACACGGGGAGCCTAGTAGCAGGTTTCCGTGTTCTGGTGTTAGCAGTATTTTGGAGCTTTTGCTTTGGAGATATTTTAGAAGCTTTTGGGATCTTAGGTGCTTAGTTTTTGGCAGTTCGCTATCACTTCATTGCTTCAAAGACTTTTTGATATATGATCACTTGTTGTACTATCATGATGTTTTATTTGGAGTTGTGATATATGAATAAAAATACTCTGATGTAGTAATGGATATTATGATGTTGTATCTGTGATATATGCATGATATTCATTTTGTTCCGCTGTTTTATATTCATTTGATGTTGTTATAAGCTCCATCCTACTAGAGTTCGATGTTTGAATCTTTGGCAGTCGAATACAAGTGTGGTATTTAGTGTCAAATTTCGAACAATGGATTTCGGATCGTGACATTTAGTAACAAAAGTAACGATGGAAAAATGTATCATCATGTGGATTCTATGACTTGGAATGTGGCAGATGAGAAATGGGAATCATTTCTAGCTGATTAATGCAATCTTACACTTGGCCTTGCAACTGATGTTTTTAATTCATTTATGACATTGACCTCCAAATATAGTTGTTGGTCCGTGATGCTTGTGACATACGATCTCTCGCCATTGTTATACATGAAAAAAGAAAATATCAAACATTGTTTATTCCTGGACCAAAACAAAAAGGAAATGATATTGATATATATTTCTTGCCACGAATTCAAACTTATGATGCATTTAGTAGATTGGTTTTTAATATGATTTTGCTATGGATGACAAATGACTTTCTGCGTAATGAAATCTTGCTGGATGTAGCTACCTGGAAATTTTAACGATTTTAAATAATATAATTAGCTAAATTTTTCTTGAAAGTAAGCAATTAAATTTTAACTATGGAAATTTGATATTTGGAATACATCTATTTAAACATAGCAAATATCATATTTTCATTAGAAAATATATAAGTTTGTTTTGTTATGTAATTTTATTTTAATTTGAATCAGTTAAATGTGATGGAAATTAAATATTTTTGAAATCTGAATATATTTATACAATAAAAATGTAGATCTTTTTATGAGTGAGATGTTGTATTTTGTTTCGCCAAATTTTGACTACTCTAGTTCCGTTTATCTTATTTTCGATGTTTTAACAGCAGTTTTGGCAGCAAAAATCGAGTTTTGATAGGATAGTTGTATCGCTGATATATGTGTGCCATCTTGTTCGTCTCATCATTCTGATCTCCATAGTATATTCATTCGTGTATTTCATCATTTGGTATGCAGCGAAACCTATGAAATGGTTAGCCGTATCGGTACCCGTTTTGAGCTTTTTGATTTCCTATGTACTTTCATTTTCCACCGTGTAAAGTAGATGGCCACTAGCTTTAAATATTCCTTGAATTCAACGTTGTTTCTTTTGTTATTCCACTATTCAATTTATATTCTACTAGCCCTTCCTTTCATATTCCTTCGGTTCATTTCTTCACCTTCATTTTGTTTTTGGTTTCTGTGCTTTTTCTTGCTCAAAGAGAACCCTGCACCTCTTCTATCTTTGCTCGCACTTGGTTGCTTCCATTTTTGCAAAGGAATTTATTTACATATACCAGGTTTGTTTTGGGAATTTTTCATTATATATTATATATATTTATCTGATTTCTTCATTTGTTTTTTTTTTGGCTCGAAGAGAAACTTGCTCATACCCATGTGCTCCTCCTTCCTACCCAAAGTCAATACTCCTCCTCCACAAACCCACTACATCACCCACCTTAACCACCCTGACCTTGCTCGCAGCCTAACCGAACACACTGCCTTCCATCAAGACCCACGACCCGTAGCTTTCCCCAGCCATCCACTTCTCCCTATGCTTGGCCACGGCCTCTCCACCTTCCTCCAACCATGCAATGCCAACAACCCATGAATCCACCTTCACAGACCATCTAATCCCCTCCTTCCTCAGCCCAAAGCTCCAACCGAGCAACCTGCATCACCATTGCTCCATCTCCTCTCTCGACCAAGCAACCGCCACTCCACCTTGTCGTTCCACAACCACCCGTATGCCCCTCAAACCCTCTAATGTGACAAACCCCAACCAAACCCTTCCACCACAACAAACTCCTTCCACAACCCGACATCCACCACTGTCCTACCACCTAGAGCCATCGCTCCAACCCAGTCTCCATGTGTATAACACAGTCACGTTCCTCCAACCTGTTCGTTCTCCATCAACCACCATTGGCCGATCATCTTGCTCCAACTCAGCCCGCTGCCTTGCTGTCCAACCACACGACAACCACCTTTGCTTCTTTTTTTTCCTCTAACCATAACAGCCCTCCCCTATGACCTGCCACCCTCCCAAACTCCAAGCATCCCTCCATCATCTCTCTAGCATCCATCCGTGTCAGCCTTATATCCTTTACTACAGCCACCATCTGCCACCCGACCATCCACCCGGACTGCTTAGTTTCACTGACCCAACCAAGGGTATATACATTATGTTTAAGGTATTTATTTAATATGTTTTAAGTATTTATTTGAATTTATGTTAGTATTTAAATTTTTTTTTGTAATAACTCTAATATTTATATAATGTTTAGATATTTATTTTAAGAATTTAAAAAATGCAAGTTTAATAAATATTGATTTTTGAATATAATACAAGATTTTATTTTAATATGTGTTTGAAATTGAATATTAAAAAAAATTATAATATACATATATATTTATTTTCCATTGGATTCATGGTCTTGCTGTCATTGACCAGTTATATAGCATGCTGCTGTCCAGATCCATACAACAACAGTTTGTCGTTCTTCGCTGTCCCGTTGCTTGATCATGTCCATTTGGTGATATGTTACGTATCCGTGTGCATATCGTATCGCCTTCTTCGCCATCATTGTTTCTATAGCCTTGAAAGGTGAGCGATCACTCACGATTAGCATTCTTATGTTTAGTGAATTGATTTCACATGAAATGACGATTGAAATATGTTGTTAAAATTGACTTGTTAAATTGTTAAATATGATATGTTATTATTTCCAATTATTTACCTATGATAATTGGCATATGACATCATAACCCGTTACATATATATATTATTTAAATTGTTAATTATGATTATATGCTTGTCATTGATATGTTGCCATTTTATATTATTATTTAATTATTCTCACACTGCAAGTTCCATGTTTGTTATAACCTCCATATTGGTTGAAATGATATATACCCGAACGATCTTATAGATTAAGGAAAACCGTTATGGTTTGAAATAATAAACCCAAGCAATTTTATCGATTTTGAAATTTTAGGATTGCGGGTTGAGATGATATATACCCGTAAATTTAAATAATTGTGGATTGAAATGATAAATATCTGTATCACCTGACCATAGGATAGAAAATTATATACGGACACCGTCGGTTTATTTTAAATGACTTCCAAAATGTTGAAAAGAAAATATATGGGTTTTAATAAATATTGATTTTAAATATAAGATAAAGATTTCATTTATATATATGCGAAATTTTTTGACTTTTAAATTATATTTTTGGAAATTTTAAATTTATAAGTTAAGTCTCAAAAAATATAAATTTTTAGATTTTACTTATAATTTTATTATTTTTAAATACATAAAATAAGATTTATATAATATAATTAGTAAAATAAGATTTAATTTAATAATCATTAATTTAATAAAATTTAATATGAATTTGATCTAACTAATATATATATATATATAATACGTTTTAAAATTTTATTTATAATTCATATTAATATCTTAAAATAGATTTTGTAATAAATTTACTAAATTATTGTTGGAAAGAAAAATTGAGTTAACTTGTAAATTAATTGATTTAAGAATTGAATTTAATAAGCATTGATTTGAAACTTATTGATTTTTGAGATTTTTAAGGATATGGTTTTATAAATTAATAACTTGATTTGGATAACGGTGATTTAATGAATATTTCAAGTATAAATAAAATTGTAATTGAATATTTAATTTTGATTTAAATTTGTAATTTGAGATTTCATTTAAATATTATTAAAAATGAATAAGTGAATATTTTCAAATTTAAATAAACATAAAGTTGATTTTTTGAAATATAAATGTGATTTATCAAATTGAATTATTATAAATTGTTTGAATATTTAAACTTTAAAATCTATTGAGTTTGAAGTGTTTTAAATTTGTAATTAATCCTTGATTTGAAATTGATGAACTAAAATGGTTTAATGAGAATTTGAATTAAACCTTTACCCTTTCCAATTGAAATCGTTGAACTGAAATTGATTTATATTGAATTGTGGAATTAAAGTTGATTTGAAGTAATTTGTGAAGTTTGGAAGAAACAATTCTACTTTGAAACTATTTTTAATATATAAACTATTTTAATCTATAAATTATTTTAAATATAAACTTTTTTTAATTTATAACTGTTTCAATATATATAAACTATTTCAGTATTTAAATTATTTAAGTTGGGACTAATATGATGATTTAATGGATTTAAACGCGAATATTTCGATATAAAGATTTAAACTATTTTATGCTTATGATTTTAGAAGCGAATATGATTTCGAAAGTGAATATGATTTTGAAAGTGATATGATTTCTAAAGTGGCATGATTTTGAAATGAATATGATATTTTAATATGACGTATGAACTATTTGAAATATAAAATGACCACGGTGTGAAACAAGCGTTTGGTTGTTAAAGAGACCGGGATCGGATATTGTTATACTCTCTGGCGATAATGAATACCACTTTAACAACTGTGCATGTGGTGGAGATTCCATAACGAAGTATGACGGTTTGGCGAACGATTCTATGTGAGGTATTAACGCAGCCCTGACTCCCATGAGTCAGCTTGATGTGGCTAAAACATGAGCTATACTAGGCCAAGTGAGGTCGCACCTCCAATCGAGCATGCTTCTTCGGTACATTCTATTACTTTGTGATTTGATTGGGTGCACCTTTGATTTTAGGACCGTGTCTCAAGGTGGGTGGTAGTAGTTTCCACGCGTTACCACCAGTCCAGGAGTGCAAAACGGTAGTATCCTACCATGGGCATTGCCTCACATGCCTTGTCACATGCCTTATCGTGCCCTCTACGAGTTTGGTTTGTACCATACCTATGGAGTGACCTCTGATAGACCTCCTCTAATGGAGGAACTACGTTACTATATAGACTATGGGAATATATATAAAAATGTGTTAAGGAGGATATGGGTAACACCTTAATGCTATTTTAATATTTTACTTTACTGTAAATATTATATATGTAGCGTATTGTACTATATATGTAGATAGTTCCATGGATCCTTAAAGGATGGAATCCCAAACGTCTTTTAAGTTATTTGTATTTCACTTAGACATTTCACTTGAGTTAATTTACTCGCATAAGAATGTTAATCCTGACTCGAGTGTTTGTGTTTTGCTTTATACTCGGGTCAAACCGAGTGTCACAACATTTGAGACTCGCCTTTGGAGCTTCGCTTGAAGATATGTCTTATATCTACTTAGCTTTCAGTTATTTTTATTGCTTCCAGTATATGTTCAGGTTTGTCATTTTCATTGTATTGAGACTACTTGTATTTGGGATTTATGTTCTATTTACTATAGACTATGTTGTATATGTAGTAGCTTTATGGACTACTATTCATCTATTCTGCTGCTTATTGTTGTATTACTCTATGTCTGTGATTCTTTAATTGATTTATTTACTGTATATGCTAAGTTTTGCCAAATATAAATTAACAATCTATTGTTTTGAGCAATCCAAGTCTGATACGTGTGAATGATTATCGATTTGAATTGTTTGAAATAACAGACCGTTACATTGGATGTTGTGTGAAAGGTAAAATGGCTGGCTCGTTATAAGGTATCACTCGTCATTGATGGCCGAAACGTAATAGGAAGAATGGATATTTAGGTCATTTAAGATTTTTTCCTCTTTCAGATTTGTTGAGAAAACAATAAAACTGGTTTGACAATACTATAGAAAGCGATCGTAGTCCTAGAATCGACTGGAGGAAACATCTCTATTACTTTGAAAAATTATCCAAATAATTTTGGTAAAAAAACAAAAATAATAAGAGCGAGGGGAAGGGTAAAATAATAATAATAATAATAATAATAATAATAATAATAATAATAATAATAATAATAATAATAATAATAATTAAGAAAGGGGTAGTGCTGGAAGAGATAAAATCCTACTAATCGAGAAAATGAACATGAAAATGGTGATCCTGTGAAAATAAAACTATCGGGATGAAAAGAATGATCAATCTTATTTGATTCATTGGGAGATTTTTGATATAATTTTTTAATGAAATAGTAATACAAAAACGTACTAATGAAGTATAAAAATGTAGAATTATGTAGAAACTTCAACTGCGTCATAATTTAGATGTAATGCATATAAACAAAGGTTAGTGAAAGCATATTAGGCACAAAGTTGCACGATAACAAATCAAATGTTTGAATTAATTTGAGAAAAGATTAGGAGGATTAGGAAATTCAGCATGATGTTTATTATAACGACCTGGAATTTTAGGAATACATTTTAATAAATATTTAATCTAATTAAATAAAATACAGCTTTTCATTTTATAAACAAATAAATTCTTGGATATTTATCAGTTATATATGTATATATATGTTTTGTGAAGAAAATTTTGATTTAAAAAAATTTAAAATAGATTCTTTCAAAAATATTTATAATAAATCTGTCTTATTCAATTAAAATTGAAGGCTCTATATTAGTGACATTTGGTATGATACATTTATGAATATAAATCAAGTCTTTAATAATAATGTTTAAAATAAACAATTCTATCAATATTAAATATAAATATAAAATAGAAATATATAATATATAAATACAAATATATGTTATAAATCTGATGTTTGAAAGTCAAATTACAAACAGAAAATAAAATTGAGAAGTTATGTAACAACAACTTATATGGAAATAGAAACATAAGATAGTTCTTGTATAAATACATATGGTATGCAAGACAAAAACAAAATCTTTGAAAAATATATAATAACACATATGTGCTGTATAATACATGTGTAACCAATGCAAGAAGAAGACAAATTTATTTAAATATACAAAATATCTTAGTACAAAATAAAATAGATATCAGCAATAATAATTAGGTGTAAACATATTTGAAGACATATACATTAAATGCTAGCACAACATTGTCATTTCAAATTACCAAAGGAAATCATCTCAGTACAAATATAAGGCCAGCCGAAATACAAGATCATTTCAAAATTACAGTAATTAAACAAAAATCTTGTCTGATCAAAACAATTTGAGAGTTGTACCAGAAGACACCTTTTTGTTCAAAGTTGTATCTATATATTCATCATACTATACTTGTTCATTCCAAAAACATAGTAAACCTGAGAAAGAAAAAAAATAAACATCATCTTTACAAACTCAACTTCATTCAACAAGGCAAAACAGATTTACAGAGATTTAAACTCAAAACTGCAGCTATTCAACAAGAATTTGTTGTCTGTTTCAACAATCATTTAGGTGAGTAAACATCAACTTTAAAGCTTTAAGTTTAAATTAAAATAGTAAAGATGATTCATGGTTATAGGGTGTTGTATGTGTTTCATTTTGAATATGGATTTGTGTTTATATACAGGTTGTTCTTGAATATATTGTTCTCCTTTGTTATTAGTTACAGGATTGAATATTATTCAAACTCAATTTTTATTTTCTTCTAATCATTGTTAAGCTTTAATTTTTCAACAAAACGAGATGCTTAAATTTCAATCAGGATTTATAAAAGCTATTTTAAAGAGGATAGAGGAATATACTTCTGGAAATTATACTTTACAGGTAACAAGAACTACTTTGGTAAATTTGATTGTTATAAATTATTAATTCAAGTTCATAACTTGAATCTTCAGTGCAAAATAGGATTTTTAAAGCAAGAATGATAATTTTTAGTTTAAATGTACTAGTAGTTTACAGATGAACAAAAATTACAAATTTTTAACAAATATCTGTTGATTTAACAAATTTTAGATGTTGAAATTCGTTGTGAAGCTAGTGTGATGATTTACGAATTCAGGAAAAATGCTAAAAAAATTATCTATTGCGTAAATTGTATGGTCGATTCGAGTTTAGAGTTTTTGGGTCCGAGTTGCGGTGGTCTGTAAATTGGTGGATTTCATCACCTTGGGACGATCGAGCTGCACGTGCTTCTAGGGATTGGTAGAGAGGGTATGGCCGAGGTGTGGCCGGAGTTGCGTCACCACTGGTGGTCGGCGTTGGTAGGTCGTGGCAATTTTCTATTGGGTATGTTCGAGTTGCAGTTCGAACAAATGGGTATATTTCTTTTTAGAGTATATCGCGTCGAATTGGGATTCACATTCGAGTGTGAGGTCGTTTTGTGGTTTGCAGAAGGCGACGTTGTTCGTCGGAGTGACGGCGACGTGCCATGCACATGCACGGCAGCGATGGTGTCGGTGTCTTCGTGCTTTGATTGATCTCGAGTTATTTCTTGAGAGAATGGGGAGTTTGCACGAGTGACGACCTGGGTGCGTGCGTGAGTTTGCTTAACACTGCAGTTTATAACTTAAGCTAATAAAAAGAATAAGAGAAAGAAAGAGTAGAAGAAGAAGTAAGGTATGAGGAAGAGAGGGGGAACTCGGGAAACCGGATGGAAAACTCGAGTCTTACTTGAGTAAACAGGGTGTTTAACTCGTGTCCATTTTCTAGTGAATTAAACTAATTACTTTTAAGTTATTTTGTTAAATAAAATTTAGTATTGATAAAGTTAATAACGTTGGCAAGTTTTAAGTTAAGATTTGATTTAAAATTTATTAAGAGAGGGTTACAAATGTAAGATGATTAGTTAATTTAAAGTATAAGTTAATTAAGAATGTAAATTAATTCATAATTGTAATTAGCTGAGTAATTTAAGGATAAATAAATTTGTAATTAAAGATTGATATTAATAATCTTGTGTTTAATCAATTTGAACTTAAGGTTTTAATTAACTACTTAAAGTTAATTAATAAATAAATAGTAGTTAATTAGTTGAGTAATCAATTAAGGATTAAATGATTAATTAACTGTAATTAATGATTAATTAAATAATTAGTGATTAATAAATAGGTAATTAAGTTTTATTAATTAATAATTAAGGTTATTAATTAATAGTTAAGAAATAACTAATTAAGTGAGTCTTTAAGAAGAAATTAATAAATTTAATAAGTTGATTAATTAGTGATTAATCAAGCAGGATAAAATGGTTTATTCTTAAGTAATTAATTAAGTTAAGTAAATCAAACTATTTTGATATGAATTAATGATTCTTGTCTGGTTGATTATGATATCTATTTGGTGATATTCTGTGATACTCAGTGATATGCATTGATATATCTATGATGACTGTGTATGATTCATTTGTGATAACTGTTATGTGAATTCAAAGTATTGAATTAAACTGTTTAAACTATTTAAACGATTTGGCCTTTAAAATGGCGTTTGGATTTCGATGAGACCGTGATCGGGTATCAATTTGATATTCTGAAAACCACATCGATCCAAATTAAACGATAGGTCGTCACATCTCAAGTGAAGGTCGAGATGATGTTTCAGAATGCAAGGGTCATCGTCGTTAACTCTGAGGGTGATTCCAAAACGAGTGTAACGAGGTAATTCCTTCGGTTTCGTTTGAACCCAGAACGAACTTGTATGGATCGAATGCTTTCAGCACATCGTCAGGCGGACGATGAGCATTCTAAGAGATATGTTCTATAAAGGTAATCACAGCCTCAAGCCTCATCAATCGGGAATGGCTAAAACAAGGGAGATGCAGCAAGGTTAGGTGGGTAGCACCCAAGCAGGACGAGATATACCCCTGTCTAGATGTCCGTTTATTTCGGCTGTGTGGGCAGTTGTTGGCCACAACTGCGGGGTTATCTTGTTCGGGACTGTTCAGTAAGGAATGGTTCCAGCCTTGTGTCGAAGGGGGTCGGGAGTGATCCTCGGTACGTTGATCTAGGCCTTGTACTATGACGGGCGGTACCCCAGTAGCCCTGCCATTGATGGAAACCCATTTTCCCTACGAGACCCTATGGTTTTGATTTGTATTACCCACTTTTATGGCTAGTAGCTGGAATTTAATCATGTAACAGTTTCGGCTATTTTCTATTTACTTTAGAACCCTAGGACCTATTATAGTATCACTGGATTTCATATAAAATGTTTTAGTTAGCGTAAGGTAAAAACTTACCCGTGTTTATGTGTGGGGATTCTTACGTGATACCTTTGTTTTCAAATGGTTTTCAAAGTTAAACAACTCTAACCCGTTTACTCACACCAGACCCATGTCTGACCCGGAGTTTATATTTTGTTTTTCATAAACTCTTGGGTGCTCAAATTTTTATGAGTAGCCAAGTGATAGGTTTTTGGATTTTGGTTTCTGGAGGAGCTTGGAGCAGAAGCCCAGACGTATGTATGTATCTATCTATCTAGTTCCACTGTGTAGTTGATGTATGTTGTATTTTGGATGTATGTATTGACAGATATGTATATGACTGTCCTGTTGTATGATATTGTGTAACTCTGATGCATGTATAACTATGTAATAGTTATGTGATGTATTATATTTTGTTCCATTCTAATGTGAGATTCTGATGTTGTTATTCTTTCTTTCTATTCTTTTCTATTTCTACCTCATTCTTTTCTTATTGATGATACGTCTTTCTGTGGTTAGAAAGGCGGGTCATTACAGTTGGTATCAGAGCACTAGTTGAGATAATACCTAGGCTCTGGAGTAATATTTATCTTGAGAGTGTGTATTTGTATTTTCACATAATTATATACCTATCTAAATTTGTTGAGTTACCTGTCCAGGTGGCCAACATGAGTTCTGGAAGAAGAGGCAGAGGTAGAGGCAGTACCTCGACTGATAATGGATGAAGTCAAATTGCTAGTGAGGCTGTAAATCCAGTGCCGCCTCAGGTTAGTTTTGTCGCTTTATGCAAAGACTTCATCAGCCTTGGAGGCCAACCATTTAAAGGGTCGGAATTGATAATTGAAGTTCAAGCTTGGCTACGCTCTTGTGAGCGCATCTTTAAGAGTACGAACTTGTCTGAGGAGCGGAAGAGGGAAATGGCATCGTCGCAATTGCAGGGACGCACAACAGCTTGGTGGGATGGAACGGTAGCAAACATTTCTGAGGAAGACATTTCTTGGGACAGATTCAAAGAGTTATTTGAGGAAAAGTTTATGCCAACAGCAGGGAAAACTCGTCTGTACTAGGATTTTCTGAATTTGAAGTAGGGAAGCATGTCTGTAGCGGAGTATGAGACCAAATTCAATGAACTTTCTTGCTATGGACTAGGGCTCATTGATATTCCCCTCAAAAAGAACGAAATGTTTGTGCATGGATTGAGTCCAGAATTTCATGAAAAGATGACGGTGCTTTTGAAAGGATCTTTTAATTATTTAATTGATATGGCTCTGAGATATGAGAATTTGATGAATAAGAAATCAGTGGCACCAACAGCAGCATCGGGAGGGAATTTCGCTAATCCGAATAAAAGGAAGTTCAATCCCACTTGGAGGAAGCCGAACAAGAAGAAGCCTGGAAGTAACAATGGACCTCGCAAATGCTATATATGTCAACAAGAAGGTCATTTGGCGAATAAGTGTCCTAGGAAAGGATTTCAGCAGCAGCAACAGCAACCGCATCATAATGGACCGGGTTCAGCTTTGATTCAAAGATCTCTATGCTTCAATTGCCACCAACCAGGTCATATGATCAAGGATTGCCCGTTACTTCATAAAGCTCACCAGAATAAGGTATTTTCCTTGGAAGGTGCACCATCTACTTCATCTAAAGGCATGGGAGTATTGGAAGGTACATTACTTTTAGATGTCAAGTATATTTAAGTTTTGTTTGATTCGGGTGCTTCTTTGAGTTTTATTTCTCTGGAATCTGTAGAGAAGTTCTTTCTAACCCCTAGTACTGTAGACTATCCCATCTTGGCATCTAATCCTAAAGGAGGGGTGACCAAATTAGATATAATCTGTAAGGACTTGAAGATTTCCTATCTATCCCATAGTTTTTCTTGTGACCCTTATGTGTTGAGTTTTAAAGGATTTGACCTTATATTGGGGATGGATTGGCTTGATAAGTATAGACCAATCCTGAATTGTGATGAGAGAACAGTTTTGCTAGAAACTGATTTGGGTAGAATTGCCAGAGTGTCATGTGATAATTCTGGAATTCACTTGAGTAGTCTTTTGCATGGAATTGAGACTTCTCAGGAGAAGATTTAAGATATCGATGTGGTTCAAGATTTTCCTGATGTATTTGAGGAAGTTAAGTGTTTGCTCCGCATCGAGAAATAGAGTTTCACATTGATTTGATTCCAAGAGCAGTATCGGTGATTCAGCCCCGTAGAAGGATGGCTCCTAGGGAGAGGGAAGAGTTAATTAAGTAGACTCAGGATCTTTTGGAGAAGGGGTTGATTAGGCCAAGTTTTTCTTGTTGGGGCTCTGTTGCGGTGTTTGTCACCAAATCGAATGGATCGCTAAGGTTCTGTGTTGATAATAGAGAATTGAACAAAGTGACTATCCATAATAAATATCCTCTACCTCGTGTTGATGATCTCTTTGACCAGTTGCATGGAGCTTCTGTCTTTTCTCAACAAGATTTAGCTTCAGGGTTCCATCAGTTGAGGGTAGCTGAGGACAGTATTCCCTTGACTGCATTTAGAGGACCAAACTGCTTCTATGAATGGTTGGTTATGCCTTTGGGGTTAACCAACGCTCCTGCATACTTTGTTGACCTTATGAACCGAGTCTTTGGGGATGTATTGAATAAGTTCGTTCGTGTATTCATTGATGATATCCTGGTCTACTCTAAATCTGAAGAAGGGCACAAGCAGCATTTGAGAATTGTGTTAGAGACTCTGAGAGGCATGTTTTTAAGGCAAAGTTTTCCAAGTGCCATTTCTGGAAATCGAAAGTCAAATTTTTAGGGCACATTGTTTCTGGTGAAGGTAATGTAGATCCAGCGAAGGTTGAAACTATTCTGGAATGGAAGAAGCCGGAGACACCGACTGAAGTTCGTAGTTTTCTGGGATTGGCTGGCTACTACAGAAAGTTAATCAAGGGTTATTCCAAGATTTCTTCACATCTGACTAAGCTGACAAGGAAAGGAACTAAATTCAAATGGACACCCCAGTGTGAAGAAGCTTTTCAGGAATTGAAGACAAGGCTAACCAGTGCACCAGTGCCTGATGTTCCGGATGGTAAGAGCAAATTTGAGGTTTATACCGATGCTTGTATAGTTGGTCTGGGAGCAGTTCTGATGCAGAATGGAAGGGTGATTGCGTATGCGAGTCGGCAATTGAAGCCACATGAAAGGAACTACGCTACGCATGATCTAGAATTGTTAGCCATTGTTTTTTCTTTGAAGATCTAGAGACATTATCTTTTGGGAGAGAAGTTTGAATTATTCACGGATCACAAACCATTGAAATATATTTTCTCTCAAAAGGATCTTAATTTGAGGCAGCAGCGGTGGGTAAAATTTCTAGCATCCTATGATTTGGATATTCTGTATACCCCGGGAAAGGCGAATGTGGTAGCTGATGCTCTTAGCAGGAATGCAGTCATGTCTCTTTTGGAAGTTGTTCCATCTCTTCTGGAGAGGATAGCGAGCAAGCAAAAATCAGATAATAGATTAAGAGGAATCATCATGAGACTTAGGAAGGGTCTGTGTCCCATTTTTGAAATTGATGGCCAAGGAACATTGAGGATCAATGGGAGGATCTGTGTTCCGAATTTCAAGAAATTAAAATAGGAGGTGTTGTCAGAGAATCATCGCTCCAAATTAAATATTCACCCAAGAATCTCAAAGATGTATAAAGATATGAGAAGAGTTTTCTAGTGGCCGGGCATGAAGAAGGATGTAGCTAGGTTCGTAAATAGTTGTACCATCTGCCAACAAGTTAAAGGAGATCAGCAGAAGTCAGCCGGATTATTGCAGCCTTTGGAAATTCCAGATTGGAAGTGGGAAATGATTTCGATGGATTTCATCGACGTTTTGCCTATAACTAAGAAAGGAAATGAAGGAATATGGGTTATTGTGGATCCTTTAATTAAGAGCGCCCATTTTATACCCGTTAAGTTAACTCAGACTGCAGCTTATCTGGCAGAGATTTTCTTGAGGGAGATAGTCAGATTGCATGGTGTTCCTGTCAGTATAGTGAATGACCGTGATCCTATTTTCACCAGCAAATTCTGGGAGGCTCTGCAATCAGCCATGGGAACGAGTTTAAGATTGAGTACAGCCTATCATCCTTAGACAGACGGACAGACGGAGAGGCTTAATCGTATTCTTGAGGATATGTTGCGAGCTCGTGTTTTGGATTTTGGAGGATCGTGGGATGACCATCTTCATCTAGTGGAATTCTCTTATAATAATAGTTACCAAGCGAGTATTAAGATGACTCCTTATGAAGCTCTGTATGTAAGACCGTGTAGATCCCCATCATGTTGGATAGAATCGTAAGATCGTCTTACGCTCGGACCTGATCTAATTCGAGAAGCTTCTGCAAAAATTGAGCTTATCAAGAAAAGGATGAAAGCTGCTCAGGATCGTCAAAAGAAGTATGCAGATAAAAGGCGAAGACAATTGGAATTTGAGATTGGAGATTTAGTCTTTATCAAAGTTACCCCGATCAAAGGTGCTATTAGATTCGGAAAGACGGAAAAACTTGCTCCAAGATATATAGGACCTTTCCGAGTGCTAGAAAGATTTGGAGCTGTAGCTTTCAGAGTTGAATTGCCAGAACGGATGTCTGGAATTCATAATGTATTTCACGTATCCCATCTAGGGAAGTTTGTTCATGACCCATCACTGGTTGTAGAACCAGTAGTCCATGAAGATTTGGAAGTAGAACCAAACTTGACCATGGTCAGAAATCCAGTTCGGATTGTGGATCATGACGAGAAGCAACTCAGGAGCAAAGTAGTGAAGCTCGTCAAGGTGTAGTGGTGCGAGGATCCCAGAGATTGTACCTGGGAAACTCTGGATAGTTTTAGGAAAGCTTATCCAGATTTGTGTCTGGATAACTTGTGATATTCGTTAGGGTAGACAGTTTATTTGATTGTTAATGTATGGATGATATGTATGTTTGGATTGTTAATATAAAAGCTTTTGGATTAACTGTTGTTTTCAATTTCGGAGACGAAATTCTTTTAAGGGGGGAGGAATGTAACGACCCGGAATTTTGGCAATATATTTCAATAAATATTTAATCTAATTAAATAAAATACAAGCTTTTCATTCTATAAACAAATAATATTTTTGGATATTTATCAGGTATATATGTATATATATGTTTTGTGAAGAAAATTTTGATTTAAAAATTTAAAATAGATTCAAAAATATTTATAATAAAATCTGTCTTATTCAATTAAAATTAAAGGGTCTGTATTAGTGACATTTGATATGATACATATATGAATATAAATCAATTCTTTAATAATAATGTTTAAAATAAACAATTCTATCAATATTAAATATAAATATAAAATAGAAATAATAAAATATATAAATACAAATACATGTTATAAATCCGACGTCGAAAGTCAAATGACAAACAGAAAATAAAATTGAGAAGTTATGTAACAACAACTTATATGGAAATAGAAACATAAGATAGTTCTTGTATAAATACATATGGTATGCAAGACAAAAACAAAATCTTTGAAAAATATATAATAACACATATGTGCTGTATAATACATGTGTAACCAATGCAAGAAGAAGACAAATTTATTTACATATACAAATTATCTTAGTACAAAATAAAATAGGTATCAACAATAATTAGGTGTAAACATATACATTAAATGCTAGCACAACATTGTCATTTCAAATTACCAAAGGAAATCATCTCAGTATAAATATAAGGCCAACCGAAATACAAGATCATTTCAAATTACAGTAATTAAACAAAAATCTTGTCTGATCAAAACAAGTTGAGACTTGTACCAGAAGACACCTTTTTGTTCAAAGCTGTATCTATATATTCATCATACTATACTTGTTCGTTCCAAAAACATAGTAAACCTGAGAAAGAAAAAAAAATAAACATCATCTTTACAAACTCAACTTCATTCAACAAGGCAAAATAGATTTACAGGGATTTAAACTCAAAACTGCAGCTTTTCAACAAGAATTTATTCTCTATTTCAACAATCATTTAGGTGAGTAAACATTAACTTTAAAGCTTTAAGTTTAAATTAAAATAGTAAAGATGATTCACTGATTATGGGGTATTGTATGTGTTTCATTTGAATATGGATTTGTGTTTATATACAGGTTGTTCTTGAATATATTGTTCCCCTCTGTTATTAGTTACAGGAATGAATATTATTCAAACTCAAATTTTATTTTCTTCTAATCATTGTTAAGCTTTAATTTTTCAACAAAACGAGATGCTTAAATTTCAATCAGGATTTATAAAAGTTGTTTTAAAGAGGATAGAGGAATATACTTCTGGAAATTATACTTTACAGGTAACAAGAACTACTTTGGTAAATTTGATTGTTATAATTTATTAATTCAAGTTCATAACTTGAATCTTCGGTGCAAAATAGGATTTTTAAAGCAAGAATGATAATTTTTAGTTTAGAAATGTACTAGTAGTTTACAGATGAACAAAAATTACATTTTTACAAATTTCTTTTGATTTAACAAATTTTAGATGTTGAAATTCGTTGTGAAGCTAGTGTGATGATTTATGAATTTAGGGAAAATGCTAAAAAAAGTATCTATTGCGTAAATTATTTGGTCGATTCGAGTTTAGGGTTTTTGGGTTCGAGTTGCAATGGTCTGTAAATTGGTGGATTTCATCACCTTGGGACGATCGAGCTGCACGTACTTATGGGGATTGGTAGAGAGGGGTAAGGCCGAGGTGTGGCCGGAGTTGCGTCGCCACTGGTGGTCAGCGTTGGTAGGTCGTGGCTATTTTCTGTTGGGTATGTTCGAGTTACAATTCGAATAAATGGGTATATTTCGTTTTCGAGTATATTGCATCGAATTGGGATTTACATTCGAGTGTGAGGTCGTTTCGTGGTTTGCAGGAGGCGATGTAGTTCGCTGGAGTAATGGCGACGTGCCGTGTACGTGCACGGTAGCGATGGTGTCAGCGTCTTCGTGCGTTGATTCATCTTGAGTTATTTCTCGAGAGAATGGGGAGTTTGCATGAGTGACGACCTGGGTGCGTGCGTGAGTTTGCTTAACACTACAATTTATAACTTAAGCTAACAAAAAGAAAAAGAGAAAGATAGAGTAGAAGAAGAAGTAAGGTGTGAGGAAGAGAGGGGGAACCCGGGAAACGGGATGGAAAACTCGAGTCTTACTCGAGTAAACATGGTGTTTAACTCGGGTCCATTTTCTAGTGAATTAACCTAATAAGTTTTAAGTTATTTTGTTAAATAAAATTTAGTATTGATAAAGTTGATATTGTTGGCAATTTTTAAGTTAAGATTTGATTTAAAATTTATTAAGAGAGGGTTACAAATGTAAGATGATTAGTTAATTTAAAGTATAAGTTAATTAAGAATGTAAATTAATTTATAATTGTAATTAACTGAGTAATTTAGGGATAAATAAATTTGTAATTAAAGATTGATATTAATAATCTTGTGTTTAATCAATTTGAACTTAAGGTTTTAATTAACTACTTAAAGTTAATTAATAAATAAATAATAGTTAACTAGTTGAGTAATTAATTTAGGATT
The DNA here is from genome assembly GCA_030765085.1 of Allium cepa. Classification (NCBI taxonomy): domain Eukaryota; kingdom Viridiplantae; phylum Streptophyta; class Magnoliopsida; order Asparagales; family Amaryllidaceae; genus Allium; species Allium cepa. The sequence goes on from CM060943.1 coordinate 116,804,923, forward strand.
AAATGATTAATTAACTGTAATTAATGATTAATTAAATAATTAGTGATTAATAAATAGGTAATTAAGTTTTATTAATCAATAATTAAGGTTATTAATTAATAGTTAAGAAATAACTAATTAAGTGAGTAATTAAGAAGAAATTAATAAATTTAATAAGTTGATTAATTAGTGATTAATCAAGCAGGATAAAATGGTTTATTCTTACGTAATTAATTAAGTTAAGTAAATCAAACTATTTTGATATGAATTAATGATTCTTGTCTGATTGATTATGATATCTATTTGGTGATATTCTGTGATACTCAGTGATATGCATTGATATATCTGTGATGACCGTATATGATTCATCTGTGATAACTGTTACGTGAATTCAAAGTATTGAATTAAACTGTTTAAACTATTTAAACAATTTGGCCTTTAAAATGGCGTTTGGATTTCCATGAGACCAGGATCGGGTATCAATTTGATATTCCGAAAACCACATCGATCCAAATTAAACGATAGGTCATGACATCTCAAGTGAAGGTTGAGATGGTGTTTCAGAATGCAAGGGTCATCGTCGTTAACTCTGAGGGTGATTCCAAAACGAGTGTAACAAGATAATGCCTTCGATTTCATTCGAACCCGGAACGAACTTGTATGGATCGAATGCTTTCAACACATCGTCGGGCGGACGATGCACATTCTAAGAGATATGTTCTATAAAGGTAATCGCAGCCTCAAGCCTCATCAATCGGGAATGGCTAAAACAGGGGAGATGCAGCAAGGTTAGGTAGGTAGCACCCAAGCAGGACGAGATATACCCCTCTCTAGATGTCCCTTTATTTCGGCTGTGTGGGCAGTTGTTGGCCACAACTGCGGGGTTATCTTGTTCGGGACTGTTCAGTAAGGAATGGTTCCAGCCTTGTGTCGTAGGGGGTCGGGAGTGATCCTCGGTACGGTGATCTAGGCCCCGTACTGTGACGGGCGGTACCCCAGTAGCCCTGCCATTGATGGAAACCCATTTTCCCTACGAGACCCTACAGTTTTGATTTGTATTACCCACTTTTGTGGCTAGTAGCTGGAATTTAATCATGTAACAATTTCGACTATTTTCTATTTACTTTAAAACCCTAGGCCCTATTATAATATCACTGGATTTCGTATAAAATGTTTTAGTTAGCGTATGGTAAAAACTTACGCGTGTTTATGTGTAGGGAGTCTTACGTGATACCTTTGTTTTCAAATGGTTTTCAAAGTTAAACAACTCTAACCCGTTTACTCACACCAGATCCATGTCTGACTTGGATTTTATATTTTGTTTTTCATAATCTCTTGGGTACTCAAATTTTTATGAGTAGCCAAGTGATAGGTTTTTGGATTTTGGTTTCTGGAGGAGCTTGGAGCAGAAGCCCAGACATATGTATCTATCTATCTAGTTCCGCTGTGTAGTTGATGTATGTTGTATTTTGAATGTATGTATTGAAAGATATGTATATGACTGTCCTGTTGTATGATATTGTGTAACTCTGATGTATGTATAACTATGTAATAGTTATGTGATGTGTTATATTTTGTTCCATTCCGTTGTGAGATTCTAATGTTGTTATTCTTTCTTTATATTCTTTTCTATTTCTACCTCATTCTTTTCTTATTGATGATACGTCTTTCTGTGGTTAGAAAGGTGGGTCATCACATTTATGCATTATCTCGTGGGGAAAAAATATACCTTCCACCAGCTCTATATACGTTGTCAAATTCCAAAAACAACATTTTGCAAAAGGTTCTATGATTTCATTGGACCAGATGGTTATTGCTCGAATTTCAAAAAATTTGTATTGTTTGAGGACTGTGTAATATTTGCAGTTTGTAGTCATATAACTATCATGTTCTACTGCAATATCTATTACTGGTTGCAATAAGAGGATTGTTGCCAAAGAAGCCAAGGAGAGAAATTTGTAACGACCTGCCTTTTTTGGACGTTTTAAGCAGACATACCCGTCAGACTCAAACCATACAAACGAGCAGATTGTTATTGGGTAATAAGAAAAGCAGAGAAAGAAAGAAATAAATATAGAATCTCGTAGTGGAATGACAAAATATAATAATCAAATAACAGTTCATGAAGCTGTTTACAAATACATTTGACTATTCTTTTACAATGCAAATCAGACTTACATAAATAGGGATAAATAAATAACTAAATGCAGCAGAACAACAATGGAATAAATATAATAAATATTGATAGTACAAATCTTCGCCTTTGTCCTCCAGAGATAAGGTCTTTGACCCTAAAATGCTAAGGCTGATCCGAGCGAAATGAAAAGACAAAACACTCGAGTCAGGACTAAAAGATCTTATGTAAGTTAAATCAACGGTAAATATGCATGTGACGGCATCAAAGATGTTTACGGGTTTTTACATCTCCTATCCAGTGTCTAACGTGAGTGCAATAACTTAAGAGATGTTCAGGATTTACGTCTCCTAAGGATCCGTTAAACTATCTACTATGTAGTACAATACGCTATTATAATAGTGTCTATAGTAAAGTAAAGTATTAAAATAGCAGTAAGGCATTACCAATATCGCCCTTAACACATTTTATATATTCCCATAGTCTATACAGTACTGTAAGCTCCTCCGTGAGATTTACCCAGAGGGCACTCCATAGGTATGATACAAAACAAACTCGTAGAAGGCGCTCTAGGGTATGTGAACATGACATTCGAGGAAATGCCAAGGTAGATTTACCAATTGCAGAACCGGAGTGGTGGTAATGCATAGCAGTTACTACCACCCACCGTGGTACACACTTCCATAATCAAAATCAAGGGGTGGCCACCAAATCAACATAAATTTCATAATATGGTTTCGAAGAAGCATATCCGATCGGAGGAATGACCTCACTTGGCCCAGGTATAGCTCCTGTTTTAGTCACATCTAAGCTGACTCACGGGAGTTAGGGTCACGTCATACCTTATACAGAAATCATTTGCCAAATCATCCTACTTCATTTCTGGAATCTCCACCATGTACATAGTTGTTAAAGTAGTTTTCGGTATTGGCAGAGAGTATGACAATATCCGATTCCAGTCTCTTTAACAACCAATCACTTATTTCACACCGGATGGTTCATTTACATTTCCAAAATCATTTCATATCGATATCAAAATATCATATCCAATTCAAACCATTTCGCTTTCAAATTTATATTAATTATATTCACTTTCGAAATCATATCACATTGAAATCATATTTCTTTCAAAATCATATTTCCAAAATAAGTTAAACCTCATTTTAAAATTTTCATATTCAATCAAATAGGTCATCCAAATCCCAAATTAGGTTATAACATCATTAATCATACTCGCTTTTAAATTAATGGATTAGAATACAAACACATCAACTTAGTTTGAAAATTTGACAAATAGTTTAGGTAGTTATAAATGGTTTAAGTAGTTCCACATTGTTAAAACAAATTTTAAATAGTTAAAATACTCTAAAATAGTTCAATATAGATTAAAAATATTTTTAGACAGATTTAAGATAGTTAAATAGATTTAAAATAGATTAAATATAATTAAAATAGATTAAATAGCTTTTACATAGATTAACCAGATTTAAAATAAATTAAAATGGTTTAATTAGTTTAACTTAGATTAAATTAGTTAAAATAGGTTAAAATAATTTATATAGTTAATATAGGTTAAAGTAGTTCAACAATTTGAAATCTTAATAATTAGAAATTTTAAAATAATATATTTTAAACAGTTTATATTAAAATATGAATTTGGAACTAATATCAATTTAAACTATTTATTTAATTTCAACACATCAGTACTATTTCAATTTCCAAATCAATAAAACCCAATTTCAAATCTTTCAATTCAAATTTTAAATAAACTATTAAATTCTATATCAATTTCAATCCGTGTTTGAAATATTAATTTAAATTATTCCAATTCCAATACATTATAAAGTTATATTTCAAACAATTCAAATAACTCAATTCTGGTAAATTCCACTTATATTCAAATTCAACTTTAAAATTTTAAATTTAATTCCTTTAACAATTTCTGTAAACCAATTCCAGTTTTCACATAAAACTTGAATTTCAATAATAATTCAATTTATATAAACCAAATTTCATTTCAAAATATCATTTAATAGAATTCAAAAATAAGGATTTAAAAATCGTTTAATTTAACCAATCCAGTGTCCGTATATTATTCTCTACCCTAGAGTCAATTGATACAGATATTTATCATTTCAATCCGTAATTTAAAATTTTACGTTTACATATCATTTCAAACCGCAATCTCGAATTAATGTAGAAATCCAAAAAATCGCTTGGGTCTCTCATTTCAACCTATGACGATTTTTCCATAATCTATAGATCGTTCAGCAAAATATCATTTCAACCCATAGCGATTTTCCTAATAATAACTAAGGAACTTGTAGAGTGATAGCTTCATAAATCAAATATAACATCCAGTCATCCAATAATAAATTCAAACATCGATCACAATCATAATCCAATTCAACCATTAAATATCAACAATTAACAGATTATTATATACAGGTGATTAACTGGCAATTTAAATTCAATAATAAATTAATTTGACAATTTAATTCGAAATAAATTCAAATTAACAGGAATAGCAATTTAAATATACCAAACAATCATAAATAAATTCCTAATCACATCATACATTTAATTTAACTAATATAAGAATTTTAAAAGTTGTGAGTGGGTTAAAACACTCACTTTCGATTTTATGTCGAATTAAAATCCAGTTTAGGCCCAAAATTCAGACAGTCTCAGAATTCGTCCAAACTAGTGTTATGTCCGGAATTTCAACACGATCCCAAAGAAACAAACCGCGCATGAATTGAATCTCAAATGAAAAAGATATGCATATTGGAAGTTATACGATAGAAAATATAAAACAATAAAGTGATAAAAATTTATTGTACACGTCACCTATCCATAGCTCGTGTGAAAGTGCCTCATATACAAACCCTATAGACGTCGGACCGAACAACGGCCACACTCGATCGCGCCATTCTCCGCCTACGCGCCGCCGTGGGCCTCAATGCCACCACCTAGAGTTCGCTGCCCCCCTACCGACCCTAGCCTGGCCTTGAGACCCCCTCCGCCACTCGATCGCCGCTGAACAAGATAGCCGCCGCCGCTTATTCACTAACCCTAATCAATTTTAGGTGATAATCCACCCGTGAATTCGCCAAACAAACTACGCTGATGCATTGCGTGCGACCATCCCACAACCCAGTACCCTCAAATCGATGATCGACTAAAGTTGATCGTGACTCAATGAACGGTCGAGATTTACTCGCCTAATTCTTGCCACACAGAAACCCAAATCGAAAAACAGACAGTAGATTTGACTTGCGCTCGTCGAGAGCTTCAAAACGATATATAATATGATATATTTTGAGTGGTTTAAATTTTTGATTTGAATTTGCAATTTGGGAATTAGAGTTTTGTGGTTGGATTTGTTTCTGCCATTGAGAAAGAGAAGCCACAGATGGTTTAATCGAAATCCGAGTCAGTGGCCAAAATGGCTATTTTCATGTTAATTAAATAAATTAATATTAAATAAATTAATATTAAATAAATTAATCACTTTTAAATTCAATATTTATAAACTAACAAATTTTTCATCATTTTTAATCACTTAGACATTTATAACAACTTAAAGCAAATTTATATATCAATTCAATGTTAATTGTTTCAATAATTACAGTGTTCGATTTCAATTGCAATTAAATCCAATTAGTTAAAATTAAATTCCAATGAATTGTTTTAATTTGATTTCGATCCTTTAATTCAATCAATTATTTATCTACATTCATAGTTAACATTGTTATATATTTTATTACATTAATATTTTTCCATTTTCATCTTACTTTTCATTAACGTTATATTTAATCACATTTAATTGCAATTGGTTTCCAATTTAATTTAATGGACCAAATAAACAGGTAACGTATAATAATTGTTATCATTAACTTTTAAGCACACTTATATGTTCATTATTTACAAACAAATGTTACAATTCCTTATATAACATTAATTTTATTCAATCACCATTAATTATATACTAGTTCATTAATTTATACAACATTTACATTCATTTACTTATATTCAAATTATAACCAAGTATAACATTTAAATTATTTCAATTGATTGGACTATCGTTACAATATTTAATAATTAACTTTAATTTACTTTATTACATTTCACTCTAGCTATAATCTTAACTCACGTTAATATAACATTTATTACCTTTAATTGCAATTGATTTAATATATTGGTAACAAACAACAATTTGTTACCATTACTACATTTAATAACATATATAAGTTTATCATTTACAAACAATTGTTATAACTACTACTACCTCGCTACTATTATCAATTACAATTAGTTACCCCCTTATTTCATAATTTAATTTAGAATTACATTTAAGGCGGTTATAAATTTACTGTTACCTTCCATTTCAGTTATAATCTAATTAATATGCCACAAATTTTTATTTCTTTCAACATTTAATCACAAAACTTCACTTAATTAACTAATTTTAATTATCGAAAAATACGGGTCGTTACACAATTATTTGATTATGTGCATTAATCTTCAATGAATTATGGCAGCGTGTTCTTGAAAGAGAAAAGTTGTGACAACTTGATTATGAGATTATTGTAATTTTGTGTGAACTTGAAAGATATTTCCACATTCTTTCTCCGGTATAATGATACACTTGATGATCCATCTTGGAAAAGAAGCCCAATTGTGCGGACCAAATCATTTTTGTCAGATGCACCCTTTTAAAATATATACCAAGATACTTAAATATTATTTAAGAAATCATGCACGTTTCGAAGGTAGGGCATAAGGAAGTAGTTTCAACATAATATTATAGTGACAAGAAGAAAAATGAAATGGTTTTAGCATAATGCTATGGTAACAGAAGATTGCCATTTAGAATATTGTTATTTCAAACTCATACGATATTAAAAATAAAATAAAAATCGACAAGTATAATATTGTTATTTTGAACTCCTAATATAGAATATAGTATAGTACTCTATCTCTTTTGTGGATATATATTCTTACCTAAACTATCTAGACTTTCTATCATTTTAGCTTAAAAAAGAATCATAGGATTTATCAAAAATCCATTTGTCCATGAAGACAAAGATGACAGCGTTTCCATTTGAGAAATAAGATAAAGACAATTCAAAAAAGTCATAATTGTTGCGATTAACATATCATCAAATTGTTAATAGAAAGATAAACAGATAGTGAAGAGCATTCAACTTGAAAAAAATAAATGCAACTTTTTTTATTTCTTTTCCAAATCATGGGCAGCAAATTGTATGTTTCAACGAAACATACAATTTACCATTTATTTAACAGAAATATTCATAAAAGATATAAAAGAAAATTTGAAAACTCAAATTGTTTTATGATACATCAGTGCTTAAATGAAAATTTGCACGAATCAAACTCATATGAATTTAGCCTTATGTCCTATAAGAAGTGACTTAGTATGCGCTACATTGTGTTTCACGAATTCTAAATCATTGTTGTAGGTTGGTTCTGGCGGGTGTGTTAACTCTATTACTGCAAAAGTGGCAGAGTCCGATAACTCTGTTTTGGTTTCTAGATTTTGTAAATAAGCTGGAAGTGTTATTGTTTCGTGCTCGAATGGAAGATCAACTAGGTATTATTCCTATCAAGTAAAATTCAAATTAGTATTCATTATAATTAAACGCGATGACTATTTGTTTTTTGGAACTTACAATTGCTTGTGTAAATGTTTTCAATTAAATTATAGGTTTTACTTGGGAAAGAAGCATCAAGAACAAAGAAAAGGCTTTGTTCTTAGCTGATTTTGTTTGTTTCAAGCATCACTATTGCTAATATAGTCCTCCACTTCCAACGAAAAAATTCAACAACTGAATATTATGATATTTTCGACAAAAAAAAACTAACTGATATATTGTTTTCCACGTAACATGTCATGAGTGTATTGTTGCCTCATACACACTGCATTTTATATATGTGCGTATTATTTGTTTCTTTGTAATTCGACCTAAACAAGCCAGCTAAATAGACCTCAATTAGTATTAGCATTCTGTCTCACGGATGAAAATAAAGTAGAATTAAGGGAAAATCAACAAGCTTACATTAATAGTTTTAATAGATTAGCATTTGGACGCTGTCCCAAGCAAATATAGTAAAGAAGCAGTGAAACAAAGTTTATACAACTTCATAATTTATAATAGCATTTTTCTTTATAACGACCAGGAACATGGTTTTCAAGACTAATTCTGAAAAAGGGTACTATTTTTTATTTTTTATTTAAAATTAGCAAATACAAAAGCCTAACCAGCAACTATTGGACCAATAATCTTACACCACACTTGCTTCCCTTCTATATACAAAACAAAAACCTAACCTAATGCTCTACAGTTACTCTCTGCTTTCTACCTTCCTCTTTAATGTCCTCTAAAATAAACATCAACTCTTCTACCTCTTTGTATATCTTCTGCCAAAATTCTTTCACCTTTAACAATTTTATCTTCCATTCTCTAAAGATTTAGTTGTCTCTCCTCTTTCCCAATAAGATAAATTGTGATTTAAGTTGCTTCTTATATTTGTAACTTCAACAATTCTTGTTTTCCCTCTATCAACCTACACGCTGAATTTTTTGTGTTGGAGATGAGTTCCTTTTAGCTAATTTAGAGTGAAGGACCTCACATCTGATATTTTTTTTTAGATCTGGATCCCACAGTGATAGAAATGACATTTCATCTCTTAAACCATTAGCAACTGGATTATGGTGAGGCTATCGAGTTAGAGCAGCCGAACCTTCTTCCGTCGGTAATGTTTCTTTAGAGGATTTACATCCTGGTATTACTCCTTGATATTTCTTTGGGATTTTATATGAGATTAAATAGTCTTCTAACATCTCTTGAGCCACTGTCTGTGCCATATATAGAAGATAAGTGCTTATTCTTCTTCACTTTCCTAGATTTGCTTAATATAGTGTTACTATCTTTACTTGAAAGTATCCATCTTTGCTCTGTAGAAAGTTCCTTATTGTTGTGAACTCTGCTGTTGTATTCCTTCCATATGTGATTAATTATGTAGCAAGTAGAACACAAGCCATATCTCTCTTCTCTGATTTAGTATTGAATTGCTTGTTGATTTGCTGTGTTTTTGATTCAGATCCATGCTGTTGTTAACATTAAGACCTAATTGTTCTTTTACTTGTATCCGTAGTTGTCTCGTATATTTGCGATGAAAAAATAAACGTTTGCATGATTCTATATCTTCTTGACATAGTAAAATTTTGTCACCTAATCTATGTTGAAATATTAAACTTGATTTGTTAATTTCAAGAAGTTTCTTATTATTAAAGTTTCTAGAATCTTCTTGTATTTAATAGAATTTGGATAGAGCTCTAGAATTTTATATTAGTTGCTAGAAATAAGAATTATATAATAGTTATGTTTCTAGAGTTGCCTGAAGAGTCATTTCTAGAGTCGTCAAATGAGTCATGTTTCTAGAGTATTCTATATCTAGAATGTTCTATGAGTCATATAAATAGAGGAGCTCTCCCCTTATTTTGTATTAATCAATCAAGCAAGAAATAAATAATCAATAAAGATAAGTTTTCTACAATAAAATAAAATAAAAAATACTCCCCTTTCTTATATTCTCTCTCTCTTTCTCCAAAAATATTCAACAAAGTGGTATCAGAGCGAGGATTTTTTAAAAGATAGAGATGGAGAATAATGGAGTTCCCCTACAAGTTCCAATACTTACTAAGAACAATTTTGATAATTGGAGTTTAAGGATGATGGCTCTCCTTGGAGCACACGACGTGTGGGAGATAGTTGCAAATGGCTATACTAAACATGACAATGAAGATGGTTTATCTCAAATTCAAAAAGATGGTTTGAGAAAATCAAGGACAAGGACAAGAAGGCTCTTTGTCTAATTTACCAAGCATTAGATAATGATACCTTTGAAAACAATTCTGTATCAAAGTCGGCCAAAAAAGCATGGGAGAAGCTTCGAACGTCTTACAAGGGAGCTGATCAAGTCAAAAGGGTACGTCTTCAAATTTTAAGAGGAGAGTTTGAAACTTTGCATATGAAAGAAGGTGAACTTGTTTCTGATTACTTCCCAAGAGTTCTAGTGATTAGTAACAATCTTAAAAGAAATGGTGAGAAGTTAGATGATGTAAAAAATATGGAGAAGATTCTTAGATCATTAGATCCAAAGTTCGAACATATTGTCGGCATCATTGAAGAAGAAAAAAACTTGGAGACCATGTCAATAGAGAAACTTCTAGGCTCATTGCAAGCTTATGAAGAAAAGAAAAGGAAGAAGGAAGAGACTATGGAGCAAGTCCTTAAGACACAGATTGATTCAAAAAAGGAAGAAAGTAATCGAAGCCAACAAAGATGGGGTGGTGGCCAAGAAAGAGGAAGAGTTCATGCATATGGATATGGACGAGTTTGGAGGCCCAACTATGAAAACAACAACAACAACAATAATAAAAGTGGAGAAAGCTCAACAAGAGGTCGTGAGAGAGGAAATTCAAGGCATGACAAGTCACGTGTTAAATGCTACAATTGTGAGAAATTTGGACATTATGCTTCTGTATGTAGAGCTTCAAAGCATAATGAAGTTAAAGAGAAGACCAATTACGTTAAAGAAAAAAGCCAAAAAGATGGTACTTTGCTGCTGGCTTAGAGGAAAAGAAAGAAGAGTTAATCTGCAAAGGATTATCGAAGATTGTCGAGAACGATTATGAATGGTCGAATGATTTGGAGAACATATTGGAAATGGACAAGAAAGCTTTTGCAAAATTATGATGGAATGATCATCGTGCTCATGTTGTAAAAAGTGAGAACGACGATGAAGTAGCTTATGATCATATACTTGGAGAAAGTTCTACAGAAGATTCATGGAATGTGTTGAAAAAAGCATACAGAAAGAATAATGCAAAAATAAAAGAAGAAGACAATCTGATTGATGAGAAAGAGAAAATAAAGAATAACGAGAAGGAGAAAGATGTAGAAAAATTGCTGAAATTTGAGGAGTTGTAGAAGGATAAATTAGAAGAAGAAGAAAAATGTATAGATGATGAAAAAGAAGAACATAAAGAAAATAAAGTAAGCGAAGATGACGTCAATCACGAAGGGTACGAAAGCAAACGAAGATGACATAAATCAAGGAAATGAAATTCAAGAGTTTGGAAGAGATTTGAAATATGAGCAAAAATATGAAGAGGTGAAAACGGAGAATGTTAAAAAAATAGAAATTGGATTGGTCAAAAACTGCAAGAGCGAAGTTATGAAAGAATGCAAAGGCAGAATATATGACTCATGCAAAATTTATGGCACTGAAACAAGGCAGATGCTGGAACGCTTAGTTTATGGATAATCCTATTGTAACGAAGAAGGACGATATGAAAGAGATAAAGCAAGAATTTGTGAACTTGTATTGAAGATCTTGACGTTTGGTAAGAAGGTCAATGCAATGATATCTCTATTCCTACCGAAGCACGTGAAATACAAAGATTACAAGTACTACATAGAGTCACAAATCAAGTTTAAAAGGGGGTGTTGAAATATTAAACTTGATTTGTTAATTTCTAGAAGTTTCTTATTATTAAAGTTTCTAGAATCTTCTTGTATTTAATAGAATTTGGAGAGAGTTCTAGAATTTTATATTAGTTGCTAGAAACAAGAACTATATAATAGTTATGTTTCTAGAGTTGCCTGAAGAGTCATTTCTAGAGTTGTCAAATGAGTCATATTTCTAGAGTATTCTATATCTAGAATGTTCTATTGAGTCATATAAATAGAGGAGCTCTCCCCTCATTTTGTATCAATCAATCAAGAAATAAATAAATCATCAATAAAGAAAAGTTTTCTACAATAAAATAAAATAAAATAACTCCTCTTTCTTATATTCTCTCCCTCTTTCTCCAAAAATATTCAACAATCTACCCCATTTATAAGTCTTTGCTTTAGTTGGTAACTTGTCATTAATAGTAAAAAAAGAACAGTAAGACATTTTAAGCCAATTAATTTTATCCCAAATTGTATCTGCCCATTCTACTTTAACATGTTTGCCTCTGATGTATTTCTAAGTTTTCTTGAAGGAAATTTTTTCATTTTTACTTTAAGTGATTCCTATTCATCTTGTTCAACACTCTGATCTATCATTAATTTTCTGATATTACTGCTGAATACTCTTGTTGCTTCATGTTTTTCTAGATGCCATTGATGATTTACAATTATAACTTCCAATTTAGCTTTAGCATTTCCTATTATAACCAAGTTGTTCCAATCTCATACATTTATTAATGAGTCATTATTAAACCAAGGATCAAATTAAAGACTTGTATTTGAGCCGTCTTTGAAGGTTCTTATTATTAATTTTTTCACTATATCCTTGTGCTTTAATATTTGCTTCATGGGATTTGATCGATTTTCTTTGACTATTGTACTCCATAAAGTTCCACCTTCAATGTATTTACTTGTAATCCATCTTGCCCATATTGATTTGCTACTAATAAGTCTCCAAACAAGCTTAAGATTACAAATAGTACGTATATCACTAAAGCTTCTATACCATGCCTCCTTCTTTTTTTGGCCTATACATTCTTTCCCAAGATAATTTATGATATCCTCCTCTCCATATAAAATAATAGCATAGTCTTTCTAGGTTATTTATTGTCCCAGCTGGAGTTTGATGAGTTTGCATCCAATATAGCATCATAGCATATATTAGTGTTTTCAGTAGCTCTACTCTCCCTGCTACTGATAGCAATTTACATGACCATGTATCCATTCTTTCTATAATTTTGTCTATGAGAAGGTTGCAATCATTTTCATTTATTTGATTTACAAACAATGGAATCCCAAGATATTTAACCGGCAGACTACCTTCTAATAAATGTAAGCTTTCCTTGACCTCATGTTTGTTGCTACAGTGCTTGTTGTAGTATATTTTGCTTTTGAATTCATTAATCTATAAACCTACAGACCTACTCAACATCTCAAAAATCTCTCTTGTAGCATTAGTATTATCTTTATTAGCCTTGATAAATAGCATAACATCATTTTCATATATGAGAAGAGTAATACTAGGTTTCACTCTGTTTATTGGGCTAATTTTTTTTGTTTCCTCCATTTCAATTAATATGGAAAAATATTATATTACTAGTGTAAAAAGGTAGGATGACAAAGGGTCTCCATACTTGATTCTCCTATTACTTTTTATAAAACCCAATGGCTGCCCTTGTATTATTGTTGAGAAAGTAGCAAAATTTTTACACTCATATACCAAATCATAATTTTTTTTTATCAAACCTAAACTCCATCATCATTTTTTATATAAAGTTTTCATTCACCTTATTATATGCTTTCTGCAAGTCAACATTAATACACATACTGTTTCCTAACTTATTATGAAAATTTCTTACCATTTCATGAGCCAACAAATAATTTTCATATATTAGCCTTCCTAGTACAAAAGCACTATGATATTCTGAAATAATATTTGGCAAAATCGTCTAACCTATTACTTAATGCTGTTGCAATTATATATGTATGTATGTATGTATGTATGTATGTGTGTGTATATATATATATAGTTGCGGTAAGAAATAGGCTTGAAATCGCTAATATTTGTTGGAGTTTTATTTTTTGATATCAAAGTTATAAAAGTGTATTAAAACTCTCAAATAACTTCCCACTCTCCAAAAATTCATTCGCAACATTTAATATCTCCCCTTTAAATTTATCCCAATGGGCTTTTATAAAATTTAGAATTAAATCCATCTAACCTAGGACTTTTAATATTACTTGAATTTAAAATTGTTTGTTTTTTTTCATTTTCATTCATTCTTTCCAATAGAATCTCACTTGCATTAGCATTAATCTTCTTCTTACATATTATTGAGGGATCTCAACATTGTTAGCATTCTTATTATATAGATCCCTATAATATTTAATTGCTTCTTTTGCAACTTTGCCGAATTCATTTATTGAGTTACCTTGATTGTCATATATGTTATCAGTGTTATTAATATGTCTTCTACTCAACATTTTAGCACAAAAGAATTTTGTAGCTTTATCTTCTAATGTCAATCAATCAATTTTAGCCTTTTGATTTAAATTTCTAACTTCTATCTATAACTCTTTCGACATGCTTATTTGATTGGAAAAAAAACTAGAAGCTATTTCTTCATTCCTTGGATTACTATCTAGTAGGTCATGCAATCTTTTCCCTTCTTTTTTAAGATGTTCTACAATGTCTTTTTATTTGGGATTCATTTTTTTCCAGTCTTTCAGTTTAGGTTTTGTATATTTTAAAAAATTACTAAACTGATATTGTTTTGTTCCCTAACTATGAAAATTTAAACAATCTTTCATAACATTCTTATACATTTCATTATATGTCCGTCCATTTACAAATCTGAAAGGGATTTTATAAGTTTTATTTTCTTTATGTTTCAAATTATTTGAATAGGAGTATGATCACTAGTATTTTGTTCTACTATAAAACATGAAAATTTTGAAAATTTGTGCATAAATTCTTTGTTATTTAAAACCCTGGCTAATTTACATTGAATGTTTCTAAATTCCTTGAATCTTCATGTAAATTTATTTCCAATAATTATGATCTTAATCAATCCAATTTGAAATAATCTTTTTTTAATTTTCTCTAATTTTTTAGATGGAATGGAATTTCCTCCATTTTTTCATTATAATTCATTACAGTATTGAAATCTCCAACAAAATCTATGGAATATTATTTTATTATTATTAATATCTTTTAATTTTATCCAACGTTTATCCCTTTCTGATTCTAAATTACTTGTATATATTGTTAACTAAATACTAAGACTACCATTATTACTCACAAAACAATTTGTGAATTGAAAATCATACGTGTAAGTCTATTATACCAAATATTTATATCCCAAAATAATAAAATTCTGCCTTCCCCCCGGTTGTGTTATTACTAATACAACCCCAATTATTAGGCAATATGGTACAAAAAAATTTCATTCCATTATCACTCAATTTATTTTCAATTAACACTGAAATAGTAACTTCATACTTTCTTACCATATCCATTACTTCTACTTGTTTATTTGGGGAACTCATCCCCATAATATTCCAAGCTATTATTGACATTATAATGAAATAAGTAAAGAGTTTCTAGTTCTCATACCTGCCCCTAAGCTTTTACCTCTTTTTTCGCATCCTATCCCTTTAGTTCTAAGATTTTTAGTAAAATCCTCCCATTCTGCATTATTTGAAATATACCTTCATTCAAAACATTCTGACTTTCTTATCATTCCTCTCCTTGTAGAATATACAAACTTAGTAGTCTAGTTGATGTGGCAAATCGGCTTCAATAAAATGTTTGCTGGTGTAATACATGGGTCGTTGGATCTTAGCTTTTTCCAACATTCTTCCCTTTTTCCTTTCTCTTAGATTCACGTAGTTCTGTGATATAACATTCTCTAGTGGCACTTTGATCTTCTTTGATCACCCCAACTTCGTTTTCTATAGGAATTTCATGGTAAGGCACCACGGGACTAAAGCAATTTTGAAATCCGCTGGTGCGGGTCGTTTTGAGAAGGCTATGTGGAAGTTTCGTCAATGATCATGAATGTTTGGATGAGGGTGACTCTTCGGTCGCCTTCTCCAAGTTTCACAGGCAAGTCAATTGTTTCGACTGGTTGTTTGGGTTCGTCGGTGAATCCTTGAATTTTGGTTTGGCATGTGGAAACGTCTTTCATGTTGATCTTCATATTGAAAGTAGCTATGCGGTAGGATCATATAATATGGAATAGTGGATGGTACAGGTAAATAACAATAAGCAATAAGTAAAGTAGACACCAAGATTTTATACTAGTTCGGACCTCTAGTCCTACGTCCAGTCCCTAAGCTTCACTTAGAAATTCTACTAACTAAAACCCTCTCTTAACCCGGAGGAATAGGTTTACAACTTGCTCGAACAAGCGAACGGGATTTCTTGCCTCAACTACTGAAGAGGACTTCAACTCAATTACTAAAAACAATTATTCGACTTGTTGTGTTCTTGTCAACACTAATGAGTCCAATGTAGTATAATATTCCTATAATCTTATCCTCGAGAGTATGCAATGTGTTTGTGAAGATTTTGGAAATGTGAATTGCTATGAATCAAATGAATGTTATAAACAAAGCAGAGATTCAAGCAATAGATTGGTGATTGCTTTGAAAACTTTTAGAGAATATAAAATATGTTCAAGAAAGTAGTGAGATTAAAGCATAAGAAAATTGGTAAATTGAAGATGTTAGAACCATGTATTTATATGTGTAGAAGAGATGCATTTGTTGGCTAGAGATGCAGACAAGAGATGCTTCCATTTCCATTGGAGAATGGTTGCAACTCTTCGGAGGAAGAAGGTGTCCTTTCAGAAAAAATTCGCAGGTTTAAATTCAGTCGACTGAGCAGGGATTTCAGTTGACTGGAAATGTAAAGTAAAATTTTTAGGAACAAATTCAGTCGACTGAGCAGGGTGTTTCAGTCGACTGGAGCTGTGCATGTTTGTGTATGTGTAACAGGTTCAGTCGACTGGGCATACATGTTCAGTCGACTGAACTTTTGATTTTTGCACGGTGAATTTTTATTCTAGAAAATGAATTTATAAAACGTGTTCTAGTGTATGTGCATGCCTCTTTAGGATAGATTTTAACAATAAATCTAAACTAAGACCTATATAGAAATAATACTTATGTTTATCCTTGGTCTTCATCGTTCCTCCTTTAGCTTTGCACATATCTCTTCCATTTTGTTGAAGCATATTGTCACTGATCAAAATATAGCGTATCAACATTCTCCGCCTTTTTGATTGATGACAATACTGAAACATGTAGAGATGTAATTATTTCCTCCCCTGAATATATGCACTTTCTTTCTTACAAAACAAGGTTAGTAACATAGATTTCTCCCCCTTTGTCATCGACAAAAAGGAAGTAATAATTGCAGAAGTATATTATCAAAACAATCACTGATATGCGTAAATATAGTTTCAAAAACTTAGAATGTAGCACAAATAAATGAAACATGGAAGGCTATTTATACAAGCCTTTTGAATAGTGTTTTTTTTTGAAATAGAAAATCAAACCATAAGAGAGTTATTCATCTTTATCCCAATCATACGAGCCTTCTCTCCCTCCCCCTGGTTCGCGAATAACGGGTCCATCTGTGGTTGGTCTATAAGCTCTTCCACCCTGACCACCGCCGTTCCCACTTGTGCTACTGCTTGGTTCTTCGGATGACGTCCATGTGAAAGTTGGTGCCGGACGCTTGCTACGGGAGGTTGAAGCAGTAGTGGAGCTCGTGCATGAGATGGCATCCTATAATTTATTGAAAAACCCTTTAATTTTATCAAGTTTGTGGTCTACCTTCTTTAGGCGATTATCAAGAATTTGTTGATTTCTTGATAAAATTCCTAACGATTGATTGGTAGTCAAACTTGGTTCAATGATATGAATTTCATCATCTTGGTCGAAAGGTTCTTCATGTAGAGCTTGAGGAGGTTGCTGCGGTTCTTGATGTCTAGCTTCCCATTCGGCAAGAGATATGATGCGAGGAGGTCTAGCCGGGAGTTGCATAAGGCTTATAGTCCGTTGGTTAATTTGATGAACAATAGTATTTTCGGACTCCGGTAATGGCGTATCAACGTTGAGGAGAAGTCGCATGATATACTCTCCAAAATATATCGTTCGCATTTTGCCATTATTGAAAGTAAGAAATTCATAAAGAATTAGTTGGACCCAATTGACTTGAATATTGCCCCAAATAGCATATAGTGCTCTATAATTGTTTGGGTATACCATTTCATATGAGCCCGTTCGAGGAGTGATTGTCCGCATAAGAGCTTTGTAGAGAAGTCTTGCTCTTTGTTGTAAGGAAGTTGACTTAATATCCCGGATGTTGATGTTATCATTCAAAAATTGATGATTTATGTTGTCTCGGATATGTGGATTAAATTCTATTTCTTCAAGCTTCCTTCCCATATTAGGAGATCCTAAGATGTGTGCAATTCGGTCTAGGGAGAACCATACCTTTTTGCCGCATACCATACTCCAAACACTATCGTTTGGATTTCTTGGAGTTTGGTGTCCAAGGTTAAGATTTGCATAGAACAATTTGTCCATAATGTGATTGATTGCATGGTCATTTCGTTTTATGTCTAAGAGAGAAGTTAAACTTGCTTTATCCATCAAGGCTTGTATGTTGTACGTTTAGAGACTTTGAAAATCAACGAAGGAGTGCTCAAAGATCCGAGAATTCTTCATTTTATTCCACCGTGTGACCGCCACTCCATCATAAAGCCATTGAGAAATTTGAGCATCAATTGGCTCGGAGGAGGTTGAAGCAGAAGCCCTTGATCTATTTGGAGCCATTGTTGTGAGTGTGTTGAGAGTAATTTGACAAAAAGGAGGATTGGGGGCTAGGGTTTTGAAGCATAATGGGGAAGAAGTTGCTTTTGGAATGGTAAAAGTGAAGAGTGAAGGTAGAAATTGGTGATAAAAAAGGAAAAAAGTAGCTTGGGAATTGGCGTTCAATCGACTGAAAATTCTGTTCAGTCGACTGAATTGAAGGCAAAAAAATTTCTGTGTTAAATTTAGTCGACTAAACAGTGTTTTTAGTCGACTGAACTGTTGAATGAAAGTTTCTGTGGTAATTTTAGTCGACTGCGCAAAGGGAGTCAGTCGACTGAACTATTGCATAATTGTTTTCTGCCTTAGATTCAGTCGACTGAGCAGTAATGTTCAGTCGACTGAACCTTGTATTTTTGATGTTCTTCTTAAATTTTCAAAGCCAAATTTTATTGAAAGAAATGTTTACAATTGTATAGATATATTATAATATAACAACATGATTTGACCTTAAAGATAATCATTTCTTTGGAGATGGACTATTTTTCTTTTGCGTTTTATTTCCTTCATTCGCCATATAGTTTTTGTCCCATGAATTTGGACTATATTGAGGAGTTTTTGGCGACATCCAAGGATTCACGGGATCGACTGGTGTATAGTATGACGAAAATGGATCATACGAACTAACTGGTCGAGGTAGGTGCTCAGTCACATCGTTTTTCTTCGAGCTATAAAATTGTAAACCGATTTGCTCAAGAAAGCTTAATCGTCCAGCCGTTACTTTTTGTTCAAAATATAATTCTCGTTGAAGATCAATTTGTTGTTGTTGAAAGTGATGAATCTCATCAATCTTTCTTTTCGTATCAGGTGAGATAAAAAGTCCACGTTTTGCCTTCTTCGATTCCGGTGTGTAGCCAGTTCGATAGTTTTCCCATTTATAAACCGGTTCATGCTTTGGTGTTGGCGTAGGAAGTTTTGGTGATGTAGGTGAGTTATCGACTGAGGAGGTGACGTTGATTGGAGAGTATGAGTTATTGGAAGACATTTTTGTAGAGAATTTTCAAACATTTTAATTTTTGAAAATAACATATGTATAAACGTATATATATAGTATAAAAATGCTAAGAAAAATATGGTGGTAAATTAATAAGGTTTTAGAACCAATCATTGTTTCATTGGTTTTAAAAATTGGTTAGAAATGGATGGATTAGAGACATCGTTTAATATATTACGTATTATGTAGCTGAATTCAAACATAAACATCGAATAATTTTGTTTTTGTTATTCAGTCGACTGGGCAGAGTTGTTTAGTCGACTGAGTTTTATAATTTTTATAATATTTGCTATAAAACGTCTTTAAAAGAAATTATTCCTAACTCTCGTCGTAATTTTATAAATGAGTTTTCTAATAAAGGTTTAGTAAATATATCGGCAATCTGATTTTCGGTGGAAATATGTTCTAAATTTATGATTCCTTTTTCGATATTGTCACGTAGAAAATGGTGACGAATATCAATATGTTTTGTACGAGAATGATTTACCGAATTTTTAGATAAATTTATTATACTTGTATTATCATAATATATTGTAGAATTTGTTAAATTTATATTAAAATCTTTAAGTGTTTGTTGCATATAGATGACTTGAGTACATGTTAAGGCGGCTGATATATATTCCACTTCACACGTGGAAAGCGAAACACGATTTTGTTTCTTACTAAACCAAGATACAAGTGATTTTCCAATGAAATGGCACGTACCACTTGTACTTTTTTTATCTGTTCGAGATCCACCAAAATCAGCATCACTAAATGATACTAACTCGAATGGACACTCTTTTGGATAGAATATACCAAAATCTTTAGTATTGTTAAGATATCGCATAATTTGTTTTACAGCTCTTAAATGTGATTCTTTAGGGTTAGATTGAAAACGTGCACATAAACATATACTCATCATTATGTCTGGTCTACTTGCGGTTAAGTAAAGTAAGGAGCCTATCATACTTCTAAATAATTTTTGGTCTACACTTTTGCCATTTTCATCTCGATCGAGATGAGTAGTGGTACTCATAGGAGTAGGTTTAGCAGAAGTGTTTTCCATTCCGAAACGTTTAATTAGATTAGCACAATATTTTTCTTAGTTTATGAAAATTCCATTTGTTAATTGTTTAATTTGAAGTCCAAGAAAATAGGATAATTCTCTTATATGAGACATTTCAAACTCCTTAGTCATTATATTTGAAAATTCTTTACATAAGTTTTCATTTGTTGAACCAAATATAATATCATCTACATATATTTGAATTATTGGAATATCTTTAGTAGTATTTTTAATGAAAAGAGTTTGATCTACTTTTCCAATTTGAAATCCCGAATTTAGTAAATAACTTTTAAGTCTTTCATACCAAGCACGAGGTGCTTGTTTAAGACCATATACTGCTTTCTTTAATCTATATACATGATCCAGATATTTTTCTTGTATAAATAAAGGAGGTTGTTCTACGTATACATTTTCTTTTACAAAACCATTTAAAAATGCACTTTTAACATCCATTTGATAAAGTTTAAAATTGTGAAAACATGCGAAGGCTAATCGAATACGTATTGCTTCAAGTCTTGCAACTGGAGCAAAAGTTTCTTCAAAATCATTACCTTCTTTTTGATTATACCTTTGCGCTACTAGTCTAGCTTTATTCCTAGTTATATTACCTTGATCGTCTACTTTATTTTTGTAAACCTATTTTTTTCCTATAACTGATTGATTATTCGGACGGGCAACTAACTCCCAAACATTGTTACATTCAAATTGATTTAATTCTTCTTGCATAGCAACAATCCAGTAATCGTCTATTGATGCTTCTTTAGGATTTTTAGATTCTATTGTTGGAATAAAAGCAACATGTCCCATTTGATTTAGTTGACTTCTTGTCTTAACTTGAGAATTCATTTCACCTATTATATTTTGCGCTGGGTGATCTCGTAATATTCTTAGTGGAGATCTTAGTTCATTATCACAATTTTCAAGGTTTGTATTTTTTATATTTATAAATTCTTCATCATCTTTTATACTCAAATTTTTATTAAAATTTTCATCAAAAGATATATGTAAAGTTTCTTCAATTATGTTTGTTCGTTTATTAAATACTCGATATGCTTTACTTCGTTCTGAGTATCCTACGAAAATTCCTTCGTCAGCTTTTGGATCGAATTTTCCTAGTTGATCTTTTGTATTTAAAATAAAACATTTTGATCCCAATACTTTAAAATAAGATATATTTGGCTTTTTGTTATTAAATAGTTCATATGAAGTATTTTTAGTTAATGATCTAATTGATATACGATTTAATACATAACATGCAGTAGCTACGGCTTCTGTCCAAAAATGTTTTGGTAGAAAACTTCCATTTAATAATGTTCTTGCACATTCTTGTAATGTTCTATTCTTTCTTTCTACAACTCCATTTTGTTGAGGAGTTCTAGGAAATGAAAAATTATGATTTATTCCTTTCTTTTTACAAAAATATTCAAAAGCTTCATTTTCGAATTCGCCTCCATGATCGCTTCATGTATTTTTAATCTTCAAATCTTTCGTGTTTTGATTTCTTTTGAAAAATGTTTTAAAATGCTCAAAAGTATAACTTTTATTTTTCATAAAAATAGTCCATGTATATCATCTTGAGAAATCATCAACTATTACAAACACATATCGATTATGATTAATGGATTGAACTTGTGTTGGTACAAATAAATCCATATGCAGTAATTCTAGTTGTTGTAAGGTCGAAATATTTTTCATAGATTTGAAATATGACTTTGTTAATTTTCCTTTTTGACAATCACCACAAAGATTTTTTATTTTAATGTTTATTTTAGGTAAACCTCTTACTAATTCATTTTTAGAAAGTTTTCTAATAGTTTTAAAATTAATATGACAAAATCTTTTGTGCCATAGCCAAGGATCATTATCTTTGGCTAGTAAAAACATACTTGTATTATGATTAATTTTCATATTTAGAACGTAAATATTCCTATCTCTATTTCCCTCAAAAACAAGATTTTGGTTTTGATAAAAAATACTACATTTATTTTCCAAAAAAGTTATTTTAAAACCTTTGCCACAAAGTTGACTTATGCTAAGTAAATTATGTTTTAGATTTTCAACTAATGAAACATTTGTAATAAAAGGTAAATTTGATGTGCCATAATTGCTCACATCTCCTTTGCCAATGATATAACCTTTTGAATTGTCTCCGAAGGTAACCAAGCCACCATTAAAGTATGTGATGTTTGTAAGCATATCTTTGTCTCCGGTCATGTGTTTTGAGCAACCACTGTCTAGTATCCATTTCTTCTTTTTGAGTGGGACTTGAAAATAAATACGAAATTATTGGTACGCACCTTTTTAATAGGGTCCTAAAAGTTAGAGTTCAGGAAACCTAACCCAATTCGGTTCATTATCCTTTTTATAAATATAGTTTTTATTATTATGAACACTATCCATAAATGTTTTAATATATTTATTCCTAATTAAAATATTGTTAGTCTTTGGAACCCAAATTTTTATTATCTTAGTTTCTACTTTTGTTTTAATAGGTTCTCTTGATAACATTTGTTGTTTTGAATCAATATTCTTCTTAAAATTTGTATTTTTCTTTTTAGGAATTTTTGACTTCTTTTTATATCCTAATCCATGTTTGTTTGAAGAGGATTGAATTTTTTTAAAAATCTTAGATAAATTTTCTCTTCCTTTGCTAAAGTTAGAAACATTTTTAGTGATGTTATCTAATCTAGTTTGAAGACTATTATTTTCTAACTCAACTTGTCTAATCTTAGTTTTTAACTCATGATTTTCAGAAACAATTATATCATTCTTTTTCTTTTGAGTTTCAATTTCTTGACTTAAAAGTAATAATTGAGTTTCTGAATTTGAATGAGATTCTTGAACTTTTTTAAGTTCTTCTTCTAGAATTTTCTTTTCATCTTTTAACATATCCCTTTGTAATTTAGCTTTGTTTTGATTTTCACGAGTTTCCTTGAGTTTCTCTTTAAGACATTTTATTGTGCTATAAAGTTTAGTATTTACTTCAATTAAATCATCGAAAGTTAAATTACTAACCTTAGATTCTTGAGCCATAAAGCATACATTAGCCTGTTCATTGTCGCTATCATTTTTACTTTCAGATGAAGAAGAATCTGAATCATCCCATGTTACAGAGAATGCCTTCTTTTTGAATTTCTCTCTCTTATTTTTATTACTGAGAGCTTTGTGATTCTCCTTCTTTTGCTCTGGACAATCCTTGTACATGTGACCTTTCTTGTGACAGTTGAAACATTCTATATTCTAGGATGTAGGTTTGTTCAAGAAATTCTTATTGAATCCGTTTTTATTTCTTTTTCTATATCTTAAGAATTTCTTGAAATTTTTGGCAATAAATGCTAAATCCTCATCTTCAGACTCTGATTCTTTCTTTTCCGCATGAAAAGCTACATTCTTTCTTTCTTGAGCTTGATCTTTCTTAGCTTGCATATTTACTTCATACGACATAAGATTTTCAATTAATTCCTCTGATTTCATTGTAGATAGATCATTTGCTTCCTCAATTGCTAGTACTTTTCTCTCCCATTCATCAGTGAGTGAATTTAGAACTTTAGACACAATGTCAAAGTCCATGTATTTTTCTCCTAGTCCTATTAAGGCATGATGAATGTCTTGAAATCTCGAGTATATGTCATTGATGGATTCACTTTGTCGCATCCTAAAGTTTTGGAATTGGTTCTTCAACATGGATATCTTTGTTTGTTTGACCTTGTTTGTGCCTTCATGTATGACTCTAAGTGTTTCCCATATCTGATATGCAGTAGTACATATGCTAACATGGTTGAATTCATTTCTATCCAGGGCGCAAAATAGCATATTCATAGCTTTGGCATTTGCACTAGCTTCATTCTTCTGAGTTTGTGTCCATGTAGGATAATCGGTCGCGGGTACAACGAACTCTGCTTGAGTGGCATTCTAGGCTTCGAAACTTGTTGCTTGCATATAAATCCTCGTCCTTGTAGCCCAAAAGTTATAGTTTATTCCATTGAATAGGGGGGTCTTTGGGTAGATTGTCCTTCCGCAAATGTAAAACTATAGGCAGATGTTGTGCTTGTACTTGCATTATTTTTCATATTATCAATATGTCTAATAATGGTGTTATGGTTATAGGACGGCCTTTCTCTGATGCCAATTGAAAGAAGCTATGCGGTAGGATCGTATAATATGGAATAGTGGATGGTATAGGTAAAGAACAATAAGCAATAAGTAAAGTAGACACCAGGATTTTATACTGGTTCGGACCTCTAGTCCTACGTCCAGTCCCTAAGCTTCACTTAGGAATTCTACTAACTAAAACCCTCTCTTAACCCGGAGGAATAGATTTACAACTTACCCGAACAACCGAACGAGATTTCTTGCCTCAACTACTGAAGAGGACTTCAACTCAATTACTAAAAATAATTATTCGACTTGTTGTGTTCTTGTCAACACTAATGAGTCCATTGTAGTATAATATTCCTATAATCTTATCCTCGAGAGTATCCAATGTGTTTGTGAAGATTTAGGAAATGTGAATTGCTATGAATCAAACGAATGTTATAAACAAAGCAGAGATTCAAGCAATAGATTGGTGATTTATTTGAAAACTTTTAGAGAATATAAAATATGTTCAAGAAAGTAGTGAGATTAAAGCATAAGAAAATTGGTAAATTGAAGATGTTAGAACCATGTATTTATATGTGTAGAAGAGATGCATTTGTTGGCTAGAGATGCAGACAAGAGATGCTTCCATTTCCATTGGAGAATGGTTGCAACTCTTGGGAGGAAGAATGTGTCCTTTCAGAAAAAAATTCGTAGGTTTAAATTCAGTCGACTGTGCAGGGATTTCAGTCGACTGGAAATGTAAAGTAAAATTTTTAGGAACAAATTCAGTCGACTGAGCAAGTGTTTCAGTCGACTGGAGCTGTGCATGTTTGTGTATGCGTAATAGGTTCAGTCGACTGGGCATACATGTTCAGTCGACTGAACTTTTAATTTTTACACAGTGAATTTTTATTCTAGAAAATGAAGTTTATAAAATGTGTTCTAGTGTTTGTGCATGCCTCTTGAGGATAGACTTTAACAATAAATCTAAACTAAGACCTATATAGAAATCATACTTATGTTTATCCTTGGTCTTCATCGTTCTTCTGTTAGCTTTGCACATATCTCTTCCTTTTTGTTGAAGCACATTGTAATTGATCAAAATATAGCGTATCAACACATGTGATCAAAGGTGCATTTGAAGAGGATATTCGCAGAACATCAATTGCCTACCAATACTCTTCGAACCACAGCGGGTCCAATTCCTACTGTCACGACGATGGGATCGAGAGTTGGAGCTTCCACTCCCTTAGTGTCTCGATTTTTGAATATTATGTCGTTGTTCGAGGTTCTCTACTGCTTAGCGAGGGATCCATCTTCGATTGCAAGGCATGCATCTTTCAAAGTGTACTTCATTGAGCTTGCATACCACTTTATTTCTCACCATCTCTTCTACATGTGATAGGGTCCTCCAAATATTCCTTCAATGATGAGTTTTTGGTTGGAACATCTAGATCCCTCTTCGTTGGTTCCAGTTTGGTTTCCTTGATCCCTAGGTGCTTGTGGGGCCGCGGGCTAGTCAGGACTTTGCGAATTTCTTACATATTGCTGAAGCTTGTTTTCCCGGATTAGCTCCTCAATCAAGTTCTTTAGGTGATGACACTCGTTGGTGTTGTGGCCATGCGCTTCGTGAAAATGGTAGTACTTCTACAATACTTTCATTGTTAAATTGCTTCCTTTTTAAGGGGTTTCTTATACTCCTCTATCCCCTGAGTTGCGAGATAGATGTTTTTCGGAGTATCATTGAGTGGGGTGTAATCCTCGAGCCTGAAGAATTTAAGTTGTTTATTGTTGTCATTTTGTTTGTTGGAATTCTAACTTTTCCTTTTCTATTGTTCATCTTTTCCCGCACTTCATTCAGGTGTCCCGGAGGCTCATATCATGGTTCATCACCATGCCATTTCGGCCAACACTCATTGATTATAAGTTAGTAGATTTCCTTTCTAATCTTGCGCCTCTTCTAATCTCAAGCATTGACTCGCCTTACAGTTGAAATCTTTCCTAGTGGTAGGTTGTTTCATTTTGATTCATTTTTCGAACTCAATTTTGGGGTGGATGGTGCAGACCAAGGCGGTAAAAACCATATTCTCATTCGGATTATTTACTTCTGTCACCACGGTGTTGAAACGATTCATGAAAGACTTTATAGATTCATTTTGTCCTTGGAATTGATCGGTCATGGACATCACATCTTTAGGCTGCGTCGTGTGAAGTCCTAACTGATCAAGGAATCTCGTTGCTAGTTGATCGAAAGTAGAGATGGATCTTGGAGAAACCTAGTGAACCACATGGAATTAATTCCCTCTATAAAAATCGGGAAACATCTACATCAAACGACGTCTGAAGCATTCACTTCGTCCTTGTACTAACAGTACTTGTATAGATTATATTTTGGGTCTCTCGTTCCCTCAGAGGATGGAATAGTTGGCATAGTGAATTTTTCTAGGTTCGCTTATTCAAAATCTCATCAGTGAAAGGAGTCTGACTTGGAGCGGATCACCATTCATCTTCCCTTCTATTCTTACTCTCATCTATCAGCCGCTTGACCATGTCCGGAGATATGCCTTAGACATCCGATGATCCGGGGGTCAGCTGTTAGTAACTAAATCAAGTGTTTGACTTTGCAAACGATCTTGGTGAGTGAGCTGAAGCCTAGGCTCTCCTGTCTTTCGAAGTGTCACTCCCGTGGGATTCCGTTGGCTTGCAATTGGCCTGAATGGGGTAGTTTGGATATCCCCAGCATTATCGAATACATTGGCATTTCCTTCTAACGTGCCGTCGTTAAATTTCTCTCCATCTTTCGAATTGGAGAGGAATATAACTATATCTTCTTGTAGGTTCTTCGCACCTAGATTTAAGTTTGTAGCTGGTTATCTCGTGGTCGGTAGAGTACTTTTGTTTCCTTCTACGTTGATTCCCATAGTTCCAGCTATAACTCCTTTCTACTATTGCTTTCCGTTCCTTCTGTTTAGGCCAGAAATGGAAGAATTTTCTTTTTCTGCGACAACCACGGGTTCTGCCATGGTTCTTGGAGCAGGATGTGATTGTACGGTCAAGAGGGCATTAAGTTTGGCCATAAGAGCACTCTGACTGCTTTCCATTTTCTTATTGATTTCGTCAACCATTTTATTCAATTCATCTCTAGCTACAATTTCGCGTTGATTAGAGGACCCTGGCACCTGATCTCCCACGTTAATGCCATTTACTTCGATTTATTGATGATTCATCTCTTCTCCGGCAACTACCGCCCCTATGGATCTTCTAGAAGAAGATTTTTTTCTTCCCGGAGCCATTGATTCTTAGCTGTAGATCTTTTGGACAGAAATTAAGGATCTAACTTCAGGATCTATCTCATCTAAAGTAGATACCTAGATCTTTGCCTAAGTTGGGCTCTCAGTGAAAGCATCAAAGTGTTAACCCAAAAAATGGATCAACGCCCTTAATTAAGTATGAATGCACCAGCCTTGTT
This sequence comes from Allium cepa, assembly GCA_030765085.1. NCBI lineage: Eukaryota > Viridiplantae > Streptophyta > Magnoliopsida > Asparagales > Amaryllidaceae > Allium > Allium cepa. The sequence continues at coordinate 116,833,060 of CM060943.1, forward strand.
TACCAAGACCAATAAAACAGAAAAGGTAATAGTAAATCGTAGAAAAGTGTAACGACCCGAAAATTTCGATCCCGAAATTTCCAGATAGTTAGTGAAAAGAAGAAAGAGAAAGAAGAAAGAGATAGAAGAAGAAAGAAAAGAAACACACAATCTCACATTCGCAGCGGATAAAATATAATATCACATAAATAATAGTTTTACAAAGAAGAACTGTATCAATTCACTTATACATTTATACATCAGAGTTACAACAATTTCACAACACTGGACAGTTTTAAACAACATGTCCTAGATAAATAACAATAATATACACGGGAGGAAACACTCTATACAACTCTGCCATCCAGCTCGTCTCCTGAGCTCCAGAACGTCCTTACCTGAAAATCTATAATGGTCGGTCTGACCCGAGCATTACATCAAAGTAACACCCGGGTCAGGCTGGAGACCAGCGTGAGTAAACCCATCTAACATGGAATACAAAAGCATACGACTTATATAAACCCAGGGTAACTTATATCAATTTACAACTCCACAAGTGGTTATAGACATTACTGATACCATACATCAATATCTAAGTACCAAATCTTAGATTAACGGTCAAATTCACTTAATTCATTCCATACTAGTCTATTGATTTCACATATCAGTTTATAAAGAATTGAAGTGATTTCGGGTATTTACTAATACCCGACCCCGGTCTTCTCGAAACCAATGTCATCTTATTAAAAATTATCCAATTAAATACAATTCAACTTTAATTACCAGATAACATTTTTACACATCAACTCATAATTGATAGATAATCACATTATCACCATCCATCCAACATATCCTATCACAAAGAAATCAACTCGTCTTCATTCAATCATTAATAAGCAAGATTTATCTTTTCATTAATCACATTATTAATGATTCTCAAATTACTTTCACTAGTTAATTATTAAATTTCATTTCATAATTAACCTTTAACTTAATTACATTAATAAATCAATCTTGATTATCACAATCAGAGACTAAATTTTCTAAAATACTCCATCAATTAAACCAATTCCTTGATTAATTATATTAATTAATCGTTTAATTATACCGAGCAATTATCACTTAATTTCTTATACCAAGTAATTATCCTTTAATTAGTTCCCATCAAGTAATTTCTTTTTTATTAATTACATCCAGTAATTGTCCATTAATTACTTTACTAAATAATTACACCTCATTAATTACCTTAAGTAATTATACTTAACCCAACATCAAGTGATTACCTTTGATTAATTAATTTTAATTAATTAACTAAAATTAACCATATCAACTAAATTAATTCCACTGAGTAATTAATTTCTTAATTACTTCTATTAAGTATTTTCCATTAAATAAATCTTATTTGGTAATTATCCATTAACTTCCCTCAAAATTACTAATTAATTTCACTAAGCAATTAATCTTCAATCAATTAACCATTCTCTAAATTGGTTATACTTAATCATGTTAATACATCAATCCTAAAAAAATTCATTACACCAATTACTAAATCTTTATGCATTATTTTAATAGTTAAATTAATTATTTAATTAACTGATTTCATAAATCAATTTAACCATCCCCTAATATTATATAATTATTACTCTATTGAATTTCATCATTTAATTTACTTTTGAAAACAAATAGGATTTAACCCATATAAATTACCGAATTTCAATATTTTGAAAACATTTTGAACATTTAATAAGCTAAAACACAAGTTCATCCCAACTCCCACATACCCGAGTCTACAGATGAAACACTCGTGTATAATCTCAAGTCAAACATCGAGTTCCCTTCTTCCCATTATTTTTTAACCTGATTTAATTTTAGTTAAGGTCTACAGGCTAATACCCCCAAACAACTCAAGAAACAAACTCGAGTTTCCATCCCAAATACTCGATCACGGCTTCGAGCAAATCTCACGAGCCAAAAACCTCTGACACCCAAGCGACTCCGTGCACATGCACATCCACCGTGGGTTCCTCCGACCAACGTCATGGCCTCCATCATGTCACTCTCCATCACTACAACACAAAACGAACACTCAAACGCTCGCTCGCACCTCGAATAGATATCGAGCATTCTGATGGACCTGAACCCATAACTTCACCAGAAAACCCCCTCAATCATCACGATTCTGATCATCGATCACTGCGCAACTTCGGCTACACCTTCGTGACGCTACCACGCAGCTATCCCTTAATTTTCATGCAACTCGATGCATCCCTCAATTTACAGTCACTCCATTTCCAGTCACGACCCAAAAACAATATTAAACCCTAAATTTCACAAATTCAAATCCTCTGATGATCGATTACTTCCTTCCCTATTTTTTTTTTGAGTTCACCCTTCAATACATAAGTCTCTAACCCAAGCCACGTCCTTTGGAATCCACCCCCTTTGGAATCCACCCAGTCAACCGTACTTGCCCCAAAAACTACTTTCAGGTCATCACCGAAATATTCCACCATTACCCATCTAAAATTCAAATGTTTAGTTCTAAAAATCAAGTCTTCCATTGGGGATTCAGATTATATAGTTAAGTTTATAAATTAAGATCATTGAAATTTAACATAAATTGATGATCCACTGTATTTTTATTTTCTTCCAGCAAATGTTTTATTTTTAAAACTTAAAAACATTTGCAAATTTTTAGTTTAAACTTAAACAAACATATTTTGTATAAGAATCATAGTTCAACAGTGATAATATCAAAGAAAATGAATTTTTCTTTCTTCATTCTGTACTCTGCACACATTTTTATTCAAAACAGAGCTGCATTTTGATAATTCATTCACATGCAAGCAGATTTAAAATATATAAACTTAGTTCATCAACATGCAGACAAATTTATCATCAAGCATCTAGTTATGCAACCAAATTTTAGTGAAAACCAGTTGTATTTACTCACCTGTTCAAGAAGATAATAAAGAAACTCTTGTTTTTTTAAAATCTGGAATTGAAACTGCATCTTCTCTCCTTTATCGAGTTGAAAATTTAAAGCTCTTGAAACTGGAAATAATTCTGTTACTTTGATTTTCCAAGTTTAGTAAACTTGTATGCATGCTTCCAGATTAAAAAGAAATGCAGCCTAATCATCTCAGGTTGAAGATAATGGATGCAGGCTTTGCATGTAGAAGATAATTCTAGGTTTTGCTTTGCTTTATAGTTTTGAAAAGATTACAAGCTTCTGAGAAATACTTACAGGTTTTTGGTTTTTATCTTTACAGGGTATTTAATTTATTTTGGGTTTGAGGAGGAACTCTTAAATTTTGCTTAAACTGTTTTAAATTTTTAGTTTACTCATAATATCTCCATTCACATAATCATGTACTCATGTTTATAACAACATGCACACATAGATCCAACCATACATCACAATGTTAATTCTAACATTTATCACATACAAATAAGTTAAACTATTTTAAACTTAGCTTACTCACCTTACTACCAAGATAGAGAACAACCCTTGAATCTATAATTTGAAAAAACTTTAGTCTGCTGTTGATGCTTTGCTGGTGTAACTTGATCCTTATGCATGTTATTGAATACTCCTTAGAAATGCAGGTGAACTTGCAGATTGAAGTTGGTGTTGTAGTTCTTAATTTCAGATTTTGATTTTGTTTTCCAGATTTGCAATTTGAATGTACATTTGGTTTTCATTATCAGTTTTGAGAATATTTCTTGGTTTGGGTTTTAAGAGAAGATGAGAGAAAATGTTTAGAAAAGAACCTGAAAATAAAAAGCCAGGTTCTCTATATTTTTTTTTATTATTACATTTAAAAGAACACACACTTGCCACTTGTAAATTTGTATGGCAAGTATGAGTTACAATTGTCAATTACATGTATTATCAACTTACAAATGTTCAATCTTCTTATGTTATTGATTACTTATATTTATTTATGTATTTATGTTTTCATATTTATTATGTTTTGAACATAACTATGTTTATTTCAAGTAAAATGAAAGTGTATTCAACCTTTTATTAAATTCTCTTTAAAGCCTTTTATTTATCTATTTCCTTTTTTTTGTATTAATATGAACTCTAAAAGAAAAGAGCAAACTTTATAATAAAATCATATACATACATTTTTATATCCAATTTGTTTAAAAATATTTATTCTTCGGATATCCAATTCAAATTTAATTTAAAATTATCTTAAACATACCCATATTCAATTTGTTGGAAAATAAAGAAAATTTGTCAAATTTTAAGTAATATATTAAGAGATCATCTCATTTATTTGTTTTAGTTTGCAAATTATTATTTTAATAAAATCAAATCCTGCTAATTATCAATTAATAGATGACAAAAATTTAGGACTATCACATTCCTCCCTCCTTTAAATCTTTTCGTCCTCGAAAAGGAATGAAACCAGAATTTATTAAATATTTAAAACCAGTTAAAATATTATTTGATCATTTTTAAAACACCTTTAAAAATCTATATATTGTATTATCAAAGTAGTTTTATAAAATTATCATTCTATAACTCGATGTTTCAACAAGTCCGTCTTCATTCTCACAGAATTTCGGTCATACGTTGACCAGGCGTAGGACTGAAAATCTATAAGTACTTAGCAGACCCATTTCTAACACCCAGTGAAAATATTTGAAAAATAATTTTATTGAAAATATAGAAAATAGTTTTTGAAAATAGAGGATATATCTTTGGTGAGAATGCTCTGGAAATCATCACCCCCATCCATGGTCACAGTTACATTCCAGGGTTACGTTGCCGTCGCAGCAAAAGTCCATGTAACTGCAGGCTCTCCGCGGCCTCTCGATTACGCTATGGAACCCACACAACAGATCACAATTACACTCAGGGTTACGTTGCCGTCGCAGCAAAAGTCCATGTAACTACAGGCTCTCAGCGGCCTCTGATTTTCGCTATCGAAATGAAACATCTCCACTCCTACATAGGTCGTAGTCTGCCGATATAAAATCAAACGCAGACTATTGGCTCTCAGCAGCACACACGACTTTCACTATGTTATACCATAGGTCGCAGTTACATCCTGGGTTACGTTGCCATCGCAGCAAAAGTCCATGTAACTGTTGGCTCTCAGCGGCACACACGACTTTCGCTATGGTATATTCTACTCATAATCCCCAGGAACTAGTTTCGTCCGGACTCCTCACAGGATCAACTTTAGAACCCCTCCTTGGGGCTCAAGGCAGTACCACCCAATGGTACTCTTGAGAAGTTCATTTCAAGGGAGCTCCTTTTTCCCCAGAGCCATTATCAAAACACTTTATACCATACATATAGTATCTTTCAAATCATACACCTAGTATGATCTCATTCAAAGTTCCTTTACACAAAATCGATTATCCAAAAATTGATAATTCTCAAACTAGGCTTTCCAAATTCAATATTGATTTTACCCAAAAATCAAAAGCCTTTCCAAAACCAAAGGTTCCCAAAACCTTTTCCAAAATCCTCATACGATCCTTTATATATAGAGATATATATAAAATCCTTGATAAAAATCTTTGGATCATTATAAACTTGTATAAAAATCCTTTTATACTTCAAACACTTTCAAAACAAATCCTTTCTCTTTTGGCAAAAGATTCATCAAGGGAAGTTTTATCTTATAAAACAAAGATATATACTTTGTTTACTCAAAATCAGAAATTCAAATTTGATTACTCCTTACAAAACCACTTACCATATCACTTACTTCCATAGACAAAATTTCAACCATAGAAATATCTAATTTCTATTTTATTTCCTCATATATTTCACAAAATATATTTTCACTTCAAAACCATTTCAAATTTCTTATCCACGAACTTTAATATCAATTTCATTCCAATCTGTATGATGTACACATATCATTCGTACGCTATACCAATCCGATCGCTCACTCGATCACACAATTTCACTTCCGAACTAGTATTGTCCACCCGACTTCCTAGTGCGGACACAGATCTGTTTCTTGATCAGAAACCGTTATTCTCCTTGCATAGTCATAACTATGATAGAGAATATTCAGAATCAATCAACAATCCATATCCAGGTTCGCCTTCAAAAATCAAGTGGAAAATTCCAACTCGGATCGATATAACTATCTCGAAATTGTGTGCTCGAATCCGGATCAAATCATTATCCGAATAGAATAACATACGTACACCCTACATATTTATCCTTATTGGTTATCAGCCAAATCAATTCCATTTCTATTCACATTCACTTATATTTTCATTCACTTACTCTCAATTGCTTAAATCCATTTGGATTATCACCTCTATTCTTATCTCGATTGGGTATTTAACCATAAACAGTTTAAACTCTGTCCAGTTTAAATTTAGAAAATAGCTTGAAAAGTTAAAAATAGATAAGTCATTGGAAAATAATTACTAGTTTGTAAAATGGTTAGGTAGTTGTAAAATAGTTGGAAAATAGTTGGAAAATAGTTAAAATAATTATAGAAATTTTAGATAATTGCAAAATAATAGTAAGATAGTAATTAGTTTTGTAAAATAGTTAAAATATAGTAATTAGCTTATAAAACAGTTGGAAAATTGTTAAACAGTTTCAAAAATAATTGTAAAACAAATATAAGATAGTTTGGTTTTTTTTTGAAGAAAGGTTATATATATAATAAATATCTTGGAAAAATTGGTTTATATTAAAACAATTTATATTAAAAATAGTCCAGAGTCAAAACTGCTCACTTCCCAATCTCCATTCCAAATCAATTCTATTTAAATTCCACCTCCATATAAATTGACTTAACTCTCATTTAAATAACTTTAATTTCCATTGAAATTGATTCAACCCCAATTCAAATTGAATTAACCTCAATTTCTTTCCAAATTTAACTTTATCCAACCTTGATCTCAAATTCTACTAATTCAAATAAATTTTAATTGAACTAGTTCCAACTTCAATTCATTTCAATTCCAGTTTGATTTAATCCCATTTTCAAACTCCATTTCCAAATCAAGTTGAATTATTCTTGATTTCTTCCCAAATTAAATTCAAATTCCATTTGAATTTTAAAATTTTCCAACTTTTATTACAATTTCAAATTATTCAAAACAGTTTGGACTAATTTCAAATTGAATCCACTTCAATTTCAAATTGTTTCAAATTAATCCAATTTAAATTTTCCATTTGAATTTTATACTTATATATCTTTAATCACAAATTTCAATTAATTCAAATCAAATTCAATTTGAACTAATTTTCAAATTTTAAATTCCAAATTTAAACCATCTCGAATTATATATATTCGAGTTAATACTTCAAATGTTGATTTAATTCCTTTAAATCAATTTACCTTTTTATCCCAATAATGGATTACCATACTCCATTTCTCATTCATTTAAACAAATCCAATTCATAACTTAAAGATTTTTAACAACAATAGGATGATATTATCTAATTTATTTTAAAACATCCATTCATTTTAAATTTCTAGATCTCAAACCCAATTTGAGATAACTCAAACTCTCAATTACAATCAACCATTTAACTTTCCAAGTTAAAACTTAATTTCGTCTTGAAATTTCCAAATCAAGTTGATCATTCCAACTTATTTAACCTTTCCAAAGCTAAACTCAATTCACTTAATCCAGTCAACCTTACCCGGTTTGAACTTCCATTTCAAATTCTAAACTTCACATTAATAATCTTCCCATTTAAGTTCAAAAACCTAGCACTTTGGGTATCACATCTTATTCAAAATTAAAAACTCAACATTTAGAGTTTATCTCAAACCATCTTTGATATTTAATTATATCCATACATATACATATTTACTTCTTGGCTCGCCAAGCCAAATTTTAAAATTTAAACCACCTTTGGTTCCAATTCAAACAAATTTTCTTTAAAATTTTCAAACATTTCTTTTAAAAAATAAATAAGATCATATTCAAAGTAGTTTGAACAATATTATTTCGTTTAACATTTTGAAACCAATTCAAATTTTTAAACTTAGAATTCAGGACTTCACAATTTGAAACCCACTTTTATTTATATCCTTACAAAATATTTTCTTTTTAAACGGTTACATCCTTAAAACATTTTATTGTTTATTAAAAAACAATCATCCCATTATTAAACACAATATCCATTCTATTTTCTGGTTTGAAACCAATTCTAATTCATCTTATTCTGAAATACTTCTCCAATTCAAGATTTCAATTTTAGTTTGAATCTATTTCAAACTTGTCTTTAATTTAATTTCAATTTCAGTTTGGTTGTATTTCTATTACTTCTCAATTTAATTCAATAATCTAACAACCTATTCCTTTACTATTTGTTAGAAAGATATATTGCTTTATATATCAAAATATATTCTTATAAAATCAATTTAAAATCTTTATATAAGAAAATAACAAGTACGCTCTCTCATATACATCTACACTCAACTCATTCTAGGGTACCACTTACCCTATCCTTAATGAGTAATCCCACCAGAGCCAAGGTTCTCGCTTAACCTTCTTCTCTGATACCAAATGTAACGACCCGAAAATTTCGATCCCGAAATTTCCAGATAGTTAGTGAAAAGAAGAAAGAGAAAGAAGAAAGAGACAGAAGAAGAAAGAAAAGAAACCCGCAATCTCACATTTGCAGCGGATAAAATATAATATCACATAAATAATAGTTTTACAAAGTAGAACTGTATCAATTCACTTATACATTTATACATCAGAGTTACAACAATTTCACAACACTGGACAGTTTTAAACAACATGTCCTAGATAAATAACAATAATATACACGGGAGGAAACTCTCCATACGACTCTGCCATCCAGCTCGTCTCCTGAGCTCTAGAACATCCTTACCTGAATATCTGTAATGCTCGGTCTGACCCGAGCATTATATCAAAGCAACACCGGGTCAGGCTGGAAACCAGCGTGAGCAAACCCATCTAACATGGAACACAAAAGCATACGACTTATATAAACCCAGGGTAGCTTATATCAATTTATAACTCCACAAGTTGTTATAGACATTACTGATACCATACATCAATATCTAAGTACCAAATCTTAGATTAACAGTCAAATTCACTTAATTCATTCCATACTAGTCTGTTGATTTCACATATCAGTTTATAAAGAATTGAAGTGCTTTCGGGTATTTACTAATACCTGACCCCGGTCTTCTCGAAACCAATGTCATCTTATTAAAAATTATCCAATTAAATACAATTCAACTTTAATTACCATATAACATTTTTACACATCAACTCATAATTGGTAGATAATCACATTATCACCATCCATCCAACATATCCTATCACAAAGAAATCAACTCATCTTCATTCAATCATTAATGAGCAAGATTTATCTTTTCATTAATCACATTGTTAATGATTCTCAAATTACTTTCATTAGTTAATTATTAAATTTCATTTAATAATTAACCGTTAACTTAATTACATTAATAAATCAATCTTGATTATCACAATCAGAGATTAAATTTTCTAAAATACTCCATCAATTAAACCAATTCCTTGATTAATTATATTAATTAATCCTTTAATTATACCGAGCAATTATCACTTAATTTCTTATACCAAGTAATTATCCTTTAATTAGTTCCCATCAAGTAATTTCCTTTTTATTAATTACATCCAGTAATTGTCCATTAATTACTTAACTAAATAATTACACCTCATTAATTACCTTAAGTAATTATACTTAACCCAACATCAAGTGATTACCTTTAATTAATTAATTTTAATTAATTAACTAAAATTAACCATATCAACTAAATTAATTCCACTGAGTAATTAATTTCTTAATTACTTCTATTAAGTAATTTCCATTAAATAAATCTTATTTGGTAATTATCCATTAACTTCCATCAAAATTACTAATTAATTTCATTAAGCAATTAATCTTTAATCAATTAACCATTCTCTAAATTGGTTATACTTAATCATGTTAATACATTAATCCTAAAAAATTTCATTACACCAATTAATAAATCTTTATGCATTATTTTAATAGTTAAATTAATTATTTACTTAACTGATTTCATAAATTAATTTAACCATCCCCTAATATTAAATAATTATTACTTTATTGAATTTCATCATTTAATTTACTTTTGAAAACAAATAGGATTTAACCCATATAAATTACCGAATTTTTATATTTTGAAAACATTTTGAACATTTGATAAGCAAAGACACAAGTTCATCCCAACTCCCACATACCCGAGTCTATAGATGAAAATGTATAATCTCAAGTCAAACATCGAGTTCCCTTCTTCCCATTATTTTTTAACCTGATTTAATTTTAGTTAAAGTCTACAGGCTAATACCCCCAAACAACTCAAGAAACAAACTCGAGTTTCCATCCCAAATACTCGATCACGACTTCGAGCAAATCTCACGAGCCAAAAACCTCTGACACCCAAGCGACTCCGTGCACATGCACATCCACCGTGGGTTGCTCCGACCAACGTCATGGCCTCCGGCATGTCACTCTCCATCACTACAACACAAAACGAACACTCAAACGCTCGCTCACACCTCGAATAGATATCGAGCATTCTGATGGACCTGAACCCATAACTTCACCAGAAAACCCCCTCAATCATCACGATTCTGATCATCGATCACTGCGCAACTTCGGCTACACCTTCGCGATGCTACCACGCAGCTATCCCTTAATTTTCACGCAACTCGATGCATCCCTCAATTTACAGTCACTCCATTTCCAGTCACGACCCAAAAACAATATTAAACCCTAAATTTCACAAATTCAAATCCTCTGATGATCGATTACTTCCTTCCCTATTTTTTTTTTTGAGTTCACCCTTCAATACATAAGTCTCTAACCCAAGCCACGTCCTTTGGAATCCACCCCCTTTGGAATCCACCCAGTCAACCGTACTTGCCCCAAAAACTACTTTCAGGTCATCACCGAGATACTCCACCATTACCCATCTAAAATTCGAATGTTTAGTTTTAAAAATCAAGTCTTCCATTGGGGATTCAGATTATATAGTTAAGTTTATAAATTAAGATCATTGAAATTTAACATAAATTGATGATCCACTGTATTTTTATTTTCTTCCAGCAAATGTTTTATTTTTAAAACTTAAAAACATTTGCAAATTTTTAGTTTAAACTTAAACAAACATATTTTTTGTAAGAATCATAGTTCAACAGTGATAATATCAAAGAAAATGAATTTTTCTTTCTTCAATCTGTACTCTGCACACATTTTTATTCAAAACAGAGTTGCATTTTGATAATTCATTCACATGCAAGTAGATTTAAAATAAATAAACTTAGTTCATCAACATGCAGACAAATTTATCATCAAGCATCTAGTTATGCAACCAAATTTTAGTTAAAACCGGTTAGTATTTACTCACCTGTTCAAGAAGATAACAAAGAAACTCTTGTTTTTTTTTTTAAAAAAAATCTGGAATTGAAACTGCATCTTCTCTCTTTGATCGAGTTGAAACTTTAAAGCTCTTGAAACTGGAAATAATTTTGTTACTTTAATTTTCCAGGTTTAATAAACTTGTATGCATGCTTCCAGATTAAAAAGAAATGCAGCCTAATCATCTCAGGTTGAAGATAATGGATGCAGGCTTTGCATGTAGAAGATAATTCCAGGTTTTTCTTTGCTTTACAGTTTTGAAAAGATTACAAGCTTCTGACAAATACTTACAGGTTTCTGGTTTTTATCTTTACAGGGTATTTAATTTATTTTGGGTTTGAGGAGGAACTCTTAAATTTTGCTTAAACTGTTTTAAATTTTTAGTTTGCTCATAATATCTCCATTCACATAATCATGTACTCATGTTTATGACAACATGCACACATAGATCCAACCATACATCACAATGTTAATTCTAACATTTATCACATACAAATAAGTTAAACTATTTTAAATTTAGCTTACTCACCTTACTACCAAGATAGAGAACAACCCTTGAATCTATAATTTGAAAAAACTTTAATCTGCTGTCGATGCTTTGCTGCTGTAACTTGATCCTTATGCATGTTGTTGAATACTCCTTAGAAATGCAGGTGAACTTGCAGATTGAAGTTGGTGTTGTAGTTCTTAATTTCAGATTTTGATTTTGTTTTGCAGATTTGCAATTTGAATGTACATTTGGTTTTCATTATCAGTTTTGAGAATATTTCCTGCTTTGGGTTTTAAGAGAAGATGAGAGAAAATGTTTAGAAAAGAACCTGAAAATAAAAAGCCAGGTTCTCTATATTTTTTTTTATTACATTTAAAAGAACACACACTTGCCACTTGTAAATTTGTATGGCAAGTATGAGTTACAATTGTCAATTACATGTATTATCAACTTACAAATGTTCAATCTTCTTATGTTATTGATTACTTATATTTATTTATGTATTTATGTTTTCATATTTATTATGTTTTGAACATAACTATGTTTATTTCAAGTAAAATGAAAGTGTATTCAACCTTTTATTAAATTCTCTTTAAAGCCTTTTATTTATCTATTTCCTTTTTTTTATATTAATATGAACTCTAAAAGAAAAGAGCAAACTTTATAATAAAATCATATACATACATTTTTATATCCAATTTGTTTAAAAAAATTTATTCTTCGGATATCCAATTCAAATTTAATTTAAAATTATCTTAAACATACCCATATTCAATTTGTTGGAAAATAAAGAAAATTTGTCAAATTTTAAGTAATATATTAAGAGATCATCTCATTTATTTGTTTTAGTTTGCAAATTATTATTTTAATAAATCAAATCCTGCTAATTATCAATTAATAGATGACAATAATTTAGGACTATCACAAAAAGAGTAAATGAATAAGAGTTTTTTATAGTGGTTCGGCTGTTAACGAAGCCTACGTCCACTTTATAACTTATATTATCGACTCACCGCAATTAAAAGTTGAATCTAATTACAATGTGACTAAATCTTGTAAGTTAGATCAAGTCATCAGTGTTAGATTCCCTGGAAAATCACAATGAATTCTGTAGATGAATAGGAGAAGGGCGAAGAGTAGTTTCTACAGAGTTTCAGCAGCCAGTCTAGAAGAAGATCATGTTTATATTGCAGGTAGGATTGTATTTATAGGAATTGGAGAGCTATTGGGCTAGGTCGCCATGGTAGAAGCTTGCCTTTGGAAATACGAAGGTGCATTGAAAGTTTCATAGCCAACCGAGTCAATTTGATGGTTCGTTAGCGATCCATAGACGCCATAGTTTTGGATCGCTGACGATTCAACTACTTGGGATGCTCTACTTCATCATTTCCTTTAAATTTTATGGAGATCTAGCACAATCATATGGATCGCTAGCAATCCTTCATCTATCGATCTAGCACAATCATATGGATCGCTAGCGGATCCATGTGCTTAGTGAATTTTTGGAGTCCGTATTTTGAATTACGTTTGTTGCCTCGTGTTGGTGTTCTCCATGTAAATTCGTAGCTTGTCGTTTTGTCTTGATGTTGATTCACACACTGTTTGCATTGAACTGTTGATGGAATCAGAGGAATGCTCAGTTCTTAATCTAACTAGCTTGTAATTCCATCAAACTTAACAATCATTCCTAGAATACCTATTGGATTGTGGTGCAAAAGAATTGGAGAATCACCTTAGCATGTTTTTGCTTTCTTTTCCTTTAGCCTTTCTTGTTTGGTTTTTTTACTCCTTTTGGTTGGTTCTTGAGTTACTCTAACTCGATGTAGACGTTCTGACTTCCTTTGAATCATGCTGGGTTAAGGACGACATGAATAAGTTAGACATATGAAATTGCAAGTGAATGGCATGTTAATAAAACAATATATAGCAATAGCCTGCATGCAAACATATTTCACGATACACAGAAGCAGTGCACAAGAGTGTGTTGAATAGCACATATATGCGGAAGTAGGCAAATGCATATTTATGTATGAAAGGCACCATGCATGCTCAGGCAAATGGATATATTTACATTCAAATGAAACACAGAAATTAAAGTTGCTGCTTGGTAAACAAGCAGTCACGTATCCATGCAATTGCGTTAAGTAAATAATGCACGCAACTCCTACACCATGATGACTCAGCAAAATGTGTATTCTCGAAACTATATAATGAGAGGACCAAATGAAAATGGAAAATATGTTTAAGGTACAAATGAAACCAAACAATATTGGCTGTAAGCGGCCAGTTGTAAGTGCACGAAATTAATAGCACATGAAGGCCTAGAAAGAATGACTCGTGTCGCAAACAAGACGAGATCGCATCGGGTATAAAAATGCATGGGACGACAACAGAGAAATTTAATGCGATGACCAAACACGAATTAAACACGATGATATTGCGGTCTAGCTTGGAATTTACTTGTGACCATTAAAAACGTTTTTAATTAAACATGATGGCTTTGGGATAGCTAATATATACAATAAGTAAAATGCAACTTGTAATAATTTAGAAAGTTATATTTTTTAAAGTAAAAACGAATACTTATGGCACTGTGGAAGACAATTTCCAAATGTTATTGAACTACTTCATAGGGATGAAATAAGTGGAAAATTTTATAAGTTAAAATTGTTTTAACTTATTTTTGGGATGAAGCAAGTTTAGAGAAGCTGATAAATGATAGGTTACCATTTAAATAACGGAATAATATGTTTTAGCTAATGAATTTGTAAGATGCACAATTTAATAGTTGTTTGTGCTCTGGCTACTGATTGGGCTAAACGGATGCTGGTCTCTTGGTTTAGTCATTCTCAGCCATTGCTTTAGCCCTTTTTGGTTGAGTTTCGAGCCATTCTGACTCCATTAAGTCGTTCCATATTCTCCTGGATCTTGAAGGGTTAAAAACTCAGATAACATTTGCCCCCCTCTCTTGGAGTATGCCTTTATTGCAAACAAGGCGTTGTGTAGAAGTAACTTCTATTGAGTCTTCATTTTGTGAATTACAGTTTATCGTGTCGAGGTTACCATGCAAATAAGGCTTTGACTGTTGAATTTTCAGTGTGAATCGTCAAAGTCTACCTCAATCTGAATTTCAATTCCTGGTATTGACGATGAAATCTTTACTTCATGTTTTACGCAAGGGTTTAGGTCGGTAAGTGGGTGCATGATGTGGGTTTGAAGTTGTCCTATATAGTTTTGATTCGATTGGTGATGAAGCTAAGTTTTGTCTCAAAAGATTGTATGCCATTCTAGAGCAAGTCTTGCTCTTGGTCTTTAACTTCTTCTATTCGAGAATTTGGTTAAGTTCCCATCGATTGTTTTGAATTTCAATGCGATGATTTATTCCAAAATCGGATATAGTTGATAATTCAATCGTATCACTCTTTCTATTTCTATTCTAATGATCCTGAAAAGAAAAGCTTCCCATGTCGCTTCGGATAACGGCTCAGTTATCGATCGTTGATCGATAACGGGTAAGTGTGCAAGAGATAATTTCAAAAGAAGATATGAATTTATTTTCAAATGTAAGCAAGTTATCTACACTAGATTGTTTGTTCGCAGTATTCAGGATGTTGGACTCTTCTCATGTAGATAACACACTACATCTGCCCCAGTCAACGCTGAGGAATCGATTGGTCAATATACATCGACTTCTCTTGGATTCCGGGCATTAGTCATATGAGGATATTATTTAAACTAAAACATACTTGACATGGTAGAATGTCAATTTTTGTTGTTGAAAATGACTTTTCGGTCTTTCAATCTTTAGTCTGGTGGAGGAACTCTCACTCCTCCAAAAGTTAGGTCCTTCGCAACTTAGGCTTCGCTTATTATTCCCATCATATTGGAATAATTGATTACCATTAAATCACAAGGCATAGTTGCTCTTGTAGAGTTGTAGTTGAAGTTCGATCAGGCACAATTTCAGCCTTCAGAAACTAGCGCATGAGTTGTCTAAGTGCGATTGCCCTTCCTTTGCGTTTTTAGAATCCGATGCACACCAGCCTCTGTCTCCAAGGACTATTGGCTTAATTTTCGAGCATTGCTTTTCCACGCTGTTGGACTTCTTGTGCTTATGTGCAGCATACTCATTTACTGTAATTCTATACATGTAAGTAATACTTCTGCGGTCATTTTGGCATATTCTGTTCCATAGTTTTGTTCAGAACTATGAAGTAGCTTGGTTTAGCTAGTTCTGTAGCTAAACCCTACTTATTCTCAATTGAGTCCGTGTCAACAAAGTGATGTTACATGCCTTAGTCCGTAGGGATGATTACTTTGATTGTCGAACCAACAAGTTTTGGGAGACTAAGTCTCCTAAGAAATAAGTTCGATTGCCCTAGTTTTATTGACATGACAACTTCTATCTTCGGGAATTAGGTACTTTGCTGTTTGATCCCGAAATCTGAGTTTTGTAATAATGTCAGTATGTATTAAAAAGATGCACTTCTTGCATATTTTGCTAAAGTAAATTCTTCTGAGTCCGGAATTGAGATCCTAATCATATATTGGTTTCTATCTTCTTCCTTGATGTTGTGGGTCTTCGGATAATGTAAGATTCCAGAAGGTAGGATTAAAGAGTCAATCAAGATTTTTCTTCTATCTCCGAAAACCGATGTATCGATAGTTTCATTCCGGGAGTTTCTTCTTAGCATCACCAAACTTTGGGTAATGGCATATTTATGCAAGTTAGAACCAAATGATCTAGTTAGACCATAAGTAAGTCATCGATACTTCTCGTCATCGCCATACTATGAGCGACGGTTTACTTCTGACTATTAAATCCTTCATTTCCTTTGTTTGTAATTTTGTTGCCAGAATGCTCTGTTTTGTGATACAAAATCGTGATCTAACAGACCTCGCGGTTATTCGTGTTTGGACTTTGAAACATTTGTTTCGATCAAGTATTTGCGTGTCTATTCCTTCTTGATGGACTAGCTATTTCAAACGCCTGTATTTGGACAATTGTGAGAGATGAAAATTGGTGGGGTGAATTGCTCAATTGCCCCTAGTCAGGCTCTCGATCCCATTCTGGAATTGATGAAGTTTGGGGATTTTATTTCGACCTTCCATCCCGCCTGTCCTTGGCCATGCATACTTTTCTTGGTTGTTGACGTCGTCGTAGAAGTTTAGTTCATATGTCAACTCCTATCTTTGTGAACTGATAAACTAACTACTTGGTTCTGAACAACATCTCCTCGATGCTGCCTATTTTTTGGCAATATCTAAATTCCTTCTAAGTTGAATTTTGCAAATTCAATTGTCAACATCTTTCATCCTTAGAAATTAGCACAGGAGCAATTCAATCCTGGTATTTCCTTTTTGCACAGCTTTATGTTCCTGTGATGAAAGGTCGAACCATCCAGCTGACCTATGAAGGGATAGGTCTTCCAATCGTTGCCTATCATTGAGCAACAGTAGTTTTCTAAAGAGAAGGTAGAAACTCAGTTGACGACCAATTTCTATCTCCGGAAGCTAGTGTATCGATGGTTCACTGCGATGAGTGTTTCTCATCACCCTGTAGATTAGAGTTTTCCTGCATTACTCGGGCAATACCAGTACTTAGTGAGTAGAAAGTTTCTGATATGCACGTAATTGTGCATATATTTACATCCATATTTTACCTCTTTTTATTTAAATAATCATCATATTTGGGCATTTTAACATGTTTAAAACCAAAATTCAATTATTTCCAACCATCATATTTTCATCTTCATTCAGGGGCAAAACGGTCATTTTGTGCATGTGTCAATATAAGAATTTTTACTTGGACTTTTTTTGACAATTTTTATAGGAATTTGGATGCATATGGAAGAGGCTTATATGAAGATATATGCATGCACAAATGAATACAGAGGAAAGAAGAGAGAAATAATTCAAGCCATGAACATGGAGGACCCCACCCACTTACCTAAAAGTACAATTTGGAGCTAATGGACAACTAAGTGGAGGTTAAAGCTTCATGCAAAACAAATGATGGATTAATTAGTGGTTAATGGTTACTTGTTGGCCACACTTTCTAAAGGGCATTTTAGGTAGCCTCCTAAAAATAGAATTAGGGTTTTATGCATGTATATATAGCCCTCTTATGTATATGAAACCATCATCTACTCTTTCATTTTACTTAGGAAATTAAGAAATCAAAGTGTAAGCTCAATGTTCTATGAAATAAAAATGGCTTCCAAGCCTATTTCTTCTCTCTTTTCTACATGCTTTTCTTTGTTTTATTGTTAATGTTTATTTTTATGCTCTCTTTTCCTTTATGTTCATAGCTTAGATTTACATTTATGCAAGTAGTAAGTAGCTAATCTCTTTTGCTTTCTTTGCTTATTTTCTATTCTCTTTTCTTTTTAATGTTGAAATTTGTTTGTGTTGCTTCAATGCCACAAATGAGTAGCTAAACCCCTTCAATTTAGGGGTGATGAAGCTCTCTAACTTTATGTAATTTCAACATTTTTATGATGTATGATCTCTTTGTTTATGCTTCATGAATGTGAATTTTGATGTAAGTTTATACAAGTGGGTTTGATAGCTTATATTGCTTATGCAAATGAGCTATTCTTACTCAACATAAACACAATTTACATCAACATTTGCTAATTAATTTTTGATTAATGAAAGTAAAAATGAAATTTGATGATCTATATTACTAATTACAATAGTAAATAGATCATACTTAAAATAGTTTTTGCTTTGGCTTCTTTTTCATGAGAATTGTAAGTGGTATAATTGTTGTATTATAGTTTGATGGTTTGAGTTATGTTAACTAATAACATAAACAAACCATACTTATGATAAATGCAATGATTATTTCACTTAATATCAAAGTTAGAAATCATAAATTATGTGTTTGTTGATTTACAAAAATTTGAGAGTGGATTTGCCTCTAAATTGTTCTTTAGTCTAATAATTTTTGAATCACATTTTCTAGTGTTAGCCTCATAATTTCTAGTTAACAAATCCTCTTCGACTTTGGTATAATTTGATTGAATAGAATTTTAAAATCATCAATTCCCTGTGGATCGACCCGTATTCATCGCGTGCTACATTCGTACACTGTGCGCTTGCGGTTATTTTTATTTCAGAATTCGTTCGATGGTTTTTTTTTTGAAAGGAAACTTAAAAGTAGGGTTTTACTTAAAATAATAATAATAATAATAATAATAATAATAATAATAATAAGTTTCTTTTTGCTTTGTTTGAAAATCTTTTGTTTTGTTTCCTTTGATTTCAACAGTTGTGTTATTTTCCTTTGTTTTATTTCGTTCGATATAAATTAGAAATTTTTTTTTGTAAATATATCTTGTTCTTCATTTCAGGTTGCCAAAGCAGAAATTCAAAAAGGTAGAACTGATTGCCCAAAAATAATTGCTGCTTATAAAAAATTGCCGCTAAAAAAATTTGCTAATAATCTGCACGCTCTGGTATTGTGCTTTCATCTCTAGTGCATTGTTGATTGCTTGCATTTGCATTTACATATAGGAAAAAAATTCAAAATCCAAAAAAAAAACAAACTTCATTTTAGTTGCATTATTAATACACGCTTAATTTCTTTTTTGCATTCATCTCATCTTATTTTCTTTTCTAAGGGAAATACCCCAATTCACATAAGGTGAGGGA
The DNA here is from genome assembly GCA_030765085.1 of Allium cepa. NCBI lineage: Eukaryota > Viridiplantae > Streptophyta > Magnoliopsida > Asparagales > Amaryllidaceae > Allium > Allium cepa. The sequence goes on from CM060943.1 coordinate 116,852,601, forward strand.
TTTTATCACCCTTTCCTTAGCCCACAAAAGCATTTCATCGTAGAATTTGACAAATAATAAAGGTTAGACGTTGGACCTAAGGGTGTCACGAGCTCACTTAGGGCGTAATTGTATCTTCACAATTGTTTTATTTGAACGATTTTATTTCTTGGTGTCTAGGCTACGGCAGGGTAACAACCAGTTATAAAAATTACGGTGATACTTAAATATTATACTGGTTGTTCCTCTGAAGGTACTTAAATCTTCGGCTGCATTGCTACGGTGATTCGTGGTGCACCGATAACTCCTGTCCTTTACCTGGCTGAGAAATATTTTTGTTGATTTAAGACAAAGTGTGATTATACAATTTTGGGTTAGGAGCTACTAAGGACAGAAAATTGTAATTAAGTCCTTTGCATTCATTTAGTTGCATTAGTTCATGCATATTTAAAAAAAAAAGTTAAAAAATGCAAAATCCAAAAAAAAAAAATTGTAAATTTTAACTTGATTTTTCATTCAAAAAAAAAATTCCTTTTCTTTCTTTCCTTTGAAAATATTCAATCAAAAATATATATATATATATATATAAAATCTTTTCAAAAAGAAAAAAACTTTGAAAAACAAAAATCAGTTTCCATTTTCTTAAGGAAAAAAAAGCTTTTCGGTAAATATTTGAAAATTCAAAAAACAAAAAAAATACTGAGATGACCCTACTTTTCTAGTGGCCAAATCATGGGATAATTTGTTTTTTTTTTTTTGCATAAAGAAATATATGCTAAATGAAAACACAGGGTCATCTACCTTCAAAACCAAAACCAGGATCCACTATTACCAATATAGAAATATTGGTATATTCTTAAAACATAGATTAGTATATATGAAGATATACCAATCTCTTTAGTTATTAAATCAGAGTTTAAGAAAATTTACCTAAAGCATTCACACATAGCATTTTAATATAAAGATAAACCCATTTCATAAAAATTATTTTCAATATGACACAAAAGATACACAAGCAGACAGGAAATATCAGAATTCCTGAGTATATCATAAAAATCATAGAGATCCTTTACTTAACTCAACTCTTGCTATAGCACAATTATAGGTGTGGCTGCGCGTTCACACACATATAAATACATGTGTGCACGGCCTCGCCAACACACAAGCTCAAGCAATAATATTAATGAATAGGCAATGAAGCCTTGGCACTAACAAAATATTAATAATTATATGTATAAACAAAGGATTACCAATCCAACTATATAAAAATGAGGTCATCGAGTTTCCTCTTTCTCATTTATGCAAGTTATATTCAGACATAAAAGATGAATTTACATCAACTATCCTTCTTTAAAACAAAACATGTCACTGATGCAAGAACAAAAGCTATTCTGCATCATACAAATATTTTTAACACAAACAATTGGAAACTAACAAGTTCCTTTTATAAAAATCTCAAGATAATACATGGACTTGTAATCCATTTCTAGAATACTTATGAATATAAAACAGTTTACTTTCTTTTGCAAAACTTATCCAAAACTGTGTTTATTCATTTTAGAAATGTAAAGTAAAGGCATGCACGTATTTTAATTTATATGGCAAGTCCTCAATATAATTCAAGAATCTATCACATGAACATATATTAGCTATATGCTATATACAGATTCGAATAGCAACAGCCACTTAACATAGAAAATTTCATTTCCCAAAAATCATAATGCATTTGAAAGCATTAAAAATCCATCTTTCCTTCAAAAGTCTACGGCATCAAATATGCCAAAACATATGAATATAGTTCAGACTTGTAAGTCATACTGTTAAAGCCACTAAATACATTTCAGATTTATAAAGCCATGAGGCTGTAAGTTCTCAAACTCATTTCAGAAATTATTTCAAATTCTTGTATAAATCCAAATTCCACATAAAACTTCATTTCTTTCCAGAATAAACATCTTATATCAAAAAAACACGTATCTATTAAAACTCAGATGCTCAGATGCAAATTCATATCTCAAAAGTGTGGATTCAGATCCATATAATCTCCCAAACCATAAGTAACTTGATCTCAAAAAAAAACATAACATAGAGAAATATATATATATATGTATACCTCATCTTTGCTTTTCACATTCAAGGCATTCAACTTGCCAAAAACAATAAATATATATATACATATTCTCAGATATGATAATTACATACAAAAATCAAACTCCAGATCCATATATGCTTATGCATAAATATAGAAATAATCCATCAAAATAAGTTTATAAAAGTTTTCCCCAAAACTTCTGAAAGGAAACTTGAACAAAATCCATAAAAATCCTTTAAATCACAAAACTCAGCAAATCTATGGGTCTGCACATATACACAAGTGTAAACACTTGTGTATAATGCCTTGACACCAGTTATTCTTCAAATACAAATTTCAGAAGATATATAAAAACTGAATGATCCAAATGTTTCAGTTTCAAACTCGCAATTACATATAAGACAATACGGTTTTCAAGATTTATATACAAATCAATCTAACACATGATGGTTCACTGTTCATGGTATTACATACATATTTTAGTTCAACAGTACATAAGAAATGACAATAAAAATACTTAAATACTTTCTTCATATCATCTACATGCAGTATAAATCATTTTAACTCCATCTCTTAAATCATCATCTCATCAATATGTGCATAGCAACCTGTAAAAACATCATCCCGAACTGCCTCGTTGAATGAGACACCCCAGGAGATTGTCGAGACAATCAACAGGGTCAGACATGATAAGTCTGGTATGAGTGTACTTAAACAATTCATTTGGCAGTAATACATAGTGTTAAATCAGTGTATCGTGACATAATAGTGAATAGATATCATCTCAGGTACAGATATGAACATAATCAGAACTAATCATCATCCATATATGAATACGCAAGCAACTAAAGATCAAACAATCATTAACAAGCATCAATGCACGCAAAGCATCCATACACACAAATTAATTTACAGAAATATAACGACGGCTGCGTGAGATAGGTCTTATTGCCAAATCGTGATTAAGAACACTCACGTAGCTATATGAGATGTCGATCCCCTAGATATTGCCATAGCTTTCCCCCTTTTTCTCACGAATCCAACGCCATTTGATACGGCAAAATAATTTTCCCCCAATCTGATTTCTAGGGCTTCGGCCATTTTATTTTTGTTTTGTAATGAGAGAGTTAAAATGAAAACCGCGGCCACATCCTTCTTTTTTTTATAATCCACTCACGGCTAGGGTTTTAATAGATGGGAAATCACAAATTTACCCCCAAGCCCAAATGTGTGCACAAATATACTTCAATACTTTATACTTGTTTGAATCACAATATCATAGTTGTGTGAATATTGTGGGTCATTACAAATACCCCACCTTTTGGAATTGTGTCCTCACAATTCACTCTTACTCGTTTTAGCATCCCAAATATTCATTAAATTTTGCGGAGTGGCTGCAATACACACATGTATAAATATACACGTGTGCACTTCCTTGCCAACTCGAGTGCACCAGCAAATTTCAATCAACATGTTTCATCATCAAATGAACCAGCACAAGGGTAACTGCAACTGTCATACAGACAACACATAAATAAGAAAGCAACATATTCAACAACTCAATGCATCTGAAAACAGCAACCTCAGATGGATGTATGGGAACTTACACATAGACTTGGCAAATGCAAGGCAACACAAAATGATAACAGCAGAAGTGATCAAGGCAAAGCACAAGTGTGCAGCATCTAGTAGTTTCAAGTACATGGACATATATATATATATATATATGGAACTGCCACTGTATGCAAACAGCAAAATCAAGTCTAAAATCTCAAGTGCAACAGCAAATTTCAGATGCAACAGTGTTTGGACCAAATCTATGCATACAGTGTAACTCAGGGGTGCACACAGGATGAAGTGAATATGCATAAATATGGCAGTGTACAAATGAGAGCAGGAAACAGTGCCATTGCATTCATCATAATAGTGTTCACATTCAGTTTTAAACTAAACTCTATTGGCAAATTGGTTTAGAAAATTCTAGAATCAATACAGATTTTACTTTCTGCTTTTCAAAGCAATTCTAATGTCTCAAACATATTTATACACCAAGCTTACTCAACCAGAACCAAACAAATATTAATTCAGTAACAGTTCATAGGTTTTGTCATCAAGTTATATATTGCTTACAAATGCATTCCTACTCATGATTCATATTGAAGTCATTTTAAATGTAATGTTCATTCATCCATGGCTATACACACCATCTTCAGGCAAAACATATCATCCATATGCAAATCAAAATAGGGATCAATACCCTTATATAATCTGTCTTTATTTAAATGAATTTTTTTTTTAATCCAAAACAGACCCCATTCTTGGCAATCAAAGCAAAATATCATAAACATACATATGAATTAAGTTTATACAAACAATGCTCAATCAATACAAACAACAAACAACCACTTAATACTGGTATTTTTTCCTCAGTTCCAAAAAGAAAACCAGACATCTATAAGAACATCAACTGATTGCTTGTCATCAAAAATCATCCAACAAGTATCTTAGCAGAAATTCTTATTTCAAGAATTCCTAACAACCATCACCCAAATCACACAAACATCTCATAAATATGAACAAGCAAAACCCACATCATTGAGCTAAGGCATCAAAACTGAGTCTGCATACCAGAACTCCCCATACCCCTAGCCTAATCACATCTGCTTGTAGGTTCATTTCATATTTATTTTTTAAGGTCCAATATCACATTCATGGTTGCACTGGTGCACATTGCCTGGAACATCTGTTTGATTTCCAGCGCACTACAAACTATTTGGACATGAACATGCCATGTGCAAACTCACATCCCATCCTTGATGCAAGCCAACCACCATGTCATACCCACTTCCCTCATACCCAACCTGATAGAGGTGACCCATTTTTCTTAGTTTAATTACTAAGTTTTCCTTTCATGTGTGCAGGTCTCAACTATACTGTATCATGCTCAAAACCTTTATGTACATAACCAGTAAATGCAAACAGTTTTCATGCATCCATGAAACATTCATCCATTCATACATTTCAACAATCAATTAATCACATCCGTACATCATTTCAAGTCAATTTTTGTTCAGAGACAGGCCTTTGACTAAAGCATAGATCAAATATTTTAGGAGATAAAATACCACTGGGGTTCCCAGTAACCAAATCTAACAACCAGCAAGGCATCCAAATATTTCACATAGATTATATCACCACAAAGAAACTCATCCAACACATATGTGGTTAACAAAACTTATTTTCATTCATATAAAACTAACATACACCTAATCATAAGTAGCTATAAGTGTTCCTTTCGTCTTCACTTATGTCATTGGGCTATATAAACTTGCAGGTAAGGCACAGGGATTTTGCATATCAGAAAATTCTTATGTTTTTCATATTTTATATTACAATCGACATGTGACCAGAGATGTTCATATGTGTGTGTATATATATATATATATATATATATATATATTTTGAGGAAATACTTAGGCAACTAGAGCTCAGCACATGGTCAAACCATTGCACTCTTATCCCCTTATTAAATACAAGACATAAGCAAAAGAACTTCCCTCCTTTTACTGCCTTGTACTTAACCAATCTTAGATCACACTTGACTGTAATGATTATATAATCCATTTTTTTTTCAGGTTATATTCATAAGAAATTTTATCTTCCTCTAAGGGACCTGTTTTATAAACTTCCCTCACAAAGTTATATGCAGTTATCAAACATATTCAAGAAATGCAGCTTAACAATTATGCATCCAAATCAGACAATTCACTTTTTCAATGTTTATTCATATAATGACCTATTGCAATTGATACTGGCATTTGACATTTATTTTTATTTTTTTGAAATTTTACCAAATATCAACATCACTTGCATCAGCTTATTATTGTGTTTATCAAGTTCTCAAACATATACTTATTAGTTATGGTGTAACAGTGGTGATTTCAGATTTAAATCAAAATAAATAAATACACCATCTACATTGAAACAAAGCAACATCCATGAAGTCCACAAAGAAGTAAAACTGTAATTTTAGCCATCTTTTAGATCAGATATAAACATAGGTGTCTTAATCCAACTTTTCTTGTATTAGAAAACATTTATAAATTCAAATTCTCTCATTTTAAATTTCTTACTACAGAGATTTACAATAGGTTTGTGGGCTTTCCAAAATAATTTAGGCATTCATGATTCTACTATATTATTGTAAAAATATGGACAGAGGTGTTTGTTAAGAAAATTTCACCAAAAACCCAAAAAACCTCATATCTTATTATTTAGAAAATAAGCATGAGCCAGATTTCTATCTTGCTGCCTATGTTCTAAATAATTTAAATCCATACTTGACAATAATAAGAATAGAATAATAAAAATGCTCAAACCATTTTAACTTGGAAAACTGACATACAAAACTCCAAATAGAAATGCACAAACAAACATCCATCTCATCCATAATAACCACTTCAGAAATTTAAATAATTTTTATAATACTTCTTTGTTCATAGCAAATTTAAATGAACTAGACATGAGCATAAACCTCTCTGTTCATACTGCCTAATCCACTATTTTACCCTACTTCTCAGTAAATTAATCAGGTTATTTTCTTATAAAAACTGAGTCATAAACTCATTTCAGTAATCAGGTTATATGATTGATTAAACAATTTTCAAAACAAAGTAATAGAAAGGAGAAACATCATTAACATTGATGTAATTCAAATAAATCATCCAAAGCAATCAATTCAAACAATGCAACCAAAGCAGTCAATACAAACAAATTCACACAAATTAAATTTTTGCTATGTTGTCTACCAACATAGCTCTGATACCAAATGAGATGACCCTACTTTTCTAGTGGCCAAATCATGGGATAATTTGTTTTTTTTTTTTTTTGCATAAAGAAATATATGCTAAATGAAAACACAGGGTCATCTACCTTCAAAACCAAAACCAGGATCCACTATTACCAATATAGAAATATTGGTATATTCTTAAAACATAGATTAGTATATATGAAGATATACCAATCTCTTTAGTTATTAAATCAGAGTTTAAGAAAATTTACCTAAAGCATTCACACATAGCATTTTAATATAAAGATAAACCCATTTCATAAAAATTATTTTCAATATGACACAAAAGATACACAAGCAGACAGGAAATATCAGAATTCCTGAGTATATCATAAAAATCATAGAGATCCTTTACTTAACTCAACTCTTGCTATAGCACAATTATAGGTGTGGCTGCGCGTTCACACACATATAAATACATGTGTGCACGGCCTCGCCAACACACAAGCTCAAGCAATAATATTAATGAATAGGCAATGAAGCCTTGGCACTAACAAAATATTAATAATTATATGTATAAACAAAGGATTACCAATCCAACTATATAAAAATGAGGTCATCGAGTTTCCTCTTTCTCATTTATGCAAGTTATATTCAGACATAAAAGATGAATTTACATCAACTATCCTTCTTTAAAACAAAACATGTCACTGATGCAAGAACAAAAGCTATTCTGCATCATACAAATATTTTTAACACAAACAATTGGAAACTAACAAGTTCCTTTTATAAAAATCTCAAGATAATACATGGACTTGTAATCCATTTCTAGAATACTTATGAATATAAAACAGTTTACTTTCTTTTGCAAAACTTATCCAAAACTGTGTTTATTCATTTTAGAAATGTAAAGTAAAGGCATGCACGTATTTTAATTTATATGGCAAGTCCTCAATATAATTCAAGAATCTATCACATGAACATATATTAGCTATATGCTATATACAGATTCGAATAGCAACAACCACTTAACATAGAAAATTTCATTTCCCAAAAATCATAATGCATTTGAAAGCATTAAAAATCCATCTTTCCTTCAAAAGTCTACGGCATCAAATATGCCAAAACATATGAATATAGTTCAGACTTGTAAGTCATACTGTTAAAGCCACTAAATACATTTCAGATTTATAAAGCCATGAGGCTGTAAGTTCTCAAACTCATTTCAGAAATTATTTCAAATTCTTGTATAAATCCAAATTCCACATAAAACTTCATTTCTTTCCAGAATAAACATCTTATATCAAAAAAACACGTATCTATTAAAACTCAGATGCTCAGATGCAAATTCATATCTCAAAAGTGTGGATTCAGATCCATATAATCTCCCAAACCATAAGTAACTTGATCTCAAAAAAAAACATAACATAGAGAAATATATATATATATGTATACCTCATCTTTGCTTTTCACATTCAAGGCATTCAACTTGCCAAAAACAATAAATATATATATACATATTCTCAGATATGATAATTACATACAAAAATCAAACTCCAGATCCATATATGCTTATGCATAAATATAGAAATAATCCATCAAAATAAGTTTATAAAAGTTTTCCCCAAAACTTCTGAAAGGAAACTTGAACAAAATCCATAAAAATCCTTTAAATCACAAAACTCAACAAATCTATGGGTCTGCACATATACAAAAGTGTAAACACTTGTGTATACTGCCTTGACACCAGTTATTCTCCAAATACAAATTTCAGAAGATATATAAAAGCTGAATGATCCAAATGTTTCAGTTTCAAACTCGCAATTACATATAAGACAATACAGTTTTCAAGATTTATATACAAATCAATCTAACACATGATGGTTCACTGTTCATGGTATTACATACATATTTTAGTTCAGCAGTACATAAGAAATGACAATAAAAATACTTAAATACTTTCTTCATATCATCTACATGCAGTATAAATCATTTTAACTCCATCTCTTAAATCGTCATCTCATCAATATGTGCATAGCAACCTGTAAAAACATCATCCCGAACTGCCTCGTTGAATGAGACACTCCAGGAGATTGTCGAGACAATCAACAGGGTCAGACATGATACGTCTGGTATGAGTGTACTTAAACAATTCATTTGGCAGTAATACATAGTGTTAAATAAGTGTATCGTGACATAATAGTGAATAGATATCATCTCAGGTACAGATATGAACATAATCAGAACTAATCATCATCCATATATGAATACGCAAGCAACTAAAGATCAAACAATCATTAACAAGCATCAATGCACGCAAAGCATCCATACACACAAATTAATTTACAGAAATATAACCACGGCTGCCTGAGATAGGTCTTATTGCCAAATCATGATTAAGAACACTCACGTAGCTATATGAGATGTCGATCCCCTAGATATTGCCATAGCTTTCCCCCTTTTTCTCACGAATCCAACGCCATTGGATACGGCAAAATAATTTTCCCCCAATCTGATTTCTAGGGCTTCGGCCATTTTATTTTTGTTTTGTAACGAGAGAGTTAAAATGGAAACCGCGGCCACATCCTTCTTTTTTTTTATAATCCACTCACGGCTAGGGTTTTAATAGATGGGAAATCACAAATTTACCCCCAAGCCCAAATGTGTGCACAAATATACTTCAATACTTTATACTTGTTTGAATCACAATATCATAGTTGTGTGAATATTGTGGGTCATTACAAATACAAAACCAAAAACATATAAAAAAAATTTGAAAAACCAAAAACAAAATAAAAATTAAACTTTTCTTTTGAAAATAAATCTCACTTGTTAAATAGTTTTCTCCCTTGTAAAAAAAAAATTCAAAAAAAAAAACACGTTATCAAATCTTCTTTCACTCCCTAAACTCAGTTCTAACTCCTTTCTCTTCTCGACTTTCACTTGTGCATGAGTACTTGGACTCGTGACACAACAACGAATCGTTGGACTCACGACCCTTCTACAAACCGTTTAACTCGAACAGACGATCCTCCTGAAATGGCGAACGAAAACGCCCCTCGAACTCTTATGGATAGAATCTTTCCCGATAGAGTTTCTATTCCATCTTGCATCACGTTACCCGCCCCTACGGGTAACCATTTCGAAATTCATTCGAACCATATTGCCACGCTTCCAAAATTTGGCAATTTCGAGCACGATGATCCATACATCTTTTTGACTAAATTCGAACAAGTTTGTGCAACCATTAAACTCCAACAACTTTCTGATGACGGAATCAAACTTCGATTAATCCCATTTGCTCTTACGGATTACGCTGAAAAATGGTTGTACAGCTTACCTTCGAACTCAATTAAAACGTGGGAAGAATTTGTAAAAGCTTTCTTAAAAAAGTTCTACCCCTTGGAAAAAACAAGTAGAATTCGAAACGAAATTGTAAATTTTCATCAATTCAAGGGTGAACCATTTGGAAAATATTTTGAAAGATCAAAGAGCTTTTGATAAAATGTCCACACCATAACTTTGAAAAATGGACGATTTGCCAAATCTTATACGATGGACTCGAAAACAGCTCACGAACCATGCTCGAATCAATGTGCCAAGGCAGTTTTCTTGCCCAACATCATGACGATGCTTGGCAATTTCTTAAAAACCTCGCTGAAAAGTCGTCCCAATGGGAACGCTCGAACGAAAAATCAATATACTCACGATCGAGTGCACACTCGATAGGATCTTCAGTTTCTTTGGAAGCTAAGATCGATGCAATGATTAAAAAATTTGATAACGTTTTCTCATCGAATCAAACGAACCAAGCATCCCAACCAATGTGTTATAAATGCAACGATCCTAATCATATAGCCGATCAGTGTCCTAATTCCGTCGAACAAATCAATGCTTTCAATAAAAACGACCCGTTTTCTCCAACGTACAACCCTGGTTGGAGAAATCATCCGAATTTTGCGTGGAGCCAAAACAATCCCAACACGAATACGATTCGTCCCAATTTTCAAGCATTTCCGAATAATGCTTCGAATCCTCCCTTTCAGCCCAACAATTTTCAACCAAACTTTACGGGCCCGTCTCATAATCAACGACAACAACCAAATTTTCCACCAAATTCTGCTTATCCTCCACAAGACGTTAAACGTTTAACTTCGCTTGAGAAAACTCTTGAAACGTTGGCTAAGGAAACTACTCGAAGCCTTCAATCAAACAGCAATTTGCAAAATTTATTGACTTCATATATGCAAAACACAAACCAATCGATTGCAAAACTCGAAATGCAAATGAGTCAATTAGCCATGTCTGTAAGTGAGCGTGAACGTGGAACATTCCCAAGACAGCCCCTTCCAAATCCCAGAAATCAAAATGCAAATTCAAACCAAGCCCATGTTGTTCAAGATAGCAACGTCACCCTGTTGAATGCTATCACAACTCTCCGTTCTGGTAAACAAATCGATAATCAAGTCCTTAATCCAAATGATTTACCGGAAACTTTTCTCGACGCTTCTAAAACAACGAACGACTCAGAACATAACATGGAGCCAAACGTCGAATCCAACGACAATCAAAATTCTTCTTCTTCTACTCGACTAGACCCGCCTACCGAGTATCGTGTTCCATTTCCACATCGTCTTCGACCAAAGAAACACTCGGACCAAATGGAAAAGATGATGGAAATTTTTAAACAAGTGAAGGTTAAAATCCCGCTTCTTGACATCGTGCAACAAGTCCCCACTTACGCAAAATTTCTTAAGGACTTGTGCACCCAAAAGCAACACACTCAAGTGCCCAAAAAAGTCTTCTTAGCCTCCAGTTTAAGTGAAGTCTTGTCCCAATCCATGCCCGTTAAACATAAAGATCCTGGCTGCCCTACGATTTCGTGTACAATTGGAGACAAGACGATTAACAAATGTTTGATAGACTTAGGCGCGAGTGTCAACTTGATTCCATACTCCGTGTACGAACAATTAGGCTTAGGTGAGCTCAAACCCACGAAAGTTACGCTTCAATTTGCCGATCGTTCGGTTAAGAAGCCCGTGGGAGAAATCGGGACGTACTCATTCGAGTAGGGCAATTTATATTCCCCGTTGACTTTATCGTTCTCGAAACACAACCTGTGACGAATCCCTCGATTCAAATTCTGTTGATTTTAGGCCGACCATTCTTAGCCACCTCAAATGCCTTAATCAATTGTCGTAATGGATCAATGAAAATCTCTTTTGGAAATATGACTTTGGATCTTAATATTTTCAATCTTGAAAGCCAATCGAATGAACCTTGTGACCAAACGTTGGAAGTTAGTGCCATTCATGAAAATGTTGAAAACGAAACACTTGATCTTAACGATGAACGTGAGGCCGAGTATGAAAAATTGTTTCACAAAATTCCCAACGATATTGAATACACTCTTCATTTTGAATCTCTTCCAGTTGAGTCCGAATCTCAACCCAATTCTTCGATCGAAAAAATTCCAAAGTTGGACCTCAAACCGCTTCCCGACCACCTTAAGTACGCATACTTAGGTGAAAATGAAACCTGTCCTGTCATCATTTCTAACAATCTTTCTCTTGACCAAGAAGTTTCTCTTCTCTCTATCCTTTCGAAAAATAAGGAAGCAATGGGATGGTCGATTTCCGATATAAAAGGAATTAGTCCCACTCTGGTTCAACATCACATCCATTTAATCGATGATGCCAAGCCTGTTCGTGACGCGCAACGAAGGCTTAATCCAAAAATAAAAGATGCGGTACATGATGAAATTCTTAAACTTCTCGACAACGGAATCATTTACCCAATCTCCGATAGTTTATGGGTTAGCCCAATTCACGTTGTACCGAAAAAGTCCGGGCTAACCGTAGTCAAGAACGATTCAAACGAGCTTATTCCAACTCGTACTCAAACGGGTTGGCGTGTTTGCATTGACTACCGAAAACTAAATGCCGCAACACGTAAAGATCACTTTCCTCTTCCTTTCATTGACCAAATGCTCGAACGTTTAGCCGGCCATGAATTTTACTGTTTCCTTGATGGTTATTCTGGCTATAACCAAATTCCAATCGCTCCCGAAGATCAAGAGAAAACAACTTTCACATGTCCGTTCGGTACCTTCGCTTATCGACGTATGCCATTCGGACTATGTAACGCTCGTGCAACTTTCCAACGATGCATGGTTGGAATCTTTTCCGACATGATAGAACGCTTTCTAGAAGTTTTCATGGACGATTTCTCAATCTTTGACGATTCTTTTTCCCAATGTTTACATCATCTCGAGTTGGTTCTAAATCGATGTAGAGAAAAACATTTGACTTTGAATTGGGAAAAATGCCACTTTATGGTCAAACAAGGCATAGTCCTTGGACATATCATCTCAAATAAAGGCATTGAAGTAGACAAAGCAAAAATCGATGTCATTGCAAATCTACCCATTCCCAAATCCGTTAAGGACATTCGATCATTTCTAGGACATGCTGGCTTTTACCGTCGCTTTGTGAAAGACTTTAGCAAAATCGCCCGTCCTTTGACGACCCTTCTTGGAAAAGACGTTCCTTTCGATTTTAACTCTGATTGTATCTCTTCTTTTGAACGTCTTAAGAGCGAACTCATTTCTGCCCCAATCATTTGCGCACCCAATTGGGATCTTCCTTTCGAAATAATGTGCGACGCTTCAAACTTTGCCGTTGGTGCTGTCTTGGGACAACGCATCAACAAGATCCTTCATGTCATTTACTACGCGAGTATGACCTTGAACGACGCTCAACTCAACTACACAACAACTGATAAAGAGCTTCTAGCTGTCGTTTTTGCGCTTGAAAAGTTTCGACCTTACTTGATAGGTTCACACATTACGGTCTATACTGACCATTCTGCGCTTCGATATCTCTTCGCTAAAAAGGATGCTAAATCCCGTTTGATTCGTTGGATCCTTTTACTTCAAGAATTTGACCTTACAATCAAAGACAAAAAAGGATCCGATAATGTCATAGCCGATCACTTGTCTCGTCTTCCGAACGCACCATCTCCTTTGCCAATCAATGAAAACTTCCCCGATGAACAACTTCTTTCAATTTCGATCGATCCATGGTACGCTGATATAGTGAACTACTTAGTCACTAAACAAACTCCCTCATCTTGGTCCAAACAGGCCAAATGCAAATTTATGTCCCAGGTGAAATACTTCTATTGGGACGATCCATACTTGTTCAAATATTGTCCTGACCAAATCATCTAACGTTGCATTCCGGATAATGAAATAAGGAGTGTTCTTTCGTTTTTCCATGATCAAGCGTGCAGTGGACATTTCGGTCCTCGAAATACTGCGGAAAAAGTGCTTCAGTGTGGTTTCTATTGGCCTTCTCTTTTCAAAGACTCGTTTGAATTTTGTAAAACTTGTGATCGATGTCAAATACTTGGACGAATTTCTCGACGAGAGATGATGCCTTTAAACCCCATTCTTACGATTGAAATCTTTGATGTATGGGGTATTGACTTTATGGGACCTTTTCCCAATTCTTTTGGAAACTTGTATATCCTTCTCGCTGTCGATTACGTTTCAAAATCGGTCGAAGCCGTTCCTTGCAAAACCAATGACCATAGAATTGTTGTGAAATTTCTCAAAGAAAATATCTTTTCGAGGTTCGGCACACCTCGCACAATAATCAGTGATAACGGAACCCATTTTTGCAACCGTTCTTTTGAAACTTTAATGAAAAAATACTCGATAACCCACAAGTTATCCACTCCATATCATCCTCAGACTTGTGGCCAAGTTGAAGTTTCAAATCGACAAATAAAACAAATCTTGGAGAAAACTGTCAATAAAAATCGAAAAGATTGGTCTCAGAAATTGACCGACGCGCTTTGGGCTTACCGTACTGCTTTTAAAACTAACCTTGGGATGTCCCCATTTCGTTTAGTTTACGGTAAAGCTTGCCATTTACCCTTTGAAATTGAACACAAAGCGTTGTGGGCAATAAAAAACTTAAACTTTGATCTTGAAAAAGCTGGCGAAAATCGAAAACTACAACTCAACGAACTCGAAGAACTTAGGAACGACGCATATAAAAACGAGAAAATTTACAAAGAAAGAACCAAAGTTTTTCATGACAAGTCAATTCTAAGGAAAACGTTTTCGCCTAACCAGAAAGTTCTTTTATATGACTCGAGACTTCATTTATTCCCTGGGAAACTTAAATCAAGGTGGACTGGACCATTTGTGGTACGAACTATTTTTCCACATGGTGCCATAGAAATAGAAAACCCAAAGGATGGATCAATTTTCAAAGTCAATGGTCATCGTTTAAAACCCTTCTTGGAATTGCCCGATAACCAAGAGGAGGAGCTCATGATCCTTCATGAGCCAAGCTACGTCTAGTAAGAATGTTAACCCTCTTTTGTAAATATGTACGTATTTTTCCCCGTTACACTATTATATCATGCATCGACTGTGGGGACACAGTCAAAATTAAGTGTGGGGGGGGGGGTCTCATTTTCATTTTTTTTAGTTTTTCATGGCATTTTTTTGAATTTTCAAAAAAAAAAAACTCAAAACTCCTAAATCTCAAAAACATTTTCTTTTAACCATTTTGATTTATTTTTGAAGAAACACTATGGGATAAGTATAAGTTTTGGTTAATAAATTGAAATTTTTGAAAATTTATCTGTCTTAAAATAAAAATCAAAATGAAGTTTGATTACAAATAATAATTGTTTAACTAGTATATAGGAAGGTTCATCTATGCTAATTATGAAGTATGTTCTAATTGAAAATCTTTGTTTAAAAAGTGGTAAATTTAAAGTAAAGGATATAACATTTTTGTCTTCTAAGTTAAATGGTGCTAAGATGATTTTACAAAACTCTCTCCTTTAAAAAAAATATATATATATATATATATATATATATATATATATATATATAACATCCAAAGTATTCACTCTCATTTAAAAGTCCTCATGGTTATGCATGAGTGAATTACTTGAAATTTTTGATTACGTGCTTTCATACTCATTTAAAAGTCCTCACGGTTATGCATGTATGGAGCACATGTAAAAAAAAAAGAACAGATTTAATAAAAACCACCTACGGTCGATAGGTGTATGCATGAAAGTGTGTGCACTCGCCATGCTCTTTACTCCCCTCACATAAGCCCGAAAGGCAATGCATGGGTGGTATATCTGGCCTCAGTTTACCTGAGCTAGGCGTGTAATTTTTCTTGCAAATAATGAGAGAGCAAGCAATTGAAATCCAAGCACTAGTTTAACTTGTTTGATTTAACTTGTTATTGAAAAGAAATGAAAATACCACTTTAACAAACTTTGATAATCAACTAAGGATTCATTTCATAGTTACATTATGTTATCAACCAAAACAACTAGATAAACTATGGTCTATCTGTTATAACAACTTGATTTTTATTGGAAATTTTGACGAGTAAAAATTTTCAAGACAATGACCAAAACTTGTATTTAACTTATTCGTGTTAATTTAAAAATAAACCCTTCATTTTTAAATATTTCCAAAAACTCGCATTCAT
Source organism: Allium cepa (assembly GCA_030765085.1). Taxonomy (NCBI): domain Eukaryota; kingdom Viridiplantae; phylum Streptophyta; class Magnoliopsida; order Asparagales; family Amaryllidaceae; genus Allium; species Allium cepa. Next base: position 116,868,994 of record CM060943.1, read on the forward strand.
CTCTTTGTAAATAAATCTTGCATTTTGTAAATATTTTCATCCTGCATTTGGATTTTGTGGGTAGTATCCGCTGAAAACCCTCACGAGACAACACTCGTCCTACTGGGGACACCCAGAGGTTTAAAGGCTTGTTGCATACGCTCAATGCAATCGTGCTCCCTACGAAAACGGATTTATCTTAGTTTTCCTTTATTCGAGGACGAATAAAAAGATAAGTGTGGGGGTATTTGATATGCACTTAATTGTGCATATATTTACATCCATATTTTATCTCTTTTTATTTAAATAATCATCATATTTGGGCATTTTAACATGTTTAAAACCAAAATTCAATTATTTCCAACCATCATATTTTCATCTTCATTCAGGGGCAAAACGATCATTTTGTGCATGTGTCAATATAAGAATTTTTACTTGGACATTTTTTGACAATTTTTATAGGAATTTGGATGCATATGGAAGAGGCTTATATGAAGATATATGCATGCATAAATGAATACAAAGGAAAGAAGAGGGAAATAATTCAAGCCATGAACATGGAGGACCCCACCCACTTACCTAAAAGTACAATTTGGAGCTAATGGACAACTAAGTGGAGGTTAAAGCTTTATGCAAAACAAATGATGGATTAATTAGTGGTTAATGGTTACTTGTTGGCCACACTTCCTAAAGGGCATTTTAGGTAGCCCTCTAAAAATAGAATTAGGGTTTTATGAATGTATATATAGCCCTCTTATGTATATGAAACCATCATCTACTCTTTCATTTTACTTAGGAAATTAAGAAATCAAAGTGTAAGCTCAATGTTCTATGAAATAAAAATGGCTTCCAAGCCTCTTTCTTCTCTCTTTTCTACATGCTTTTCTTTGTTTTATTGTTAATGTTTATTTCTATGCTCTCTTTTCCTTTATGTTCATAGCTTAGATTTACATTTATGCAAGTAATAAGTAGCTAATCTCTTTTGCTTTCTTTGCTTATTTTCTATTCTCTTTTCTTTTTAATGTTGAAATTTGTTTGTGTTGCTTCAATGCCACAAATAAGTAGCTAAACCCCTTCAATTTAGGGGTGATGAAGCTCTCTAACTTTATGTAATTTCAACATTTTTATGATGTATGATCTCTTTGTTTATGCTTCATGAATGTGAATTTTGACGTAAGTTTATACAAGTGGGTTTGATAGCTTATATTGTGTTTGCGCAAAAAATGGGCAAACACCTCCAAGTCGTGTGATTTAGTTGATTTTATGTGATTCTTAATGATTTAGATGAGTTATGTAAATATGAAAAAAGCAGGGGCTGAAATGTAAAAGACACACAGATTTATAGTGGTTCGGCCTGAACGTGCCTACGTCCACTTTATATGTTATTATCTTCTTTCTTTCTGATTACAAATACAATGCTTTGTGTATAAGTATATGAAAGTAGTTTGAAAGTTCCTTCTGTGCTTGAGCTCTCAAACTTGTCCCCCATTGTTGTACCCCTGCCCCTCTATTTATAGAGTGAGGCTGGAGGCAGGGGTCCTGGATGTATATAGCTGCTGGTGGGCTTGGGCTGAAGCAATCTGGCCTGGTAGCGTTTTGGTTCGGCGAGGCTTCATTCGGTGGTGAGGTATGAGGTTGGCTCGGTGGTGTTGGTCCGGTCATGGTGGTCCGGTGATGGTGGGAAATGGTGTTGGACCGGTGGTGGTGGGATAGGCACTTGGTTCGGTTGTGGATGGTTCGGCCTTACTTTGGTTTGGTATTGAAGGGGTTGTGGTTTGACCGGTAGAATGTTTGGACCGGTAGTGGTTTGGACCGGTGATGGTGAGAACTTTGAGGGTTGGTACGGCTTTGGTGGTGAAGTATGCTTGTGACCGGATGGTCTTATGCCGAATGGGCTTCAATATTGAGAATGCCGGATGGACTTTTATGTCTGTATTGAGCCTTGTGTTTGCCGAATGAAGTGGAGGTTGCGAACCCGGGTGAAACTGACACTTCTTTGTCTCGAGATCTCCTGGGTGAGAATTCGCCCAACATTTGCCCCCCAAAGTGGGGCGCGTGCTTGCATCTGTCGCGCTTTGTTTCCCTATGGTAGGAAAGCTTGTTTCGTAACGCCATGGGCTGGATATTCATGTCCTGTCAGTGTCCTCATGCCTCCCGGTAGGAAGGCATGTTTTGTAATGCAATGAGCTGGATGTCCATATCCTGTTGATTTCCTGCAAAGGAATTCACAGTTTTAATGTGATTTCAAATGACGATCGTTCGGGATCGAAATATTTGAGGCGAAGTGAATTGTGCTGTTCAGGGCGAGATGTGACCGTTCGAGGTCGGGTGCCATTTGAGGCGAGTAGGTGTGCCCAGAGGGGGCTTAGCGTTACCGATGCCAGGCTCACGTTCGAGTGGATTCCTGGATCGTTTGTGAAGATGGTTTATCGCCAGCTCAGAGCGTGCCTAAGGATCGTTCGCGACCCCGTACATGTTTAAGTAGCTTAGCCATTTCAGAATTAGCAGAGCTAAATATCCATCCAACCGATGAATTTTAAAAGGATGTCAAAGTGTAGATTCTCACAATGATAGGGTTAATAGCCATTCAGAGCATGCCTGTGGACCGTTCGTGGTCGCGTACATGTGTAAATGGGTAACCCATGTTAGTGAGCGATTTACGACTTGTTCATCGTTATCATAATCTCTATTTTATTAGTGGGTCCTAGAGTTCGGTACTTATCTGTGTGAGGTGCCTTGCATGCCACCTGTTTCTGGTTTTTGCTGGCTGAGATGGTTTCATTCGGTTTTTGGTTGGTCCGGTATGCCGAACCGGTTGGACCGGTGCTTCTGTCCTCGTCTATATATAGGAGCTACACCCCCCTTAGTTATTCCTTACCAAACCAACGAGTTCCGAATCAATCTCTAGCCGAACCAACTTTTCTGCCGAACCAAGCTTTTACCGAATCAGGTATAAGTTCCTTTGCCGAATGACCTTTACCACCGAATGAATCTGATTGCCGAATACACGCGTAAGGCTGTTAATGCCGAATGATTTTTGTACCGAATGAACCTGGGATTTTAGTGCCGGATGAACTTTGCACTGTACTACCGAACGAATTCGTATACCGGATGAACTTCCAATGCCGAATGGAACTACCGAATGAGGCATATACCGAATGAGACTCGGAAATTTGAATCTTGAGCGAAATCTTAGGCTTTTATACGCTTGCTTTAGATACTTTATGTTTATGTTTCTATACTTCTTGTTCTAACACCGTGTTTTTCTTGTGCTGCAGATAAATGTCTCGCAAAGCGGAAACCCGATCGGATAAAAATAAGTCTAAAGGTAAAGGAGAGTCATCCTCCTCCGTGCCCCCAGCCCAACCAAGACCGGTGCAACATGGGCCTGCTCCGAGGTCGTTAGTGGATGGGTACGGTCCCCAGGAACTTCTGGTCTCCCCTCCCGACTGCTTTCCTAGCTCCCTAAAGGAGGAGCAACTTGATGTTATATCCCGTTCCTTCGGGATAGACAGGGCTCGCATGCTGTTGCCGGGAGATGGAGTGATGCCGTATAATCCCCACGAAGGCTACTTTGCTTACAGCAGATATCATTGCATGTGTGGTGCTATCCCTCCTATTAATGCCTGGATAGTTAGCTTTACCACATATTTGAAGGTGGCTCCATTCCAGCTCCAGCCGAACTCTTATGCCATTCTGGTGAGCCTTTTCGTTATCTTCCAAAGGAGGTACGGGCGCCCTCCTTCTAACCGGGAAATTCGATACTTGTATAACCTGAGAGGCTACAAGAAGGGGTCTCCGTATATCAGTCTAGAAGCGGCCGTGCCCTTCAAACCGGTCTTGGACTTATATTCAAAGTTTACCATGTTCAAGAAAGAATGGTTTTTTTATCAAGGACGATTCTGTTTCTTTCTGCCAATTCACTTCCGGCTGTAAGATGAATTTCATTTATATTTTCCATGTTCTGACTGTAGTGCTTCTTCTGACATGCTTCCATTTCTTGCTAGCGACAGGTGGTATTGCAGTCGTGGAAGATGATTCTTTGGCGCGGATGGCTGCTGAAATAAAGGCCATTCCCGCACGGGACAGGTCGGCTTCGTTCCTGATCAGGAACGCTACCCTCCTGGAGTACAACTTGATCCAGCCGCACCAGTCCGTGGTTAAGAAGAGGGACACGGCTGAGGAGAAGGCCGCTAAAGCTAAGGAGGAGGCCACGGTGAAGAGTGGCAAGAGGAAGCCCTTTGCGCAACATCCCGTCGCGGGAGGCAAGAAGCTTAAGGATTCTGAGGGCCCCTCTCCTAGTACTTGCCCGATCATTCCGGAGGAGGAAGGTGTGGAAGAGGGCGAAGGAGGCGATATGGAAGGAGAGTCGGAGGGCGGAGGAGATGGAGATGGTCAGGGTGGTAGTGGTGCTGGTGCCTTAGCTTTTGGGCAAGACTCTGAACTGGATGAGGCTCTCCGCCAGGCCTTCGGGGAATCGGAGGGAGAATCGGAAGCGGAGAAGGCGAAGGAGACTGGCAAGGTCGGGGCGGGTGCCGACCTATCCCCAAAGGGCTCCTCAGCCAGGGTGACTCCGGCGGTGCAAGGTGAACTTTTGTCCTCTGTCGATTCCATTTACGATAGGGACTTAGAAATATTTTATGGTTCACTTCCATCCTGGAATGAGATTCAGGACTTATTGCAGTATCCCACTCTTCCACAGGGTTTGTATAATAGATGTGCATTCTCACTTTTTCTTTCTTTTTAACTTAACATGTTTCTTGAATTATGGATCGTCGTATGTTCATAACACTTGTTTTTTTACTCCAGGGGCAGGCCAGACGGCTAAAACGTCAGATGTTCGACACCGCCTTGAACAATTCAAGTTGATGAGAGCTTTTGATAAGCCGAAGCCTCTTACTGGTCGTCCTGGGGACGTGGTCAAATACCGTCCTCTTCTTGGGGTCATTGAAGAGAGCATTCAGAAAAAGAAGAGGAGTCATTCCTTATTTGAGCCTTCCCCTGGTCTGCAGCTTCCTGTTCAGCCTCCCCGTGATACCACGGAGGAGAGCACGGAGTTTATCCCCCCTCCACCTCCTTCTAAGAATCCCACTGTTATCCGTATAAGGCGTCCTGACGTGCCTCGCGACCCCTTTGCCGGTCATCCTGATTTAGATCCAAGCTCTTGGGATATTTCATTTGATGAGGCCACGGGTGGGCACCTTCTTCCCCGCAACCCCATGGTATGAGTGTTAGACGAGGCTAAGTCCCTAGATCTTGATCTGCTTACCACTCGGGTAGTTACCATGGGAGACGAAGCCAAAGCTAATATCGATCGGGTGGCTGAAGAGACCAAGAAGTTAATGAAGTATCATGCTCAATTGGTCAAGGCCGGGGAGGAGATTGGGAGTGCTAATTATCGGCTGCTGCTGAAGGTTGCCGATCAGGCCGAACAGCTTGCCGGTCAAGCCGTTCAGATTTCTCAGCACGAGGAAGCCTCTAGGCGGCTGAAAGAGACCATGGAAAAGGCTAGTAGGGAAGAATTACGGAAGATGGAGGCCGCCTGTAAGGAGCGGATCGACATGGCCATTGCGACAGTGGATGAGGTTCGGAATGCGGATCTCGAGCAGGTAGAGGAGTTGTCTGGGAGGCTTGAGGCCGCGGAGATGGCTCAAGTCAAGTTAAAGGAGGAGATGGAGGAGATTAGGAGGTCTCTTCAGGCTGACTGCTTGAGATACCGATCAGAGAGGGATGTCGCTATCGCCAAGTTGCAGGTTTCCGAGGCCCGGGTGAGGGAGTTTGAGGAGAATGAGGGGATGATGGACGAGATGCTGCAGGACATGTACTTCCGCACTTGGAAGGAGGGCAGCTTGTCTTGGATGGATGACTATCCCCGGGTCATGGCCAAGATATATCTTAGGGCTTTAGAGGAGGCCAGGGTCAATGCGGGTAAGGAAGGTGGAGTGGCTTTTAGTCTGGATGTGGCCATTGCTCAGTTCTCGAAAGAGGAGCAAGCGGCGGTGAAGGAGGGGATGCGGTTGCTTGCTGCGGAGGAAGCGGGTGTGCAACTGGAGGATGAGGATCAAGCGGCGGACGATGGTGAGTTATTCTTCTCTTTTCCTTTTCTTTCGGGGTTTCCATAACTTGATCGTTTATCGTTTGTTTAATGAATTCCTCTTCTGAATTGGACAGGTGGAACTTCCGATCAACACGCTGGGGGCCCCGACCCTACCGCCAAGTAGGCTTGGGGGAGTTGGTAGGATGAGAGCGAAGGGTGGACGCAGTTGGTTGCTTGTCCGGATTTGGCTACCTTTTTATTTCCTTTTATCGCTGTTTATGTTAGTCCAAAACATTGATGTGACTGTAATAATATTATTTGTAAAGAAATAATTTATGTGATTTTATGACATAAGCTGATTTTGCTATGTTTAAATGTTGTTTGTCATTTTGATGTGGTGCGTGAGAAGTATGTATATGCCTGTGATTTTAGTTGTGTTTGATGTTAAGCTGTTGCTTGAAGTATAATTTCATCTTTTGCAATGTTAGTGTGATGTATGAATAAACTATGGTTACATATTTATGTACAAGAGAAGAGAGTACCGCCCTTCATGTTTTAGTTGCAGGTGGTAGCTTTGAGCGTCTTGTGTAACTGATCATGGATATAGCTGAGTACCTTGCCACCCAGTACGCAGGCTTAGATTCTCATGAGTGAATGCTCCCTATTTGGTTTCCTGTACTTTAGAGTTTGTTATACAGGATAGGAGAAAAGTATTTAAATGAAATGGAAATATGGGAAAAGTAAAACTTCCAGTCACGGAAGGCCGTCGATGTGCTTAAGTTCGTGGCAAACGGGTTTTGTAGTCACTTTCCCTAGCTGTGGGTCTTGGAGACATTTGTCACCCATCTTACGCCTCCGCGGGGAGTTTTCTTTTTTACCACAGCCGCACTTAAGACACATCGGAGCCGAGATCGCGCACGGTAACTACCCGAACCATTATGGTCCGTAATCGTGGGTATTATTCGATTTACCGTGGCCGGCTAGCGTGGGTGCCGTTGGCCGTGAACTACCCCTGGCTGGCCACACCTTATGTTGGGGCTTAAAGTAGGTTCACAGTTGCCGGCGAGCCGAACGCCGTAATGAGCTGCCATCGGCTATAGTCGGCCTTTATGATGACTTATAATCGGCTCATTACAGTTGGCTTTGAGGGCAGTCGCGAGCAATAAGTTAACCCGCAGCAGAGGGATGCTGGAGCAAAAGAGTCTCATTGGCGAGTGCATAGAATCATTACATACCTGTTAGGCCTTGTCCAGATGAGGCCGTGGTGCGTCTTGAGTGGAGATGCCATAGGATTTTGTTCAACAGAAAAGGATAAAGCTTAACAAGCGGCCAAGATATAAAGGAACAAGTTAAAAAGAGGCAAGATTTTTTAAAGTGGTTCGGCATGAAAATGCCTACATCCACTGATTCTCTTTGTTAATTCACTTCATATGGGCAGTACAAGTTAAGAAAAGTATCGACGGAGGTGTCGGATGTTCCATGCCCTCTGGAACACCTCTCCGTCCACTGTTGACAAAATATAAGCTCCGTTGTGGAGATCTTTATGAATTACATATGGTCCGTCCCAGATGGGGTCCAGTGCCCCGGGGCGCGGAAAGATTCGCCTGAGGACAAGATCTCCTTCTTGTAAGATGCGATGTTTGACTTTGGAGTTGTATAGTGCTGCCACTTTTTGTTTGTGAGCTGCTGCTTTGAGTGCTGCATCGTTTCTCCTTTCCTCAATCAGATCCAGAGACATGAGGAGGAGTTCTTCGTTTTCTTCTGGATTGTAGTGGATCCTACAGTGGGAAGGAACAATAGTCTCAACAGGGAGCATTGCCTCCGATCCATATGCCAAAGAGAAAGGAGTATGTCCCGTTGATGTTCTGAAAGATGTGCGGTAGGCCCAAAGTGCCGTAGGAAGTTCGTCCACCCAAGCGCCTTTTGACTTTTCAAGTTTCTTCTTGATTAGGGTTTTGAGAATTTTGTTGATAGCTTCGACTTGTCCGTTTGCCTGAGGGTAAGCTACTGATGAGAAGCTTTTATGAATTCCATGCTCTTGGCACCAGTCGGCGAATTCTTCGTTGTCAAATTGGAGTCCGTTGTCCGATATGATCTTGAGTGGTACTCCGTACCTGCACAGAATATTTTTGATCAAGAAGTTGATAACTTTTGCTGAAGATATTTTATTTAGGGGTTCCGCTTCCACCCATTTGGTGAAATAATCGACTGCCACTATAGCATATTTGGCTCCGCCTCTGCCCGTTGGCAGTTCGCCAATTAAATCAATTCCCCATACAGCAAAGGGCCAAATTCTGGTCATTTGAGTAATCTCATTTGTGGGTAGTCGAGGAATCTTGGCAAATTTTTGACATCTGTCGCATCTCTTGACGAAGTCTAAGGCGTCTTTGTTTAGTGTGGGCCAGTAATATCCATATCGGAGTATCTTTTTCGCCAGAGTCTGCCCTCCAGTGTGATCTCCGCAACTTCCTTGATGGATGTTGAATAAGATTTCCTTGGCTTCCCTTCCAGCGACGCATCTGAATAAGGGGCTAGAGAAGCCACGTCGATAGAGGATGCCTTCTTGTATTGTGTAGTGGGGAGCTTTCCTCAAAATTCTCCTGACTTCATCACGTTTGTCTGGTAGTGTGCCGTCCTGCAAATATTTCCGGATAGGAGTCATCCAAGTTCCTTCTTCGATTGCAGTTATCAGATTCATTTGTTGGAAACTTGGGGCTAGCTGCCTTGAGATGGCTAGTGCTCCGGAAATGGTGTTATTCTTCATACTAGCTTGCTTTGCTAGTTCATCGGCCTCTTGGTTATCTTCTCGAGGAATGTGTTTGATTAGATAATGGTCCAATTGATCGAGCAGCAGTTTGGTTTTCTTTAGATATGTTGTGAGTCATTCTCCTCGTGTCTGGAATTCTCCTAGTACTTGGTTTACGATAAGTTGAGAATCACTATGAAGACATAAAGAATTGACTCCAATTTCTAAGGCAAGCTACAATCCCGCTATTACTGCCTCATACTCCGCATCGTTGTTAGTGGCTGCGAATTCCAACCTTAATGCATAGTACAGCTTTCTTCCCCTGGGGGTGATTATCACAATACCTGCCCCCGAGCCTTGTTCGTTCGATGCTCCATCTACAAAGAGGTTCCACTCGATGTTTTTTGCTATTTCAAACTGATCCTTGCCTTCGTTGGTAGTGAATTCGGCAATGAAATCTGCCATGGCTTGCCCCTTGATAGCGGTGCGAGGATGGTAGGTGACGTCATACTGACTTAGTTCAATGCACCATTTGAGGAGTCGTCCAGAAGTGTCGGGACGATGGAGCACCTGTCTTAGTGGTTGATCGGGTAGAACTCTGATGGAGTGAGATTGGAAGTAGTGTCGCAGTTTTCGTGACGCGATCAATAAACAATATGCCAATTTCTCAAGTTTAGGATATCTGGCCTCTGCCCATGTAAATCTCTTACTTATGAAGTATACCGGGCGTTGTGTGCGGTCCTCTTCTCTTACCAGGGCAGCGCTTAGAGCATGAGATGATACACGAGGTATAGGTATAGCTCTTCGCCTTCGTTTGGAGTTGAGAGCACTAGTGGTCTTTGAAGGTGTTCGATCAGGTTAAGGAAGTATTTTAAGCATTCATCGGTCCACTCGAACTTTCCTTTGTCTTTCTTGAGAGCTTCGAAGAAAGGGACGCACTTGTCAGTAGCTTTGGAAATGAATCTGCTTAGGGCGGCCACCTTTCCGTTTAGGCTCTGCATTTCTTTTCGAGTGGAAGGTATCCTTATTTCTTTTAGAGCCCGGATTTTTTCAGGGTTTGCTTCAATTCCTCTGGCATGGACGATGAATCCTAAGAATTTTCCCGATGACACTCCGAAGGAGCACTTTAGAGGATTCAGCTTCATTCCATATCGGCGAAGTACCTGAAACATCTCGCTCAGGTGACTTACATGATCGTCGGCTCTCCTGGACTTTACCAACATGTCATCCACATATACTTCCATAGTTCGTCCTATTAATTCCGCGAACATCTTGTTGACGAGGCGCTGATAGGTAGCTCCGACATTTTTGAGTCCAAAAGGCATTACTTTGTAACAATATAACCCCCGGTCAGTGATGAAGCTAGTGTGGTCTTGATCGGGAGCGTGCATGGGAATTTGGTTGTATCCGAAGTATGCATCCATAAAAGATAAAAGTTCGTGCCCGACAGTGCTGTCCACAAGTTGATCGATTCGGGGGAGCGGGAAGCAGTCTTTCGGGCAAGCGTCATTTAAGTTGGAGAAATCAATGCATGTTCGCCACTTCCCATTAGCTTTCTTTACTAGTACCGCGTTAGCGATCCATTCTGGATAGATGGCTTCTCGTATGAAGTCATTAGCAAGTGGTTCTTTACTTCCTCATCGAGGGCTGCTGATCGTTCTGCTCCCATGCTTCTCTTTTTCTGCTTTATCGGTACCTTGGTGGGATCGATGTTCAGCATGTGGCATGCTATGTCTGGGGAGATTCCTGTCATATCGGCATGTGTCCACGCAAATACATCTAAGTTGTGGCGGAGAAAGTCAATGAGTTGATCCTTCAATTCTGTTTTTAGCTGAGATCCTATTTTTAATAGTCTACTTGAATCATGTTTGTCTACAGTTACGAATTCCATGGCCTCTGCAGGCTCAGTGGTAGCCTCCTCCTCCTTATCCCTGGGGTCTAGTTCATTGAAAGGATCGCTGGTGTATCGAAGAGGAGGGGCTTTCTTTAGTTGCTATGCTTCCATGCATTTCATGCAGAGAGTAGTCTCTGCATCTTTCCCTTTATTCTTTCTATGGTTATTGCGAAGTTCAGTCACATAGCAATCTCGAGCGGCGTCTTGATCTCCTTCAACTTCTCCTATTTCGTTATCTGTTGGGAATTTCATCTTTAGGCACCACAGGGCTAGGACAATTTGGAAGTCAGATAAGGCTGGTCTTCCCAAGAAGGCGTTGTAGGCCGAGTGGTTTTCTATTAGTACAAACGTTTGTTTTCGCACAACGGAGCGGGGATGACTTCCTATTTCGACGAAGAGGTCAAGTTGCCCGAGGGGCATTTTCGCATCTCCAGTGAAACCTGCAGGGGTTTGTTGCAGGGAGAAACATCCTTCATTGACAGCTTCATTTTGTCGAAAGCATGCTTCAACAGGATATTTACGAAGCTTCCTGTGTCTATTAGAATTCGGAAAACTTTAGCTGGACCGAATCAGGCAGAGATGACCATGGGATCCATATGCGGATACTGTCTTCCTTCTAAATCACGCCTACTGAATACGATGTCGTCACTCTCTTTCCGTTTCGGGTGGCGTTCTTCCATAATGGAGTTAACATAGCCTTCAGCATTTCTAAGTGACTTGCCGTATCTTTCCATCTCTGCCCAGCTTCTGTCGGCGATGTGTGGTCCTCCCGAGATGGTATGGACCACTATCTTCTCTTGACTAGAGCCACTGGTGTTGCGATTCCCTCCGCCTACTTCTGGGAGGGGTCGCTTTGAGTTTTCATTGGCAGGAGTTGGAGTCCTGTTCTGATCTTTCACATAGCGTTCCAGCCTTCTTCTTCTGATGTGTTCTTCGATCAAGTCCCGGAGATGGTGGCATTCATTGGTGTCATGTCCGTGGGATTCGTGGAAGCGGCAGAACTTTCCAGACTTGAGTGCGTTATCAGATTCTTTCTTGTGCGGGGGGCGCTTGTATCCGAGTTCGCCCTGAGTGGCTAGTAAGATGTTTTCGATTGTTTCATTCAAAGGAGTGTAGGAGTCAAATCTTGGTCCTGGTCGATATTGGCGTTTGTCAACCTTCCTGCCCCCAGCATAGTCTCTAGATTCATTTCTTCGAGTGTCCTTAGCTGTAGCGGGAACCTTGTCCGAAGTTGTCTTACTTTGTTGCCCTGACTGCCTCTCAGTGGCGGCATCTTCAAGTCTCATATACTTTCCAGCTTCGTGGAAGAAATCAGGTAAAGTAGCTGGTTTTTCCTTAGTTAGTCTTCTAGCGAAATTGGTATCTGGGTGTACACCACTACAAAGGGCCATTAGGGTGAGCTTCTCATCGGCATCTTGGACTGCGGCCGCTGCGGCGTTGAACCGGGTTAGATATTGTTGCAGTGTCTCTCCGGATTTCTGTTTGACATTGGATAGAGAATAAGCATCCTTGGGTTGTTCTATATGGATGCGGAACTGGCTAATGAACCTTTCTTTCAACATCTCCCATGAGCTGATAGATCCTTGGGGTAGATGGCAGAACCAGGAGGTAGCTAGATCTGCTAGGAATAGCGGAAAGCATTTACACAGCACCCCTTCTGTTGCTCCGCTCATGAGCATATGCTGGGTGTATCTCTGTAAGTGTACGATGGGGTCGGAAGTTCCCTTGTAAGGTTCCATGGTTGGCATTTTCTATTCCCGGGGGGTGATGGCGGTTTCGATACTGCGGATGAAGGGGCTGGTGACCCTAGCGCCTATTCCTCGGTCCCTTTGCTCCCGTTGGACGCATTCTCTGAATAATCGTGCCATTCTTTCATCAGAATTTGGAGCGGATAGAAATGAACTTGGTTCTTCCCTGCGGGATCGATCTCGTCCAGATGACCTGTAGGGATGGTATAGTCTATCACTTCTGACGTTATCCAGTGGTTGCCTCTGGCTGCTCGGATGCATGCTAGGACCAGCTACAGTTGCCCCCTGCCTAGATCTTCCCCTGTGGGGTTCTATTTCGAGCATTTCCATGGGGTCAACTTCGGGCTGGGTTCTAGCTCGGCTCCGTTCAGCGGGGTTTCTATGATTAGGTGGCATGACTGGCTCGGCTACATCCGACCCTCGCCTGGCGCCTCCCCCACTGGGTTCGGTTCCAAGCGCTTCCTCGAGTCGGAGTTCGGGCTGAGTCCGGGTGCGGCCCCTATCATTGTTGTTCCTATTGATGGCTTCCTCGAAGAGGGAAGACCTTTGCTGTCTCCGAGATCCTCCAGATTGAGATTCACCCCATGATTCGGTGTTGCGGTTGGATTCTTCGACATCCCTCAAGCGTGACATGAGTTGGTTCACCAAAGCTTCTTGTTGGGATGTGAAGCGGTTAGTCACTTCCACCACAACTCTGTCTAGGTCTGCTCTAGTGATTACTGCGGCTGTTCCGCGGCAGGGGCTGTTGGAATTGCCTGATCTACATGCGGCACTGCTGCTGAAGTGGGATGGTTCTCTTGATCTGGATCCACTGGATTTGGAGCGCTGCTAGTTGCGATGTTCTTTCCCTTGTTGGCGTCTTTTCTTGGCCCGAAAGTCATGCTTCCTAGGCAATGAAGGGTGCTATTGGGAAAGAAGGTTGAATGAGGGAAACTGAAGCTTCGAGTTCGAATTTCTCAGTGAAAGCACCAAAAATGTTTGCGCAAAAAATGGGCAAACACCTCCAAGTCGTGTGATTTAGTTGATTTTATGTGATTCTTAATGATTTAGATGAGTTATGTAAATATGAAAAAAGCAGGGGCTGAAATGTAAAAGACACACAGATTTATAGTGGTTCGGCCTGAACGTGCCTACGTCCACTTTATATGTTATTATCTTCTTTCATTCTGATTACAAATACAATGCTTTGTGTATAAGTATATGAAAGTAGTTTGAAAGTTCCTTCCGTGCTTGAGCTCTCAAACTTGTCCCCCATTGTTGTACCCCTGCCCCTCTATTTATAGAGTGAGGCTGGGGGCAGGGGTCCTGGATGTATATAGCTGCTGGTGGGCTTGGGCTGAAGCAATCTGGCCTGATAGCGTTTTGGTTCGGCGAGGCTTCATTCGGTGGTGAGGTATGAGGTTGGCTCGGTGGTGTTGGTCCGGTCATGGTGGTTCGGTGATGGTGGGAAATGGTGTTGGACCGGTGGTGGTGGGATAGGCACTTGGTTCGGTTGTGGATGGTTCGGCCTTACTTTGGTTTGGTATTGAAGGGGTTGTGGTTTGACTGGTAGAATGTTTGGACCGGTAGTGGTTTGGACCGGTGATGGTGAGAACTTTGAGGGTTGGTACGGCCTTGGTGGTGAAGTATGCTTGTGACCGGATGGTCTTATGCCGAATGGGCTACAAAATTGAGAATGCCGGATGGACTTTTATGTCTGTATTGAGCCTTGTGTTTGCCGAATGAAGTGGAGGTTGCGAACCCGGGTGAAACTGACACTTCTTGGTCTCGAGATCTCCTGGGTGAGAATTCGCCCAACATATTGCTTATGGAAATGAGCTATTCTTACTCAACATAAACACAATTTAAATCAACATTTGCTAATTAATTTTTGATTATGAAATGAAAGTAAAAATGAAATTTGATGATCTATGTTACTAATTACAATAGTAAATAGATCATACTTAAAATAGTTTTTGCTTTGGCTTCTTTTTCATGAGAATTGTAAGTGGTATAATTGTTGTATTATAGTTTGATGGTTTGAGTTATGTTAACTAATAACATAAACAAACCATACTTATGATGAATGCAATGATTATTTCACTTAATATCAAAGTTAGAGATCATAAATTATGTGTTTGTTGATTTACAAAAATTTGAGAGTGGATTTGCCTCTAAATTGTTCTTTAGTTTAATAATTTTTGAATCACATTTTCTAGTGTTAGCCTCATAATTTCTAGTTAACAAATCCTCTTCGACTTTGGTATAATTTGATTGAATAGAATTTTAAAATCATCAATTCCCTGTGGATCGACCTGTATTCGCCGCGTGCTACATTCGTACACCGTGCGCTTGCGGTTATTTTTATTTCAAAATTCGTTCGACGGTTTTCTAAACCGATAGAATTCCCGCCAACGAACAGTTTCTTAGAGTTATCGTGGAAACACTAGTACTTATGAAATAGAAAGTTTCCTAGCATTGCCAGGGCAACACTGGTACTTATGAAATGGAAAGTTTCATAGCATTGCCGGGGAAATACTGGTACTTAGGAAAAATAAAATTTTCCCGGCATTGTCAATGCAACACTAGTACTTGAAAGATAAAATAAGGCCTTAGCATTGTTGAGGAGACACCAAGATTCAGGAGTTTGGGATCGATTTTCCCGGTCGATTCGGTAGTACTTTTAGTCTAGTTAGGTACTAATTTCCATCTTTAGAAACTAGCACTTCGGTGATTGGATTGTGGAAGTATTTTCTTATTGCTACCTATCTTCAGGCAATGTTAAAGTCATGTTAGTGAGGATTGAATCATTTATCCGATCTTGTATAGTTGAGTAGCTTCCTTTTAACTGGATATAACTATTTTGTTGCTTAAATATGGGATATGCCACATTCTGAAAGGGTAAGAGTTGGCGTTTCCGTTTCCTAGCTTTGTTTAATCGTCAAGTATTACCCTTAGAGATTCAAGGTTATTTCTTAACCAATTCCATAATTATTCTTATTCATGAAAAATCGATCTTCCTCTAACCGGTTTTCGTTATGATTTGATGACTATAACCTTGATTTCTAGGTTTCAAACTCTAGGTTCTTATAGAAAATTTGAAATTTTGGAGCAAGTCATCACATTGTCCCAGTACGAGCATGTTCATTCCTATACTAATCATGTACCGGTAGTGTTTGGTGGTGTTTGTCTTGAGTCCCTGACACCCAACCTTACTTGTTTTATGTCATATGCATTATGCTGGACTAATAGCATTGTTGCGGATATCAACCTTATTCGTTGGTTCCGATCTTTGGGAATCAAAGGTTTAGCTGCTTGATTTTGAGCATTCCTTCCTTGCCATTGTCCATCTTCGGATAACAACAAGTTTTTTGCAATTTAGGTTTAAGACTTATTCGAGCACTTGCTTCTGTCTTTGGAAGCTGCTGGGTCGATGACTTGATTTTGGAAACGTCATCCATCATTATCTACCTCTGGTCATCGGTAAGTTCCTCATTTTATCCCTATTTCTGAGTGATGTCGAACTTTAAGGAGTTTGATTTTCTTATTGATATGATGGTCTAGAGTTCTTGATGTTGCTGAGGCAATATCAATGTCTAACAAGATGGAGCGGTTTCATTTTTAATTCCGCATTCATCTAGCCTACTATACGGCTTAGTTTTTTTGTGATTGTCGAAATTCTCTATTTGGCATAACAGAACCTTGGATTGATTTTTGGTCGCAACCAAGTGTTAGTGTGTTATGTGTCCCTGGTCCATGGGGCTGATTACTCTGAACATTTTTTGCAAGACTTAATGTTCTGGACGGCTCTTTGGATGCCTCTAGTCATAGTTGTGTCGTAGCTCCTATATTTGGGAGCTCGTGATTTGAATGTCTTAACTTTAGACATATTGGTCAAAGAACGGAATTCTTTATTGAAATCTTAGTTTGGGGACTTTGTGGCAATGCTAGAGCTATGTCGGTCCTTTTGGATGGTAGGGATCTGTCCTTGTTAATCCTGAAATAAATAAATTTCCGGTGTTATCAAGACAACGCCGATACTTAGCGAATTCTGACTGTCCGGTGATGATGCAGAGCGACATTGGGAAGTGTTTTCTCAGCTTATGAGACGCGCGGCTTATTAAAGTGTGCGGCATACGAGATGCATAGCTTTTGATGGTGCACGACTTATAGGTGGCGTGACTTATGAGAGTGCGCGACTCGTAGGATTCATGGCTTTTGGGGTGCACGGCTTTTGAGGGTGCACGGCTTACGAAATGCGCAGCATATGGGATCGATAAGACCCATTGATCCAAAATGGTTTGGAACTTTTCGACGTTGCCAATCTTTGGGTAATGCGAGAAGTTCATGCTTCAAAAGCGTGGTTCCATGGCTTAAGAAGTGATGTGCGATGGTTTGGGCCTTCCGATGTTGCTGGAGCAACACCCGTTCTTAGAAGGCTGTGATCGAGATTTCCTGTTGATGTGCCAACTTCCTCAATGCCCAGACTTACTGTTATTTCCGTAGCCTCCATGCTCGTTTCCGTTCTTATTCCTGTTTCCATGTCCATATCTTACTTGCAGTCGGGGCCGGTTTTCAAAAAGATAGTTGCGCTTCATGGCTTGGATGACCCTTATTTGTCTTTGGAGGGTGACGTAACAGTGGATGAAGTTAGGGAGCAGGAATTTGTAATCGGTGGAAGGAAGCGCCGATGAGCTTGTGTGGAGACTGATCTAATTTTGGTTCTTTTTGAGTCATTTTGTTCAAGTGCAGAATCTGCACTTAGTGTTTTTGTCGTGGAGTCTATATTTTGTTTTTGCCGACCGATGTTGTATGGTTATGGCCCCACATTTTGACCCCATGCAAAAAAAATTATAAGCAATACATTGGTATTTTTACTGTACTCTTATCTGTCTATTCATATGTGTTATGTGCACTTGTACCTGTTTTGTTTGCATTTATCCAATTTTTGTGATTGTCGCCAAAAAAATTATTTAGAGCAATAATTCTTTATTTGGAGTAACAGAACTTGTGAACTTCTTGTTTTCAATTGTTTTTATTTAAGTACCGATGTGTGCCTCCCAGTTCATAAGGTTGTTTACTTCAAATGATCGGTAACTCATAGTTTAGATAGTTTTCATATTAAACTTGAAATTTGGCTAAATCGTGGCTTGATTTTCCTTCTTTCGAGGGTTTTGCAACTTTAGCATGTAATCCAAGTTTCCTGTGATATTTTGGCAAGTATGCGATATATGCATGTTTTAAAGGAGCAGACTGCAAGGGTTAATTGAGGGCAGTTTCAATCATTATGTTTGTCAGTTGAAATTTTTTTGTAGGTTTGTGGCACTCCAATTTTGTTGTTGTTGTGTCCATTATTCCCAATTATAGAAGTGGTTGGTGTCGGTTATGAGATGCACCATGTTCGGGATCGACCTGGCCCATCGATCTGGTTCTGATGCTCCTCAACGCTGCCTATTTTTAGGAAAAGTGAGGAGTTTACACTTTAGGAGCGTGATGTTTTGGTGATGTTCCTCGATGTTTCCTGTCTTCGGGAAATGCGAGGAATGTATGTTTTTGGAGTTAATGTGCAGCTTATGAAATGCGTGGCTTTTCATGCTCCTCGGTGTTACCTATCTTCGGGCAATGTGAGGAGTATATGTTTTGGCGCGACTTATGAAATGCATGGCTTTTGGTACTCCTTGGTGTTCCCTATCTTGGGGCAACGTGAGGAGCGTTGTTTTGGTGCAGCTTATGAAATACACAGCTTTTGTACTCCTTGGTGTTTCCTATCTTCGGGCAACATGAAGAGATTGTGGTGCTCTTCAGCGTTGCTTATCTTTGGGCAGTGCGAGGAGTTAGTTTTTGGATGCTCCTCGAAGTTGCCTATCTATGGGCGACGCGGCGAGCTAGTTTTTTGATGCTCCTCGACGTTGTCCATCTTCGGGATTTGCAAGGAGATAGTTTTTGATGCTCCTCGACGTTTCCTATATCCGAGCAGTGCAAGGAGTTATTTTTTTGATGCTTCTCTACATTGACTATCTCTGGGAAACACGAGGGGTTAGTTTTTGGATGCTCCTCGGCGTTGCCTATCTCTGGGCAGCGCGATGAGTTACTTTTTTGACGCTCCTCAACGTTTCCTATCTTTGGACAACGTGAGGAATTAGTTTTGATGCTCTTTGGAGTTGCCTATCTCCGGGCAGTGTGAGGAGTTAGATTTTTGATGCTTCTCGGTGTTGCCTATCTTTGGGCAATGCGAGGGATTTATTTTTGATGCTCCTCGGCATTGCCTATCTCCGAGCAACACGAGGGGTTGTTTTTGATGTTCCTTGGCATTGCCTACCTCTGGGCAACGCGAGGAGTTAGTTTTTTGGTGCTCCTCGGTGTTTCCTATCTCTGGGCAGCGTGAGGAGTTAGTTTTTGATGCTTCTTGGCATTGCCAATATCCGAGAAATTATAGGGGTTAGTTTTTGATGCCCCTCGGCATTTCCTATCTCCGGGTAATGGACGGAGTTAGATTTTGATGCTCCTCGACGTTGCCTATGTACCGGCAACGCGAGGAGTTTGTTTTTTGGTGCTCCTCGACATTGCATATGTCCGGACAGCGCGAGGAGTTAGTTTTTTGATGCTCCTCAACGTTGCCTATCTCCAGGCAGTGCAAGGAGTTAGTTTTTGATTCTCCTCCATGTTTACTATCTCCGAGCAGTGCGAGGAGTTAGTTCTTTGATGCTCCTTGGCGTTGCCTATCTCTGGGCGATGCGGGGGGTTAGTTTTTTTACGCTCCTAGGCATTGCCTATCTCTGAGCAATGCGAGGGGTTAGATTTTGATGCTCCTTGTCGTTGCCTATCTCCGGACAACACGAGGAGTTAGTTTTTTGGTGCTTCCGGATGTTTTCAGGGTAACACTGATTTTTATAAGGCAAGGGTCAGGTTCCACTGATCTATCAATTTGAGTCGATTTGACCCCGTCGACTCAGCATGTTGCCTACATGAATACGGTTTTATTGGTTCAAGAAGCTAAACAATTTTTGGTTTGGGTAACCATGGCTTGGATGATCCTTCTTTGTTTCTAGATGATGTGAAGGTCCAAATAGATCAGGTTGTCATGGTAGTGAGATCTATAACCGACCGTATGAAGATGGATTGAAGAAAGAGCCTATAGGAGTTCAAGGCCTCCCTCTTAGCTCTTGGCCCAAACTACCTTCAGAGAATGGGTCTTTGACTGGCATACGGTCAAAGAGGAATTTTTCAGATTCAGCTCGAAGGAACACAGTTTTGTCAGTTCCTGGAGACTAAGGGTTTGGATCTATTTGTTCGATGATCCTTTGGGCAAGACTTCTCGACTCTACCAAAGAAACACCAGTTCTCAAAAGGGGGATTGTCATGGCTCGTCGAGGGCTTAGAAGCATTTCTTTTGTCGTGCTATCTACAATGACCCAAGTGCCAGTTCTCAGAAGGCATTGCTTGAGGTTGCTATCCTATTCCTTAGTTGTTAGCTAGCTTGATTGTTATTTGATAATCATCATTTTGTCTAATTTCATCAATTAGCTGGTGCGCTTTTCTGCTGGGGCTTAGTATCCTTACTTGGGTAGAAGGTCCCTAAGGTCATATAGCTCCTTCATAGTTTGGCATGCACTTTGGCACACTATCGGGTTTGCTTTCTTCTAACTGCACTACTTCTAGTCTTTAAAATCGATTTTCCTTCCCATGAAATTCTTTTAGGGTAGCAAGTTGTTTCATCCTTTAATGATTCCTAAGTGCCTCACAGCAGATTACATCCATCGCCCTCGCTTCGTCCATATGCTGGTCATACCTGTAAAGAAGCAATTTCGAATCAGTTATATAGTTGTATAAAAGGAATAGTTGGTAGGATAAACTTCTTTGGATATTCTTTTTGTTGAACGACTTTGGTGAATGGGTTTCAATCGAGTAAGATGCTCTAATCGCTTTTAAATTGGCCCGTTTTCAAGTTACGGCTCTTTATATTGCTTGAGAATGATTCATTAATGGTTATCTATGCTTGAGAAATCAGTTATCACGGGATCATGGATCAGCGACGATCCCAAAAAAAATTCAAACTAGGTAAGATAGGTCCGAGGCAACAAAGAAGGCCCTACATGGCTGCATTCCAAATTTCAAGGTATTCGGATTTCGCATGTTCGAGTTATGGGCAAAAGAAGATGGATCGGCATTGGCCCAAGAAAATTTTCCATTTGCTTGGAGTCGGCACATGATTCACTTGGAGTCATGAAATTTGAAGCGCTGGGTTGGTGAAAAACATTGCTTAGAGCCATTTGCATGTTTGCTTGGAGGAAACCTCGGTTTTAACCGTATCTAATTTTGTAACCAAACTTCCTAGGTTTTCTTCGAGTCAAATGGATGATACTCGAGTTCGACTTCGAGTCAGGACTTCCAAAATCTACTTCGAGTCAAATAGGCAATTACCCGAGTTCGACTTCGAGTCAGCTTTTAAGTGAGTTTTTCAATGACAATTTTGAAGATTTTTTATGACGACCATTCGTGATTCGATGATTGGAGCTCTATGGTGGGGCTAAAGACTGGTCTGTTGGAAGTCATCATAATATACCATATGAGCTTGGCCTTGTAATCGATCCGGGTTTATGTCATATTTTCTTGGTTCTTCTACCTATAGAAGTACCATTTTAGTAGTAGTTCCTCATCCTTTGCTTAGCACTGTGCAACGGCATGGGTTCTAGAGCTTCTTCTAGACTTTTGCACATTGCCATTTTCATCCAATTTGTCTTCCTCAAATTGTTGTAATCTTCAGAGATGGAGAGAGCCATCCTTATATCCTTCCATGGGATTTTCACCCCTAAGTTTGGGTTTGTAACCGGTGCTTTTGCAGTAGGTGAAGTGTTAACGGTTGCTTCCATCCTTATTCTTGGAGCTCCGCCGATTGCTTCCTTTCGATTATATCCCCTTCGAACGAATGGAGCTTACACTATGGATCGTTGGCGATCCATAGCTTCTGGCGATCCATAGTTTCTAATGATCCATAGCTTCTGGCGATCCATGGTTTCTGGCGATCCATAGCTTCAGGTGATCCATAGCATGGCTTCTAGCAATCCATAGTATGATCGCTGGCGATCCATAGTACATGGATCACTAGCGATCCATGCACTTAACTGGTTTCAATACTTTGTCTTTTGGTGTGCCTATTGGATCATGATGCGAGAGAGTTGTTTGACCAATGAGCAAACATCGTGGATCACTAGCGATCCATAGGAGATGGATCGCTAGCGACTGATCACCTTAGCATGTGTTTGCTTGCTTTTTCTCCAAGCACCAAAATGTTAACCCAAAAAATGGATCAACACCCTGTTTTGAGTTTGAAAGCACCAGCCCTGTTCCGACAAAGCAATATCATAGATAACAGATATAGAAAAATAACAATAAAAGAAAGAAGACGAAGAACTTTTATAGTGGTTCGGCTATTAATGAAGCCTACGTCCATTTTATAGTTTTATTATAGACCGATTGCTGTTATAAGAAATGTTTGATTATAATGCTTTAATTATCTTTAGGTAGATTGAATTGCCAGAGTTGAAATCCACTGAAGAATCACGGTCAATTTCTTTGAAAATTGTTGTGAGGGAGGCAAAGAGTGAAGAATGTTTCCAACAGAGCTTCAGCAACCAGTCCGGAGAAGATCCCGCTTATGTTGTCGGTAGGATGGTAATTATGGGAGTCGGAGAGCTTCTGGGCCAGGCCACTTCATTGGCTGCTTGTAGGTGGATAGGGAATGACCTAGGGGGTTTATCTCGCAATCCAAGCCAAAACATGGGTCGCTAGCGACCCATAGAATTGGGTCGTACGAGAGCTAGTGACTTGGCTCCTTTTCCTTTGCCTCGTTCGTTAGCTCATTGAAGATTCAGGGAGAAGCATGGGTCGCTAGCAATCCATAGAGTATGGGTTGCTGGCGATCCAAGCACTTAGGATTTTCTAGAGTTTGGAGTTTGGGATGTTTCCATGGTCTTGTGAGTAGTTTTTTACGTAGTCTCGTTGCACGTTGTTCTATTTTGATGATAATTTACTAGCTATTTGAGTGTCCTAGTTTATTACGCAGCCTCATTGCACGTTGTTCCATTTGGATGACAATTTACTAGCTATTTGCACTCTGGCTGCTGACTCGGCTAGACGGAAGCTAGTCTCCTGATTTAACCATTCTCAATCGTTGATTTAGCCCTTTTTGGTCGAGTTCTGAGCCGTTCTGACTCCATCATGTCGCTCCATTTTCTCCTAGATCCTAATGGGCTAAAAATCCAGATAACATTGTTGAACTACTTCGTAGGGATGAAATAAATGGAAGATTTTATAAGTTAAAATTGTCTTAACTTATTTTTGAGACGAAGCAAGTTTAAAGAAGCTAATAAATGATTGGATACCATTTAAATAATGGATAAATATGTTTTAGCTAATGAAATTGTAAGATGCACAATTAATGACAAATATCGACTCGAAAAGTTATTGGATGGTAGAGTTCCTTGACTATTAGTCTAAAATTCTACATTATATGGCAGGGTGCTATGATAGGGTTCAATCTAAGAACATTTTAAACTCTACAAAAGAGTTAAGGCATGATAGAGTTAGGGGTATGCCCTAGGGGTAATTCTGTAAATTATTGTGAACAAATTAACTCTGTAATCAATTTTCATGGTAATAAAGGTGTTTTTCTTTCTATTATATATTTGTTATAATGTATTATAAATAATTAAATTCTTAATTTAAATATATTTAATAGAAAATGCATAAATGTTATGTCTATAATAGGAATTACAAATAATCGTAATCATGAGTATTATATCACAATATTATGAATACATCATTTTAAATGTTCTTCGTCAAGATGCATCAAGATTGGATATCGTTGTATACTATGAGATTAGGATATGTAATGCCCTCTAAATGTTGGACAGTAGATTACTCGTGACTCTTGGGAGCACATAAGGATTACTTACTGATAGTTATTGCACTGCAAGAGAAATTGTTGATATTTGATGCAAATTAACGATGCTATATTAACTTGGTGTCAGTGCGACGTCGCTAAATTTAATTGTGTCAATATAACGTCACTAAGGCATCTTAAAGGTGTTGCTAATTAGTTAGTAATGCCATGAATATTACGACATTTACAGTTTGGTGTCACAAATGCGTTGGAAATTATCAATGCATTTGCGATGCTAATGAAATTTAATGACGCTTGTGACGACCCGCCCATCATGACCCCTGAAAATCGACATAATACGCTCATCGTATAACATGCCGAACGATCGAGTGCTAGAAAGACAGGTTGTTGTGGGAAAAGAAAATAGGTAGAAGAAGAAGAAAACTAACCAAAACGGAATCTCATAGTGGACAGAACAATATATAATATCAATAGTTCTTTACAAAAAGCAAAACTAAAATATACATATCTCACATCAGAGTATATAAATCAATAGTTACCAGCCTAAGTAGTTATAATATCTTGTCCCTACAACTGTTGTTAATTTCAAACAACACTGCGGCAGAAATAAACAAGTACGAGGATACGTCTCGGTCTCCATCTCGTATCCTGAGCTCCATAATTTCCAATCCTGAACCTGTAATACTCGGTCTAACCCAAGCATTATAATAAAATAATATCCGAGTTAGTCTGGAAAACCAGCATGAGAAAACACACTCAATTTGAATTATTAAAGTTTCAAAATCTTTTTGAAATCAAAGGTATCTCGTAAGACCACGCCATAAATAAACACGACGGGTTTTTACCATACGATAACCAAAACATTTGATATCAAAATCCTCTGATATTATAATAGTGTCTAAGTACAAATACTTATTCAAATAGCTGAAATTGTTACATTAATTAAATTCTAGCAATACTAGGCTCTACAATCAAAACCGTAAAGGCACGTATTGGAGAATGAATTCCATCTGAATGACTAGGCACTGGGGTACCACCTGCCACAGTACATGTCTAGAATAACATACCGAGATCGAACCTATCGATCCCTACCAACACAAGACTGGACTACCCCTAACTTGGATAGTCCGAATAAGATTACCCCATGGCTAGGATCAGCAACCGCACCGCACAGCTAAATAAAAGGGACTCTAGATAGGGGTAACCTTACTCTACTTAGGCGCGACCTACTTAGCCTTACTACATCTCCCCTGATTTTCAGTCATTCAATGTTGATAAGGCTAGAAGCTACATTACCTTTTTAGAAATATTCACTTAGCATGCTCATTGTCCCCCCTATGACAATGTACTGATAGCACTCATCCATATAAGTCTGTTCCCAGTCCGAACAGAACCGAAGGCACTATTCCTACTACATCCATTTTGGAATCGCCCTCAGGATTAGTAGAGATTAGCTCTTGCACTTCACTGCTCCATCTTCGACTCCATGCTCTTGTCTTCGTTATGAAAACGTACTCATTGGATCAAAGTGGTTTTCGGATCGCAAATCAGATCTCAGTCTCTTTGAAATAACGTTCAATATTTTTCGGTAAACTCAACCTCGTTTCTTTAAGAAATAAACAGATGAAAATAAGATCGGAGATCACTTCCTAATCGTTAGTGGATGGATTTCCTTATAAACGTCCTAGAAGAACGAAAAGTGTTCATACATACAGTATAACACCACGAACGGTAACTATACCATATAATCCCGTGCTTCTTCAAGATATTCCCAAAGTTATATTAGGCCCAGTTTTTATAGCCGGTTATTTAACTATCAAATAAACAATCAATTCAATCAACACTTCACTTTATGCTTAAAACATTAAATCTCTCTTTTACTTTAAATTTAAATACATTAATCTCTTTATCCATGTTATACATACTTATCTTATCGAATTTAGTAAATATTTAAAAACTATCTTTTAAAAATATTTGAAAACCTTCTTAAAATGAAGTGGAAGTATCACTGCGATATCAAACCATGGATCACAGCTCAATGGTTACATCTCTATCCTAGAGAAATTCAAGACTTAGCTGCAGGCACTTACTACCTTCGATTACGCCACACGAGTATACCATTACTTTTTGAAAAAAACTTATTAAATAATTATCTAAAAATAATGCTTATAACTTCTAAAATAAGTTTCAAGTTTATCCATATAAATATGCTTAAATAAAAAGTTATTATACAAAACCATATTAATATTTTATAATTATCCTTTAAAAAAAATTATGACAAATGCTTAAATAATAATAAATCTTTAATTATCATTACAAAGCAGGTAATTAATAATAAAATATGCTTTAAAAAATTTAAAATAATTAAATAGCTAATTTTTCAGAATATTTTAACACTTTTCAAATCACTCGGTTAATAATTAAAAATCCCTTATATATTTGTATTCCTAAAATCTCTATTCACTATAATCCGAAATAACTATATTACAATTTTAAAACCATTTACTTTAGCCAATAGATTTACCCGAAACTCTGTATAGACATTTTTACTTCAAAATTCCCATTTACAATTCTTTACCAAATTAAACCATATTTTTATTGGTATTTAAAAACACCAAAATCCAGGTTAACTGCCATAACATCCAATCAGTTTAAATCACACAATAACCTATCACAGATTATTCAACAAAAACATATATCGCTATATTGCAATTAAATTTAACATTATGAGGGATCCAATTGGATCCCTCGAACCTATTTCCCTACATCCGCAGATGCTTGCACAACATAAAAATACCAATTCCACTTCGAGGTGGAATATCGCCGTATATGGGGTCATCCGCTATTATGCGGGGCGCATAGAGTCTCATCCGCTTTATAAATGCGGGAATATCAATCACTCCAATATATATACACTACTATATATTATGTCACATCCAACTGATAAAAGGGCATCAATTTAACCAATCAATCATTTATTAATTTTAACTATTTAAAATTAATGCTAGCAATCCAAAATTAAGTGAGATTAACTCAACTTGGTTCCTATGTTGCCAAACATTCCAATTTTAAATTAAATCGAACGGCGTTCGATTTAACCTAAAATTTTCGCTTGTTTCGATCGACTCTAGATCTGTTCCACTGCATAGTGCTCGTCGTTACGATTTCGACTTCGTTTGTTTCGTCCGATTCCGACCTCGCATGACAAATTTAAGTTATTTCAAAGTTTTTAATATAATTTATAGAAACAAATTCCCTTTTTTTATAACACCAAAATGGAAATCGGCCCGTTCGATTCAAAACTGCAATCAAGGCCGCATGATAAAACTTGCTTCTTCCCGTCCACTACCAGGTTACATGAACCCATCAACGCCTCCTTTCCCTTCAAGCCGCGATCAGTACATCGTCCTAGAACACGATCAAGACCCACCATGACGAAGCCCTTCTCGTCCTCCATCATCGGTTGAAAAATGGGCTTGCTCGGTCACCTCATGTCTTTGGAAAACGCGCTCGAAGTCTTGACCTTATCAAGTTGATTTGGACGAATCCACATCACCATCGACAATCTCGACCGTTGGAATGATAGATCTCAATGCGCTTTACAACTTTGCAGTTGAAAGCTTTTGATGATTGTTCACAGATTTAGAGGAAAATCAAGATGAAATTTGAAGATCTTCGGCCCTTAATTTGTTAAGAATGGCTACTGGGTGAAAATGTCTAAGGTTTACTATTTAGGCCCGTGTATGTGTGTATACATACATACATACATACATATATATATATATATGCTTTTATATTATTTTAATATTATTTTCCAAAATTACAAGCTTTTTCAAACAAATTCCAAATGAAGCGTGCTGCCTGGCGTTAATATTACGCCTATTCCGAACATAATGGAACAAGTTTCGAGGCCTAATTGGATCGTATGTGTAATATAGCCTTTTGAATCGAATTAAGATGTTAATTTTTTCGATTTTGTTTCAAAAAATTTCCATCTCGTACGACCTATTGGTAACTTCAAACATTACGAAAATTGAAATCAGATAATAATACACTATTACGGATCCAATGGAACTGGTTTCGTCAAATTCCAAGACTGTGCCTCGGAAGGCTATTTTAACTCATCGATTAAATCGAGCGATTTTCAAAATCGTTGAAATCTGTTGTGATGAGTGATAAAAATGTAGATATGTAAATATGTGTATATGTTTTGTATTTGCTTGTGCATCATTTTCTTCTTCGGGTTTCCTGCATTTCTGGTTAGTGGGCTCGGCCCATTAGAGGCATGTTTGTACATAAGCCATTTGGTGTAATGTTTGTAACTAACTTTTGAATCCACTTGAATAATAATTCATTTTTCTATTAATAACATGCTATCAGAGCTTCAAGATCTCAAAATTTGATTCAATCCCAAATTATTCTTTTCGATCTATTGTCTGATTATCTTGGATCATGATGAGTGAAAATAAGGTTACAATGGACGCGATGCAGTTGATGCCAAAGATCACTGGTCATAAACTGAATAATTTGAATTATCTGAATTGGAGTAAAACTATTCATCTTTATCTTCAAAGTATAGTTAAAGATCGACATCTTATCGAAGATCCACCAGGTTTGGATTCGAAGGAACATAAGCACCTATTATGGTTGAGAGATGATGCTCGGCTGTTTCTTCAAATTAGGAATTCTATTGATAGTGAGGTTATTGGATTAGTAAATCACTGTAAATTCATGAAGGAACTCATGGAATATTTGGAATTTTTGTATTCGAGGAAAGGAAATTTAACTAGAATGTATGATGTTTGTAGATCATTCTATTGGGAAGAAAAACAGGAGCAAACTCTGATGAACTATTTTATGAATTTTAAAAAAACTTATGAGGAACTCGATCTACTTCTTCCGTTTAGATCAGATGTGAAGGTCCAACAGCAACAGAGAGAACAAATGGATATTATGAGTTTCCTAGCTGGATTATCATCTGAATTCGAATCAGCAAGATCACAGATTCTATCAGGATCTGATGTCGTGTCACTTAAAGATGTTTTTAGTAGAATTCTTTGTATAGAAGTTGCTCAGTCATCTAATGTAATGCCTGAAGTGCTTTAATTGGTAATAGTAGGGTTAATTCTTCTTGGAACAATCAAAAATCAAATAACCAGAGATCAAATGTGCATAGTCAGAACAAATTTTGTGCATACTGCAAGAAACCTGGCTATACAAAATTTGAGTGTAGAAAGTTGCAATACAAGAATTCAATATCTAGTAATTCACAGAATTCTACTAAGACAGTGTTGGTGACAGTTGAGGAGTATGATAAATATTCACAATATCAAGAATCATTAAAGAAAAATGTATCTGATCAGAATCCATCATCAATTGTAACTATTGTTGCCAATTCAGAGAAACAATTGTCAAAGTGGGTCATAGATTCTGGAGCTACAGATCATATGACAGGTAATCTTCATCTGATCTCAGAACCTCATTTAAATAAATCAAACCGTGTGGTTACTCTAGCTGATGGATCACAAATACGAGTTTATGGATCTGGAACTGTGGACTCACATACTCAAATTCCATTAAAAACAGTATTGTATTTGCCAAATTTATCTTTCAACTTGATATCAGTAAGTCGGATCACTCGTGATCTCAATTGTTACATATCCTTCTTCCCTGATCATTGTGTGTTTCAAGACCTTACAACGAAGAAGATTATTGGTAAAGGTGAAGAGTCTGGTGGCTTGTATATCCTGACTGATAAGATACCTAACCATATTGCTTGTTCAAGTGTAAACTTTGCTCTTAAAACTCATTTTCAGTTGGGTCATCCTTCATTGTCATTTCTCAAGAAGTTATGTCCACAGTTTAATTCATTATCTACTTTGAATTATGAGTCATGTCAATTTGCTAAACATCACCGTAGTAGTTCTTATTCTAGAATAAATAAGAGAGCTAGGTCTGTATTCGAGTTGATTCATTCAGATGTTTGGGGACCTGCTACAGTTGTATCAAAGCAAGGTTATAGATACTTTGTTACCTTTGTTGATGATATTCTCGAGTAACATGGTTATTTTTAATGAAAAACAGATCAGAGTTATATTCCATTTTCTGTACATTTTGTTCTGAGATTAAGACAAAGTTCAATACTAATATTCGAATTCTAAGGAGTGATAATGCCAAAGAATATTTATCTGAACAGTTCAATACATATATGGCTCGAAATGGAATTTTACATGCGACTTCATGTGTTGATACCCCTTCACAGAATGGAGTAGAAGAACGAAAAAATAGGCATTTACTTGAAACTACAAGAGCACTACTTTTTCAGATGAAAGTTCCTAAAGTATTTTGGGCAGATGCAGTTTCTACTGCATGTTTTTTAATCAATAGAATGCCATCAACTATACTTGAGTATAAGGTACCATTTCAAGTATTGTTTCCAGATAAACATTTGTATCCAATTAAGCCAAGAATTTTTGGTTGCACATGTTATGTGGGAAGTGTTAATCCTCAACTCACCAAGCTAGATCCAAAATCTTTGAAATGCATCTTCGTTGGTTATTCTAGACTACAGAAGGGATATAAATGTTTTTGTCCCAGTTTACAAAAATACTTGGTATCTATAGATGTTAGTTTTGTGGAAGATGAAGCATTTTTCTGTCCATCTATATCAAAAAATAAAGAGTGTGCAGAGGATGATGACTTTTTACTATATCCTGTTATAAATTCAGAAAATATTAATCATCATATGGATAATGAATCAAATCAGGAACCAAAAACTAATGATTTTATCAGTGATCATGCAACTGCTCTACAATCAGATCCAAATATGGATTTACCAATTGCTCTTAGAAAAGAGAGAAGAAAGTGCATATATCCAATTTCATCTTTTGTTTCATATGACAGTCTATCATCAGAATCATATTTATTCATTTTTGCACATGACTTAGTTTCATTCCCTAAAACTGCCAAGGAAGCAATGTCTAAACCAGAGTGGCAACAAGCAATGCTAGAGTAAATTAACGCTTTAGATAAGAACAATACATGGGATCTAGTTCAGTTGCCCAAGAATAGGAAAGTGATAGGATGCAAATGGGTTTATTCAGTCAAGTTAAATCCAGATGGATCAATTGCTAGGTTTAAAGCTCGATTAGTTGCTAAAGGGTATGCTCAAACATATGGAACAGATTATATGGAAACATTCTCACCAGTGGCCAAAATGACATCAATAAGTTTGTTTATATCATTGGCAGCAAAACATAATTGGAAACTGCATCAACTTGATATTAAAAATGCATTTTTACATGGAGAACTAGGTGAGAAAATATATATGGAACAACCTCCTAGGTTTGTTGCTCAGGGGGAGAACAACAAGGTATCCAGACTAAAGAAGAGCTTGTATGGTTTAAAGCAGAGTCCACGTGCATGGTTTGGGAAATTTAGTAAATCAATGGAGAAGTTTGGGATGTTGCAGAGTAAGTCTGATCATTCAGTATTTTTCAGAAATTCACAAGACAAGTCAATCTTATTAGTTGTCTATATAGATGATATTGTGATTACTAGGGATGATGAGCTAAAAATTGAAGCTCTTAGGAAGTTTATTCGTACACAGTTTTGTGCAAAGGAGCTAGGGGAGTTGAGATACTTCTTAGGAATTGAAGTTATGAGAAGCAATGGAAGGATATTTTTGTCACAGAGGAAGTATGTGTTAGATTTGTTGAAAGAAACTGGGAACTTGGGTGCAAAACCATCTTCTGCACCTATGATGGTAAATACTACTTTAAGCAAAGATGGAGATGAATTCAGCGAACCACATAAGTATAGGAGATTGGTTGGTAAGCTTAACTACTTAGTAGTGACCAGGTCAGACATTGCTTACTCAGTGAATGTTGTAAGTCAGTATATGAGTGCACCAACTATTGAACACTGGAATACACTAAAGCAGATTCTGTAACGAACCGCCTTTCATTCCATAGAAAGACGCATCATTAAGAAGAAAGAAAGGGATAGAAAAGAGAAAAGAAAGAAAAGAAAGAAACAGACAACATCAGAATCTCATAGCGGAACGAATAAATTATATTATATCACATAAAACATTACATAGTATCATATACATCAGAGTTATACAGCTAATACAACACAAACTAGACAGCTATAAACATCTATCTAGCAATTACAATTCAGGTACATCAGAGAAACAGATACAACTCAAACACAGCGGAATCACTATATATATCTACACGCTGAAGCCTCCTGCTCCATATCTCCTTTAGAACTCGTCAAAGCAATCCTGAATCACTTGACTACTCATACGTAATATGAGTACCCAAGAGTTTAATAAAACAGAAAATAAACACTCGGGTCAGACATGAGTCTGGTGTGAGTAACGGGTTTAAAGTTGTTTAACTTTAGAAAATCCTTTGAAACAAAAGGTATCACGTAAGACTTCCAACACATAAACATGGAAAAGTTTTTACCTTACGCTAACCAAAACATTTGATAGGAAATCCAGTGATGTTATAATAGCGTCTAGGGTTTTCAAGTGAATATGAAATAGCCGAAATTGTTACATCTATTAAATTCCAGCTACTAGCCACAAAAGTGGGTAATACAATCAAAACTGTAGGGTCTCGTAGGAAGAATGGGTTTCCGTCAACGGCAGGGCTACTGGGGTACCGCCCGTCACAGTACGTGGCCTAGATCACCGTACCGAGGAGTACGCCCGCTCCCCTGCAACACAAAGCCGGAACCATCCCTTACTGGATAGTCCCGAACAAGACCACCCCGCAGATTGGCCGTCGCCAACTGCCACACAACCGAAATATAAAGGGACCTCTAGACAGGGGTAAATCTTGTCCTACTTGGGCATGACCCACTTAGCCTTGCTGCACCTCCATTGTTTTAGCCATTCCCGGTTGATGAGGCTTGAGGCTACGATTACCTTTATAGGACATATCAATCTTAGAATGCTCATCGTCCACCTGACGATGTTTTGAAAGCAATCAATCCATACAAGTTCGCTCCTGGTTCGAACGTAACCGAAGGCATTATATCGTTACACTCATTTTGGAATCACCCTCAGAGTTAACGGCTATAACCCTTGCACTCTGAATCACCATCTCGAACCTGAAAGTACTATTTCCGTCAAACTCATCACGGAATCACCCTCAGAGTTATACTGACGAATAGTCCTTACACCTCGAGTCTTCACTCTTCACTTGAGATTCACGACCTAACGTTTAATTTGGATCGATGTGGTTTTTGGAATTCCAAATTTGGAAATCCGATCCCGGCCTCATCGAAATCCAAACGCCATCTTAATGTCCAAGTGAATTTAGTTTGAACAATTAATTCAATATATCATTATCTATATACACACAGATAGATATTTCACATATCACAATAGATAATAACATTCATCATCATAATCAGATAACCCATATCATAATCACAAATAGATAATCCATATTATCATACATTTTACTAAGCATCCATATCATATAGATATTACTCATCTCATTTCTGAGATCACAAACATCCAAAGAAATATCAATATCATCCATAAGCAACTATTTATTAACCATCATATATAATTAATTTAAAATGAATTAAATTAATTACTTCTATCTCTAATTAATTTAAAATAAATTAAATTAATTACCATATCTAAAAATCCTACTTATATCCATTAATTAATTAACCTAGTTAATTAATTATTCACTAAGTATTCAACTTGATTAAACACCTTTGATTAATCATTCTCTAATTATGATAAGTAATTAGTCTTTAATTAATTTCACAAATTAATTAACCTTAATCATAAGTA
Organism: Allium cepa; assembly: GCA_030765085.1. Classification (NCBI taxonomy): domain Eukaryota; kingdom Viridiplantae; phylum Streptophyta; class Magnoliopsida; order Asparagales; family Amaryllidaceae; genus Allium; species Allium cepa. Next base: position 116,902,103 of record CM060943.1, read on the forward strand.
ATTAACATTTAATTACTTCATTTATTAATTAACTATAATTAATTACATTTACGATTAATTAATTATTTTAATTAATCACTTTATTTAATTAATTATTCGTTAATTAAACAATTCTTAACCATATCATTAATTATATTAATTAATGATCTTTAATTTATATTTCAAATCAATTACTTTATTTAAAATTAATTACCTTTAGTAATTAATCTAAATTTAAATTACACTTATTAATCACCCTTGATTAATAGTCAATCCAGTAATTAATGTATGATCAAGATTAACCCTAGAGGGGGGGTGAATAGGGTTATAGCAAATTTTCTCGATTTAAACACAGAAACAAACTATAGAAATAAATATGCTGAAAAGTAAATCACACACAAAATTTACCCGGCTTCGGCAACCCCTGCCTTCTGCTGCATTCCCAGATTTCTATTAGAATTAAACAGTCTCCCGCTTACAAACACTCTAACAGACTCGCAAACCCTGCTCCCGCTTACAAACACTCTAATAGACTCGCAACCCCTGCTCCCGCCTATAGAGTTTTGCAAACTCGCAAACCCTTGCTCTCGCCTATAGAGTTTTGCAAACTCGCACACCCTGCTCACTGAACTAATTCTAACTAGACAATCTGACACTACCTACAACCTAGGTGGTGATTTACCAAGGCTTGATTCGAAAAATAAAATTTAAAAACAAACTTAAAAACAGTTTAAAACTAAACCCTATTAAAACCCCCTTTGTAAAACAAAGCCTTTTAAAAACAACAAGGCCCATTTTTATTTCTTTAACCCGTTCCTCCTTTTGTCTTGTGAAGAAAGTGTCGTCCGATCCCCTTTGCCACTAAATTAGGGCTTCGTTCTTCGATCCAAATTGGGGCTTTCTTCAAATATGATTCTCTGGTTTGTGTTGCTCTTGCTTGTGCTCGTTCGCAGCTGCTCCTTTTTTGATCGTTTTATGAAATTTGGACTTGGTTGCTTCGAGACGATCGAGTTCACTGTTGCTTCGGTATGTAATTTCCTTGTTTTTGCTTTTCTGATTTTCGTACTCGAACTCGATGCAGTGATTATCTTGCCGATGATGATTGTGAGTTTATATTTGGATTCGATTCGACATTTCCACACTTGCCGATGATGATTTGGGTGATGTATTTATATGAATTCTGCACTTTCCTAATTCATGCTTTCCTGACTTGATGCGCACGGCTTTGATTATGAAACGTTCGATTTGATCGATACGGCTGAAAAAACTTTCCTCTTTTTGGTTTGTGACTTTTTCAAAGATACGTTTTTGAAAAATTACACACACTTGATTATCGTACGTCTGCATTGTTCGACTTCGAACATCCCTGTAGGATCGATTTACACGGCATTGACTTCTTTAGCACTTGATTGATTTTAGCCTTGACCGCCTTGATGCTGTAACCATACTTTTGGCATGATTGTTCTTTGTAGTCGCACTCTGGTTGTCATGCACTTGTGTTGCTCACCATTGTCATGCACTTATCTTGCTGTCTGCTGTTTGTTTCATGTAGTTTGCTGCCCATATGAACTTGCATTGCATCACTTTGTCACTGGTGTACTTCTGTTGCAAGTGTATGGTTACATTCGACTTCTTTCAGTCATGTTGAACTGTGTACATTTGCCTGAGTTTGTTTACTTGTTGTATACTTGGGCTGGCTTGAACTTGATTGTATCATCTAGTTCATGAATTTGTAGCTTGTATATACTATTTCGTGTTGGTTGAAGTTCTGATGCCTTTAAGTCTCGGCCTCGAGTTCATTGCTGTATTGTTTCACTTGATGTTGTTTATGTCTGCATCTTGTGGTTGCCACTGTGTTGCATTGAGCTTCACCTCTCTTGTATCATTGGTGTTTCTGTGTTCATGCTTGTGACATTCATGTTGCAACTTGTACTGTTCACTGCCTTTTTTTCTTCATAGTGTGTATGTTGCACTTTGGTTATATGAACTTGCTGGATGTAGTTGCTAGTTACACTAAGTCTTGATAGCTTGCTTTCACTGTTTCATGTGTATTTGCTCGAGTCACTTGTACACTTGTTGCTTCCCTAACCTTGTAGTTGTTCAATTGTCTTCTGTTCACCCATTACTGCACTGCTTGTTGTAGCTGGACTTTTTACTGTACATGTTGCTTGAGTTGCTAGTTTGCCTTGTACTTGTAGTCTTGGCTTTGGTTGTTGCAGCATGTCACTGTTTTTCTTGTTCAAAAATTGCTGTGTCACTGCATTTGGTCTGCACTTGTGAACTTTGGCTCTGGCCATCTTTGTTTAAGTGCTTGTTTGTTGTCTAGACATTTGGTCATGTTTCCTTCAATTTCTGGTTGGTGCATCACCACACTGTTCATATGAACTTGGTCTCCGTTGCATGCATTGCTGTTGTAGATGTTGATGGTGCACTGTCACACTGTTGCATTACTGTACTTTGCATCCATTCATGTTGATTTTTGAAATTTCACTTGAGTTGAATCCAGTTTCAAAACTCGGGTTTGATCTTGTGCTCGTGACATGATTTTAAATATATTGCATGTGAGTTGAACCCGACTTTTCATTTGGGTTTGACCTGTGCTCACCTGTCCCTGTAGCATTATCAATTGTATATTGATGTGCACGGCCTTGTGGCATGTACAGTGATACACTGTGCATGTCACATTGTTCGTGTATGATGAATTCAAATGTAAATGATGACGAACAACCCAAATAACTGAGGCAAATCATATTTTCAAAAATCATATTTCATTTTATATTGCAAAAACATTTCTTTTTCAATTTTACTGCGTTAGAGAATATTTTTGCAGATTGCTCAGATGCTGGATTCTAGCTGGAATGAAGTTGAAGATAAACTACGAGTGTGAGTGATATGTAGTGAGGAATTTATGTAAATATGAAATTGTGATGTATTGTAAACAAAATTGTATATGTATAGTGACAGCTTGATTTGTACTATTCAAAATTGTAATAAATATTTGTTTGAATAAAATTTCTGTTTGAATTCAAATTCTGTGTAAATTATTTTATTCAACAAATATTTATTTAATCTATGAAACATAAAATAGTACATTAATAATTTAAACGAATGTATATATGTTTATTATCATCAAACAAAAATCATATAAGCGCATATTCATACATTCTCCCCCTTTTGATGATAACAAACATATATTTAAGATTTTGAGTGAGTTAAATGCGTTTGATCAATGATATACTCTAATTGTTCCCCCTTTAAATGCTTCCTCTCTACATGATGCTCCCCCTTCATATATGCATACAAATAGAAATATATAAGTAAGCCTAGATGCAAGTGGAAAATTATTTGACCTTTGCTTGATTCTATTTGAAAAAATCTTAACTTTTCTCTCCCCCTTTTGTTATCAGCAAAAGAATAATAGTGTTAGAGAAAATAGAGATAAAGTGATCAATATATCCAACATTAAAACTCAATTTGAATATAAATATTAAACTTCAATAAAAATCAAACAAAAATCATAACTACCCTTGTTAGGTGCATATTCCACTTTTAGAAAGAATGGAAATGATGTTCTAATATAAAATCATACAATTGTATCAACTTGTGGTACATTTATATCAGGAATTTGAATATCTACTAATCATGCATAACCGTTAGGACTTTTAAATGAGATTAGTAGTATTCCAATTTAATTTTAAAAAATGAAATCAGGTATCTTCTAACCACACATGACCGTGAGGACTTCTAAATGGGATTAGAATCAACTTGTCTATTTAATCAATTAATTTTGATATGCGTTCCATACATGCATAACGGTAAGGACTTTTAAATGAGCATGGAAGCACATAATCAAAAATCCAAGTAATTCACCCATGCATAACCGTGAGGACTTTTAAATGAGAGTGAATATTATGGATATTTATTTATTTTTAAAAAAAATATGAAATGAAAAACAAATGATCCCTGATTATAGTACCACATATCGACAAACTATATTTAAGTTTTGATAAACAATGGTCGATAGAAATATGATAGACATAGAAATGGTCATGGAATCTTTACCCAACAAAAAGTTCTATAACTCTTGCTTGAATTCCTAAAGAAATTTTCCAAATATACTTTCTTGAGTAATGTATGTTAAATATCAACACTTATCATCTTTACAATCACTATTTATCTTTTTGATAATTAGTAGGGAGTCGGATTAGTCAAAATTTGTCATTTAAAATCAAATAAAAATGACTAATCTTAAAATATGGTCAACAATGATTTTCTCAAAGGGGTTATATGAGAAAAAAAATTCTGCTAATTGAAAATTATTTGTAATGAAAAGTATGCAGATATTTTCTTTGAAAAACGATGCAGTTACTAAATGTCTCACCATAAATCACGTTCAACTAGTAAGTTTTCTATCAACTAGATTACCAGTGTAATCTGCATTTGAATTTCTCTTTCACTCCATAATATCACTAACTAAATTTGATAGACCAGACCATGAAGTGTGCATGAAAACTCAAACTCACAAATTTTTACAGCATTCTTGAACTTGAATTGAAGTCGTGTAAAAAAAATCAAAAACTGTGAATATAGAGTTAGCCGAATTATAACCTAATGTATTATCATCCAACAACACACTATGTTTAATCCAAACGTAATATATATGAAGTAAATCAAAGAATAGTGTTTTTGGCATAAATATAATTGGCCAACTATGTTGAATAAGTCAGAATCATCATCTTATTATTGGCTGATTTAATCCAGAATACGGTGCAGATTATCACATTTAATATATCGTTCAAAACATACCATTACCTGTATTACCTTTACGATATTTTTTCGTTGTTGTCTATTGTGATTCTATCACCTTTATACTAGGCTAAGGAACTTTGCTTTGTTGCTCGGTGTGCTTTTGGAACAGCCAGAATCCAAGTAGCACTATTGTTATTCCTTAGCCTGCCACCACACCTACACGGAAAAAGATTTATGTGACCTATTTGTTTTTATAGGTCCATGATTGTTAGTGGCAGAATATTTTCAAAAATAATTTTGTGGAGACCCAAAACTATTTATATTTGCTACCTTCGGCACCCAAATTTGTTTTACTTTGAGATATTTTATATTTGTGCCTTTTGGAACCCAAGTTGGTATAGTTTTCACATTTTTGGGTCTATACCAACAATTATTATGATTGTGTCCATATTTTCTACAAATTACGCACATTGAATTTTCTTGATTAATCTTGTTTTCAACAATTTTAGATTGATTATATCCAAGCCCTTTTCTATCTGTATTAACAGTTTGCTTTCCTAATAGCATATTCAACGATTTTTCACTTTTTTAAAATTTATCTAAAGTCGTTGACAATTGTTGGACTTGTGTTTTGAGAGATTCATTTTCGTTTAACAATTGTGTGCACTTTTTAATAGAATTCTCTTTCCTAGTATTTTCACTCTCTTTCAAAATCAGAATTTCGTTTTCAAGTGATTTTATATTGATTTCTGATTTTTTAATTTCGTTTTCAAATGTTGGACACTTATCACACTTAGAGATCCTACTTTGATAGGTTTTAACTAATTGGTCAAGTTGTTCATTTAATTCTATCAATGTAACTTTTTATGATTCAAGTTTAGCATATTTCTCCCTAAGTCGTTCAAAACAGCCATTTACTTCGTGGAAATAAATAAGTAATTCAGAGTGAGTGAGTTTTGATACCTTGCTTGGCTTATCATCGTTGCTATCAGTTATATTTCCATGAGGGCACATATCTGCTTTCTCACTCTTACTGCTAGAACTTTGATTATCTTTATCACTTGTATTCCACGTGGCTGTAGTATTTTTCCTTTTTGCTTTCTTTTCAAAATCGCGTTGAAATCGGAGATAATTGGACTTGATATCACCGGGTTTGTTGCAAATGATCCCGTGTTCTTCTGAGTTGTCTAGTGCCTTGATTTTTCTGCTTTTTAATTTTTGATTTAGAGCTGGATTTCCATATTTGTGGTTCCACCTTTTGAATTTCTTCATTTTTAACGCCAGCTCAGCTGCTCCATCATCATCATCCTCATCACAACTACTTTTTACATATCCTGTTAAGCACATTTCTTCAACTGAGTTGGTTGTGGAGGATTTCTCATTGCTGTTGACTTTTGCACCATATACTGCATTGAAAGTATTCCAGATTTCCTGTGCATTTTCACAATGAGAAATTATATTAAATTCAGTCTTATCAATAGCACAGATCAAAGCATTCATGGCTTTAGCATTTTTAGTTTTAGCAATAGATTGCCCCTTAGAAAAAGCACTATTTGGTGGATTCATAACTCTAGAGTTAAAGAAAAATACCGGGCTCTGATACCACTTGTAGGATCTAGATTAACCCCAGAGGGGGGCTGAATAGGGTTATAGCAAATTTTCTCGATTTAAACACAGAAACAAACTGCAGAAATAAATATGCTAAAAAGTAAATCACACATAAAATTTACCCAGCTTCGGCAACCCCTGCCTACTGCTGCATTCCCAGATTTCTATTAGAATTAAACAGTCTCCCGCTTACAAACACTCTAACAGACTCGCAAACCCTGCTTCCGCTTACAAACACTCTAATAGACTCGCAACCCCTGCTCCCGCCTATAGAGTTTTGTAAACTCGCAAACCCTTGCTCCCGCCTATAGAGTTTTGCAAACTCGCACACCCTGCTCCCTAAACTAATTCTAACTAGACAATCTGACACTACCTACAATCTAGGTGGTGATTTACCAAGACTTGATTCGAAAAAGAAAATTTAAAAACAAACTTAAAAACAGTTTAAAACTAAAACCCTATTTGCCAAATAAACTAAAGTAAAACCCCATTTATAAAACAAAGCCTTTTAAAAACAACAATGCCAGCCCATTTCTATTTCTTTAACCCGTTCCTCCTTTTGTCTTGTGAAGAAAGTGTCGGCCGATCCCCTTTGCCACTAAATTAGGGCTTCGTTCTTCGATCCAAATTGGGGCTTTCTTCAAATATGATTCTCTGGTTTGTGTTGCTCTTGCTCGTGCTCGTTCGCAGCTGCTACTTTGTTGATCGTTTTATGAAATTTGGACTTGGTTGCTTCGAGACGATCGAGTTCACTGTTGCTTCGGTATGTAATTTCCTTGTTTTTGCTTTTCTGATTTTCGTACTCAAACTCGATGCAGTGATTATCTTGCCGATGACGATTGTGGGTTTATATTTGGACTCGATTCGATATTTCCACACTTGCCGATGATGATTTGGGTGATGTATTTATATGAATTCTGCACTTTCCTAATTCATGCTTTCCTGACTTGATGCGCACGGCTTTGATTATGAAACGTTCGATTTGATCGATACGGCTGAAAAAACTTTCCTCTTTTTGGTTTGTGACTTTTTCAAAGATACGTTTTTGAAAAATTACACACACTTGATTATCGTACGTCTGCATTGTTCGACTTCGAACATCCCTGTAGCATTGATTTACACGGCATTGACTTCTTTGGCCCTTGATTGATTTTATCCTTGACCGCCTTGATGCTGTAACCATACTTTTGGCATGATTGTTCTTTGTAGTCGCACTCTTGTTGTCATGCACTTGTGTTTCTCACCATTGTCATGCACTTATCTTGCTGTCTGCTGTTTGTTTCATGTAGTTTGCAGTCCATATGAACTTGCATTGCATCACTTTGTCACTGGTGTACTTCTGTTGCAAGTGTATGGTTACATTCGACTTCTTTCAGTCATGTTGAACTGTGTACATTTGCTTGAGTTTGTTTACTTGTTGTATACTTGGGCTGGCTTGAACTTGATTGTATCATCTAGTTCATGAATTTGTAGCTTGTATATACTATTTCGTGTTGGTTGAAGTTCTGATGCCTTTAAGTCTCGGCCTCGAGTTCATTGCTGTATTATTTCACTTGATGTTGTTTATGTCTGCATCTTGTGGTTGCCACTGTGTTGCATTGAGCTTCATCTCTCTTGTATCATTGGTGTTTCTGTGTTCATGCTTGTGACATTCATGTTGCAACTTGTACTATCCATTGCCATTTTTTCTTCATAGTGTGTATGTTGCACTTTGGTTATATGAACTTGCTGGATGTAGTTGCTAGTTGCACTGAGTCTTGATAGCTTGCTTTCACTGTTTCATGTGTATTTGCTCGAGTCACTTGTACACTTGTTGCTTCCCTAACCATGTAGTTGTTCAATTGTCTTCTGTTCACCCATTACTGCACTGCTTGTTGTAGCTGGACTTGTTACTGTACATGTTGCTTGAGTTGCTAGTTTGCCTTGTACTTGTAGTCTTGGCTTTGGTTGTTGTAGTATGTCACTGTTTTTCTTGTTCAAAAATTGCTGTGTCACTGCATTTGGTCTGCACTTGTGAACTTTGGCTCTGGCCATCTTTGTTTAAGTGCTTGTTTGTTGTCTAGACATTTGGTCATGTTGCCTTCAATTTCTGGTTGGTGCATCACCACACTGTTCATATGAACTTGGTCTCCGTTGCATGCATTGCTGTTGTAGATGTTGATGGTGCACTGTCACACTGTTGCATTACTGTACTTTGCATCCATTCATGTTGATTTTTGAAATTTCACTTGAGTTGAATCCAGTTTCAAAACTCAGGTTTGACCTTGTGCTCGTGACGTGATTTTAAATATATTGCACGTGAGTTGAACCCGGCTTTTCATTTGGGTTTGACCTGTGCTCACCTGTCCCTGTAGCGTTATCAATTGTATATTGATGTGCACGGCCTTGTGGCATGTACAGTGATACACTGTGCATGTCACATTGTTCGTGTATGATGAATTCAAATGTAAATGATGACGAACAACCCAAATAACTGAGGCGAATCATATTTTCAAAAATCATATTTCATTTTAACTTTCAAATTAAAGTTAAACACTTCAAAAAATTTATTCAATATTAAAGAAAAGAATTTTGTCAAGTTTAAACATTTATATGAAATCAAATTCATTTTTAAATTCTGCGTTAAAACATTTTAAACTTGATTAACATTTAAAATTTACAAATCTAAATTAAAATTCTGGATTCATAGTCAATATGAAAACCATATTGAAACTTGATTTTTTAAACTTAATTTTAAAAACTTAATTCAAATCTTACTTAAATTTAAAATCTTCATTTTTAAAACTTTGAATTCAAAAGTTCATTTGAATTCAGATTCAAACTTTGCATTTTAAAAGCCCTGCTTAAAAAATTTGAATTTCATTCAAATTTTAAAATCTGAACAATGTCAGGTTTATAAACCTGAAACCAAGCACTTACCCGAGACACCCATACAAATGCTTCGAGTAAAAGTCCCATATGCTTCGAGACTGAAACACAAATACCCGGGAGAAACTTCGAGTCATCTCCCTGTACCAACCCAAACTAGTCCATCAGAACAAATATGCACAGTGCATATGCACCGGCACTCCGGCCATCTACAACCACCCTACCACTCTTCACCATGACGCCGACCATCTTCCCACCCGGTCACGACCTCTATAAATCCACTGCAGTTCGAATCCAAAATCCAACTAACCAAATGCAACCTGGAAACACTACATCCAAAACATTCCCAAACCTGTCAACCACTCACGATCATACCTCCGACCATCTAAATCACTACGACTCCGGCCTTCGCTCCATCTACACCCTCTCTGCCAAACTCCATAGCCTCGCAACACTCGGTGCAATAAAGAGATCAAGAAGCTACAAAAACCCCTACCTCCAGAAAACTAGTGTTTGAACCTGTAATCGGCCACCACGGCCGCCTACCACCTCTGACCATCCACCTAATAATTTTTCCTTACTCACCTATAAGCCCTCCTCCTCCAGGAAACACCACAACAACCCAAAATCACAAGAACACCAGATAAACCCAAATTTCCCAATTTTGTTCAATCCCTAAATGCTAACTCCACAGTTGATTAAAAAATGTGATGTTAGTTTTAAAATTCATGATTTCAATCATGCATTCAAATTATAAACTTGTTTTAATAATTTAAGGAGTTTGAGATTTTTGCTTTTTGAAAATAATAACTGTTATTATTGTTTTTCAGAAGCAACGGATCTTAATTTGACTAAATTATAATTTACAAACCTAAATCTATACTAAACAAACACATTTGTTTACATATTAATTTCTAACTGAAATCAATTCAAGTGATAAAGGATTTCTATTAAAAAAATAGTTTAAAAATAAAATAGGTATGCAGATACCATGCAATAGCAACATATATACATATTTATATATGTATACACAGAACGTTCATCACAATGCATTCCCACAACATACTTATTTCTACCAATTCACATACATAGTAACTTAAGCTTTTTGCATGGTGAGGTTACTCACTTTTAAAAAAAAAAACAGAACAGTTTCATCTATAACAGTTTTTGATTTTTCCTCTTTAAGTTTGGAACTTGAATATTAGAAATTTACTTAGCTTGATTTTTTTTTTAAAAGAAGAACTGTTTTTAAAATAGAAATTTACTCACATTTAATTAAAGAAGCAGACAATAATTTTTGATGCAAATTAACTACCTGGAACAGATTTGCATCTGCATTATGAATCTGGTGAGTTTGCTTCCCTTTTGATTACTGTTGAAGTTGCTTTTAAATTTTGCAGCAGTTGTAGTTGATTGCATGCTGACCCCATCTTCATTTGCTAGAGTTTGGAGTTGAACTGAACTTCAATTTGATGTTGAAAATTTGAACATATTTCAAATTTGCAGATTTGCTTGAATTTTGTTACCAGATTGGTTTTGCAGAATTTAAACATGAATTGGGTTTTGCAGATTTTATATTGAAGTTATTTTGTAAAATTTGTTTTCAGATTTCAATTTGTAATTGGTTTTGCGGAATTTTTTGATTGAATTTGGTTTTCAATTTTCTTACAATCTGATCTCAGATTTTCAGTTGAAGATAATGTGTTAAACTAAATAAATTGTTAAGTTTTCTTATCTAAAATAATAAATTTCAAAAATAAATTACATTGCCACATGCTACTTTAGTTTATAGATTAATTACAAGTGTGTTCTCTATGATATGAATGGTTAACACATGTACAATTTAATATTAAAAGAAATTTCTTAATTTATAATGCATTTAAATTCATTTCTTACTTAATTTAACATGTTTTTATAAATGCTTATCTATATTTAGCCTTAAATGATTACATATTAATTTTATTTTACACAATTACATATCTTAATGTTTATTTGAATATTTTTTTAAAATAATATTTTTAAAACTATATTTTCAAAAGAGAAAATTTTAAAAGAAAAAGAATGTTGAATTCAATTTTATTCCAAAGTTTTCAAATCAAAATATTTTTCTTTAATGTAATTGAACTAAATCTATTTCAAAAGAAAAACAATTTTGAAAAGAAAACAAAATAAACTTTTATTATAAAATACTATTTAAACTATTATATTTATAAAAAAAATTAAAAATTTACTTAAATTTCTTTTGAAAATATAAGAAAGATTTTTAAATTAACTTTTGAAAAGTTTCAATACTAATTTAAATCAAATTAACCAATTCACAAGTTATATATATATATATATATATATATAATAAATTTGAAAATATTTATATTGAATTTAAACTTAAATAAAAAATCAGATTCTCTATTTACAATGTATACACATATATACATTATAAATAAGATATCCTTTAAATAAGCTTAGAAAGATAATCTTATCATTTAAATATTTTAAATTTTGAAAAGAATAAAATTCCCAAATATAAAATTATCATTATAAATTTTGAAAAGAATATCATTTGTCAAACTAAATAATTATTAATCTTCAAAGATAAATTTTTGTTTGAATTAGATTATTAAATCAATATTTCACATTTTAAAATAATTATTAATGGAAATTATTAAATAAGTATTGCCCAAATTTCCGAAACATCACATTCCTCCCCCCTTAAAAGAATTTCGTCCCCGAAATTTTAAAAGCAAAGATAATTTAATAATCCCATACAGATTTTAATTTTAAAATAGCAAACACATGCTATCAACCAAATACTAGCAACCATTGCAACCAATTCAAACAAACAATTCTAACTATCCAGACAAAATTTTGGATATGATTCCCTAGAGTTTCCTAGGTACAAACACCGGGACACTCGCTCTACAGAATCTAAACTGGCTACACCACTCAGATCTAGAGCTCCTATATATCTAGATCTACAAATCTAAACAGGATACTGGACCACGGACAAGTCCTGATCAACTTCCAAATCTCTTAGAACTATTGATTCTAAAACCAGTGATAGATCATACACTTAACCTATAAGAGAAAACAGAAAGATCCAATACTCTTATCCACAAATCTCTCATATCGATCCTGGGATACCTTCAACCTTCTAGATCAACCCAATCTTCGCAGATGCCTCACGGAACAAATCTGGACAAAGAAATAAACGATCTCCAGATCCTACTCAACAAAAGAGTTCTCCTAAAATCCATCAAAATCCATCAACAAACTCTATTACACAAACGCCAAAAGACTTCAAACATACTACTCCTTTTCGGAAAACAGAACAGATGCACAAGACATCCAAGCCTCCAGATTAAAATGAATTTCCTGTAGAAATTCTCTGATCCAAGACAAAACACAAATTCCTAATGAATCGGTGTTGCTTCTATTCTGGAATAGCCGCCACTATGCTTCCGCTGCGCAACTCTGATTTGAGAATGCCGTTGATGAACACAAGTATAAACTTGATCAATTTATTCCGAAAACATTGTTTATCAAATTCCATAAAATCTCAGTGACCTATGCGATTCGGTCACAACACCATAGAAAAAATTCAACTAGAAAACTAGGTCCGATCAATCCTGTCAGCTTAAACAGATCTCTCTCTCAAAGCGCTCTCCTTCTAGGCTGAACCATCGGTAAAGCTCCAAGAATTAAGTCAAAATAGAACTCAATCTCTCGATACCGATGCAATTCTAAACTCCTTCGAAGATATTCGGAAAATAGCAAACCACTTCGATAACTCTAACATCCTCTAAAGATGCTCCAATCCAAACAAAGGTTACTCGGAGAATTTCTGAACCATCGCAAGTCACTTTTGCGATTCCACTCAGTTCAGATTCCAAGAAACCGTTCTCTCTTCAACGATCATAACAGCTAAGCCTTCTAATCCAAAGAAGAAACTAGTGGTCCACCTCCAACCACAAACATCACACCCATCTGAGCTTTCAGAAGAAATGGACAAGCTACACCGTCTGCCCGGCCTTCTGACAAAAGAATCACAGAGACTTCTGAACCATCGAAGAAACAGGCCACTCTACTACTTCCGGACTCCATCTCTAGGATACAGCTAAGCCAAGAGACTATCCTGACAGCACACTCAACACCACCAAGCTGATACTGCTGCCAAAGACATTCTTATCCAAAAGCTCATCGAATCACAAAGCTACATCAGCCACTTCCACAAAAGAGCCTTCAATAGGCAGATATCCCTAAGGAAACTCGACTTCAAACCAAGCACAAAACATTCTACCAAACTGAGTCTCAAACTCTAATACAGACAGAACTCCTTCCTAAGGTTGCCAAGATTCCATCGCTGGCTTCAGTACTCCCAACTGGTCCAAGCCTAAGAAAATCCACTCACACGAGTGCAACCAAGCTTACATTCCAAAGATAAACTCTGAACCTTAAAAAGATTTCCTTCAGAGATCGGTGAAATCCTTCACACCAAACTGCAGAACTACTCAAGATGCCTAATTCTGCCCTAGCAGATTCGCTTCCAACCTCAAACACTCGGACTCCAACCATTGGTAGTTGTGTCACACACCACTACCCTATCTACCTCTAGAACTTATATTGGAAAACCCGAACAGGTAACCCAATCTAATAGGTAGAAATAGATAAATATATGTATGTATATGTATATATATATATATATATATATATATATATATATATACTCAAAATTACAAATACGCTCTCTCGAGATAGACACCACTCTAGAGCGTAGGTATTCGCTCAACCTAGCGCTCTGATACCACAATGAGATAGTCTAGGCTTTGCAACCATCAACAGCGGCTCACTCGACTGGTAGGCTTTTCAACCATCCCAGCCCCGCCGTGGCTCCCATTGGTACCTTGGGTTTTCTTTTACGGCCAGCCTCTCGACTGTAAGCACCTAGAAAACCAACCCCGCAAGGCCTTATACTACCCCTCGCGGCATGTAGGGGGTAAGAGTATCCCGTTCGCCACCTAACGCAAAGCGAGAACCCCCATTCACGCTGTATTGTAGCAAACCCGATCCCTGTCTCATCGAAATCCAAACGCCATCTTAATGTCCAAGTGAATTTAGTTTGAATAATTAATTCAATTCATCATTATCTATATACACACAGATAGATATTTCACATATCACAATAGATAATAACATTCATCATCATAATCAGATATCCCGTATCATAATCACAAACAGATAATCCATATTATCATACTTTAACTAAGCATCCATATCATATAGATATTACTCATCTCATTTCTGAGATCACAACCATCCAAAGAAATATCAATATCATCCATAAGCAATGATTTATTAACCATCATTTATAATTAATTTAAAATGAATTAAATTAATTACATTTATCTCTAATTAATTTAAAATAAATTAAATTAATAACCATATCTAAAAATCCTACTTATATCCATTAATTAATTAACCTAGTTAATTAATTATTCACTAAGTATTCAACTTGATTAAACACCTTTGATTAATCATTCTCTAATTATGATAAGTAATTAGACTTTAACTAATTTCACAAATTAATTGACCTTATTCATAAGTAATTAACATTTAATTACTTCATTTATTAATTAACTATAATTAATTACATTTATCCTTAATTAATTATTTTAATTAATCACTTTATTAAATTAATTATTCCTTAATTAAACAATTCTTAATCATATCATTAATTATATTAATTATTGATCTTTAATTTATATTTCAAATCAATTACTTTATCTAAAATTAATTACCTTTAGTAATTAATCTAAATTTAAATTACAATTATTAATCGCCCTTGATTAATATTCAATCCAGTAATTAACTACCCTTAATTACTCATAACAAATTAATTATCCCATAATTAATTATCTTCATCAATTAATCCCTTGATTAATTACAAAAGTAATTACCCAAATTACTTTATTAAAAATCATCTTCACAAATTACATTCCAGTAATTATCATTTATTACTTCCCTAAGTAATAATGCTCCATTAATTACATTAAGTAATTATTCTTATTAAATCATCAAATGATCATCTTAAATTAATTAAACTAAATTAATTAATTTTAAAAAAACCACATTATCATAATTAATTACAATAAGTAATTAATCTCTTAATTACTTTTATCAAGTAATTATACTAAACCATTTACAATTGATTATCTTCAATTAATTAATCTTATTAATTATCAAAATTTATCACATTAATTAATTACTTAATTATCCTTAGATAATTATCATTTTTAATTAATAACATTTTCTTTAATTAATCATTTGAGAAAAATTATCTTAGATTAATCATCATTAATCATCTTTAATTAAAAGTTAATCTAAATCATTATTTAAAATCAAATAAATAAGTAAATTCTTTATTATCTTAATTATTTCCAAAACAATTCATTTACTTTATTAATGACCTCCTTAACAATCAAATGTATTTAAGACAATACATTTCTATGTTGAGTTCAAATTCCATTTAAAATTTAAGATTTAAAAATGTTTAACTATTTAAACATTATCCAAATTTTAAATAAATTTATTCCTTAAAATAAAAGTGTAGAACATTCAATATTTATATAAGAAGCTTATATGAGAAAATTTAAAACAAAATTACTTAATTTTATTAAAAGAAAACAAGCTTAAAAATAAATTGTTTATTTTAACTTTCAAATTAAAGTTAAACACTTCAAAAAATTTATTCAATATTAAAGAAAAGAATTTTGTCAAGTTTAAACATTTATTTGAAATCAAATTCATTTTTAAATTCTTCTTTAAAACATTTTACACTTGATCAACATTTAAAATTTACAAACTGATCTAAATTAAAATTCTGGATTCGTAGTCAATATGAAAACCATATTGAAACTTGATTTTTTAAACTTAATTTTAAAAACTTAATTCAATTCTTACTTAAATTTAAAATCTTCATTTTTAAAACTTTGAATTCAAAAGTTCATTTGAATTCAGATTCAAACTTTGCATTTTAAAAACCCTGCTTAAAATTTTTGAATTGCATTCAAATTTTAAAATCTGAACAATGTCAGGTTTATAAACCTGAAACCAAGCACTTACCCGAGACACCTATAGAAATGCTTCGAGTAAAAGTCCTGTATGCTTCGAGACAGAAACGCTAATACCCGAGGGAAACTTCGAGTCATATCCCTGTACCAACCCAAACAAGTCCATCAGAACAAATATGCATGGTGCATATGCACCGGTGCTCCGGCTATCTACAACCACCCTACCACTCTTCAGCATGACGCCGAACATCATCCCACAAGATCAAGACCTCCATAAATCAACTGCAGTTCAAATCCAAAATCCAGCTAACCAAATGCAACCTGGAAACACTACATCCAAAACATTCCCAAACCTGTCAACCACTCGCGATCACACCTCCGACCATCTAAATCACTGCGACTCCAGCCTTCGCTCCATCTACACCCTCTCTGCCAAACTCCATAGCCTCGCAACACTCGGTGCAACAAAGAGATCAAGAAGCTACAAAAACCCTACCTCTAGAAAACTAGGGTTAGAACCTGTAATCGGCTACCACGGTTGCCTACCACCTCTGACCATCCATCTAATAGTTTTTCCCTACTCACATATAATCCCTCCTCCGCCAGGAAACACCACAACAACACCAGATAAACCCAAATTTCCCAATTTTGTTCAATCCCTAAATGCTAACTCCACAGTGGATTAAAAAATGTGATGTTAGTTTTAAAATTCATGATTTCAATCATGCATTCAAATTATAAACTTGTTTTAATAATTTAAGGAATTTGAGATTCTTGCCTTTTGAAAATAGTAACTGTTATTATTGTTTTTCAGAAGCAACGGATCTTAATTTGACTAAATTATAATTTACAAACCTAAATCTATAGTAAGCAAACACACTTGTTTACATATTAATTTCTAACTGAAATCAATTCAAGTGATAAAGGATTTCTATTAAAGAAAACTTAGTTTAAAAACAAAATAGGTATGTAGATACCAGGCAACAGCAACATATATACATATTTATATATGTATGCAGAGAACATTCATCACAATGCAATCCCACAACATACTTATTTCTACCAAATCACATACACAGATAACTTAAGCTTTTTGCATGGTGAGGTTACTCACTTTTTTTAAAAAAAAACAGAACAGTTTCATCTATAACAGTTTTTTATTTTTGAAAAAAACTGTTTAAGTTTGAAACTTGAATATAGAAATTTACTTAGCCGGATTTTCTTAAAAGAAGAACTGTTTTTAAAATAGAAATTTACTCACATTTAATTGAAGAAGCAGACAATAATTTCTGATGCAAATTCACTTCCTGGAACAGATTTGCGTCTACATTATGAATCTGTGAGTTTGCTTCCCTTTTGATTTCTGTTGAAGTAGCTTTTAAATTTTGCAGCAGTTGTAGTTGAATGCATGCTGACCCCATCTTCATTTGCTAGAGTTTGGAGTTGAACTGAACTTCAATTTGATGTTGAAAATTTGAACAGATTTCAAATTTGCAGATTTGCTTGAATTTTGTTACCAGATTGGTTTTGCAGATTTTAAACATGAATTGGGTTTTGCAGATTTTATATTGAAGTTGTTTTGTAGAATTTGTTTTCAGATTTCAATTTGTAATTGGTTTTGCAGAATTTTTTGATTGAATTTGGTTTTAAATTTTCTTACAATCTGATCCCAGATTTTCAATGAAGATAATGTGTTAAACTAAATAAATTGTTAAGTTTTCTTATCTAAAATAATAAATTTCAAAAATAAATTACATTGCCACATGTTACTTTAGTTTATAGATTAATTACAAGTGTCTTCTCTATGATATGAATGCTTAACACATGTATAATTTAGTATTAAAAGAAATTTCTTAATTTATAAATGTATTTAAATTCATTTCTTACTTAATTTAACATGTTTTTATAAAAGCTTATCTATATTTAGCCTTAAATGATTACATATTAATTTTCTTTTACACAATTACATATCTTAATGTTTATTTGAATATTTTTTTTAAATAATATTTTTAAAACTATATTTTTAAAAAAGAAAATTTTAAAAGAAAAAGTGTTGAATTCAATTTTATTCCAAAGTTTTCAAATCAAAATATTATTCTTTAATGTAATTGAACTAAATCTATTTCCATTGAAAAACAATTTTTAAAAGAAAACAAAATAAACTTTTATTATAAAATACTATTTAAACTATTATATTTATAAACAAAATAAATATTTACTTAAATTTCTTTTGAAAATATAAGAAAGATTTTTAAATTAACTTTTGAAAAGTTTCAATACTAATTTAAATCAAATTAACCAATTCACAAGTTATACATCTATATATATATATGATAATAATAATAAATTTGAACATATTTTTATTGAATTTAAACTTAAATAAAAAATCAAATTCTCTATTTACATTGTATACACATATACATTATAAATAAGATATCCTTTAAATAAGCTTAGAAAGATAATCTTATCATTTAAATATTTTAAATTTTGAAAAGAATAAAATTCCCATATATAAAATTATCATTATAAATTTTGAAAAGAATATCATTTGTCAAACTAAATAATTATTAATCTTCAAAAGATAAATTTTGTTTGAATTAGATTATTAAATCAATATTTCACATTTTAAAATAATTATTAATGGAAATTATTAAATAAGTATTGCCCAAATTTTCGGGACATCACAGATTCTATGTTTTTTTTTGGCAAAGCCAGCGGGGTTAACTGGCCCCCTACCAGTTTTATTGCAACCATAATAAAAAAGATTCAAAACATGCTTTGAATCAAAAGAAAACAGGGAAAACTAAGAAGAAAAAGGAAAAAACAAAGAACAAAAGGTCAATGCGTCCAATTACTAATCATTATATCAGGGAAATGGCATGCTCTCCTTCTCATTTGCAAGTATATACTTTCCCTAACTTCATACCATAGAGAGTCAAAGTTCTTTCTCTTATTATAAAAAATAATTGTATTTCTCTCTTTCCATATCACATCCATATAAATTTTAATGCAAATTACCAATTCTCTGGATTTGATCGTCTTCCACCTAGTTGCCTTATAAATAATATTCCAGTTAATTATTGAATTTGGAGAGGCAACAGAACTATGTATTTTACATCCAATTCTTTCAACCAGTTCATAAAGTTTAGGGCTTTTAAAGAATAGATGCTCCATTGATTCCACATGCTGCTCACAAAACACACATTCAGGGCAACAAAAAATCCCATAATTATTTAAAACACTTCTGGTCAGGAGAGCACTACTAACAACCTTCCACAACGTAAGGTTCTCTCTCGGGGATGAGTCAGAAGACCATATAACAGAGACCCACTTTGCAACTGGAAAGACAGTGTTACCAAAAAGATGATGATAAACCAATTTAACACAATGAGGTTTCTTGTTCCAAGACACAGTGAAAGTGTGATCATAACTGTATCTGTTGCTCTGAATTAAACACCAAAGCTGCCTAACCACTTGACTACTATTGTAAGGTAGTTGTATTCTACCATCAGTGAAGTAAGCACTAACTTTAGCTTCTCGGTTGACACCAGACTGTACAATCATAGCATGATCAAACAATCTGGAAAGAATCAAACCTTTACTCGCCCATAGTTCATCCCAAAAACTAATATCAGAGTTAGTGTGGACACTGTGTAGTTAATGCCCCGCTATTACCTCGCTACAACCCCGCTATATCTCATAGCGGATTTCTACCGCTACGATTTTTCCACATAGCCCCAGAATATAGCCTTTCCGCTTTAATCCTCGCTATTACGCTATATCCCGTTATTTCCGCTATATTCCGCTATTCCTGCTATATCTTTTTTAATAAAATGAACTGAAAAATTGCATTTATACATTATAAAATTATGAAACTAATTTATTTGATTTAATTTTTAATATATTTTCAGAAATGAAAATACTCTAATACTCTATCCTATTCAATTATGTTATATAACAATTTTTTGTTTATTTAAAGTATATTCGCACATGTTTTTATTTAAAATTATTTATTTATTATTTATAATTCAATTGAATGATAATTTTTCATTTAATTACCATTTATATATTTGTAAAAACATTAAGTACGAGTTTTATATGCTATTTTAGAGCCATCCTCTATATCCCGCTATATCCTCGCTGTATCTCCGCTATGACTTTTTGCACCTCCACCGCTTTGAATCTACCAAGCGCATTAACTGCACAGTGTGGACATGATACTGAATCATGGGAAGAAAGACATCTCTGTGTTTCAGAATATTCCCCCAAGTCCAACTACTATCTTGAGTTATGTCCATCATCCAAAACTTCCCGTGCTTAATGTTATGAAGCCATGTCCAGTTGACCCAAAGACTGTCCTTCTTATTTAGAACATCATCAAACTGTTTACTGAAGGCAGTAATGTTCCAATTTTTAGCATTTAAAATTCCCAGACCTCCCAACTTTAATGAAGTCTCAAACCTTGTAAAGGAACAAGGCAAAAGTTTCTTATTGTTAATGCTGCCAGTCCAGAAGAATCTATACATGGCAGACCGAATAAGGTGCAAGAGCCTACCAGGAAGGATAATAGAGCGAGCCCAATAGACCAAGGAAGGAAACACAACATATTTTATGATAACAAGCCTACCACTTTGAGACATTCTCCTATTTTCCCATGCATTCATGACAGAAGTAATCTTATTGAAAAGGGGAAGACAATCAGCAATGGAAATTCTTTTAGTGATTAAGGGGAGACCTAGATACCTCATGTTAGAGAGCATACAAGAGAATCCACTGAGGTGATACAAACTAGAAGCATGAACATCAGAGAATCCAGCAACAAGCAAGGAAGATTTGGTGTGGTTGATGGGGAGGCTTGTCATCAGGCAGAAGGACTGCAGTGCATCTAATATTCCACTTAAAGAGGTAGCTTCAGGTTTAGTAAATATCATCACATCATCCGCAAACATAATAGAAGATATATGTTGGTGAGAGCACTTAGGGTGGTACTTTATGAGTTTTTGCGAGAATTTGTTCTTGAGAATAACATTGAAGACTTCCATAACCAATAGAAATAAATAAGAGGAGATAGGATCCCCCCGTCTAATTCCTTTTTGACCACCAAAATAGCCAACAGGTCTACCGTTAACAATCACAGAGAAGGTTGGGGTGGATATGCAAGTATAGACCCATGAAACAAAGGTTTTAGGGAATCCCATCATTGCCATAATCCTCACAATAGAAACCCAATGAATTGAATCATAAGGTTTGGATACATCAATTTTAAGAGCAGCAGCTGGAGAGACATTACCTTTGCCATAACCTTTCAACAGTTCTTGGGCAAGAAGAACATTATCAAGAATATTCCTAGACGGGATAAAAGCTACTTGATTGAGAGACACAATAGAAGGCAGAACACAAACTAATCGAGATGCAAGAATTTTTGAAATGCATTTGTAAACAACATTACAACACGAGATAGGCCTGAAAGAAGATACTTTGGAAGGAGGAGAAACCTTTGGAATTAAAGCAATATTTGTGGAACTGATCTCTCTCAGTAATTTACACTTGTTAAAGAAATTATGGATTTCCTGACAAAACTCATGTCCAAGCACAGACCAAGTAGCAATGTAAAAAGTAACATTAAGTCCATCAGGACCACCAGAAGTGAGTTGGTTCATGGAGAAGAGGGAAGACTTAATTTCTACATCAGAAACAGGTTTAATTAAAGCATCAGATTCAAGGAGGGAAAGGCATGGCAAGTGAAGGGAAGAAATTTGGTTAAGGTCAGGAGAGAACCCAGGTGAGTTGCCAAGAATATTAGAGAAGTAGTCAACAAATGCTTTGTCCACAGAATCAGCAGTAGAGAAAATATTACCTTGTTCATCCATAATGCTGAAAATATTTTCTCTGGCATGCTTGACATTTAAAGCGTCATGGAAAAATTTTGTATTCTTATCCCCTTCTTCAAACCATTTGTTATGGAGTTGCTGCCTTTTCATACTAGCTTCCAACTGAAGAGCTTTATTTACTACCAAGAATAAACAACCTTCTTCATTAGCAGCATTGTCATCCTCTGGATTTTCCATTATGTATTCCTGTTTGGCCCTGAGCTGCTCAATCAGGGAAGAAGAAAGTAAACTGCCTTGCCCAAAGGTGGTAGAAGCCCACAGTTTGAGAGATTGCTTTATACTTTTAATTTCCTGCAAAACTTAAACATTGGGTTACCAAAACAGTTAAAGGTAGTGTTAACTCGAGAAACCAAAACAAGAAAATCATCATGTTTAGACCAAGCATTAAAAAATTTAAAAACTTCTTTTGTCTCTTCTAAAATGGGGATCAAGGGTGAGGATTAAGGGAGAATGGTCTGACAGAATAGGAGGAGGAAGAAATACAGACATAGAAGGCCAATAATTGAGGGAAGAGATGTTACAAAAAGTATGATCAATTGTTGTGAAAGTTCGTACACCACTACGGCTTCGATTGTTCCAAGAATATTTAGCACCAGACTTGTTGACCAAAATAAGCTCAGAGTCAGAATTTGCAAGATTAAAAGGGGCAATGCCACCAGGAAGGAGGGGAGATCCTCCCTTTTATCATCAAGGTTAAAGCAAGAATTAAAGTCTCCAAGAACAACCCAAGGATGAGTGTTCTGCCAAAGAGGAGGGAGGGATTTAAATAGAGTGTTTCTTGAAAGAGAAGTATTACCAGCATAAACAAAGGTTATGAGAAGGAAGATTGAGTATGAGTGAGATGGACATGGAAATGAATAAATTGTCTTGCAGAAAGGATGGGGGATAAGTTCATGACAGCAGGATCATAAATTACTAGAATTCTACCATAAGATGCAGAATCAAGATTGTGATAGTAAGCCCAGAGAGGATTAATATATGATGCAGCTTTAATGGATAGAGGAAGATTGAGCTTTGTTTCAAGAATTCCAAAGAGACAAATATCATATAAATTAATAAGGCTTTTGAATTGATCAAGTTTCAAGTTGGAATGAGCACCCCTAACATTCCAGGAAGCAACTTTTTTATTCATGGAATAATTAGAGAGAAAGATGGATTTTGTTTCCTCTCTTTGCTGAAAGAGCTCTTTTTTCAATACGACCAGGAAGCAGAGAAGAGGGGGAGGAAAAATCAGTGGAGATGGGATTAGAGGGGGGGGGATTAGGAGGTGTGACAGAATGTGGATCATTGTTGGGAATGTTATCTGGCCATCCTAGTAAATCAATGGTAAAATTATATGATGGGGGATCATCAGAGAGATTACCCACAACTGCATGATGCATGTTGGAAATAACTTGTTTTATTTGATGTTGAAAGGACAGGCACCAATTTGAGTCAAAGTTAGAAACAGTTGTGTGCACATGTACATTGTCTAATGGGTACACAGTATCCACCACTTGATTACTGGAAGGAGAAATAACACCAAGAGGTTTATGTTGCTCCAACCCAACAAAAATTTGACTTTTTTCATTAATTTTATCAGAATTGTCTTCATAAGATTTATCAATACACAGAGACAGAGTATTAGCAGTAACATAACTGGTCCCATCAAGAATAACTTCTCCTTCCTCCACCTCCACCCGTTCTAAATTACCTTGATCATTGTCAACATCTTGTAGCAGACTAAACTTGTTATTGTTTGTAACCTGATTTGTTATTCCAGTTCCATCACTAAGGGGTCTTACTCCTACTTCAGAACTGGTGTTTACTTCCTTATCCACATTTGGTAATGTATATCCTTTACCACTAGACTTATACATGGTAGCAGTTTTTGCTTCTTCACTTAAATTTATTTTTTTTCCCTTGTTATAGTTCACTTTTTGCCAGATCTGCTTCACTTCACTATCTTTTTCCAGCCTTTTACCTTTTATCACCTTACTTTGAACTACCTCACACTGAATTAGATGGTCATCATTGTCACCATTTTTGTTATTTTCATCAGAACTTTCAACTTTCTTGCAACTAGTTACCATATGACCAAACTCCTTACATGATATGCAAATTTCAGGTCTCCATAAATAATCAACATTCACTATTTGGTCAGAGCCATCAAGTAGCTTAACTGCAAAGTTATCAGGAAGTTCATTTTGAGGGGAAACTTCAACCATACATTTAGCAAATGAGATCCTTTCAAATTTTTCAGTGGAAGCATCCATACATAAGAGTTTTCCAACCCTGGAAGCTAACCAATTAATACCCACAGGAGACCATGCATACAAGGAAATGTTAGAGAGTTTAATCCACACAGGTACTGCTTTGATGCTGCCACAGCTATTACCAACATTTTCATCCCACGGTTTAACGATAAATAATTTATTCTTCATAACTATAGGATCAGACGCAGCAATCCTATTCTTATCATCCTCATTAGAAAACTTGAATAAAAAAGGAAACCATCAGATTTAACACTAATAGAACCCTGTAATCTCCATGATCTTTTGAGAAAATATAGGACAGAGGAGTATGGTAGAGGGTTATCAAGAAAGAACCCAACTAAATAATCCTTCCACATCGAGTTACCGGCCTGTACAACTTCAGTAGGGGGCACATAACATCACCATTGAACACTAACTGGATATCACGTGGTACATATTTACCTGCGTTGATAGGCTTGGCCTTAAACAAGGAGTTCCAAGCAACAGGAGGACAGGAAGAAGCAGGCAGACAAGGAAACGAGCGATTTGGGGGAGAAGCTATGGGTCGAACAGTGGATGATGGGATAGAAGATGGTAAGGTTGACAAGGCTGGTATAGAAGAAGGAGGTATAAGGAGAGGGGAAGAAGGACAGGGCTGATTAGATGTTGAAGGAATGGAAGGGTCGGCGGGAAAGAAAATTGAAGGAGGAATGGTCCCCATTAAAGAAAAAGTTATTTATTTATTTTTGCACAGACACAACAGAGTAGAAAGTTTTGTAGATGCAGACTGGGCTGGATCAAAGGAGGACAGGAAGTCTACTTCATGATTTTGTGTATCTGTTGGAGGAAATTTAGTGTCATGGAAGAGTAAAAAACAGAATGTTGTATCAAGATCGAGTGTTGAGTCAGAGTATCGAGCTATGGCTGGTGCAGTCTGTGAACTGATGTGGGTTAAGCACTTTATGACTGAATGGAAACTCACAGTTGAAATGCCTTTGTTATTGTGGTGTGATAATCAAGCTGCTATGCATATAACATCTAATCCAGTGTTTCACGAGAGAACTAAGCACATAGAAGTTAATTGTCATTTCATACGGGAAAAAGTGCAGCAGGGGTTAGTCAAAACCAGTTATGTAAAATCAGAGGAGCAAGTGGCAGATATGATGACTAAAGCACTTAGTGGTGGTCGAATGAAGCTTCTATGTAGCAAGTTTGGCATGATAGATCTGTATGCTCCAACTTGAGGGAGAGTGTTGTGATGAGTGATAAAAATGTAGATATGTAAATATGGGTATATATTTTGTATTTGCTTGTGCATTATTTTCTTCTTCGGTTTTCGTGCATTTCTGGTTAGTGGGCTCAGCCCATTAGAGGCATGTTTGTACATAAGTCATTTGGTGTAATGTTTGTAACTAACTTTTGAATCCACTTGAATAATAATTCATTTTTCTATTAATAACAAAATCGTTTAAAATTTATTAACTTCATTAAAATTCAAATAGAATTTATATTTACATTAGAAACCATTCTGATTCATTTTAAATCAAAATTCAATTATTTACACTATTACTATATATTATATTTCACTATTAACTAAATATATAAATTCCAAATTCAAATTTATCGACTTTTAAATCCCATTCAAAGGTCCAATATTTTAGTTCTAATCCGAATAGAATTTAAACAAATTTTAGAAATCATTTCCATGTCCGTTTATTTTCGGATTCATATATCTGCCCATTTTCAAATATTAAATTACTATTCTACCAAATCAAATAAATTGTTATATTTGAAATTTTAAACCACTTTAGAAATTCGTCCATATTCAAAATCAATTTATAATTCAAATTCAACAATTTAAAATAAATTAAATGTTTAAAATTAACGACCGAAATTCCGGGTCGTTACGTTCTCCCCCTATAAAAATTTTGAAAGGGCGGTGTGTATACAATTATATGTGCTAATATAGTATACACGGATCGTGTAATATGGATTACAATACAAATGCGGAAATAGATGATAATAGCATAGTAAATAAAAAATAGAAAAATCACACCAGAGATTTTTATACTGGTTCGGAGCACCGTCCTACGTCCAGTCCCAGACTTCTATCTGGATTTTCACTATTAACTACCTCGCTTCACCCGGAGGAACAGGTTTACAATACCCGAACAACCGAACGGGATTTCACGCCTCTAATACACCGAGGACTTCAACACTTGCCTCTTACAACTCAGAGGACTTCAACAAAAGAACAAATACAATTGTTGTTGACAACTTGTGCTCTTGAAAAACACGGATTTGTCAATAGCAGTACACCCTTCCTATAATCTTATCCTCAAAGTATGCGATATGATGTTTTGAAAAGATTAAGGAAAGTATATTATTGAATCAAAGGATATGAAATAGTTTCAAAGATTCAATAAATAATTTAGAGCTTTTATAATGCAGAAATAAGATCAGAGATTAGATTAAAAGAATATGAAATCGTTGTTGTTTAATCATCGAATTGGATGAGTTTATATAGATAAGAATGGTTGTAACTCTTTGCCATTAAGAGATATGATCTTTGGTGAAAGGTAAGAGATGCAACCTTTGGAGAAGAGAAGTGTCTTTTGGAAAACTTGCTTTCTGTTCAAAAACGGTCGACAGGTTAAAAAGTGACCAGTAGACAGGAATTTAAAATATATATACGTTATGTGCATGTGTGCACGTTCATTGTGCATTTTACACAGAAACGATCGACCGTATGATTACTAACCGGTCGACCGGTTCCTGTTAATTTGCACAATAAATGTGCAATGCTATAAAACGTATATATATCGATTATATTGAGGTGCATGATTATTTGAGGATAGATTTTAACAAGTTTATAACTATTACAATATCAAATAATCAACCTATAATCTATAGTAACATATGTAGCTCTAATGACCTTGTTTTGTCGATCGCCTTTATTTGTCAGAAATCAAAACTTTCATAAAACTTGTGACTCAACATTCTCCCCCTTTTTGATTGATGACAATATATATCTGCAAATCTGAATCTCCCCCTGAGTACGTGATCTCTTTCTCTTTGAATTCTTATAAATGTATGCTCCTGCAAGCAATTGTTAGCCCTTTCTCCCCCTTTGTCATCGACAAAAAGGAGTAACAGATACTAGAATATGATATTCATAGAATGAATATGATATGCATAGAAAAATAAATTATTAACACATCAAAAACATAACAGAGTTTACTACAGAACATAATGTCAATTGAAAATCATAAATAACGACACTATTTAGTACAAGTGTCGATGAATGTTTTTAAAGAGCTAAAACATAATAGAATCTAGGATGAAGCAGATCGTATCTCCTCTTCATCATCATCATCGTCATCATCATCATCATCTTCTTCTTCCTCATTATTGTGCCCTCTAGATGATTCACCATGTCCATGACCACTCATTCCTGTAGACTCGTCAGATGATGTCCAGGTGAAAACTGGAGCAGCAGGACGTTTTCCTGGGTCTTGTGCTTGAACAGAGGTGGATGTGGAACAAGATATAGCATCCCATAGCATACCAAAGAATGACTTGACCTTATTGAAGCGCTTATCGATTTTGGAGTCCATGCGCTTGAGACGTGATTCAAGCAAAAATTGGTTACGTGCGATTGTTTCAAGTGATTCTTTTGTTGATGACTTTGATTTTAAAAGTTTTACTTCATCGGAACGAGGACGAGATGAAGTTGCTCGTTGTTTCCTTGGTCCTCTTTGTTGCCATTCTTCGAAAGGCATAATCTCAAGATAAGGTGGAGGAAGCTTCATTCGCTTGATGGTGATGGAGTCAATGCATTTTGGTTTTGAGGTTGCAGAATCAGGAGGATTGACCCCACAAGCTAACAAAAGTCTCATGATATATTCATTGTAAAAGAAATGAGGCCGGGTTGAGTTATTTACCTTGAGAATTTCATCAAAAAGCATGTGAACCCAATTGATTTGGATTTCACCATAGATAGCATAGAGTGCCTTGAAGTTTTCTTTGTACACTGCATCATAATTTCCAAGTCTAGGAAAAAGAGAATGCATCAAGACCCGATGAAGTATCCTGGCTGTCGGGCGAAGTCCAATAGACTTAGTGCCATCACTATTGTCTTCTATAAACTGATGACTGGTACTATTTCGAGTGAAAACTTCGCAGAAGGTAGACGAAAACTCTTCGCCTCGATTTGGTATACCAAGTATAGAGGCAATTCTAGCATGAGTAAGAAAAATTTGCTTCCCACAGACCATAGACCAGATGACGCCGTTTGGATTATCAGGTTGATATTCATCAAGATTCATGTTGGCGTAAAATAATTTGATCATCAAATGATTTATCTCCACACTATTTGCAGAAAAACCTATCAATGGAGTAATGTTGGCATTATTTTCTAACCTTCGAACTCCGTATGACGTGAAATCATCAAATTTGATGAAAGAGCCTGGATGAAACTTGTAATTTGTCATTTGATTCCATCTTGTTACAGCAATTGGAGTTTGAAGCCAATTTTTGACGGAGATGGTAAGAGATGAAGTTTCAGAGGTTGCTCCTTTCTTTGATTTCTTTTGAGGAGGAGCCATTGTTGGAGGATTTGTGATTTGGGAATTGAAAAATGGGAACTAGGGTTTGTGATTTGGGGCAAGAGAATAGTTTGAGTAAAGAGTGAATGAGGGTAGAGGGAAAAGTAACGTATAGGTTTATATAAAAAACTGAAAATACGACAACCGGTCGACCTACAATTTTTGGCCGGTCGACCGTTTTCAACCAGAGAGCAAACGGTCGACCGGCTATAACAGGGGCGGTCGACCGGTCTTGGTCTGTTGTGATATTTCAGTTTATATTTCAAGTTTTTATCATATATCAACCTATATATATTATATTTTATACGAAATACAAAATATAACCTTCATTACACAAGAGATAGATAAAGATAAAAACTATATATATAAGTCTAATGAGAAAGTTTGTCATTTGAATTATCGTTGTTTCCTTCAATACGTTTCGACCATGGACTCCATTGTTTCTGAGCTCCTTCATTCTTCTCATAGTTCCGATCCCATGAGTTAGGACTTTTGGATGTTGATGGCCTAGACGGCATTGGTTCATGCACGTCATGTTTGTTGGAACCGTAGAAAAATGTTGCCAACTTTTCTAAAACAGACAATCGGGCTGACGTCCGTTGTTGCTCGTGATAAAGTTGACTTTGCCCGTAATGGAGTTGTCTCTGAAGGTCTATCTGATGTTTCTGGTAGTGGTGTATCTCATCGATTTGAGCTTTGGTACGAGGAGAATAAAATAGTGTCCGCTTCACTCGTTTTGAATTTGGAGTTTTATCAGACATACAAGAGCATTGATGATGACAACTTGATTTTTGTTTTGGAGTTGTAGGAGAATAAAATTCCTCCGACTCAGAACTCGTAATTGAAATGTATGATTCTTGAGCACATTTATCACAAATGTGAGCCATAGTGTATGTTGTATAGAATATTATGGTTTGATAAAAAGAAAAGATGAACAAAATATAAAATGTTTGCAAATTTATATATAAGTTTGTTATGTATAACCTATGGATGTGAGTTACTGATAAATTTTAACCAAGAAAATATAAGCAGAATTTTTTTTTTGTAAGTCTAAAAATAGCTTCCTTTTTTTTTTCTTTTTTTTTTTTTTTAAAAACTGATTTTATAAGATAAGAAAGAAAAGAATGACCACAAAAAGTAAGTAAAGTGAATTTAACCATTAAATAAAACAGTGGCTTATATTTAATGTAAAAAATATAGTTTATGTAATAGTTGTAGTTAAAGGATAACTAAAGAGAATAACTAACTAACAAGAAGATGTTCTTTTAGAAATTTCTTAGTCAAGATTTTTTCTTGAAATTAAACCAAGCTCTCTTCGTAATTTAATAAAAGTAGATTCGAGCAGAGGCTTAGTAAAAATGTCTGCTAATTGATTGTCAGTATGAACATATTCAAGACATATATTTCCTTTGTCAATATTATCTCGAAGGAAATGATGACGGATATCAATGTGTTTGGTTCTGGAGTGATTTACTGGATTTTTAGAGAGATTTATAGCACTAGTGTTATCACAGTATATAATAGAATTTGATAAATGAATATCAAAATCTTGAAGTGTTTGTTGCATATATAGTACTTGAGTACAAGCAAGAGCTGCTGATATATATTCAGCTTCACATGTTGATAGTGAAACACAATTCTGTTTCTTACTGAACCAAGAGACAAGTGATTTTCCAATAAAATGGCATGTACCACTTGTACTTTTTCTATCCGTTTGTGAGCCACCGAAATCAGCATCACTATATGATACTAATTCAAATGGACATTCTTTTGGATAAAAAAGACCGAAATCCTTGGTATTATTAAGATAACGAATTATACGTTTTACTGCTCGTAGATGTGATTCCTTTGGATCGGCTTGAAAACGAGCACATAAACAAACACTCATTATTATATCTGGACGACTAGCTGTAAGATAAAGAAGAGAACCAATCATGCTTCGATACAATTTCTGGTCAACATTCTTACCACTTTCATCTTTGTCAAGATGTGTAGTTGTACTCATAGGAGTTGGTTTACCAGATGTATTTTCTAATCCGAAGCGTTTGATAAGGTTTTCACAGTATTTTTCTTGATTAATAAAAATGCCGTTTGAAAGTTGCTTTATTTGAAGTCCAAGAAAATAAGATAGTTCTCCCATATGAGACATTTCGAATTCTTTGGTCATAATATTTGCAAATTCTTTGCAAAGTTCATCGTTTGTTGAACCAAAGATGATATTGTCTACATATATCTGGATAACTAGAATATCTTTTCAAGAATGTTTAATAAACAAAGTTTGATCGACTTTGCCTATTTGAAATCCTGAGCTAATAAGATAGTTACGTAGTCGTTCATACCAAGCACGAGGTGCTTGTTTTAAACCATACAGAGCTTTCTTAAGTTTGAACACATGGTCAGGATATTTTTCATGTATGAACAGAGGAGGTTGTTCGACATAGACATTCTCTTTGATAAATCCATTGAGAAAAGCACTTTTGACATCCATCTGATAAAGTTTGAAATTGTGGTGACAAGCAAAAGATAATAGGATTCTAATAGCTTCTAGTCGAGCAACTGGTGCAAAAGTTTCTTCATAATCGATACCTTCTTCCTGATTATATCCTTGTGCTACTAATCTTGCTTTATTTTTGGTGATATTTCCTTGTTCGTCAGCCTTATTTTTATAGACCCATTTAGTACCAATTACTGACTGATCAGTTGGTCTTGGAACAAGTTCCCAAACGTCATTGCGCTCAAACTGATTTAGTTCTTCCTGCATGGCAATGATCCAATAATCATCTGTAGCAGCTTCTTTTGGATTCTTAGGTTCGATATTTGAGAGAAAAGCGACATGACCCATTTGATTGAGTTGGCTCCTTGTTCTGACATGTGATGTTATTTCACCGATTATATTTTGAGGCGGATGGTCTCTTAATATTCTTGGTGGTGATTGTAACTCACATATTTGAGGAATATTTTCAATAACTATTTCTGAGTCAGAATCAATATTTGTGATGATTTGATTGTCAGTGACAATTGATTCGTCATCATCTGATATAGTGTGAGGGTGCTGATAGATTTCATCAAAAGAGACATGAAGTGATTCTTCAATAGTTTTGGTTCGTTTATTAAATATCCGATAGGCCTTACTTCGTTCTGAATAACCGACAAATATTCCTTCATCGGCCTTTGGATCGAATTTGCCAAGCTGGTCTTTTGTATTTAAAATAAAGCACTTCGAACCAAAAACTTTGAAGTATGAGATTTTAGGCTTCCTTTTGTTAAATAATTCATAAGGAGTATTCTTGGTAAGAGGTCTTATGGATACACGATTTAAAACATAACAGGCAGTTGCCACAGCTTCTGCCCAAAAATGTTTTGGTAAGGTGGTTCCATTCAATAATGTTCTTGCACATTCTTGTAAAGTTCGGTTTTTCCGTTCTACAACTCCGTTCTGTTGTGGAGTTCTGGGAAACGAAAAATTATGATATATACCTTTCTTTGTACAAAATTGTTCAAATTCATTATTTTCAAACTCTCCACCATGATCACTTCTTATATTTTTAACTTTAATCCCTTTTGATTTTTGAATTCTTTTGACGAAAGATTTGAAATGAACGAAAGTATCACTTTTATTTTTTAAGAAAATTGTCCATGTATAACGAGAGAAATCATCAACAATTACAAGCACATATTGATTGTGATTTATTGATTGAACTCTAGTAGGTCCAAATAAATCCATGTGTAGTAACTCAAGTGGTTGTAATGTTGATATGACTTTCTTGGATTTAAAAGATGATTTGGTCAATTTTCCTACTTGACATGCGTCACAAATGTTGTTAACTTTAAAACTCATTTTGGGTAGTCCTCTAACTAGATTGTTTTTGGCTAGCTTGTCAATAGTTCTGAAGTTTATATGACAGAAGCGTTTGTGCCATAGCCATGGATCATTGTCATTAGCCGCAAGACACATATCTGAATTATGATTAATGTTCATATTCAAAATATATATATTTCTGTCTCTATAACCTTCGAAAACCAAATTATGGTCTTTATCTAGAATACTACACTTATTATTTGAAAATGAAATAATAAAACCCTTGTCACATAACTGACTAATACTTAGCAAATTGTGTTTCAAATTTCTAACTAGCATGACATTAGTAATAAGAGGTAAGTTAGATGTACCGCAATTGCTCACATCGCCTTTGCCGATGATATAGCCTTTTGAATTGTCTCCAAAAATGACGGAGCCACCATCTGAATATGTAATATTTGTTAATAAATTCTTGTCTCCTGTCATGTGCTTTGAGCAACCACTGTCCAATATCCACTTTCCTCTTTTCTTAAGTGGGACCTGCAAAAAATAGAATTAAGTCCATGGTACCCACTTTTTATAGGGTCCTAAGAGTTAGGTCTTAGGAGTCCAAACCCATTTGGGTCCGGTATCCCCTTTATATATATAATTGTTATTAAAATGCACAGTATTCATGAATTGCTGAATGTATTTGTTCCTAATCAAATTATTATTTGTTTTTGGAACCCATATTTTGATAGTCTTGACATTTTTCTTTTGAAATTTCACAACTGGTTTTGGTTTGGAATATAATAAACTAAGATTTTTCTTAGCTTCAGTTTTTTGTACTTTCTTTTTCCTTTTATTTTCAAGATGTTTCTTGGTTTCTTGTTTGTTATATCCCAATCCTTGTTTGTCTGAAATAGATTGTGAACTTTCAATGATTTTTGTCAAGTTTTCTCGACCTTTGTTAAAGTTAGAAACATTTTGAGTAATGTCATCAAACTTTGTTTGTAAGCTAGCTTTTTCTAGGTCTAGAATTTTGACTTTTGCTTTAAGCTCATGATTTTCAGTAGTGAGAGCATTATTTTTCTCTTTTTGAGTTTCTATTTCTTGACTCAAAAGAGATATTTGAGAATCAACATTAGATGATGATTCTTGAATATTTTCAAGTTCCTCTTCTAATATTTTCTTCTCATCTTTTAACATATCTCGTTCAAGCTCTGCTCTACTTAAATCTGCTTTGACTACTTTTAATTGACGTTTTATGTCTTTATATTTGACTATCAATTCAGCATTAATATCAAGTAATTCATCAAATGTAGGAATTTGTACCTCATCTTCTGTTGCCATAAAACAAACATTAGCTTGTTCATTCTCTGAATCACTTTCACTTTCTGATGAAGATGACTCTGAATCATCCCATGTTACTGAGAAAGCTCGTTTCTTAGATTTGTCCTTTTTATATTTGAATTTGTCATTTTCTGACTTCTTATTTTGTTCTGGACAATCTTTCTGCATGTGTCCCTTTTTGTGGCAGTTGAAACATTCTATAGCAGATGAAGATGGTTTATTTGATCCAGGTTTCCTTTTATTGTAACGACTGGCTTTTTGATATTTTAAGAATTTTTTGAATCCTTTCGCAATGAATGCCAAATCTTCGTCTTCAGAATCTGATTCATTTTCATCTTTCTCGACATGAAATGCTACATTTTTCTTTTCTTCTCTCTGTTCTTTTCTAGCCTGCAAATTTGCTTCATAGGACATTAAATTTCCTATCAATTCATCTGGCTTCATGACGGAAAGGTCATTAGCTTCTTCAATTGCTAATACTTTTCCTTCCCATTCACTAGTTAGAGAATGTAGGACTGTTGAAACAACATCGAAATCAGAATACTTTTGTCCTAAGCCAATAAGTGCATGGTGAATAGTTTGAAACCGTGAATACATGTCATTGATTGTCTCATTTGGTTTCATTTTGAAATTTTGAAATTGACTTTTCAGCATGGCTATTTTGGCTTGTTTAACCTTGTTAGTACCTTCATGAGTGCTTTTTAGTGTTTGCCAAATTTGATATGCAGTAGTGCAGATACTAACATGGTTATATTCATTTTGGTCTAATGCACAGAACAACATATTTATTGCTCTTGCATTTACGGCTGCTGCCGTTTTCTCAGCTGCAGTCCATTCTGAATAATCAGTTGTTGGATTCACTATTTCTCTTTGAGTGGCATTCCAAGCATCATAGCTATTTGATTGCATAAAGAATGACATACGTGTTGCCCAATAACTATAGTTAAGACCATTGAAAAATGGAGGCCTTTGTGTCGATTGACCCTCAATGTAAGTGGTGTTTTGAGTGCTAGTATTTACGTTATTTGCCATATTACTATAGTATATCAAATAACTGTGTTACGGTTATATGATGACCTCGCTCTGATACCAATTGAAAGGGCGGTGTGTATACAATTATATGTGCTAATATAGTATACACGGATCGTGTAATATGGATTACAATACAAATGTGGAAATAGATGATAATAGCATAGTAAATAAAAAATAGAAAAATCACACCAGAGATTTTTATACTGGTTCGGAGCACCGTCCTACGTCCAGTCCCAGACTTCTATCTGGATTTTCACTATTAACTACCTCGCTTCACCCGGAGGAACAGGTTTACAATACCCGAACAACCGAACGGGATTTCACGCCTCTAATACACTGAGGACTTCAACACTTGCCTCTTACAACTCAGAGGACTTCAACAAAAGAACAAATACAATTGTTGTTGACAACTTGTGCTCTTGAAAAACACGGATTTGTCAATAGCAGTACACCCTTCCTATAATCTTATCCTCAAAGTATGCGATATGATGTTTTGAAAAGATTAAGGAAAGTATATTATTGAATCAAAGGATATGAAATAGTTTCAAAGATTCAATAAATAATTTAGAGCTTTTATAATGCAGAAATAAGATCAGAGATTAGATTAAAAGAATATGAAATCGTTGTTGTTTAATCATCGAATTGGATGAGTTTATATAGATAAGAATGGTTGTAACTCTTTGCCATTAAGAGATATGATCTTTGGTGAAAGGTAAGAGATGCAACCTTTGGAGAAGAGAAGTGTCTTTTGGAAAACTTGCTTTCTGTTCAAAAACGGTCGACAGGTTAAAAAGTGACCAGTAGACAGGAATTTAAAATATATATACGTTATGTGCATGTGTGCACGTTCATTGTGCATTTTACACAGAAACGGTCGACCGTATGATTACTAACCGGTCGACCGGTTCCTGTTAATTTGCACAATAAATGTGCAATGCTATAAAACGTATATATATCGATTATATTGAGGTGCATGATTATTTGAGGATAGATTTTAACAAGTTTATAACTATTACAATATCAAATAATCAACCTATAATCTATAGTAACATATGTAGCTCTAATGACCTTGTTTTGTCGATCGCCTTTATTTGTCAGAAATCAAAACTTTCATAAAACTTGTGACTCAACAAATTTCATCCACGAAATTGCTAAGGTAGGAAAAATGCTCCCAAACCCATTTACTTACCCCAAAACCCACTTTGTTACAATCCTACATTTACTTCTGTACCCCTTTTAGTTTTTATCCAAATTTTTTTTTCCATTTCTAACTCAAAACCCTTTTATTTCAACTTCAATTCAAAAACCAAATTTTCCTAGTTAATAAAAGTTTCCAAAAATTTCAAAATATTTCTAACCCCCTAAATTTTCGAAATTTTTTGACAGCGTCTCCTTTGTACGTAGAGCCTTTTACAATATCACAATAGAGATAAAAATATATACATCGACCCACATGGCGGAAAAACAAAATATATATTAATATATTATCATTTCTCTATTTTATTGCGTAGGCATACCTTATATTAGCATTATTAAGCGAGTACCTTATATTAGCATTATTAAGTGAGCAGCTTATTTTATATGCATTCGCGCAACCCAAAAACTATCCAACCGCTTCCTGTACCTATACTTACTCAAACAAGCACATAAGTTTCATAAACATGAAATTTTAAAAACATTTCATTTATTTAACTATCCCAATACATCAACTTCATAAACCAAACATGCCAAACATATATTGCAAGCAATCATAAGGTTTCAACACTAATTTAATTCTTTTCCATGGATTTATATCATTTCATTCAATTCGAAATGATTTACAACCAAATATATTGCATTCAATTCATATTTAAAACAACCAACCTCATATTCATTTCAAATTTGATTAATATATGTCCTATTTGTATAAATTCATTTATATCCAATTCATTTTGATTCACAATCAATTTATTTGCATTCCCATTCACTATACAATTTTATTATATGTAAATCCTTTTTATTAAACTTCAATATATTCCCTTTTGAATTGACTATAAACAAAATTTTCTATTTTCCATTTGATTCCCATCTATGCTATTTACCGAACCTCTTTTGCTTTATTTCACATTAACAACATTCCAATCTATGTTTATTTTATTTATGTATTCATTTCATAACAATCACTTAAGTTAAATTTACCTAGCAATCGAATTCTAATTCATTTTAAATTGATCTCATTCAATTTATTTGCTTTCATTTACTTAGTATATCGCATACATACTATATCATAACATGGTTGCTGCACTTGCCTTTCTATTAACTTTACTTCCAACTTATATTACATCTTTTCCATTCATTTTCCTTTTACTTAGCATATCCAATTAATACTATAACACTTGGATACCATTTCATATAATTATCTCTAATGTTTACTATAAACATTCCATATCGTTACTTTAATTATATTCAGCTTTAGAACTTAAGTTCACACTCAAACTTATCCAATCCATATTCCGAAATCATATTCAATTCATTTACTCTTAAATTGAATTCTTTTCTTGTTATCAATTACTTAACCCGTTTTAACTTAGTTATTTTTTTAATCACAATTCTGAATTATACACATCACTTAATAGCTTAAGTATATACTTTTCATTCAATAATTATAACTTACAGTTATATAATCATCTTACATTTCAACTTTATATCCAATCCAATTCAAATCCTATTTCAATTTGATTTAACTTGCCCTAAGTTAAATTCCAACATATCTTATTTACTTTAATTTACTCAAGTTAAATTTTTACTTCCAGGGTTAAAAAATTCATTTTCCCATCCTTATCTACATCAACTTCAATTTATAAATTCAATGATTGATTTTTTCTTAACTTTTCAAATCATTTAAATAGAAAACCCCAGAATACTCAGTTTTTGTTTCAAATCATTTTGAAATCATAAATATACATACATCACTTTTGTATATCAAATCATACTTTCAGATTTTCAAAAAACATCATTTTACTAAAAAATCCTTTTTGGAACTTCCAATAAAAATTGTCTATCAAACAAGTCCAAAGCAAATAATCATAGTCAACCACCACGGTAGCAACCCAACACTTAGAAACTCGAAAATGAATACTGATGATGTGGCCATCATCACCAGGGTTATTTTCCAGCGACTTAAGTGAGTTTAATGCTTCCTTACTCCCAAAATTCATTTTAAAACGATTTCTATTCCAAAAACATCTCAAAATAATATCCCATTATTCCTTTTAAACTTCTTTGGAAAACATTTCTAAAATTTCCAAGATTTAAAAATTCCAACACTTGATTCAAATTCATTTTAAAACATTTTACCAAAATTTCTAGGATTTTAAATTCTGGTTTAAATCAAATTTTAGTTATAACTCCTTCATATAAATCATACTTATAAATTTCGATTTGGTTATATATATAGCCATTTCCGATTTTATAACCTATTTTTGATTATAATATGAACAACCAAACATCCAACTATATGTAATAATTTTAGAAAATTTTTCTTTTATATCAAATATAATTTTGGGTAAAATTATCTCATTTACCCAGTTTAAAACGATACTATATCGGTTTACCTTGCTTAAGAGTTTAGAAACCCCTATCGATACGGTTGTACTTCCTGTACCGACCAGAATTCATAAACGCTAACCCGATAAATCAGCACAATATAAAAACATTTCATATTCACTAACAATTACGCGCTGATGGCTATTAATACACTCAAACTCATTCTAGAGTACTACTGACTCTATCTCTAATGAGTAATCCCCCACCAAAGCCTAGGTATATCGCCAACCTAAGCTATGATACCACATGTGACGAATCGGTAGGCTTTTCAACCATCCTAGTCGGCGGCCACTTTCTGCCGTGGCACCACATTGGTACCTTGAATTTGCTTTTACGGCCAGCCCTTCGACTGTAAGCACCTAGCAAACCAACTACTCAGGGACATGTAGGGGTAGGAGTCATCCATTCGCTACCTAACAAGAAGCGAGAACCCCTTATCATGTTGTAATAAAGCAAATCCAATCCCGGACTCTTCGAAATAACGTTTGATATTTGTCGGTAAACTCAACCCTAGTTCTTTAAGAAATAAAGAGACTAAAATAAGATCGGAGATCACCTTCTAACCGTTAGGGGATGGATTTCCTTATGAACGTCCTAGAAGAATAAATCGAGTTTATACGTACAGTACAGCACCTCGAACGGTAATTGTAGCATATAATCCCATGCTTCTTCTAGATATTCCCAAAGTTATCTTAGGTTCAAATTTGATAACCGGTTATTTAACTATCAAATAAACAATCAATTCAATTAACACTTCATTTTACACTTAAAATATTAAATCTCTCTTTTACTTTAAATTTAAGTACATTAATCTCTTTATCCAAGTTATACATACTTATCTTATCGAATTTAGAAAATAATTAAAAACTATCTTTTTAAAATATTTAAAAACCTTCTTAAAATAAAGTGTAAAGTACCACTATGGTACCAAACCATGGATCACAACTTAATGGTTACGTCTCTATCCCAGAGAAATTCAAGACTTAGCTGCAGGCACTCACTGCCTCCGATTGCGCCACATGAGTATACCATTACATTCCAAAAAAACTTATTAAATAATTATCTCAAAATAATGCTTATAACTTCTAAAATAAGTTTCAAGTTTTATCCATATAAATATGCTTAATAAAAAGTGATTATACAAAACCATATTAATATTTAATAATTATCCTTTAAAAACAAAAATGCTGACCAATGCTTAAATAATAATAAATCTTTAATAATCATAATAAAGCAAGTAATTATTAATATAATATGCTTTAAACAATTTAAAATAATTAAACAACTAAGTTTCCATAATATTTTAACACTTTTAAAATCACCCAGTTAATAATTAAAAATACTTATATATTTTATTCATAAAATCTCTGTTCACCATAATAAAAAATAACTACATTACAATTCCAAAACCATTTACTTTAGCCAATATATTTACCCAAAACTCTATTTAGACATTTTTATTTCAAAATTATCATTTACAATTCTTTACCAAATTAAACCATATTTTTATTGGTGTTTTAAACACTAAAATCCAAGTTAACTGCCATAACATTCAGTCAATTTAAATCACACAATAACCTATCAAAGATTATTCAACAAAAACATATATCACTATATATGCAATTAAATTCAACATTTTTAAAGAATCCAGTTGGATCCCTCCAACCCGTTTCCTTGCATCCACAGATGTTAGCAGAACACAAAATACCAATTCCACTTCGAGGTGCAATATCGCGGTATATAGGGTCATCCGCTATTATGCAAGGCGCATAGGGTCTCATCCGCTATATAAATGCGGGAATATCAATCAAATATATATACAATATTATATAAAATATCACATCCAACTAGTAAAAGTGCATCAATTTAACCAGTCAATCATTTATTAATTTAACTATTTAAAATTAACGCTAATAGTGCAAAATTGAGTGAGATTAACTCACCTTGGTTTTTACGTTGCCAAATGTTCCAATTTAAATTAAATCGAAAGACGTTCGATTTAACCTAAAATTTTCGCTCGCTCCGATCGGCTCCAGATCTATTCCACTGCATAGTGCTCGTCGTTGCGATTCCGACGCCACTTGTTTCGTCTGATTCCGACCACGTATGACAAAGCTGTGTTATTTCAAAGTTTTTAATATAATTTATAAAAACAAATTCCCTTTTTTTATAATACCAAAATGGAAATCAGGTCGTTCGATTCAAAACAGCAATCAAGGCCGCACGATAAAATTTGCTTCTTCTCGTCCACTGCCAGGTTACCCGAACCCATTAACGCCTCCTTCCCCTTCAACCTGTGGCCACCACATCGTCTTAGAACACGATCAAGACCCACTACGACGAAGCCCTTCCCGTCCTCCATCATCAGCCGAATAATGGGCTAGCTCGGTCACCTCCTGTCTTTGGGAAAACGCATTCGAAGTCACAACCTTCTCGAGTTGATTTCTGCGAATCTACATCACCGTCGACGATCTCGATCGTTGGAACGATAGATCTCAATGCGCTTCACAACTTTGTAGTTGAAAGCTTTTGATGATGGTTCACGGATTTGGAGAAAAATCGAGATGAAGTTTGAAGGTCTTCGGCCATTGATTTGTTAAGAATGGTGGCTTGGTGAAAATGTCTAGGGTTTACTGTTTGGGCCCGTATGTGTGTGTGTGTATATGTGTGTGTGTGTGTGTGTGTGTGTGTGTGTGTGTGTGTGTGCATTTATATTATTTTAATATTATTTTCCAAAATTACAAGCTTTTTCAAACGAACTCCAAATGAAGCGTGCCGCCTGGCGTTTATAATATTTTACCCCTATTCCGAACACATTGGAACATATTTCGGGGCCTAATTCGATCGTATATGGAAGACAGATTTTTGAATCGAATTAAAATATTAATTTTTTTCGATTTTTATTTCAACACGTTTCCCTCTCGTACGACCCAACGGTAACTTAAACGCTACGAAATTTGAAATCCGATAATAATACGCTATTACGAATCTAATGGAACAGGTGTCGTCAAACTCCGAGACTTTGCCACGGAAGGCTATTTTAACTCGTCGATTAAGTCGAGCGATTTTCAAAATCGTCGAAATCGTTTAAAATTTACAAACTTCATTAAAATTCAAATAGAATTTGTAGGATCGATTTCACCCTAGAGGGGGGGTGAATAGGGTGATGGTATAAATTATAGAAATTAATCGCGGAAGCTTATAAAATAATTTCAACACAGATCACAGAACAATAGCAGCACAGATAATAGCAGAACAATAAATGCAAAAATAGAACGACACAGAATTTACCCAGCTTCAGCAAAACCCTGCCTACGTGCTGCCCCCAAGGTTTCTACTAGAAATTAGATAGTCCCTCGCTTACACACTTAAACTCGCGACACCCTCTATCAACTAAATCTAACTCTACACTCAAAACCCTGCCACAACTCAGCCACTGAGTTGCGAATTCTCAAGCTACGCCACGTAGCTTGTCCCCTAGTCACACGACTAGAAAATTAAAACGGTTTAAAAAGAAAATACAAATTAAAAACAATTTAGAATTAAAATAACCCTAATTTAAAATAAAACCCTTATTATAATTTTAAAAAACCCCCAATCTAAAACAAAAGGCCGGCCCACGCTTTCTTTTCCTTTATCTTCTATCGGCTCGTTCCTCTTTGAGATAATGGCGGCTTGTTCTTGTCTGTGCAAATTAGGGCTTCGTTTTCTTCGATCCAAACTAGGGTTATTCGAAGAGCCGACTTTATGTTGATCGATTCGGTGATTATTCGCGTTTAGCCTCGATCGATCGTACTCCTTGTTGCTCACTTCGGCTGCTTCGTTGATCTAGTTCGTCCCTTGCTTCGGTATGTAATTTTATGCTTTTGTTTTGCTGGTTTTATGCTTGCTTGAACTCGATGATTTATGCCGATGATGATTGCAGTAATTTATATAGGGTTTGTAGCCCTAGAATTGCGTTCGTCTGATTTCTTCAACGATTTACTTTCGGCCATATAATTTCGTTTGGATGTTTGAGATTGATTCTGACCTCTTCAATTCATATATGTTTTGGTTGCTTGTCATTCACGGCATTGACTCATTCTATTATGACCACGGCTTGAATCTGACTTTAATTTGTGACATTTGACTTTGTCACATTCGTGTATTTTTAATGCTTCTGCTAGCTTCGGTTGTACTTTTGACCTTATTTGATTTTCCTGTTGTTTTATGACTTCGGGCATTGCTGATTTATTGATTGCCTCGGCTTGTACTTGGTGTATCATCTATATTAGTGCGTTGGCTTCAAATTTAGTTGCAGGCTTGTGTCTTGGTCTTGAGGATGTCTTTGTGCATTACTGAAACACTTTTCATACAGTTGAGTTTCAATTCATTGAAATTGATATTGTACTTCACTATTGCCTTGTTGATCATTGTATATTAACTTCGACTGTTCAGTTGCATATATTATCTGATGTTGTCACTTATGTTTGCACTGCTTTACATCTTGTAGTTTGC
This sequence comes from Allium cepa, assembly GCA_030765085.1. NCBI lineage: Eukaryota > Viridiplantae > Streptophyta > Magnoliopsida > Asparagales > Amaryllidaceae > Allium > Allium cepa. Next base: position 116,945,348 of record CM060943.1, read on the forward strand.
TTTGGTCTTGAGCATTGCTGTGTCATTGAGCATTGTTGTATCCATATTGTATTCAGTGTTTACTTTGAGCATGTTGCAGTGAGTTACCATATTGATGCCTCTGTTTGCTTTGACTTCACTTGTTTGAGTCTGATATCTTGATTGATGCTGTACATATTGCTGTCATGCTGGTGACATTGGTGCATTGTCTTGTTACATGAAACTGTAATTATTCTGGTCTTGGGTTTGTGGTATTTGCATTTTGGATCTGTTGGTCATGTTACTCCATTCACTTCATGTTGCCTTGACAATCTGTCATACCAACTTGTTGAGGTTACTCCTCTTCAGTTGAGTAATTTCACCACCTATGTGTACTTATGTCGAGGCTACTGTTCTTGCCTTCATTGTGTATATCTCTCTGTTTATCCACTTGCATTCTGGTTTTGGTATCTTCATTATTGAGGCTGGTGTATGTATTGTTTGGGTCTGCTCATATTACTTGCATATAAACTTGGATTTGCTGGAATGACTTCGACATTGTTTTTTGTAGTTGGTTCCTTGTTTTCAATATTGCTTAGATAATGAACTATTTCATGCTTGAAGTCGTAGCCTGTACACCTGCCCTATGTTGAATCTAGCTAATAGTTCGGGTTTGACATTGTGCGGAAGTCGAGATTTTATTTATGTTGCACCTGAGTTGAACCCTTCTTTTTATTTGGGTTTGACCTTGTGCTCACCTGTCCCTGTAGCATTATCAAGTGTATATCGGTGTGCACGGCCTTGTGGCATGTACAGTGATACACTGTGCATGACACATTGTTCGTGTGTGATGAATTCAAATTTAAATGATGACGAACAACCCAAATAACTGAGGCAAATAATATTTTCAAAAACCATATTTTATTTTATATTGCAAAAATATTTTATTTTCAATTTTACTGCGTTAGTGAATATTTTTGCAGATTGCTCAGATGCTGGATTCAAACTGGAATGAAGTTGAAGATTAATACGAGTGTGAGTGATATGTAGTGAGGTGAAAATGTAAAAATGAATTGTGATGTAATCAGAAATGTATTGTAATAGAAAATGTATATTTATAGTGAGAGCTTGAAGTTGTACTATCAAAAATTGTAATAAATATTTATTTGAATAAAATATTCGTTTGAATTCAAATTCAGTGTTATTTATTTTATTCAGCAAATATTTATTTAATCTATGAAAAATAAAATAGTACATTAACAAATACATTTAAATTAATGTATATATGTTTATTATCATCAAACAAAAATCATATAAGTGCATATTCAACAATCTCCCCCTTTTGATGATAACAAACATATATTTAAGATTTTGAATATGTTAAATGTATTTGATTGTTCAATTTGCTCCCCCTATTTGAATGCTCCCTCTCTACACAATAATCCCCCTACATATATGCATACAAATAAAAATATGCAAATGAGTCTAGATGCAAATTGAAAATTATTTGACATTTGCTTGATTTTATTTGACAAAATCTTAACTTTTCTCTCCCCCTTTTGTTATCAGCAAAAGAGTAATAGTAATAGAAAAGTAGATATATAGTGATCGATATTAATTCAACATTAAAACTCAATTGAATATAAATATTAAATTTCAATAAAAAAAACAAACAAAAATCATAAATAATTTAATTGACGCATATTCCACTTTAGAATGATAGGAATGATCTCATCAGATAAAATCATATAGTTGTGTCTATTTGTGGTATATTTATTTCAGGAAATTTGAATATCTACTAACCATGCATAACCGTTAGGACTTTTAAATGAGATTAGCAGTATTCATAATTTTTATTTTTATTTTAAAAATAAATTCAAGTATCTTCTAACCACGCATAACCGTGAGGACTTTTAAATGGGATTAGAATCAACTTGTCTATTTAATCAATTAATTTTGATATGTGTTCCATACATGCATAACCGTGAGGACTTTTAAATGAGCATGAAAGCACATAATCAAAAATCAAAGTAATTCACCCATGCATAACCGCGAGGACTTTTAAATAAGAGTAAATACTTTGGATATTTATTTTTTATTGCTAAAAATATAATAAATTGAAGCACAAATGATTTCCCGTTTAAAATACCACATATTGACATACTATATAGAATTTTGATGAGTGGTGGTCGTTAGAAATATGATAGATATAGAAATGGTCATGGAATTTTTACCAACAAAAAGTTTTATAACTCTTGTTTAAATTTCTAAAGAAATTTACTAATTATACTATCTCGAGTCATAATATATGATTAATATCAACACTCATCTTATTTTCAATCACTCTATATCTTTTCAGATAATTAGTAGGGGGTCAGATTAGTTAATATAGTTATTTAAAATCAATTTCAAAAATAGTTATAAAATCAAATTTTATTAAATAACTAATCTGATACAAGGTCAAAAATGATTTTCTAGAAGGGGTTTTAAAAGAAAATTTTATGCTAATTGAAAATTATTTGAAATGAAGAACATGCAGATATTTTCTTTGAAAAAACGATGCAGTTACTAAACGTCTCAAAAATCACGTTCAACTAGTAATTTTTCTATCAACTAGATTACCAGTGTAATCTGCATCTGAATTTCTCTTTCACTCAAAATCATTAATTGAATTTGATTGACCAAACCATGAAGTGTGCACCAAAATTTTTAAATTTAACAGCAATTTAAATGACATTCTTTTGAATTTGAATTGAAGCCGTGTAAATAATCAGAAACCGTGAATATAGAGTTAGCCGTATTATAAGCAATTGTATCATCCAACAAAACACTATTATTAATCCAAATTAATATAGATGAAGTAATTCAAAGAATCTAGATATTATTATAGTGTTTTTGGCATAAGAATATGATTGGCCAACTATTTTGAATAAGTCAGAGTCAAAATCATCATCTTTTCATCATCTCAATATTGGCTGATTTTAATTCAGAATACGGTGCAGATTATCACATTTAATATATCGTTCAAATAAACATTCTTTTACCTATTTTTACCTTTACGATATTTTTCGTCGTTGTCCATTGTGATTCTGTCACCTTTATAGTAGGCTAAGGAACTTTTCTTTGTTGGCCGTTGTGTTTCTAGAACAGCCAAAAAATCCAGAGAACACTGTTGTTGTTCCTTAGCCTGCCACCACACCTACACGTTGAAAGATTTATGTGACCTATTTGTTTTTATAGGTCCATGGTTGTTAGTGGCAGAAAATTTTGAAAAATAATTTTGTGAAGACCCAAAACTATTTATAATTGTTCCCTTCGGCACCCAAATTTGTTTAACTTTAAGAGTTTTTATATTTGTGCCTTTTGGAACCCAAATCGGTATAGTTTTCACATGCTTGGGTCTATACCAACAATTATTGTGATCGTGTCCATATTTTCTACAAATTGTGCACATAGAATTAACTTGATTAATATTGCTTTCAACAATCTTCGAACTATTATATCCAAGTCTTTGTCTAACCCAATTAACAGTTTGCTTTCCTAATAGCATATTCAATGATTTTTCACTTTTGGAAAATTTATCTAAAGTAGTAGACAGTTGTTGGACTTGTGATTTGAGAGATTCATTTTCGCTTAACAATTGTGTGCACTTTTTAATGGAATTCTCTCTCCTAGTATTTTCATTCTCTTTTAAAATCATAATTTCATTTTCAAGTGATTTTATTCTGATTTCTGATTTTCTAATTTCTTCTTCGAATGTTGGACACTTATCACACTTAGGGATCCTACTTTGATAGGTTTTAACTAATTGGTCAAGTTGTTCATTTAATTCTATCAAAGTAACTTTTTGTGATTCAAGTTTAGCATATTTCTCCCTAAGTCGTTCAAAACAGCCATTTACTTCGTGGAAATAAATAAGTAATTCAGAGTGAGTGAGTTTTGATACCTCGCTTGGCTCATCATCGTCGCTATCGGTTATATTCCCATGAAGGAACATAACTGCTTTCTCACTTTCACTCCTATCGCTTTTATTCCACGTGGCTGTAAAACATCTTCGTTTTGATTTCTTTTCTTTGTCGAGTTGAAATCGGGGATAATTGGGCTTGATATCACCGGGTTTGTTGCAAATGATCCCGTGTTCTTTCGAGTTGTCCAGTGCTTTGATTATTCTGCTTTTTAATTTTTGATTTAGAGCTGGATTTCCGTATTTGCGGTTCCACCTTTTGAATTTCTTCATTATTAATGCCAGCTCGGCTGCTCCATCATCATCATCCTCATCACAACTGCTATTTACCAATCCTGTTAAGCACATTTCTTTAACTGAGTCGGTTGTGGAGGACTTCTCATTGCTGTTGACTTTTGCACCATATATCGCATCGAAAGTATTCCAGATTTCCTGTGCATTTTACAATGAGAAATGAAATTAAAATTACCTTGATTAATATAAGAATATAATATATGCATAGCAAGAGCATTAATCGAGATAATTTTCTTATCTGTTATATCACACCCATTTTCAATAATATCCCAACATTTAATATTAACCGATTTTAAATAAAATTCCATTTTCAATTTCCAATTCAAAAAATCTATTCCATCGAAAATAGAAGGAATAATATTGGAGCGACCCTCAACAAAAGTATTAATAAAAGAAGACATTTCAAAAATTCAAATTTTTAAAACAAAAACCAATTTTTAAAACACGAATTTTTTAAAAAAAATTGATTTTTGTAAAAATAAATTTAAAACAAAAACGGCTTTTCTTCCTAGCTCTGATACCACTTGTAGGATCGATTTCACCCTAGAGGGGGGGTGAATAGGGTGATGGTATAAATTATAGAAATTAATCGCGGAAGCTTATAAAATAATTTCAACACAGATCACAGAACAATAGCAGCATAGATAATAGCAGAACAACAAATGCAGAAATAGAACGACACAGAATTTACCCAGCTTCGGCAAAACCCTGCCTACGTGCTGCCCCCAAGTTTTCTACTAGAAATTAGATAGTCCCTCGCTTACACACGTAAACTCATGACACCCGCTATCGACTAAGTCTAACTCTACGCTCAAAACCCTGCCACAACTCAGCCACTGAGTTGCGAATTCTCAAGCTACGCCACGTAGCTTGTCCCCTAGTCACACGACTAGAAAATTAAAACGGTTTAAAAAGAAAATAAAAATTAAAAACAATTTAAAATTAAAATAACCCTAATTTAAAATAAAAACCTTATTATAATTTTAAAAAACCCCCAATCTAAAACAAAAGGCCGGCCCACGCTTACTTTTCCTTTATCTTCTATCGGCTCGTTCCTCTTTGAGATAATGGCGGCTTGTTCTTGTTTGTGCAAATTAGGGCTTCGTTTTCTTTGATCCAAACTAGGGTTATTCGAAGAGCCGACTTTATGTTGATCAATTCGGTGATTATTCGCATTTAGCCTCGATCGATCGTACTCCTTGTTGCTCACTTCGGCTGCTTCGTTGATCGAGTTCGTCCCTTGCTTCGGTATGTAATTTTATGCTTTTGTTTTGCTGGTTTTATGCTTGCTTGAACTCGATGATTTATGCCGATGATGATTGCAGTAATTTATATAGGGTCTGTAGCCCTAGAATTGCGTTTATCTGATTTCTTCAACGATTTACTTTCGGCCATCTAATTTCGTTTGGATGTTTGAGATTGATTCTGACCTCTTCAATTCGTATATTTTTTGGTTGCTTATCATTCACGGCATTGACTCATTCTATTATGACCACGGCTTGAATCTGACTTTAATTTGTGACATTTGACTTTGTCACATTCGTGTATTTTTAATGCTTCTGCTGGCTTCGGTTGTATTTTTGACCTTATTTGATTTTCCTGTTGTTTTATGACTTCGGCCATTGCTGATTTATTGATTTCCTCGGCTTGTACTTGGTGTATCATCTATATTAGTGCGTTGGCTTCAAATTTAGTTGCAGGCTTGTGTCTTGGTCCTGAGGATGTCTTTGTGCATTACTGAAACACTTTTCATACAGTTGAGTTTCAATTCATTGAAATTGATATTGTACTTCACTGTTGCCTTGTTCATCATTGTATATTAACTTCGACTGTTCAGTTGCATATATTATCTGATGTTGTCACTTATGTTTGCACTACTTTACATCTTGTAGTTTGCTTTGGTCTTGAGCATTGCTGTGTCATTGAGCATTGTTGTGTCCATATTGTATTCAGTGTTTACTTTGAGCATGTTGCAGTGTGTTACCATATTAATGCCTCTGTTTTCTTTGACTTCACTTGTTTGAGTCTGATATCTTGATTGATGCTGTACATATTGCTGTCATGCTGGTGACATTGGTGCATTGTCTTATTACATGAAACTGTAATTATTCTGGTCTTGGGTTTGTGGTATTTGCATTTTGGATCTGTTGGTCATGTTACTCCATTCACTTCATGTTGCCTTGACAATCTGTCATACCAACTTGTTGAGGTTACTCCTCTTCAGTTGAGTAATTTCACCACCTATGTGTACTTGTGCCGAGGCTACTGTTCTTGCCTTCATTGTGTAAATCTCTCTGTTCATCCACTTGCATTCTGGTTTTGGTATCTTCATTATTGAGGCTGGTGTATGTATTGTTTGGGTCTTCTCATGTTACTTGCATATAAACTTGGATTTGCTGGAATGACTTCGACATTGGTTTTTGTAGTTGGTTCCTTGTTTTCAATGTTGCTTGGATAATGAACTGTTTCATGCTTGAAGTCGTAGCCTGTACACCTGCCCTGTGTTGAATCCAGCTAATAGTTTGGGTTTGACCTTGTGCGGAAGTCGAGATTTTATTTATGTTGCACCTGAGTTGAACCCGTCTTTTTATTTGGGTTTGACCTTGTGCTCACCTGTCCCTGTAGCATTATCAAGTGTATATCGGTGTGCACGGTCTTGTGGCATGTACAGTGATACACTGTGCATGTCACATTGTTCGTGTGTGATGAATTCAAATTTAAAAGATGACGAACAACCCAAATAACTTAGGCAAATAATATTTTCAAAAACCATATTTTATTTTATATTGCAAAAATATTTTTTTTTCAATTTTACTGCGTTAGTGAATATTTTTGCAGATTGCTCAGATGCTGGATTCAAACTGGAATGAAGTTGAAGATTAATACGAGTGTGAGTGATATGTAGTGAGGTGAAAATGTAAAAATGAATTGTGATGTAATCGGAAATGTATTGTAATAGAAAATGTATATTTATAGTGAGAGCTTGAAGTTGTACTATCAAAAATTGTAATAAATATTTATTTGAATAAAATATTCGTTTAAATTCAAATTCAGTGTTATTTATTTTATTCAGCAAATATTTATTTAATCTATGAAAAATAAAATAGTACATTAACAAATACATTTAAACGAATGTATATATGTTTATTATCATCAAACAAAAATCATATAAGCGCATATTCAACAGAATTTATATTTATATTAGAAACCATTCTGCTTCATTTTAAATCAAAATTCAATTATTCACACTTTTACTATATATTAAATTTCACTATTAAATAAATATATAAATTCAAAATTCAAACTTATCGAATTTTAAAACCCATTGAAAGGTGTAATATTTTAGTTCTCATCCAAATAGAATTTAAACAAATTTTGGAAATCATTTCCATGTCCGTTTATTTCCGGATTCCCATATTTGTCCTATTTCTAAATTACTATTCTACCAAATCAAATAAATCGCTATATTTGGAATTTTAAACCGTTTTAGAAATTCTTCCAAATTCAAAATCAATTTATAATTCAAATTCAACAATTTAAAATAAATTAAATGTTCAAAATTAACGACCGAAGTTCTAGGTCGTTACAACGTCGCAGTGACGTCGTCTTAATTTTTATTTTTAATTTTGTTTGACTTCACAAAAGCATAGGGATTTATCTATGCTTAGCGGCGTCATTGAAATTTATTGACCCACATCCATGGTTTATTTCTAATCTGAATGGTTCAATGAGAAACATCTAGCTCTTAGTGCCAATCATTCCTGCATACATCTTACTAATGATCAAAGCCTTAGAATTAAGGAAAAACTGAGCTCAATGATTCACAAATATCTCGCAATTGTATTCCTTCCTCCTCCGACCAACGATTCACGAATTGGGAAAATGTTGAAAAAACCTAACTTTTTCCCTCTCTGAACTGCCTTTATGAGTGAATCACCAATGTTCGATGTTCTATAATTATAGATCAGGATGGGGTAGTGGATTCAGCGAGGCGAGGTGGAGATTGGATGTTACGAGGTGACAGGTTTGGGCTGCACGGTTGGAGGAATGTGATGTGGATATTAGTGTTGGTCGTGCAGATAAAGAGTTGGCGGCGGATCCGGGTTGGTATACTAGTCGTGGTTAGATTTGCAATTTGGGTTGTGGGTGTTTTTACGAATTGGGTTTTGTTCTGGATTGGCATTGACTGGAACTGATGTGTTCAATAGGGTAAGAAACGGATGACAATGATGTGGGTATGGGTTTGTAGTGCGGGTCTTTTAGTGGAGGCAAATGAGGCTAAGTTGTTACGATGGGTCATTGGATTGCTTCGATAAGCAGTTATCCCAGTCCCAAATACAATCAGTGGTGGAGATAGACTTAAAGATCGGGTAGGGAAAAGTTTCTTACGTGCTTAATATAGAAAATATAAGCAATCCATTGTAAATAAATTTGAATTGCTATTATAAATGTTTATGTGTTTACATACATGTGTATGCATACATGCATACGTATGCATGTATGCTTGCATACATATATATACGTGCATATAAATATAGTAAATCAAATCCTTAAAAACTTATAATGAAGAAACATGTTAACATAAATAAATAAATTTTCGAAACTTATACTCCTAAATCTGATTATCACCACAGAAAATTAGCCAAGAAAAGGTTATTGATCTATATTAATTTTTACTAGTTTTTCACAAGTAACATGTAGTTAATGCTTTGTTGAAGTGAAGAGAAAAAGCATCAGAAATAAAAAAGAAAAATAGGGAATATAATATGATAATACGGATGAAATTCAGAAACTTAAACTAATAGTTGAAATCAGATAGAAAAATGAAAGGAAAATTGGAAAAGAAAACGAAACAAGATTTTAAAAATAAAACAGAAGAAGTAGGAGATACATGAAAGAATTAATAACTGCCATTTTTTATCAGTTTGCTTGAATTGTTAACTGAATCAAATTTGCAATAATTTGTCGTTGTAAAATGAATATGGAATGAGTTGTCAAATAAATAATAATTCATTCTTACTCACCAAAAATTAGTTTATCGTGATATATATATAATAGGCACTATATGTCCTAACCTATTTTTCACTTAGTTTGTCAAAATCAAAGAAAATTTCTTCGACAAGATATGGACATTTCTCCTATTGTGACGGGGCCGGCTAAATATTTTAGTTGCTTTTATGTTTAACCTTTAAGTCCAGCTGAGGCCTTGGCCATAGCTCAGCCATTACTGCCTACGCCCCTGAATACATTTATAATCTCAATATCAGTTATGACACCTAGGCAGTTTAATAATACTCCTCCTAGCGGTTTTCACAATAAAAATTTTAGTTACACCCCTTCAACCAGTTATTATAGTCAATAGTACATAAACATTAATAATCTTTATAGCGCTTATCAGTTCACATATTTCCCTAAACTGTGTCACGATAGCTTGCGTAACCTATAATCCGACTCCATGGGCAATGTCGGTGATTCTGCTTTAGTTTGTAGTTTATACGTTTTTGTTTTAACTCGAAATGTTTAGCTCATTTAGGTTTTGTTACTAAGTTATTCTAACTATTTATTGTTTAAACACCTGTGCAATCTAATCTTCGAAATTCTAGGTGTTTTCTTGTATTTAATTTTATCGTGTAGCTTATACAGGTTGTGGCCTTGAACCTAAATGTTGGAGTTCAATGATGTATTTTTTTTTAAAAAGGTAAATAAGGGCCCAACCCAATGTAATAAGATCGGGTAATAATACCCGGATACAATACCAATACAAACTCACAAACCTTAATCAATTTTGGGTTAAACATCGCACCTCCATTCAAGCTACGAAGAAAATTGAAAAACTCAAAAATGGAAAAGAAGAAAATCACAGATCTCTATGTCTCAAAAAGGTCTCAAATCCTTCTTATCTATGTGATGCAAATCCGGAAGCTTGAGTTCCATGCTTATTGTAACGACCCACCATTCATTCCACAGAATGACGCATCATTATTAAGAAAGAGATAGAAAAGAGATAAGATAGAGAAGAAAGAAAGAAAGAAACAACATCAGAATCTCAACAGCAGATAGAGTAAATTATATTAATCACATAAGATATTACATGGTATTATATACATCAGAGTTACACAAATTATACATCACATACTAGACAGTTATAAACACCTGTCTAGTTATTACAACTCAATACAATCACAAAGAAACCAACACATCGGAACACTACAAATATCTATAATGCTGAAGCCTCATGTTCCATTGCTCCTTCACAATTCGTCAAAGCTAACCTGAATCCCTTGGCTACTCATAAAAATTTGAGTACCCAAGAGTTTAAGAAAACAGAAGATAAACTCCGAGTCAGACATGGGTCTGATGTGAGTAACAGGTTAAAGTTGCTTAACTTTGAAAAAAACCTTTAAAAACAAAAGGTATCACGTAAGACTCACCACACATAAACATGGGTAAGTTTTTACCTTACGCTAACCAAAAAATTTGATAGGAAATCTAGTGATATTATAATAGGGTCTAGGTTTTTCAAGTAAATATGAAATAGCTGAAATTGTTACATGATTAAATTCCAGCATACTAGCCACAAAGTGGGTAATACAATCAAATCCGAGGGCACTTATTGGAGTTTGGATTCCATACAACGCAGGGCTACTATGGTACAGCCCATCACAGTACGTGGCCTAGATCAACGTACCGAGGATCCACCCTAAATCCCTTGCAACAAAAGGCCGGAACCATCCCTTACTGGACACTCCCAAACAAGACAACCCCGGTAGTTGTCGCGAATCAACTGCCCCACACAGTGGGTAATACAATCAAATCCGAGGGCACTTATTAGAGTTTGGATTCCATACAATGCAGGGCTACTGGGGTACAACCCATCACAGTACGTGGCCTAGATCAACGTACCGAGGATCCACCCTAAATCCCTTGCAACACAAGGCCGGAACCATCCCTTACTGGACACTCCCGAAGAAGACAACCCCGGCAGTTGTCGCGAATCAACTGCCCCACACAGCCGAATAAAAAGGGACTTCTAGAAAGGAGAAAATCTTGTCCTACTTGGGTGCTACCCACTTAGCCTTGTTGCACCTCCCCTGTTTTAGCCATTCTCGGTTGATGAGGCTTGAGGCTACGATTACCTTTATCAGAACACATCACTTAGAATGCTCATCGCCCATCTGACGATGTTCTGAAAGCATTCAATCCATACAAGTTCATTCCGGGTTCGAACGAAACCAAAGGCATTATCTCGTTACAATCATTTTGGAATCACCCTCAGAGTTAACGACGATAAACCTTGCACTCTGAATCTTCATCTCCACTTGAGATTCATGGCCTATCGTTAATTTGGATCGATGTGGTTTTCGGATGTCCAAATCTAGAAACCCGATCCCGGTCTCATTGAAATCAAAACGTATCTTTTAGGTCCAAGTTGTTTTAAAGTTAAAACAATTCAATTCATTTATATATATACACAAAGATAGATAATTCACAATAGATAATCTACATTATCATCACAATGGATAATTCACATTATTATCACAAATAGATAGTCGACATTATCATCACACTTCAACCAAAGCATCCATATCAAACAGCATCACTTATCTCATATCTAAGATCCCAAACCATTCAAGGCAACCAATATCATCCATCCATACATAAGCAAGGATTAATTTATCGCACCATAATGAATTTAAAATGAATTAAATTAATTACTTTATCTCTAATTAATTTAAAATGAATTAAATTAATTACTTGCATTTCTAATTAATTTAAAATAAATTAAATTAATTACTTTCATCTTTATAAACTTGCTTACATAACCATTAGTTAATTACAAATTAATTAGTTAATCATTCTCTAATTATCCTCCTTAATTAATCATCCTTGATTAATTATCCTTTAATTACATTCAAGTAATTATCCTATAATTAATTTCACAAATTAATTTTCCTTAACCACTTACAGTAATTAACCTTTAATTACTCTATTAATTAATTAACTAAAATTAATTACACTAATCCTTAATAATTACATTAATTAATTAGTCTACAATCACTTATTATTGATTAATTAATCTTAACTAATCAACCTTTAATTACATCATTAATTATATTAATTAATGATCCCTAATTACTTTTAATTCCCTAATTACTTTGAATTAATTATCCAATTAAACTAATTACATTTAGTAATTAATCTTTAATTATACCACATCTATTAATCACCCTTGATTAATCTCATTCAGTAATTGACTACCCTTAATTACTTCATTAAATAAATTAATTACTCCTTAATTTATTATCTTTAATTAATCCCTTGATTAATTACACAAAGTACTTAAACTCAAATTACTTTCATTAACTAATCACCATTCAATTAATTACATCCAGTAATTATCCATTAATTACTTCACTAAGTAATTATACTTATCAAATCATCAAGTGATTATTCTAAATTAATTAAACTTAATTAATTAACTTAAACTAATCAAATTTATTTAATTAATTACCTTGAGTAATTAATTCCTTTAATTACTTTCATTAAGTAATTATATTTAAAACAATCTCACAAATGATAATCCTTAATTAATTAATCTAATTAATTATTAAAATTAATCACATTAATTAACTATTAAATAATCTTAAGTTATGACCTTCATTAACTTGTTAACAATTCTTTAATTACTTCTCTTAAGTAATTAACTTAGATTAGTCATTATTAATTACAAATTAATTTATCCTTAACAACCCATTAATTAATCTCTAATTATTTAATTAATTAAGTTTTAAATATAACTTAATTAAACTTAAATTACTTGATTAGTTAATTCCTAATCATTAATTAAAATCTATTCTTATTTAATTAATGATCCTTTATTACAAATTAATTATTACTTAAATAATTAACCTTAATTAATTAATTTAAAATACTTAATTACTAAATTAATCAATCCACCTAATTAATTTATTAAATTAATAAATTATCTTTAATTACTTTAATAATTTAATGAATCACCAATCATTAAATCTTAATTAACTTTAAGGTAAAATATTTTCTTATTAATGATTTAATTATCCTTCACAAACACATTTGAAAACATTTTACTTTCAAAATTCATTTCAAATATAAGATTTAAAATGGATATAATTTTAACTTTAATAAAGTTTAAAAAACCATTTACAAACTTTTAAAATCATATGTTAAAGACACACTTGTCTTATAAAAAGAATTTACAAGAGTTTTAAAACCAAATTCATTTTAAATTCAAAATATTTAAATTTACTTGAAACAATTATAGTTGTTAAAACAATTTAATTTATAAAACTTAATTTAATTTTAAAACTAGGATACAAATTCAGTTTTGAATCCATACTTTAAATTTGTTTAAAACTTGCTTTCATATTTAAAATTAAATTTAAATTTGAAAACAGACAGGTTTCAGAAACACCTGTAACAACTATTACCCGAGCGCCCTCTAAAATGCTTCGCATAAAACCATTCATTACTTCGAGCCAAAACTCGAACTACTCGAGTACAAAACCCTGCAACACCAAACTTCATCTGACACTAACTACCGCACCGTGCATATGCACGGTGGCTCCGACCCTCTCTGGTCATCATCGATGGCCTCGACACATCAGCAAACATCCACGCAACCCATCATGGTCATCGGATCGTGACCATCAACTCGAAATCGAATTCGAGTATGCTAACCAAAACCTGGAACCAAACTGGAACGACACACCTCAAACCTGGAAACTTCTCGTCCTCACATCTTCGACCATCGGAGGTTCTGAAACTCCGTCCAATCCTTCTTCAACATCCAAGCTTTCATCTCCCTAAATCTTATTGCACTCGATCATCCAGAGAAACATTGCCGATCAAAAATTCCAAAGCACACCAAAACTAGGTTTACAAACTTAATCGACCAACCACCATGTCACGGTCATCTTCACACCCATCCATTATTTTTCCTCCACTCACCGATCATTACTACATCATCAGAAGAAATTCCGACCTCCCAGACCAACCAGATCACCAGAGACAACCCAAAACATCATTTCTGGTCAAACAAGAACTTCGTCCTTTCCTCTTAACTAAAAATTATGATTTTAGTTTCAAAAATCAAGTTTTAGTTTTAGTATTTGATTCAAGTACCAGAATCCATGAATCATGGTAATTGAATTTTAACTTATTTAAGTTTGCACTGTTGTTTTATTATTTTCCAGAGGCAATACAAATTATTTTAACTTAAACCAATTTTTTAAACTTAAAACTATGATACAATAAACATACTTTGTTCAAGACTTAAGTCCTAACAAGGATTGGATCAAGAGAAAGTGAATTTTGATTAGAATTTGAACCTAGAAACTAGAATCAGAGAAAACATCCAGACATACAGCAATGCACACACCAAACATTCATATACATACACACAGAGACTTACTTATAAATATATTCACAAACATACTTGTTTTCAGAGATAAGCATGCAATAGAATTATTACTTAAATTTTAAAATAGTGATGTTGCTTACCTGATTTTGGAAACGAAGGACAAAGCACCAATTTGAAATTGCTTTTGAAACTTTTAAAGCTAAAATGCCATATCTTCTTTGAATTTAATTTAAAACTTGAGTTGCTTGCTATACAAACTTGCAGACATGACTTCATTGACTTCCAGATTCTACTTGCTTTAATTTTAAAACTTGAATTGCCTTTTGCTATAAAAATTGAGTTGCCTTGTCTCAGGTTGCACACAGGCTTGTTCTTGCTTTTTGAAAAAATGAGTTTACAGGGTTGAAACAAAAATAGGCTTTGGTTTGCAGAAATGCACAGAGATTGATTCCAGGGCGAAGAAAAATGTATTTGCAAGCTTATTGAATTTTCAATCTCAGGTTTTGATTTTGATAAATTCTTGGTTTTGATATTGAAAATAAATTACAGGATGTTGATTTTGGTAAGAGAGGTGTTTGATTCACTGGTTTGTTGAGGAATTTGTACAGGTTTGAGGAGGATTACAGAATTTGTTTTGAGTTATTTTGTTTGAGAAGTGGATTTCAGATTTACTTTTGAAATTGTTATAGGCTGAAAATTTTCTTAGATTTAGAAAGGAAATAGAAAAGGAATGGAAGGTGAGGAAGCATATGTTTATATAAGTGAAAAATGTGATTTGTTAAAAACAAAACGAAAAATAAAAAATTAAAAAGACACTTGTTTAACATATCAACACTTGTCATTTGCCCTTACTCATTGTTTAACACTTGTTTAAAACAAGCTTAAAATATTTACACTCGTCTTTTGTAATTTTCTATTTATTTTGAATGTAAATAAGAGCTTTTTTCTATATTTATTAAATACTTATTTATATATACATTACTTTAAAGAAATCAAACCAATTATATTTATAAATAAAAACTTACTCAAATATCTTTTAAAACCCAAATATTTTTAAAATGTCTATCTTTTGAATTTCAACTAATTCAAATTCAAATCCAACTTAAATTTAAAAATCCAATTATTTAAAAAAAAAATCAAGTTATATAAATATAACAACATATCAAATTTAAACACTTCTATTTACTTTAAAATCTATCTATATCTATACATTATAATTATTATTTGAAAATAACACATTTATCAAATTTTAAATAATTTATAAAAGAAATTTTCTTATTATTAATAAATAACTTATATCACTTAAAGGAATTAATGTTTTATATGTAAATTATATTTTAAACTTCTATATATTTCCAATTCATATTTATTAAGCAATATTTAAAAAGAAAATAAAATAAACCTTTTATTTATCTTATTTAAATTTAAATTTAAGCAAAAAAATCTATTTTAAACAATTAAACATTATCTTAAGTATTTAAAACTATATAATTATATATTAAATAGCTTTGAAAAGCTTTATATTAAATTTAAATCAAAATTTCCAAATTACCAAGTATATATATTAGAATTAAAAAACAAGATTTATTTATTTATTAAATTTTAAATCAAAGCTTATCTATTTACAGTGTATACAAATATATATACATTATAAATAGAAAACATTTTATTAGTTTTAAAAAGATAAAATCTACAAATTAAATATTTATTAAGAAAGATTATTAAATCAATTTAATTTTTAATACAGATTATTAAATTGATATTGCCCAAAATTCTGGGTCATCACATTCCTCCCCCATTAAAAGAATTTCATTCCCGAAATTTAAAAGCAAAGGTAATTTAATAATCTATCTAAGATTTTAATTTTAAAACACAAGCATCTATTATCAATCATATGCCAACAACCATAGCAACCAATGCACTCATTCAAACAAATCTAACTATCTAGACAAAATCCTGGATAGAACTTCCTAGAGTTTCCCAGATATAAATACCGGAATACTCGCTCTACAGAACCCAAACAATCTATACTATGAAGCAACAGAGCTCCTATCCATCTAGATCTACTAAACTGAAAAGGAAATCAAACCACAGACAAGTATGACTCAACAACCAAATCCTCCAGAACTATTGGTTCCAAAACCAGAGATGGATCACACATGTACTTCCTCAGAGATACGTGAAACACAAGGAATCCCATTCTTCCAAACTGGCAATTCAATCTTGTAGACCAAAGCACTTATTCTCACAAGAACACATAAAAATCCAATACCTCGGAGCTAGCTTCCCAGTCTTACCAAATCCTATCGCTCCCGTGATCGGAGAAAACTCACCCAAAATCAAATCTCCGACTCTTATGCACAATATTCTCCTGACAATCCTGGGCTGCCTTCATCAGCTTAACCTTCACCGATGCCTCTAAAAACAGACTGGTCCAAAATAACCCTACAAAATGATCTTCTCACAATCAACCAAAAATCGATAACACAAACTCTACTCCACAAATATCAGAAGACCAAACTTACTTCTCCTATCTGGAAAAGACAACAGATGCACTCCCAAACTGCTTCCGTTGCACGACTTTGATCTGGAGTAGATGAAAATACTGAAGATGAACACGAGCACAGACTGGACAATACATCCCAGAAATATGGTTTCACAGATCCATAAAAGAAAAACTCAAGAGTACCATAAAATCCTGAGCTTCTTCACCCAAATCCTATCTCTAGGAACCATCCTTCTACTAGCTGAACCACCGGTATAACTCCTGGAGTCCTAATCGATACGGAAACTCAATTTCCAGATGCTATGCAAACCTTTGACATCCTCGAAGACATCCGAAAAAATCTCTAACAACCCAAGAGAACACTCAACGATTGCAAGTTTGCGATCAACCCAGCCTAATTCCAAAGAAAAATGTTCTCTCTTTACCAATCAGAACAGCTTACGCTTATCTAGCCAATCCATCGAAGAAATGGATACACTCTACTGCTTCTGAACTCTACCTCTAGAAAACTGCCCAGCCAGATAATCTCCTTGCCGGCACATAAAATACTCCGAGCTGCACTGCTGAAACAGATGCCAAAGACTTCCTAATCCAAAGCTCTTCGAGAAACTCGGACCTCAAACCAAATTAAAAACGCCCCGCAGAACTCAGCCACAACACCAAAGCAGACATACTTCCTTAAACTTGTTCCAAAGAAACATCTTTGGAAACATCCATAGTCACTGCATCTCATCGCGCAGCTACTACTTCCCAAGGTTGCTAAGATACCATTGCTCACTTCTGCCCAGCCGACAGATCCAAACTCTGCTCGTCCAAACTTGCACTACCAAGATGGACTCCAAACCTTAACAAGTTTCCTTCAGAGATCGATGATATCATTCACCACTGCAAAGCTTACTCGAGATGGTATTAGGTCTACAGTCTCGACAAATACTTCCAACCTCAATCACTCAGACTCCTCCCATTGGTAGTCGTGCTACACACACCACTACCCCATCTACCTTTAGAACTCATATTGGAAACCTGAACAAGTAACCCAATAAATAGTTATACATACATACATACATACATATATATATATATATATTCAAAATTATAAATACTCTCTCTCAAGATTGACACCACTCCAGAGCCTTGATATTATCTCAGCCTATGCTTTGATACCACTGCAACGACCCGCCATTCATTCCATATAATGACGCATCATTATTACGAAAGAAAGAGATAGAAAAGATAAAAGGTAGAGAAGAAAGAAAGAAACAACATCAGAATCTCAACAGCGGATCGAATAAATTATATTAATCACATAAGATACTACATAGTATTATATACATCAGAGTTACACAGACTATACATTACATACTAGACAGTTATAAACACCGGTCTAGTTATTACAACTCAATAAATCACAAAGAAACCAACACAGCGGAACACTACAAATATCTATAACACTGAAGCCTCTTGTCCATTGCCCCTCCACAATTCGTCAAAGCTAACCTGAATCCCTTAGCTACTCATAAAAATTTGAGTACCCAAGAGTTTAAGAAAACAGAAGATAAACTCCGGGTCAAACATGCGTCTGGTGTGAGTAACGGGTTAAAGTTGCTAAACTTTGAAAAAAACCTTTTAAAAAAAGGCATCACGTAAGACTCCCCACACATAAACATGGGTAAGTTTTTACCTTACGCTAACCAAAACATTTGATAGGAAATCCCGTGATATTAATAGGGTCTAGGGTTTTCAAGTAAATATGAAATAGCTGAAATTGTTACATGATTAAATTCCAGCATACTAGCCACAAAGTGGGCAATACAATCATATCCGAGGGCACTTATTAGAGTTTGGATTCCATACAATGGCAGGGCTAATAGGATACCACTCGTCACAGTATGTGGCCTAGATCAACGTACCGAGGATCCATCCTAGATCCCCTGCAACATAGGGCCGGAACCATCCCTTACTGGACAGTCCCGAACAAGACAACCTCGGAAGTTTTCGCGAATCAACTGCCCCCACATAGCCGAATAAAAAGAGACTTCTAGACAGGGGAAAATCTTGTCCTACTTGGGTGCTATCCACTTAGCCTTGCTGCACCTCCCCTGTTTTAGCCATTCCCAGTTGATGAGGCTTGAGGCTACGATTACCTTTATCAGAACACATCATTTAAAATGCTCATCGTCCACCTGACGATGTTCTGAAAGCATTCATTCCATACAAGTTTATTCCGGGTTCGAACGAAACCGAAGGCATTATCTCGTTACACTCATTTTGGAATCGTCCTCAGAGTTAACGACGATAACCCTTGCACTCTGAATCTTCATCTTCGCTTTAGATTCACGACGTATCAGTAGTTTGGATCGACGTGGTTTTCAGATACCCAAATCTGGAAATCCGATCCTGGTCTCATCGAAATCCAAAACGTATCTTTTAGGTCCAAGTTGTTTTAAAGTTAAAACAATTCAATTCATTTATCTATATACACACATATTGATTTTTCACAATAGATAATCTAAATTATCATCACAATGGATAATTCACCTTAATATCACAAATAGATAATTCACATTATCATCACACTTCAACCAAAGCATCCTGACGCAGCGGACTAATCAAAATAAACTTCAATCAGTGAAAGTAGCAATCGGTGGATTGATGAATACCAAAATGCCCAAATTCGTTGATCCAAAGATACCGAATTCTAGCTATCTCAAACACGTTGATAGCGCACTATACCGTGTTCAAAGATCTACGATTCTTCGTACGTTGATCTAGCGCACTAGATACCGCGAATCGGCTTCTACGATCGTTGAATCGAGCGCACTCGATTAACCGAAAGAGGAGATAGGAGATTACACTCAACTACCAATTTTAGAAGAAAGCACACAGCAATCATCAAGAAATTTTATTCAAAAAATCAATCACCAAAAAGTTACAACTCACTCCCTATTTATAGAAGTTTACAACACAGCCCATAAGTCGCGTACGACTCAAGACCTGACCGACTCATGACACAAGACGTACGACTCATATTGACTCGGCAGTTTCTCAAACACCATGCGACTCAGTATATGTCAACAACGACCTAACACCAACATGTACAGACGACTCATGAGACCTACAAACACACTACAACATCACTCAACACAGACGACTCAACAAGATACGACTCAACAAAACAACACATATATACACAGCGACTCAATACAAGAAGTCTTACGACTTAGCTTAAGTCGGCGACGACTTAAGGAATGCCTTCAGAAACTCCATACGACTTATCATGAGTCGTAGCTCGTGACATATCAATATCTTCCCACAACTTATCCCCGAACGACTCAACCCCAAACGTCTTAACTAGGTCGTGCCCTTCCTCCGACTCAAGGCCTTTAATAGCTGGAACTTTCCCCTGCTTCATATTAAGTCGTAGACGATTTATGGATGAGTCGTTGAGTCGTGTACGACTCATCAAACTCGAACACCTCAAAATCCTGTTAAGTCGTAACTCCTTCTCTTCATTCTTGTTAAGTCGTGAACGACTTAGGACTTCTTCGTTAGGTCGTGAAAGCACCAAGAATGTACACTGCGTTACCTCGTTAAGTCGCTCGCGACTTAAGCTTAATCCGTCCTCATCCTTAAGTCGTCGAAACGACTCATTGGTATGCTTAGGTCGGTTTCGACCTAAGTCTTTATTCAGATGGCCTGCATCATCCTCCCTGGGTCGAGAAAAATTCGACCTCGAATTTGTAAATTTTTCTGTACCAGATTGTTCATCTCCATAATATGGCACAAGATGCTTAATATTGAATACTTCAGAAGTGTACACATCCTCCGGCAGCTTTAACTTATAAGCATTGTCATTAATCCGTTTCACAACTTCTACAGGACCAATTTTTCTGGCTTTCAACTTATTATAAGCACCTACTGGAAAACGATCCTTTGTTAACACAGCATACACCAAATCACCTTCATTAAATTCAACATTTCGTCTTTTTAAATCTGCAGCTCGCTTATATTTCTCATTCAACCTTTCCAATCGTTCCTGAACGATCCTGTGACACTCCGTCAAACTTTCAACAAAGTCAGCAACCCGTTTAACCGTCCCCTTCGGTTGTGGTATTACTGCCAAATCCAATGGTCCCCTTGGCAAACTTGAATATACAATCTGAAATGGACTGAATCCCGTACTACGATTCATTGCATGATTATGAGAAAACTCTGCCTGGCGTAACTTCATGTCCCAACTTTTCAAATTATCCTGTACAAGACATCGCAACAAATTCCCCAACGATCTGTTAACAACTTCTGTTTGTCCATCAGTTTGCAGATGATAAGCGCTACTAAATTTCAGCTTCGATCCAACCATCTACCACAAACTTAACCAAAAGTGACTCAGAAAACGAGTATCCCTATCCGACACAATAGATTCTGGCAATCCATGGAGTCGATAGATCTCTTTGAAAAATAACTGAGCAACACAAACAGCATCCGCCGACTTCTTACAAGCCACAAAATGTGCCATCTTCGAAAATCTGTCCACCACAACAAATATAGAATCATTTCCCCTTTGTGTTATAGGCAAACCCAAAACGAAATCCATGCTGATATCAACCCATGGTTTAGACGGTACAGGTAACGGCATATACAATCCCGCATTTGTCGCTGTTCCTTTCGAAACCTGACAAATATGACACCTTTCCACAAACCTCTCTACCTCTTTCCTCATCGATGGCCAAAAATAAGATTTAGAAATCAAATGTAATGTACGATCACGGCCCACATGTCCTTCCTCGTGCAACTCCTTGATAATCTTCAATCTCAAACTGCTCTCTGGAATACATAATCGATTTCCTTTAAACAAGAATCCATCAACCAACATAAATTCATCAGTGTCTTCATCCTTAACTTTCTCAACAAACTTTGCAAAGTAAGGATCTTTGTCAATCAATTCTGGCAATAATTCAAACCCTATCACCTTAACTTTCATTGTAGTCAACAAATGACTCCTCCTACTCAAAGCATCAGCCACACGATTCGTCACCCCAGATTTGTGCTTAACAACAAAGGTAAATTCTTGTAAATATGCAATCCACGATGCATGTCTCGCCGAAATCTTATCCTGCCCCTGTAAATGCTTCAAAGCTTCATGGTCTGTGTAAAGAATAAACTCTTTTTGAAATAGATAACGCCTCCAATGTTTAACAGCTTGCACAACAGCATAAAACTCAACATCGTATGTATTATATCTCATCTTTGTCCCTGATAGCTTCTCACTGAAATAAGCAACTGGCCTCCCACTCTGACTCAATACTCCTCCAATCCCAACCTTTGATGCATCAGTGTGTAGCTCAAACAACAACTGAAAATTTGGTAATACAAGAATTGGTGCTGTCGTCAACAGTTCCTTGATCTTCTCAAAAGCAATACCAGCTTCCTCTGTCCAAGAAAATTGTTTCCCCTTCATACAATCAGTAACTGGAGCCATCACGCTACTGAAGTGTGGAATGAATCTTCGGTAGAATGACGCTAGCCCATGAAAACTTCTCGCTTCCGTAATTGTCTTTGGCTGTGGCCAATTCCTGACCGCTTCAACTTTATCCTGGTCCACCTGTATACCTTCTCCTGACACAACATACCCCAGAAATAAAACATTATGCGTCATGAACACGCATTTCTTCGTAGCAGCATAAAATTGTTCCTCACGGAGAATAATCAATACTTCCCTCAAATGTTGAACATGCTCCTCCGTACTCCTGCTGTATATCAGAATATCATCGAAATAAACAACAACAAACTTCCCAATGTACGGTCTGAAAATTTGATTCATCACCCTCATGAATGTACTCGATGCGTTTGATAAACCAAATGGCATAACCAACCATTCGTATAACCCCTCTCTTGTCTTGAAAGCTGTCTTCCATTCGTCCCCTGGTCTAATTCGAATTTGATGATAACCACTCTTCAAGTCAATCTTCGAAAAGATAGTTGCCCCACTCAACTGATCCAACAAGTCATCCAACCTTGGCATAGGAAATCTGTAACGTACAGTAATCTTGTTCAAAGCTCTACTATCTGTGCACATCCTCCATGTTCCATCCTTCTTTGGCACCAACAAAGCTGGTACTGCACAAGGACTCAAGCTTTCCTGAACACGTCCCTGCTCAAGTAATTCTTCCACCTGCCTTCGCAACTCCTCATGTTCCTTCGGACTCATACGGTAATGTGGTCGATGTGGTAACACTGCTCCCGGAACAAGATCGATTTGATGTTGAATGTTTCTCAGTGGCGGTAACTCCTTAGGCAACTCTTCTGGAAACACATCTTCAAATTCTTTCAAAACTGGCTTTGCTTCTTCTGGAATTTCAACCCCTTCACTACATTCTCTCCCAATCAACAAATACACTTCAGACTCCTCTTCAACTTCTTTAACAAACTCCTTCAAAGATAGCAAAGTTTTCAGTTCTTCGATCTCCTCTAGCTTGCTTTCCTTCTGTTGCTGTTTCTTGGGAACTAAAGTGATTTTAGTGCCTTCAAACATGAAACTATAGCTATTAGCACGACCATCATGTTGCACTGCTCTATCAAACTGCCATGGTCTGCCCAACAACAGATGAGACACATCCATGTCTACAACGTCAAACCAAATTTCGTCTTTGTACTTCTTCCCAATAGAAAAATTAACACAAGCTCTTCGACACACCCTCACTTCACCACCCTTCCTTAACCATGCTAACTTGTACGGCTTAGGATGCTTCTCAGTTTTCAAGTTCAACTTCTTCACAGCCTCTGTAGAAATAATATTATCGCAACTTCCAGCATCAATAACAAACTTGCAAACTTTCCCTAGAATAGTGCATGTCGACTGAAAAATATTGCTCCTCAGCCAACTAGAATCTTCCTCTTGTTTTGGTGTAAGACAAGATCTCATCATCATAAGATTACAACCTTCATCTCCAGACAATTCTTCTTCCTCCTCGACATAAGGTGCATTTGAACATTCTGCCTCCTCACCATCATCCTCCTCAACTTCTGCAACCATGGTTCTCTTCTTCGGCTTCGGACATTCATTGCTTTTATGACCCAACTCCTGACAATTATAACATTTGAAAACACTGCTAACCTTCGCCTTCTCAGCCTCCTTCACCACTGGCTTATTGACAGGTTTAGGAACATTAGAACTTCCACTAACACCCCTCGCTTGATTATTGGTATTAGTAAACACACCACCTCCACGCCTTCCTTGCTTCTCCCAAGCCAACGCCTTCTGATGTGCCTCTACAACTGATCTAGGATCAAACATATTAACCATATCCTGGATCTGTATTCTCAATCCCCCAATGAATCTAGCAGTTAGCTGTTCTTCCGTTTCCATAATATCATTCCCGGCAATGAGTTGGTAAAATTCATCAGCATAATCACTAACGGACTTCGTCCCTTGCCTCAGATTCTGCAACCTCTGGTACATAAGTGATTGGTAATTGTATGGTAAGAAAGTAGCTCTCATCAACTTCTTCATCTTATCCCAAGATTCAATCTTTGACTTCCCATTCTCTCCCTCGTAAGTTTAGTTTGCTGCCACCATGCTAAAGCTCTCCCCCTCAACCTTGTAGCAACTAACTTCACTCTTCTATGCTCAGGTACCTCCTTGAAATCAAAGATCTCTTCAACATTTGACACCCAATCGAGAAATTCTTCAGCTACCATTCCACCTTTGAACTCTGAAATTTCCATCTTCATACCTGATTCCCATCGACGATCTTCATCCACATCTCGATATGAATTTCGAACTTGGTCTCGATCTCGATAATGAATGCTAGCTCTATCACCCTCTTCATCAAAATCAAAAGTACGTCTACATCGATCTCGACCATTATCATCCCTTCGTTCATGCATACTTCTTCGAGTATGTCTTTCTTCTTCTTCTCTATATGGCTCGTCTTCAAACTCACGTTGACTTCTTCTCTCGTCATGTCCATAGTCATGATGAACTCTCCGTGATGAAATTGATGTTTCTCTTCTATCTCTAAAAGAGTGCGGTGATATCCTCCTCGCTTCCGTAACCGATGGCGAAACTCTGTTTCCTCCATGGTTCGAGTTTGGTGATCTCCTCCTTTGAGTTTGATTCAAATCATTCATCAACTTCTCTAACTTTCCAATGCCTTCATCAAATTTCTCATTAATACGTTGTTCCATAAGCTCGGCTTCTTCTCTTCTATACAAAGCTTCAACGTTTTGATGACGATTAGCTCTCCATGGTGGCATGATTGAAAACTTCTCAAAAACTTCAAAACTTCACAAGTTTCACAAATTTCAACTCACGGCTCAAACACTTGTCTCGGCTTGAACTCACGGCTTAACTTCTTAACTTGGCAACAAGTTGACTCGGCTTCCACCTCAACAAAATGTGCTTCAACCAACTATGCTCGGCCTTCAAACACTTCACGGCTTAACCGGGCTCGGCTCAAGGTCTCCATGCAACTTCAAATTCAAACACTTCTCCAACTCTAGATCCAAGATGAGATGGATCAAAATCTTCAAACTTGTTGCAACTTCAATATGAACACGGTGAACAACAACTTCAAACTTCAACTTCAAAAATTGGCTCCAAGTCTCGGCTTAACTATGATTGGATAAGTCTAGCTCTGATACCAAAACTGACGCAGCGGATTAATCAAAATAAACTTCAATCAGTGAAAGTAGCAATCGATGGATTGATGAATACCAAAATGCCCAAATTCGTTGATCCGAAGATACCAAATTCTAGCTATCTCAAACACGTTGATAGCGCACTATACCGTGTTCAAAGATCTATGATTCTTCGTACGTTGATCTAGCGCACTAGATACCGTGAATCGGCTTCTACGATCGTTGAATCGAGCGCACTCGATTAACCAAAAGAGGAGATAGGAGATTACACTCAACTACCAATTTTAGAAGAAAGCACACAGCAATCATCAAGAAATTTTATTCAAAAAATCAATCACCAAAAAGTTACAACTCACTCCCTATTTTTAGAAGTTTACAACACAGCCCATAAGTCGCGTACGACTCAAGACCTGACCGACTCATGACACAAGACTTACGACTCATATTGACTCGGCAGTGTCTCAAACACCATGCGACTCAGTATATGTCAACAACGACCTAACACCAACATGTACAGATGACTCATGAGACCTACAAACACACTACAACATCATTCAACACAGACGACTCAACAAGATACGACTCAACAAAACAACACATATATACACAGCGACTCAATACAAGAAGTCTTACGACTTAGCTTAAGTCGGCGGCGACTTAAGGAATGCCTTCAGAAACTCCATACGACTTATCATGAGTCGTAGCTCGTGACATATCAATATCTTCCCACAACTTATCCCCGAACGACTCAACCCCAAACGTCTTAACTAGGTCGTGCCCTTCCTTCGACTCAAGGCCTTTAATAGCTGGAACTTTCCCCTGCTTCATATTAAGTCGTAGACGACTTATGGATGAGTCGTGTACGACTCATCAAACTCGAACACCTCAAAATCCTGTTAAGTCGTAACTCCTTCTCTTCATTCTTGTTAAGTCGTGAACGACTTAGGACTTCTTCGTTAGGTCGTGAAAGCACCAAGAATGTACCCTACGTTACCTCGTTAAGTTGCTCGCGACTTAAGCTTAATCCGTCCTCATCCTTAAGTCGTTGAAACGACTCATTGGTATGCTTAGGTTGGTTTCGACCTAAGTCTTTATTCAGATGGCCTGCATCACATCCATATCACACAGCATCACTTATCTCATATCTGAGATCTCAAACCATTCAAGGCAACCAATATCATCCATCCGTACATAAGCAAGGATTAATTTATCACACCATAATTAATTTAAAATGAATTAAATTAATTAATTTATCTCTAATTAATTTAAAATGGATTAAATTAATTACTTGCAATTCTACTTAATTTAAATAAATTAAATTAATTACTTTCATCATTATAAACTTGCTTTCATAACCATTAATTAATTAAAAATCAATTAATTAAAATTTTCTAATTATAATCCTTAATTAATCATACCTGATTAATTATCCTTTAATTACATTCAAATAATTATCCTTTAATTAATTTCACAAATTAACTTTCCTTAACCACTTACAGTAATTACTCTTTAATTACTCTATTAATTAATTAACTATAATTAATTACATTAATCCTTAATTAATTACATTAATTAATTAATCTATAATCACTTATTATTGATTAATTAATCTTAATTAATCAACCTTTAATTACATCATTAATTATATTAATTAATAATCCCTCATTACTTTTAATTAATTATCCTATTAAATTAATTACATTTTGTAATTAATCTTTAATTAAACCACATCTATTAATCACCCTTGATTAATCTCATTCCTTAATTAACTACCCTTAATTACTTCATTAAATAAATTAATTACTTCTTAATTAATTATCTTTAATTAATCCCTTGATTAATTACACAAAGTAGTTAAACTCAAATTACTTTCATTAACAAATCACCATTCAATTAATTACATCCAGTAATTATCCATTAATTACTTCACTAATAATTATACTTATCAAATCATCAAGTGATTAATCTAAATTAATTATACTTAATTAATTAACTTAAACTAATCAAATTTATTTAATTAATTACCTTGAGTAATTAATTCCTTTAATTACTTTCATTAAATAATTATATTTAAAACAATCTCACAAATGATTATCCTTAATTAATTAATCTAATTAATTATTAAAATTAATCACACTAATTAATTATTGAATAATCTCAAGTTAAAGACCTTCATTAACTTATTAACAATTCTTTAATTACTTCTCTTAAGTAATTTACTTAGATTAATCATTATTAATTATAAATTAATTTATCCTTAATAACCCATTAATTAATATTTAGTTATTTAAGTAATTAAGTTTTAAATGTAACTCAATTAATCTTAAATTACTTGATTAATTAATTCCTAATCATTAAATAAAATCTAATATTATTTAATTTATGGTCCTTAATTACAAATTAATTATTACTTAAATAATTAATCTTAAACCTTAATTAATTAATTTAAAATAATTAATTACTAAATTAATCAATCCACATCATTAATTTATTAAATTAATAAATTATCTTTAATTACTTTAATAAGTTAATGAATCACCAATCATTAAATCTTAGTTAACTTTAAGGTAAAATATTTTCTTATTAATGATTTAATTTTCATTCACAAACACAATTGAAATCATTTTACTTTCAAAATTTATTTCAAATATAAGATTTAAAATGAATACAATTTTAACTTTAATAAAGTTTAAAAAACCATTTACAAACTTTTAAAACCATATGTTAAAGACACACTTATCTTATAAAAGTAATTTACAAGAGTTTTAAAACCAAATTCATTTTAAATTCAAATTATTCTAAAATTCACTTAAAACAATTAAAGTTGTTAAAACAACTTAATTTATAAAACTTAATTTAATTTTAAAACTAGGATACAAATTCAGTTTTGAATCCGTACTTTAATTTTTTTTTAAAATTGCTTTCATATTTAAAATTAAATTTAAATTTGAAAACAGACAGGTTTGAGAAACACCTGTAACAACTATTACCCGAGCGCCCTCTAAAATGCTTTGCATAAAACCATTCATTACTTCGAGCCAAAACTCGAACTACTCGAGATAAACTCGAGTACAAAACCCTGCAACACCAAACTTCACCTGACACTAACTACTGCACCATGCATATGCACGGTGGCTCCGACCCTCTCCGGTCATCATTGATGGCCTCAAAACATCAGTAAACATCCACGCAACCCATCACGGTCATCAGATCGTGACCATCAACTCGAAATCGAATTCGAGTATGCTAAGCAAAACCTGGAACCAAAACTGGAATGACACACCTCAAACCTGAAAACTTCTCGTCCTCACATCTCCGTCTATCGGAGGTTCTGAAACTCTGTACAAACCTTCTTCAACATCCAAGTTTCATCTCCCTAAATCTTATTGCACTCGATCATCCAGAGAAACAATGCCGATCAAAAATTCCAGAGCACACCAAAACTAATCGACCAACCACCATCGCCACGGTCATCTACATACCCATCCATTATTTTTCCTCCACTCACCGATCGTTACTACATCATCAGAAGGAATTCCAACCCCCCAGACTAACCAGATCACCAGAGACAACCCAAAACATCATTTCTGGTCAAACCAGGACTACACTCTTTCCTCTTAACTAAAAATTATGATTTTAGTTTCAAAAATCAAGTTTTAGTTTTAGTATTTGATTCATATACCTGAATCCATGAATCATGGTAATTGAATTTTAACTTATTTAAGTTTGCACTATTTTTTTATTATTTCTAAAGGCAATACAAATTATTTTAACTTAAACAAAATTTTTAAACTTAAAGCTATGATACAATAAACATACTTTGTTCAAGACTTAAGTTCTAACAAGGATTGGATCAAGAGCAAGCGAATTTTGATTAGAATTTGAACCTGGAAACTAGAATCAAAGAAAACATCCAGACACACAGTAATGCACACACCAAACATTCATATACATATACACAGAGATTTACTTATAAATATATTCACAAACATACTTGTTTTCATAGATAAGTATGCAACAGAATTATTACTTAAATTTTAAAATAGTGACGTTAATCACCTGATTTTGGAAATGAAGAATAGAGCACCAATTTGAAATTGCTTTTGAAACTTTTAAAACTGAAATGCCATATCTTCTTTGAATTTGATTTAAAACTTGAGTTGCTTGCTATAAAAACTTGCAGGCATGACTTCATTGATTACCAGATTTTACTTGCTTTAATTTTAAAACTTGAATTTCCCTTTGCTATTAAACCAAGTTGCTTGTCTCAGGTTGCATGTAGGCTTGTTCTTGCTTTTTAAAAAAAATGAGTTTACAGGGTTGAGACAAAAGTAGGGTTTGGTTTGCAGAAATGCACAGAGATTGATTCCAGGGTAAAGAAAAATGTATTTGCTGGCTTATTGAATTTTTAATCTCAGGTTTTGATTTTGATAAGTTCTTGGTTTTGATATTGAAAATAAATTACAGGATGTTGATTTTGGTTAGAGAGGTGTTTGATTCACTTGTTTGTTGAGGAATTTGTACAGATGTGAGGAAGATTATAACACTTGTCATTTTCCCTTACTCATTGTTTAACACTTGTTTAAAACAAGCTTTAAATATTTACCCTTGTCTTTTGTAATTTTCTATTTATTTCAAATGTAAATAAGAGCTTTTTTTAAGTTATTAAATACTTGTTTATATATACATTACTTAAAAGAAATAATCCCAATTATATTTATAAATAAAAACTTATTCAAATATCTTTTAAAACCTAAATATTTTTAAAATGTCTATCTTCTGAATTTCAACTAATTCAAATTCAAAACCAACTTAAATTTAAAACTCCAATTTTTTAAAAAAAATCAAGTTATATATATATAACAACATATCAAATTTAAACACTTCTATTTACTTTAAAATCTATCTATATCTATACATTATAATTATTATTTGAAAATAACACATTTATCAAATTTTGAATAATTTATAAAGAAATTGTCTTATTATTAATAAATAACTTATATCACTTAAAGGAATTAATGTTTTATATGTAAATTGTATTTTAAACTTCTATATATTTCCAAATCATATTTATTAAGAAATATTTAAAAAAGAAAATAAAATAAACCTTTTATTTATTTTATTTAAATTTAAACTTAAGCAAAAAAATCTATTTTAAACAATTAAACATTATCTTAAGTATTTAAAACTATATAGTTATATATTAAATATCTTTGAAAAGCTTTGTATTAAATTTAAATCAAAATTTCCAAATTACCAAGTATATATATTAGAATCAAAAAACAAGATTTATTTATTTATTAAATTTCAAATCAAAGCTTGTCTATTTTCAATATATACAAATATATATGCATTATAAATAGAAAACATTTTATTAGTTTTAAAAAGGTAAAATCTACCAATTAAATATTTATTAAGGAAGATTATTAAATCAATTTAATTTTTAATACAGATTATTAAATTGATATTGCACAAAATTCGGGGTCATCATATTCCTCCCCCCTAAAAGAATTTCGTACCCGAAATTTAAAAGCAAAGGTAATTTAATAATCTATCTAAGATTTTAATTTTAAAACACAAGCATCTATTATCAATCATATGCTAATAACCATAGCAACCAATGCACTCAATCAAACAATTATAACTATCCAGACAAAATCCTTGATAGAACTTCCTAGAGTTTCCCAGGTATAAATACCAGAATACTCGCCCTACAGAACCCAAACAATCTATGCTACAAAGCTACAGAGCTCCTACCTATCTAGATCTACTAAACTGAACAGGAAATCAGACCACAGACAAGTTTGACTCAACAACCAAATCCTCCAGAACTACTGGTTCCAAAACCAAAGATGGATCACACATGTAGTTCCTCAAAGATATGTGAAACACAAGGAATCCCAGTCTTTCAAACTGGCAATTCAATCCTGTAGACCAAAGCACTTATTCTCACAAGAACACAGAAAAATCCAATACCTCGGAGCTAGCTTCCCAGTCTTACCAAATCTTATAGCTCCCTTGATCAGTGAAAAATTACCCAAAATCAAATCTCCGACTCTTATCCACAATATTGTCCCGACAATCCTGGGCTACCTTCATCCTTCCTGATTAGCTTAACCTTCGCCGATGCCTCTAAAAACAGACTGGTCCAAAATAACCCAACAAAATGATCCTCTCACCATCAACCAAAAATCATGAACACAAACTCTACTCCATAAATATTAGATGACCAAACTTACTTCTCCTATCCAGAAAAGGCAACAGATGCACTCCCAAACTGCTTCCGCTGCACAACTCTGATCTAGAGTAGATGAAAATACTGATGATGAACACGAGCACAAACTGGACAACACATCCCATAAATATGGTTTCACGGATCCATAAACGACAAACTCAAGAGTACCATGAAATCCTAAGCTGCGTCACCCAAATCCTATCTCTAGGAACCATCCTTTTACTGGCTGAAACACCGGTATTACTTCTGGAGTCCTAGTTGATTCGAAAACTCAATCTCCAAATGCTAAGCAAACCTCTGACTTCCTCGAAGATATCCGAAAAAATCTCTAACAACCCAAGAGAACACTCAACTATCGCAAGTCACTTTTGCGATCAACCCAGCCTAATTCCAAAGAAAACTGTTCTCTCTTTACCAATTAGAACAGCTTACGCTTATCTAGCCAATCCATCGGAGAAATGGATACACTCTGCTGCTTCTGAAATCTACCTCTAGAAAACTGCCTAGCCAGATTACCTCCTTGCCGGCACACAAAATACTTCGAGCTGCATTTGCTGACACAGATGCCAAAGACATCCTAATCCAAAGCTCTTTGAGAAACTCGGACGTCAAACCAAACAAAAACACCCCGCAGAACTCAGCCACAACACAGAAGCAGACATACTTCCTTAAACTTGTTCCAAAGAAACATCTTCGGAAACATCCATAGTCACTGCATCTCATCACGCAACTACTACTTCATGAAGATGCTAAGATACCATTGCTCACTTCTGCTCAGCCGGCAGATCCAAACTCTACTCATCCAAACTTGCATTACCAAGATAGACTCCGAACCTTAACAGGTTTCTTTCAGAGATCGATGAAATCATCCACCACTGCAAAGCTTACTCGAGACGGTATTAGGCCTACTGTCTCGACTGATACTTCCAACCTCAATCACTCAGACTCCTTACATTGGCAGTCATGCTATACACACCAATACCCCATCTAACTTTATAACTCATATTGGAAAACCCGAATAGGTAACCCAATAAATAGGTAGAAATGCATATATATATATATATATATATATATATATATATTCAAAATTACAAATATGCTCTCTCAAGATAGACACCACTTCAGAGCCTAGGTATTATCTCAACCTATGCTCTGATACCACTGTAACGACCCACCATTCATTCCACTGAATGACGCATCATTATTAAGAAAGAGAGATAGAAAAGAGAAAAGATAGAGAAGAAAGAAAGAAACAACATCAGAATCTCAACAGCGGATCGAATAAATTATATTAATCACATAAGATATTGCATAGTATTATATACATCAGAGTTACATAGATTATACATCGCATACTAGACAGTTATAAACACCTGTCTAGTTATTACAATTCAATACAATCACAGAGAAACCAACACAGTGTAACAGTACAAATATCTATAACACTGAAGCCTCCTGTTCCATTGCTCCTCCACAATTCGTCAAAGCTAACCTGAATCCCCTGGCTACTCGTAAAAATTTGAGTATCCAAGAGTTTAAGAAAAGAGAAGATAAACTCCAGGTCAGACATGGGTCTGGTGTAATTAACAGGTTAATGTTGCTTAACTATGAAAAAAAGCTTTTAAAAACAAAAGGCATCACGTAAGACTCCCCACACATAAACATGGGTAAGTTTTTACCTTATGCTAACCAAAACATTTGATAGGAAATCCAGTGATATTATAATAGGGTCTAGGGTTTTCAAGTAAATATGAAATAGTTGAAATTGTTACATGATTAAATTCCAACATACTAGCCACAAAGTGGATAATGAAATCAAATCCGAGGGCACTTATTGGAGTTTGGATTCCATACAATGGCAGAGCTACTGGGGTGCCGCCCATCACATTACGTGGCCTAGATCAACGTACCGAGGATCCACCCTAAATCTCTTGAAACACAAGGCCGGAACCATCCCTTACTGGACAGTCACGAACAAGACAACCCTGACAGTTGTCGCGAATCAACTGCCCCACACAGCCGAATAAAAAGGGACTTCCAGATAGGGGAAAATTCTGTCCTACGTGGGTGCTACCCACTTAGCCTTGCTGCACCTCCCCTGTTTTAGCCATTCCTGGTTGATGAGGCTTGAGGCTATGATTACCTTTATCAAAACACATCATTTAGAATGCTCATCGTCCACCGAACAATGTTCTGAAAGCATTCAATCCATACAAGTTCGTTTCGGGTTCGAACGAAACCGAATGCATTATCTCGTTACACTCATTTTGGAATCACCCTCAATGTTAACGATGATAACCCTTGCATTCTGAATCTTCATCTTCACTTGAGATTCATGACCTATCGTTAATTTGGATCGATGTGGTTTTAGATATCCAAATCTGAAAACCCGATCTCGGTTTCATCGAAATCCAAAACGTATCTTTTCGGTCCAAGTTGTTTTAAAGTTAAAACAATTCAATTCATTTATCTATATACACACAGATAGATAATTCACAATAAATAATATACATTATCATCACAATGGATAATTCATATTATTATCACAAATAGTTAATTCACATTATCATCACAGTTCAACCAAAGCATCCATATCACACAGCATCACTTATCTCATATCTGAGATCTCAAACCATTCAAGGTAACCAATATCATCCATCTGTACATAAGCAAGGATTAATTTATCACACCATAATTAATTTAAAATGAATTAAATTAATTAATTTATCTCTAATTAGATTAAAATGAATTAAATTAATTACTTGCATTTCTAATTAATTTAAATAAATTAAATTAATTACTTTCATCATTATAAACTTGCTTACATAACCATTAATTAATTATAAATCAATTAATTAATCATTTTCTAATTATCCTCCTTAATTAATTATTCCTAATTAATTATCCTTTAATTACATTCAAGTAATAATCCTTTAATTAATTTCACAAATTAATTTTCCTTACGCACTTACAGTAATTACCCTTTAATAACTCTATTAATTAATTAACTATAATTAGTTACATTAATCCTTAATTAATTAATTAATCTATTATCACTTATTATTGATTAATTAATCTTAATTAATCAACCTTTAATTACATCATTAATTATATTAATTAATAATCCCTAATTACTTTTAATTAATTATCCTATTAAATTAATTACATTTTGTAATTAGTCTTTAATTAAACCACATCTATTAATCACCCTTGATTAATCTCATTCAGTAATTAACTACCCTTAATTACTTCATTAAATAAATTAATTATTCCTTAATTAATTATCTTTAATTAATCCCTTGATTAATTACACAAAGTAGTTAAACTCAAATTACTTTCATTAACAAATCACCATTCAATTAATTACATCCAGTAATTATCCATTAAATACTTCACTAAGTTATTATACTTATTAGATCATCAAGTGATTATTCTAAATTTAAACTTAATTAATTAACTTAAACTAATCAAATTTATTTAATTAATTACCTTAAGTAATTAATTCCTTTAATTACTTTCATTAAGTAATTATATTTAAAACAATCTCACAAATGATTATCCTTAATTAATTAATCTAATTAATTATTAAAATTAATCACATTAATTAATTATTGAATAATCTCAAGTTAATGACCTTCATTAACATATTAGCAATTTTTTAATTACTTCTCTTAAGTAATTAACTTAGATTAATCATTATTAATTACAAATTAATTTATCCTTAATAACCCATTAATTAATCTTTAATTATTTAATTAATTAAGTATTAAATGTAACTTAATTAATCTTAAATTACTTATTTAATTAGTTCCTAATTATTAATTAAAATCTAATATTATTTAATTAATGGTCCTTAATTACAAATTAATTACTACTTAAATAATTAATCTTAAACCTTAATTAATTAATTTAAAATACTTAATTACTAAATTAATCAATCCACATCATTAATTTATTAAATTAATAAATTATCCTTAATTACTTTAATAATTTAATGAATCACCAATCATTGAATCTTAATTAACTTTAAGGTAAAATATTTTCTTATTAATGGTTTAATTATCATTCACAAACACATTTGAAAACATTTTACTTTCAAATTTACGTTCAAACTTCATTTCAAATATAAGATTTAAAATGAGTACAATTTTAACTTTAATAAAGTTTAAAAAACCATTTACAAACTTTTAAAATCATATTTTAAAGACACACTAATCTTATAAAAGGAATTTACAAGAGTTTTAAAGCCAAATTCATTTTAAATTCAAATTATTTTAAAATTCACTTAAAACAATTAAAGTTGTTAAAACAATTTAATTTATAAAACTCAATTTAATTTTAAAACTAGGATACAAATTCAGTTTTGAATCCATGCTTTAAATTTATTTGAAACTTTCTTTCATATTTAAAATTAAATTTAAATTTGAAAACAGACAGGTTTTAGAAACACCTGTAACAACTATTACCCGAGCCCCCTCTAAAATGCTTCGAGTAAAACCATTCATTACTTCGAGCCAAAACTCGAACTACTCGTGGTAAACTCGAGTACAAAACCCTGCAACACCAAACTTCACCTGACACTAACTACTGCACCGTGCATATGCACGGTGGCTCCGACCCTCTCCAGTCATCACCGATGGCCTCAACACATTAGCAAACATCCACGCAACCCATCACGATTATCAGATCGTGACCATCAACTCGAAATCGAATTCGAGTATGCTAACCAAAACCTAGAACCAAAACTGGAATGACACAACTCAAACCTGAAAACTTCTCGTCCTCACATCTCCGGCCATCGGAGGTTCTGAAACTCAGTCCGAACCTTCTTCAACATCCAAGCTTTCTTCTCCCTAAATCTTATTGCACTCAATCATCGAGAGAAACAATGCCAATCAAAAATTCCAAAGCACACCAAAACTAGGTTTAAAAACTTAATTGACCAACCACCATCACCATGGTCATCGACACACCCATCCATTATTTTTCGTCCACTCATCGGTCATTACTACATCATCAGAAGAAATTCCGACCTCCCAGACCAACCACATCACCAGAGACAACCCAAAACATCATTTCTTGTCAAACCAGGACCGTCACCTTCCTCTTGACTAAAAATTATGATTTTAGTTTCAAAAATAAAGTTTTATTTTTAGTATTTGATTCATATACCTGAATCCATGAGTCAAGGTAATTGAATTTTAACTTATTTAAGTTTGCACTGTTGTTTTATTATTTCCAAAGGCAATACAATTTATTTTAACTTAAATAAATTTTTTAAACTTAAAACTATGGTACAATAAACATACTTTGTTCAAGACTTAAGTCCTAACAAGGATTGGTTTTGATTAGAATTCGAACCTAGAAACTAGAATCAGAGAAAACATCCAGACACACAGCAATGCACACACCAAACTTTCATATACATACACATAGAGATTTACTTATAAATATATTCACAAACATACTTGTTTTCAGAGATAAGCATGCAACAGAATTATTACTTAAATTTTAAAATAGTGATGCTATTCACCTGATTTTGGAAATGAAGAACAGAGTACCAATTTGAAATTGCTTTTGAAACTTTTAAAACTAAAATGCCATATCTTCTTTGAATTTAATTTAAAACTTGAGTTACTTGCTATAAAAACTAGCAGACACGACTTCATTGACTTCCAGATTCTACTTGCTTTAATTTTAAAACTTGAATTGCCTTTTGCTATAAAAACTGAGTTGCTTGTCTAAGGTTGCATGTAGGCTTGTTCTTGCTTTTTAAAAAAAAATGAGTTTACAAGGTTGAAACAAAAATAGGGTTTGGTTTGCAGAAATGCACAGAGATTGATTCCATGGTGAAGAAAAATGTATTTGCAGGCTTATTGAATTTTTAATCTCAGGTTTTGATTTTGATAAATTTTTGGTTTTGATATTGAAAATAAATTATAGGATGTTGATTTTGGTTAGAGAGGTGTTTGATTCACTGGTTTGTTGAGGAATTTGTATAGGTTTGAGGAAGATTACAGAATTTGTTTTGAGTTATTTTGTTTGAGAAGTGGATTTCAGATTTACTTTTGAAATTGTTATAGGCTGAAAATTTTCTTAGATTTAGAAAAGAAATAGAAAAAGAAAGGAAGGGGAGAAAGCATATGTTTATATAAGTGAAAAATGTGATTTATTAAAAACAAAACGAAAAATCAAAAATTAAAAAGACACTTGTTTAACATATCAACACTTGTCATTTGCCCTTACTTATTGTTTAACACTTGTTTAAAACAAGCTTTAAATATTTACACTTGTCTTTTGTAATTTTCTATTTATTTTGAATGTAAATAAGATCTTTTTTCTAAATTTATTAAATACTTATTTATATATACATTACTTTAAAGAAATAAAACCAATTATATTTATAAATAAAAAATTATTCAGATATCTTTGAAAACCCAAATATTTTTAAAATGTCTATATTTTGAATTTTAACCAATTCAAATTCAAATCCAACTTAAATTTAAAAATCCAATTTTTGAAAAAAATTCAAGTTATATATATAATGACATATCAAATTTAAACACTTCTATTTACTTTAAAATCTATCTATATCTATACATTACAATTATTATTTGAAAATAACACATTTATCAAATTTTAAATAATTTATAAAAGAAATTGTCTTATTATTGATAAATAACTCATATCACTTAAAGGAATTAATGTTTTATATGTAAATTGTATTTTAAACTTCTATATATTTCCAAATCATATTTATTAAGAAATATTTAAAAATAAAATAAAATAAACCTTTTATTTATCTTATTTAAATTTAAACTTTATCATAAAAATCTAGTTTAAACAATTAAACATTGTATTAAGTATTTAAAACTATATAGTTATATATTAAATAGCTTTGAAAATCTTTATATTAAACTTAAATCTAAATTTCCAAATTACCAATATGTTAGAATTAAATAACAGGATTTATTTATTTATTAAATTTCAAATCAAAGCTTATCTATTTACAATATATACAAATATATACATTATAAATAGAAAACATTTTATTAGTTTTAAAAAGATAAAATCTACCAATTAAATATTTATTAAGGAAGACTATTAAATCAAATTAATTTTTAATACAGATTATTAAATTGGTATTGCCCGAAATTCCGGGTCATCACACTTATAAGTCTCGAGAGAGCAAGATTTGTATGTGCTTCCTCAAAATTGATATCTTTGTTATTCGAGATACATGAGTTGTTGAGCTTACTCTGCTCCCCCATCCAAAACTCATGGTTATTCTTCAGAGCGATGGTGTCATCCACTGGATAATTGTGGATTGTTAATTGTGCTTTCGCCCCATTCCTCGATTCATTGCTATTCTCCAGATTCTCTGCTGAATAGTGATGAACAGTGGATTTGTCGCTTTTTTGTGAAAAATTTGCAGATGATTTGCTGTTTTCTCCTTTATTCCATCAAGATAAGTAATAGACCTTTTTATTTAATAAGCTCTTATAGAAAAAGCATTCCTTTTTGCCGACTTTAACTTTCATTTGCTTGTAATCTTCACTAGACAGCATCATTATCGCCTAGGAAATACTGCTGGATGCACGACAGTTCTTCAGATCTTACAGGTGATAGCCTTGTTTGTAGCTTTAGAATAGCCGCGTGCAGGAAGATTGTCCAGGGGATACTGTCTTGCTTAAGAGAGATATTAACCTTATCAGTAACATGCAGGTGACATTGGTAATCTTTATGACTTCTACAAGGGATATATGTAGCGTATTTCCCTCTTAGTAAGAAGTCTTCTACTCTATTCTCATAGCCATCAATATTATTTGCAGTAAAGATATCAACATCCTGGTGATCATTCTATTTGTTAGCTTTTTTTACTAAGAATTAGAAAGTCTGAGAATATATTGTTCCAAATTTGGATGCTACCATTCTCTTTTTTATGATGAAGTCTTTGGTTTCTTTCTTTCCAAGTATGATAAATGAAAGTAGTTAGCATAATTGAAGCTCCTTTAAACTCTGTTGACTTCGGTTTGAAGTTGTGCTGAATACATTGGATGCTTTCACTTATGCTTTGTATTGGTTGACGCTGATTAAACCTCAAAGCATTTTTTGCAATAAACAAAATATGTTTTGAATAAGCACAATCAAAGAAGAGCTGGTCTGCATTTTCCACTCCATTTTTGCATAAAAGACAATTTTTATCAGCATTCTTATTCCATTTTGCACATCTTTCCAATGTGGGAAGTCTATTAAGTATGGCAAAATAAGAACATTGAGACACTTTTGGGCAATTTGATTTGCACCAAATGAATATACTCCAATAAACTTCAGTTTCTTCACCTTTCACAAAATTCCAAACTTTTTTAAAAGAGAAAGCATCTTTTGAATAAAGCTTCCAAATCCAAGTGTCTCTTTGAAGATTACTGTCAATTGTAACTTTCTCGATAGCAATTTTGAATATATTAGCAGCTTGATGTGTGTTTACATTCCAGTTCTGATTATGAATAATGTTCTGAACTTTATCATTAGCACCACCAAGTAAAAACAAGTTATTCCAACCAAGCAGATCAATAAGATATTTTCCAAATATCCAGGGGTCAAATCATAAACTTGTAGAACTACCATCCTTAAACTTTCTTTCTATAAGGCTTTTACCATTCTCCCTACAGCTTAAAATATTTTCCAAGTATAAGAATGATAATTTCCAACTTTAGTAGTCCAGAAGTTTTTTTATGATATTTATCCCTCATCCATCTAGCCCAGAGGGATTTACATCTAAAAATTTCCAAAATAACTTGTGTTTTGCTGCTTCTGTCAGGTCTCTAATGCTTCTAATTCCTAAACCACCAGCATTTTTAGTCATGCATACTTTATCCTAAGCAATTTTGTGCTGTT
Source organism: Allium cepa (assembly GCA_030765085.1). Classification (NCBI taxonomy): domain Eukaryota; kingdom Viridiplantae; phylum Streptophyta; class Magnoliopsida; order Asparagales; family Amaryllidaceae; genus Allium; species Allium cepa. Next base: position 116,986,245 of record CM060943.1, read on the forward strand.
TGCCTTGCTAAATAAAATTAGCACACATTTTTTCAATTTTGCAAATTGCCTTGGCTAGTATATTATGAGCTTGAATCCAATATAAAACAATTGCAGTGATGGCAGTATGGGTGCGTTCTAGTCTGCCTGCTAGAGATTATAATTTGCTAGACCATACTTCAATTTTACTTTGAATAATCTCATAAAACCTTGAGCAGTCCCTATCATTTAGCTGGTTTATACTCAGATGCAGGCCTAAATACTTGACCGGCACATTTCCTTCATTAAAATTGAGAATGTTTAAAATTTCTTCCTTGCATTTGCATCCTTTGCTGAAATAGACTTTACTTTTGCATTCACTAACTTTTAGTCCAGCAAACAATTCTAGCCTTTTAAAGATGCTAGCAATAGAATTAGCACTATTCGTATCTATATTGACAAATAGAAGCAAATCATCAGCATATAAAAGATGAGAAATAGATGTTTTGATTCTATTTATGGCTTTAATATTCCCCTTGCTTTTTTCAGAATCAATTAGAATGGTGAAATATTCCATCACAATAGTGAATAGATAAGGAGAAAGCGGATCTCCTTGTCTAATTCCTCTGTTGCTATGAATATAATTTATAGAGAAGCCATTAATCATCACAAAGTATGTAACATTGTTAATACATTCTTTAATAAAATAACAATTTTTTTTATTAAAACCCATTATACTCATCATATGAATTATAAAATTCCTATTTATTTTGTCAAAAGCTTTGTGTAAATAAATTTTGATGCACATGACACTTTTTATTTTCATGTTAAAATTTCTAATTAAATCATGTGCAAGCAAAGTGTTTTTAGTAATTATCCAACCAAGAATGAAAGCATACTAATTTTCTGAAATTAATTTTTTTTTATAAACAATTTAATCCTATTGCAAAGAATAATAGAGATAATTTTATAAATGAAGTTGCAACATGAAATTGGTCTATAATCTTATATTCCATTAGGATTATTTATTTTTTGGGACAAGCGTTATGAAAGTATGATTGAAAGATTTTAAAAGCTTCCCTGTCTTAAAAAATTCATAAATGACTTCAAAAATATTAAAATTAATATCAGGCCAATGGGTTTTATAGAATTTAGCACCAAATCCATCAGGACGAGGGCTTTTATCATTATTATTATTGAAAACAATATTTTTAATATCCAATAGATTAACAGGAGCTAGTAAAATTTCCTGACTAACTTCTTTTTAGGAAAATTTAACAATGATGGTAGGAAAGGATATCATATAATTATTAGTATTAAATAATTCTGTGAAGTAATTAGTGGCTTCTCTCTAAATATTAGTTTAATTCTTTAAAGCACTATCATTTGCATCAATAAGTTTACCAATATTATTTCAATTTTTTCTATTTTTTGTTTTTGCATAAAAAAATTTCTTGCTTCATCCCTATTTGTAAGCTAGTCAACTTTAGTCTTTTGCCTCGTATTAACTGAATGAATATGGAGAGAAATAATAAGATTATTCTGAGTCTGAAAAAAGTTATTGATAATATTACTACCTGAGCAATCATTATCAAGAGCATTTTGTAATTTTTCACATTCAGCTCTAACATCTTTAAGCTTATTTTTATTTCTGCTTTTGTTCCAGTTTTTTATATGACCCTCGGTAATTTGCAAGAATTTGAAGAATTTATATTGGGCAGTGCCCGGAATTTTAAATGAAAAGCATTCATTGATGACATTTTTATAATTATCTTCATCGACCCACCCATTCATAAATCTAAATGGAATATTTTTCTTGCATTCATTATTTTCTGTGAGAAAAATTTGAATAGGGGTTTGATCACTGGTAGCTTGAGGAAGTGTGCAGAATTTGGAATTAGGAAATATATTAGCAAACTTTTGGCTTATTAAAATCCTATCCAGTTTGCAGTAAATGTTTCTAAATTTACCAGACTTCTAAGTAAATTTGTTTCCTACAATATTAGCTTCAATAATACCAGTTCTTAAGAAGAATTTATTAATAAACTCTAGTTTGCTAAAAGGGACTAGTATACCACCTCTTTTATCATATGTATGCATGATTGTATTGAAATCTCCCATTATGATCCAAGGATGAGACATTTTTCTATTCAAATTCTCAATATGATTCCATAAATCAAAATTTTCATTTTCATAATTTGATGCATATATAAAAGTAACATCTAAAACAAGACCACCTTTATTAGAAAATAAGCAGTGGATATATTGTAGATTTAATATGTGACTACCCAAATTTTAAATATTATCATCCCATAAATCTAGAATTCTGCCATTACCCCCCTTTCGATTATTATTAATACTTCTCCAATTAGGGAGATGCTTGATTTGGTAATTTGTAATTTTGTCATTATCTAATTTATGTTCTAATATACCTATTATACTAGGTTTTTCAGACATAATTAAATTAGAAACATCCAATTTTCTAATCGAAGAATTAAGACCTCCAACATTCCATGGGATTATATACATTGATAAAAATATGAAGTATAAATAATAAGGATACTCAAAGGATATGTGGTTAGTTACAGTGAATCACTGTAACTGTCTTCATCCTCTTGCACTTCCAGCTTCTTTCCCTATTTTTGCATGTAGAGTCATTTTCAACTTTAGAAGTTTTTCCCATTTATCATTTTTGGAGATGTATTTTTCTCTGCATTCTTTGTCTGTAGCATCTTCTACTTGCTCTGAAGATGGAATATCACTTAGATTTTTAATTCTAGTTATAGATTTCTTTCTCTTTTTCTTTTTTTTCTGTAGATGATAAAGATGAAACAACATTTACAGCTGCCTGGATAGCTTTCCCAGATAGGGGTTTTTTCTTTAGTGGAGTGAATGAATCTGAAAGGAAAGATAAGGCAGTGTTCTTTGGAGGTTCTGTCAAATCTATAAGAATTATTTTAGATGATATTTGATCAACATTCGTGGTGTCTTCTTCATCATATTCCTGAACAGAGGTCCTAAAATTTGTAATTTCTTCCACTGATGCATTTGGAAGAACTATCTTATATACACTAGCTCTCTGAAGGTGGTAACTGTTTTTACATTGCATATTTTCTTGGATGTCTGCGTAAGAAGTATTGCTAGCATCCATAATTGCATCATGAGTTTCCAAATCATTAAAAGAATTTGAATTTAGAGTATTCTTAAATTGAGGCATGTAACGACCCGTATTTTTACGTGTCGATAAATCGTAAAATAGTTGCTACAAGGTTGTTAGTATTATTTGAGTCATCCAAAGTTAGCTCGTGTGACCGAGTTAAGGGTTTTGACGACTTAAGTAATCGGCCGAGTTAAGGAGGTAGCCGACTTAGTAGTTGGCTGGCTTAAGAGATTGACCGACTTAGAGAAGCGAACGACCTATAGATATTGGCCGACTTAAGGTATGGACCGACCTATAGGGGTGAGCGACCTATAGGAACTGATCGACCTAGTGGTTAACCTGTGTTGGAGTTAGGTCGGTGAAGTGGCTTAAGGTAGGTTGCGACCTAGTGGTTAACTTGTGTTGGAGTTAGGTCGTTGAACGACTTATGGTAGGTCGTTAGGTCGGCAAGGGTTAGGTCGTGCCCAGTTTGGTTAAGTGTTAAGTCGCGTGCACGTGATAGGTCGTGCATGCTATAGGTCGCGTATAGGTCTGTGAGTGGTTGGTCCTAAGTCGTTAGGTAGTTAGGTCGGCTACATTTGTAAGTCGTTGGGTCGGCTATGTAGTTATGTCGCTGGGTCATCTCTAGCATTAGGTCGGTAGCAGTGTTGAGTCGTTAGGTCGGCGTCTGGTTAGGTCGTTGGGTCGGCAGAGTGTGTTGAGTCGTTAGGTCATGACCGACCTAGGAGCGATCGACCTAAGAGGAAATCTGCCTATAAATAGAAGTGCCCATCTTCATTTTTGGGATCCGGATTTTGAAGCGAGGAAGTGTTGCCATTTTGAGAGCTCGACTTCAACACTTCTTCACTTCTTTTCTCCACTTTAATCTAGTGCTTCCTTCCATCCAAGATTGAAGATCTAATCGAAGATCCAAGAGCCAAAGTTGAAGATCTCCATTCATTGAAGAGATATTTCATCGTTTGAAGGGAAATCTTGTCGGATCAAGCTAGATCCTTTGCTGTCCAGATCTGAAGTTAGCTGCTTTTGAAGTGTTTAGGTGATTTGGTGAGTGGTGGTTATCTCTCACACGGACCCAAAGGAGTATATTGGATAGGTGGCTTGTTTGTGTGTTAAAGACAGTGATTTCATGCATTTTCCTCAAGTCTGCATGTACATCTATTGTTCATGAAGTTTTGATATCTACTTTACTACATGTTAACCTATGCTAGTTCATTCATCAAGATATTACTTAGAATTCATGCTTGTTAGATTTGGACTCTTTATTTATGAAATTGCCATTATTGTTATAACTGTTTATTTAGATCTTGTTTGAATGCTTGATTACTTGGATTAATGATTTATTTGATTGATTAGTCGATTAGTGATTGAATTTGGACAAGTTGGTCGAAGATGATTAAAAAGCTAAGTGGAAAGGCTCTTGAATAAGGAAAGCTGCCTGTGGCATACGAAGCGGATGATAAAGCTCATATGGATAGATTTGATCATGATGTTGAGATGGGACTTCACTATGATGCGATGAAGCAAAGCATGATATGAGATAGCCTTGGTTTAATCCAGACGGGATCATTCCAAGCATGTTGATAACTCGGTGATATGGTTCGAGTTTGTTGATAATGGTTGGCTCGAGAGGCGCTTGAGCTAGTATGTGAATAGTCGTCGAGGAGGATGACTAGAAGGCTGAGATTTCATCGTTGTTGAAGGTTCTAGCATGCTCAAAGCAAGGGTACGTTGGGACGGGTCATGATGACGTCCCAGGCACGGGTCACGATGACGTGTTAGTACTCTGGGCAGATTCGATAGTCCTACGCACAGGTCACGACGACGTGCGGAGTTATGTCTAGAACCGGGGTTACCATTAGCCCTTGGCGGACGGATGAAATAATGGGTCGGTCATTCAATTAACGGTGAAATCGAGGCAATGATAACAGTGATAGCCAGAGTCATGGATGTTTGGATGTTGGTTGAACCATCATTCGGTCTCAAGAGCGATGCTTTCTGGGTGCTTACCTGATCTTGGTTTAGGCCTTGGGGATTTGTACTTGGAAAACATCGACCTTGACTCGAGTGATAATTGCTTTACTTTAATTGTCTGCTTTGCTATGTTTGTTTCTGCTTAGTGTGTCTGGGGGTTATCACTGTAGAAAGAGGCGGAGTGGGATGGTTGAGTTCCTATTCCTTTTTACCCTTTATGCTCTTTTGGTATGTTTGATAGTTGATTTACTGCTCACTAAGACTTTTGTCTGACTCAAGGTTTTATGTTTAACTCTTATCACCTTGGGCTGTTCACACGTGTTGGGATGGGCAGACTGGGTAGCAGGTGACAGGTGCTGTTCTTAGTGACCAACGCTTTTGACGACGAAGATGAGCTGGAGGCTTTTGCATATTGTTTTTTTTATGTACTGGATGTTCCGCTGCTTGTATATTCTCTGAGTGATATGTAGTGAGGCTTGCTGTATTGACTTTTCAGATTGTTGTATCAAACTATTATGAGTTTATATGATGAGATTCTGCTCTATGGAGCTTCACTATGTATACTTTTCTATTGTATTTTATCCATGCGCTGTGAGTAATACGATAGAGTTTATTGTTTAACCTTACCTTGATGATCGTCCATGGCGGCCTGGCACACTTTACAGCGCACTATCTCCTTGTTTGGTGCAGGAGTCATGGGCGGTCGTCACATTTGGTATCAGAGCCTTGGTTAATCGATTTTAGCCAACGCTCGCTGACGTAACTACATATGAGAGACGTAATTGTAATTTTTATGGATGATTACTATATATAATATAGTTGCTTAGAAGGATTTGAACTTATTATGAAGTTGTTTCCCCAGGGTATATTAATCATTTCTTTTAGATATTAGGAATGAGTCAAAGAGGGAGACCAGCTGCTAGAGGAGGCCGTGCTGTTGAGGGGGCTGCTGATTATGCTGCTATGTTTGAGGCCGTGATGACTTCGATCATGAGAAGGATGCCAGTTCCAGGGCCAACGGTAGATGTTGGAGTTCAGGTTCAAACTCCAAAACCAGTGGATTTTGCTAAGTTGTGTAAGGACTACACTGTTCTTGGAGGAAAGGTTTTCTTGGGGACTGAATCAACCATTGAAGTTCAGAGGTGGATAGATGCTTGTAGAAGGATCTTTGGTGATTTGGGAATTGAGGATGCAACTAAGAGGAAGCTTGCATCAAGACAGCTTCAAGGAAGAGCTTCTGATTGGTGGAACTCTGTCACCATTGATACTCCAGAGGAAGAGATCACTTGGGAGCAATTCCAAGCTAGATTTGAAGCTAAGTTCATTTCTACAGCTCAGAAATCTGTTCTGTTCAAGAAGTTTGTGGAACTCAAGCAAGGTGGAAGACCAGTTCTTGAGTATGTTTCTGAGTTTGAAGCTTTGTCTAAGTATGCTCGGTCATATAGTAAATCTCCCTATCAGAAGAATGAGAAGTTTGTGACAGGCTTGGACAGTTATCTTGGGAGGCAGTTGGTGGATCATTTGGATGACCCATTTGAGAAGCTTGTGGAGAAAGCTCTCAGGCATGAGAATTTGTTTTCTAAATAAGGATCTGTTGTTGATGTGACCAAGGAGCAAAGTGGAAACAAGAAGAGAAAGCAGCAGCAGAAGAAGGGTAAGGATGGCCAGAAGAAGCCGAAGGGTGAAGTGACCTGCTACAACTGTCGGCAGAAGGGTCATCTCTCCAGAGATTGCAAGAATCCGTGAGTGCCGGTGAAGTGCCACAACTGTGACAAACCGGGGCATATCAAGAGGAATTGTCCAGAACTGAGGAAGGACAAGCAGATTGTGCAAGCTTATGCTTTGGGGGCTGTGCCATCATCTTTGAAGGCTCCTACTGCTGAAGAGGAGGGAAAGAGTGTGGTGGTTCAAGGTACTCTTTCTTTATGTGGTGTTTCGGTTAGAGTGTTGTTTGATACTAGGGCGTCGCATTCGTTTTTTTGTAATGAACTTGTAGGCCGGTTGGGTTTGGAACCAGATATTGTTGATAGACCATTGATTGTGACTAATCCAGTTGGGGGTTCGTCTTGTTTGTGTATGGTATGCCGTGGTCTAGTTGTATCGAGTCATGATTGCTCTTTTGTTTGTGACTGTTTTGTTCTGAACTTTGCGGGGTTCGGAATTATTTTGGGTATGGACTGGCTTAGGAAGTATGCGGCAAGGGTTGATTGTAAGAGGCTAGAGGTGACAATCGAGAATGTGGAAGGACGAAAGGTTGTGATACAATGTAAGCATGAGGAAGGCGTCTTCATGAGCTTCATGTATTCGCTGGTTGTTCCACGGGATGGACTGTCATCGGTGCCTATTGTGAATGGATTTGAGGATGTCTTTGACGAGGTCAAAGGGTTACTGCCGCATAGGGAGATCGAGTTTCGTATCGATCTAGTTGAAGGAGCCAGACCTATTGTGATGCCTCTTAGGCGGATGGCGCCTAGGGAACAACAAGAGTTGAAGGTGCAAGTTGATGACCTTTTACAGAAAGGATTCATTTGGCGTAGTGTGTCCAAATGGGGTGCACCAGTTGTGTTTGAAACCAAAGCGGATGGATCGTTGAGGTTGTGTGTGGATTATCGTGAGCTGAATAAAGTGACTAAGAAGAACAAGTATCCATTGCCGAGAATAGATGACTTGTTTGATCAGCTTCATGAAGCTAAGGTGTTTTCTCAGATGGATTTGGCAACGGGATTTCACCAGTTGAGAGTGGCAAAGGATAGTGTTCCGAAGACTGCTTTCAGGACACCATCCGATTTCTTTGAATGGCTGGTAATGCCGTTTGGATTGACCAATGCGCCAGCATATTTAGTGGATCTTATGAATAGAGTATTCAGGGATCAGTTAAACAAGTTCGTACTTGTGTTCGTGGATGATATTCTGGTTTATTCCAGAACTGAAGAAGAGCACAAGACGCACTTACGTGTTGTTTTGGAAATCTTGCGGAAACATCAGCTGAGGGCTAAGTTTTCGAAGTGTCACTTCTGGAAGAGCGAAGTGAGGTTCTTAGGCCATGTTATCTCTGGAAATGGAATAGCGGTTGATCCCGCCAAGGTGGCAGTAATCCAGGATTGGGTTAGACCTAAGAATGCATCTGATGTGAGAAGTTTTCTTGGATTAGCAGGATACTATCGTCGGTTTATCAAAGACTTTTCCAAGATAGCTGCACCGTTAACAGGATTGACGAAAAAGAATCAAGTATTTAGATGGGAAGCTAAGTGTGAGCAAGCTTTTGGAATCCTGAAAGAGCGACTGACCAGTGCTCCTGTTTTGACTATTCCAAGTGGAAATGATGAGATGGTGGTTTACACCGATGCATGTGGTACTGGACTTGGAGCAGTGCTGATGTAAAAGGATAAAATTGTTGCGTATGCAAGTCGACAACTGAAGCCGCATGAAAGGAATTATCCGACTCATGATTTGGAGTTAGCGGCGATTGTATTTGCTTTGAAGATGTGGAGACATTATCTATTGGGAGTTCGATTTGAATTGTTTACAGATCATAAGTCGTTGAAGTATCTCTTCTCCCAAAAAGATTTGAATCTTCGACAGCAACGATGGCTAGAATTTTTAGCATCATATGATTTTGGTATAGCCTATACTCCGGGAAAGGGTAACGCAGTAGCAGATGCGTTAAGTTGAAGACATGCAGAATTGGGAGTCATGTTTTCAGAATGGAAGAGTCTCGAGTATTTAGCTGGATTTGACTTCAGGCCTAGATGTGGATTGGAACCCGAGATATTGGCAAACTTATCAATAAGACCTACTCTGGTGGAAAGAATTGGCGAGAGCCAAAAGCGAGACGATAAGCTTGTCAAGATTATCTGTGATTTGGAATCTGGATTGGACCCAGAAAAGGATAAAGGATTCGAGGTCGATCGAGAGGGTTGGCGTCGAAAACAAGGACGACTGGTTGTTCCCAATATAGATGGATTGAGGGATGAAGTTCTGAAGGAGAGCCATCACTCGAAGTTAACAATTCATCCAGGTGGAAATAAGATGTATCGGGATATGAAGAGAACCTATTACTGGGAAGGTATGAAGAAAGATGTTGGAAATTTTATTTCCAAGTGCATGAACTGCCAGTTGGTAAAAGCCAGCAGAAGAAGCCAAGTGGATTGCTTCAGCCATTAGAAATTCCTACATGGAAGTGGGAGCAAATATCGATGGACTTTATCGATGGTCTACCTAGAACCAGAGCAGGAAATGAAGGGATTTGGGTAATCGTAGATCATTTGACTAAGAGTGCAAGATTCATTCCTGTTCAATCAACTAGGACTGCATCGAAATTGGCTGATTTGTATGTTAAGTGGATAGTTCGATTCCATGGTATTCCGAAGAGTATTGTTAACCCTGTTCTGCCAACGAGTTGAAACTTGGGCCGACTCATCCACTTAAGGTCTTTAACGACTCATTGGATTTACGACTCAAGGGGCTTCAGCAACTTAAGGAAAGGACCGATTCAACTGGTAGCGACTCAATTGGCTGGCGAGTTAGGGCTCAAGGCAACTTAGAGGAATGGAACGACTCATGGAGGTTAACGGTTCATGATACAGGCCGACTCATTGAGTTACCGACTCAACGAAGTTCACGGCTCATACGAGACGACTCAAGGACTGGACCGACTCATCTACTCAAGGACTGGACCGACTCATCTGCTCAAGGTTCGTAACGACTCAGTGGATCAATGACTCAACGAGTTAATGCCTTAGAGGAGCAGAGTGGTTTAACTAGTTAGTGGTTTATGGGGCAGACCGACTCAGGGTTTCCAACGACTCAGGGTTTCCAACGACTCAAGGTGACTAACGACCTATCATAAGTCGCTGGCGACCTAAGCATACGAGGAACAAGATCAATGCCATTTCATCTATGCCACTGCTTGCTGACTCGTGATATGTGAGTCGGTCACGGTTCATCCTGAGTCGGTCACGACTCATGACTTAACAATTCCAGCCCAGAAATTTGCCTATAAATACATGGCCACCTCCAACATTCAAGGGACCTTTTGGCTCATTCATTTCAAGCGCCGTTACTCTGCTGCATTCTGAACTACTTCAACACTTTCAAGGAACTTCACGAAGAAATCATACATGTCCAACATGAGTCCAAAGATTTGGATCGACATTGAAGTTTAGGCCACTTGTTCTAAGTCACTTGTAACTCGAAGTGTGTTGTAATCAAAGTGTAATTGCATCGACTTGTAATTAAATCGTCAATAAAGATATTCAAAGTGGACGTAGGCTCTCTCTAAAGCCGAACCATTATAAAATTGCTGTTGTTTACTGTTTTTTCCCTATTATTTGCTTATAATCTGTTCCCGCGCTATCGGGTGGTGCTTTCACAATCTCACTTCATACACCGGGGTGTTAGCGTTCAAATTTTAGCGTTAACATTTTTGGTGCTTTCACTGAGAATTGAACTCAGGCAAATCGTCATCATTGCTCCACGAAAGTTTGTTGAAATAACCTCTCTGAAGACTAGAAGTTTATCCGAAATCATGGCTCCGGGGAGAAAGAGTAGATCTGTAAGATCTGGAAATGCTCAAGAGGGAACCTCCGTTTCCCCTGTATCGAATCAAGCCACTCCAGCTGTCGGAGTTACAAAGGCAGAGCTGGATGCCGCAATCTTAGGGCTGAACCAGCAGATAAATGCCCAAAACGCACAATTCGAGGCTCAGAGTGCCCAAAATGCCCTAATTTTGAATAGGTTGAACGATTTGCTTGGGGCAGACCGTCAACCGGCAGGTAATGAAAGGAACTTTGCCGGCAACATTCATTATGCTGACGAAAGGAATGCTCCTGAAAGGGCTGCTAGCCCCTTTGAACAAACACTTCCTGAGGTTGGTGGATCTAGAACTCGACATGATGAGGAGTATCTTTCTGGAATGGTCCGAAAAATCATGAAAGAGAGTATGCAGAGGGTTGAAGACGAGAAAGAATGGGGTTTCGCCCCAAGTAAAACTCCATTTACTGAGAAAATCTTAAAGGCTGAATTCCCAAGGAAGTTTGTCCCTCCAACCATTCCAGCTTACAAGGGGACAAGCGATCCGAACGAATTCTTATACAAGTATAATTGGCACATGACAGGTGCCAGAGCCTCTGACGAGATAAAGTGCCGATATTTTCCTGTATATCTAGAAGGTGTGGCTCTACTGTGGTTCACCAAGCTACCAATCCGATCTATTGATCAGTTTTCAGACTTGACCCGGAAATTCAAGGAGCAGTTCAGACTATATGCTTCAAAAGCCAAGGACATCATGTCGTTGTCAAGTTTAGAACAGAATCCAGGGGAGACTATCAGATCTTTCTTAAACCGCTTTAATATAGCACTGGCCGAGGTGGACAATGCAGAACCGCGAATGATATTGACTTATCTGATGAGGGCTATTGACAAGTCGAGCGAATTTGGGAAATGGCTAAACATGAAGGAACCAAATTCCCTTGAAAAATTCTATAAAAAAGCAGATGAATTCATACGCCTGAAAAGCCGCCCCATACCGGTAAAGGCAGTGTTGGAAAAAGCTGAAGATAACACTGTTGCTCCACGCAACAATGAATCTGTAGGACAAAAAAGGGAAAATAACAATGGGAAGAAACAGGGTAATCTGAAGAAGCCTCGATCCTTCAAGCCATCAGAGTATACTCCTTTATCAGATACACCGGAGCATATATACCTTGCCACTAAAGATTCTGTTGAATACCCTAAACCTCCTGTTCTGAGAACCGGGAGGAAAGCTGTGCAAAGTGGGAAGTTCTGTCGCTTTCATAATCAACCTGGTCATGATACCGACGAATGCCGCCAATTGAAAATTTTGATTGAAGAATTGATAAGGGAAAACAAGCTGCAGCAATTTGTGGAAAAGAATAGCAGCAACCCCGCTTCGACCAGTCAGGGGCAAGAGCTCCTGCTCATCAACCCAGGACAGGTGAAAAGACTACAGGGCATGAATCCGGAAGGCCTGTTATCAATGTCATTACGGGAGGACCTCAACCAGCAGGCAGAAGCTGGGGTGAGATGGAAAGGTATACCCGAGCTTTGAAATATGCACCGACCAAGGAAGATGTATTCGTTTTGGAAGGTGCTATGCCTCTGAAGCAACAAAGAACTTTCAATAATGATATTGTGTTCAGAGCCAGGGATTCCGCAGGTATTGAAGCTCCTACCTTGGATCCCTTAGTCATCTCGGCTGGTATCGGGCCAGCTATTGTCAGAAGAGTTCTCATTGATTGTGGCGCATCCTGCAATATCCTCTTCAAGAAAACATTCGACCAAATGAAGATCCCTATGGCTGATGTGCAAGCCTCATCGCAAAAAATCGCTGGCTTCACTGGGGAGCCGAAACAGCCGATAGGAACCGTTGATTTGTTTGTGGAACTTGGAGAAGGAGAAAGAAAAGTGGTCCACAAGTAAACTTTTGTGATTGTCGATGAATTTTCTACTTACAATGCTTTCCTTGGCCGTCCAACTCTCGCAGCATTCAAAGTTGTTCTGTCCCCATGGTGCCTCACAGATAATGGAGTAGGAGTTATAAAAGGGGATCAAAATGCGGGGCGGGAATGTTATCTAACAGAGCTACGAGAAACCAGAAAAAGAGAAATGGGAAAGGTTGCGGCAGCCCCAGTCCGCATCAAAGAACCAGCCTTGTAGCAATTACAGGGCGGACCCTGCACTTGCGAGCACAGTGGAGCAAGGAAAGAGATGGATCCTAGAAAAGTCAGTGCAGGGGAGAATAGAGTGGTACCAGTGGAAACGACAATACGAGTACCTGTTGACCCAAAGGACCCAAACAAGGTGTTGAATGTGGGTTCACAACTTAATGCGTCAATTCATAATATCTTAATATCTTTTTTAAAGGCAAATTTGGATGTTTTTGCTTGGACTCATGCCGATATGTGCGGAATATCCGCAGAAGTGGCAGTACACGCTCTAAATATTGGTCCAAAATTTACACCTGTGAAGCAGAAAAGGAGAACTCAAGGTCCAGAAAGGTCGGCAGCGTTAAAAGAAGAAGTTGTTCGGCTCATGGAAAATAATTTTATCAAAGAATCTACCTATCCGAATTGGGTTTCAAATCCAGTGCTGGTTAAGAAAGCCAACGGAAAATGGAGAGTATGCATCGATTTTTCAGATCTAAACAAGGCCTGCCCCAAAGACTGCTTCCCATTACCCAAAATCGATCAACTGGTAGACGGAACAGCAGGACACGAATTGTTATCTTTTATGGATGCCTACTCTGGATATAACCAGATCATGATGCATGAGCCAGATCAGGAGGACACGAGCTTTATCACCGACGTTGGACTTTACTGCTACAGAGTTATGCCCTTCGGGCTGAAGAATGCAGGGGCAACATACCAAAGACTCATTAATGCTATGTTCAAACCGCAATTGGGCAAGACTATGGAAGTCTACGTCGATGACATGTTAGTAAAGTCTAAGAAAGCAGTGGATCACATAGAACACTTAGCAAACATGTTCGCAGTCCTCCGAAAATACAGAATGAAGCTCAATCCTTTAAAATGTTCACTTGGAGTGGAATCCGGCAAGTTTTTAGGTTTCATCGTGAGCGTAAGGGGCATCGAGGCTAGTCCAGCTCAAATTAACGCCTTAAAGGAAATCAAAGCTCCTAGAACAAAGAAGGAATTGCAAAGTCTCAATGGAAAAGTCGCCGCCTTGAGTCGGTTCATTTCCAAAGCCACAGATAAGTGCATCCCATTCTTTGACGCCCTAAAGAAAGGAAAGAAAAACTTCGATTGGACTCCCGAATGCCAAAAAGCCTTCGATGAATTGATTCGCCATATGGAAACGTCTCCAATACTTTCTAGGCCTGGCGATGGCGAGGATCTTCTTATATACTTGGCAGTATCATCTCATGCTTTAAGTGCAGCGCTGAGACGAGAAGACAAGAGGATTCAACATCCAGTTTACTATATCAGCAAAAGACTCACTGGGGCAGAGATGAATTACTCTAATTTGGAAAAACTTGCCTATTGCCTGCTAATTGCATCTAGGAAGTTAAGGCAATATTTCCAAGCTCATCCTATCAGAGTCCTCACTGATCAACCTTTAAAGCAAGTACTGTTTCGTCCTGAGAATTCGGGTCGTCTTCTAAAGTGGAATATTGAACTCAGTCAATATGACATCACTTATCATCCTCAAAAAGCGATCAATGGACAAGCTTTAGCGGATTTCATCGCAGAATTCACAGATAAGGGTAACAGTGAGGAGGAAACGATCGACGATTCCCCAATCCAATGGAAGTTATATGTCGATGGCGCAAGAAACGACTACTGTTCTGGAGCTGGAGTTGTACTTGAGACCCCTGAAGATCGATCATTATGCTATGCACTAAGATTGGAATTTCCTTCAACAAACAATGAAGCAGAATACGAAGCCCTTATCGCTGGCTTAAGGATTGCTAAAGAACTAAGCATCCGAGCATTACAGATCTTCAGTGATTCTTAGCTTATTGTATGCCAAGTCAAAAAGGAATTCCAAGCGAAAGGGGGGAATCTGCCTGCTTACTTGTCAAAGGCTTGGGAACTCCTGGGTGATTTCGATCATTACATGATAAGTCACATTCCTCGAGAAGAAAACATGAAAGCAGATTCTCTCGCAAAGTATTCTAGCACAGGCGAAGCTCAATTTCTGGGGTTAACTCCAGTGGAGATCCTGTCGACCCCATGCATTGATGAGATGGATATTGATTGATCATGAGCGTGTCTCAAGAGAAAGAATCATGGACGACTCCAATAACAGAATATCTGCTCAATGGATCTTTACCGGAAAGTTCAAAAGAACGGAAGAAGCTACGGAGGAAAGCCTCTCGCTATATAGTCCAGGATGGCCAGTTATACAGACGAGGATTCTCAATGCCGTTACTTCGATGTGTATCCAGGGAAGAGTCCAAAACAATCCTAGCTGAGGTGCATGGGGGAGAATGTGGTGATCATTTAGGTGGTCAAACTTTAGCGAAAAAGATTCTCCGATACAGATATTTTTGGCCAGAAATTAATCGAGATGCGGCAGACTATTCTCGAAAATGTGACAGATGCCAAAGATTCGCCAAAATCCCTGGAGCTCCTTCCACTGAACTCACACAGATGGTCAGTCCGTGGCCGTTTGCAATATGGGGGATAGACCTCATAGGACCGCTACTAACTGCCAAATCTGGAACTAAATATGTCATTGTTGCTGTAGATTATTTTACTAAGTGGGCAGAAGCTGAACCACTGGCAACCATCACCTCAAAAAAGATGATAAGTTTTATGACTAAAAGTATCGTTTGCAGATACGGTGTGCCTCAAAAAATAATTACAGACAATGGTACTCAGTTTGAAAGTGAAGAATTCCAAGATTTTTGCAAACGATTCAAAATCCGAAAGAGCTTCTCAGCAGTAGCCCATCCGCAGGCAAACGGGCAAGTGGAAGCAGTAAATAAAATTATCAAGTCAACCGTCAAGAAGCAACTTGAAAGAGCAAAAGGTGGTTGGGTCGATAAGCTACCGCTGGCACTATGGGCCTACAGAACTACCCACAAAACTGCGACTGGGCATACTCCGTTTTCATTGGCATACGGATCAGAGGCAATGATTCCGGTAGAAACAGAGGTCCCTTCACATAGAAGAATCCATTTCAATCAAGTGGAGAATGAGAAACTACAGCTTGAGGCACTAGATCTCCTTGATGAAAAAAGAGAAGAGGCTGAGCTCAGAATCGCATCTCATCAGCAAAGGATAGCCAGACATTTCAATTCCAAAGTTCGCCAACGCAGCTTTGAAATTGGAGATCTAGTCCTAAAGAGAATTATGACAGCAACAGGTGTGTTTGGGCCAAATTGGGAAGGACCATATGTCATAGGTCAAAAGCTTCTGGACGGCACATTCAAACTCACTACTGTCGAAGGAGATCAAATTCCAAGAGCTTGGAACAGTAATCACTTGCGTCCATACTTTACTTGATAGCTTTGTTGAAATATTGTAGAAAGAATTATGAATGTATGATTCCTGTAATTGAAAGCGATTGTAAAACTGATGCAAGTGAATAATGAAAGACTATAAAGTGGATGTAGGCCCAAATTCTTGGCCGAACCACTATAAATCTTGTGTTCCTTATTATTATTACATGTTTGCTTTATTTTCAATATGAAAAGTACATTAAATGTATTACTGAAATATCGATTTAAATTTTTGCAGGCAACGAAAACAAAACTTGCACATTACAAGACCAAGTGATCCTTGTTATCATTCAACAAACAAATTCCAAGTCGTAAAATTCCCGAGCTTAAATCCTAGATAAGAAGTGCTTCAATTGAACGGTCAATGATTTCGCTGAAAACGGGCTTTAGCTAATAAATTGAGAAGTTTGAACAAACAAACATCCAATTAAGAAGCTTATGTCTGTTCTCGTGAACTGGCCTAGCAATGAAGTACACTTCTTTGGATTAAACAGGCTACTTGTAAGAGAAGGAAGTGCAAGCAAAAAAAAATAAAAATAAATAAATAATAGAGGATCATTGGAAAGGCATAAGCAAGTGGACAAGGAACAACTAAAGTCCTCTTCGGAGGCACAACTCTTCGAAGGATAAAGACCTCTAACGAAGCATATGCCGTAAAAAAGAAAGTTCTCTACTCAACCAAAAAAGATTGGAGGAGTCATGACCCTCCAACCATGAGAGAGTAACTTCCAGGCAATCTTCGGAGGCACATTTCACCAGGAGTTGAAGTGTTACAACCGCTCTTCGGAATTTCACTTCACCAGAGTTGAAATGTAAAACAAAATAAAGCCCTCTTCGGAGGCCCATTTCACCAGGAGTTGAAGTGTTACAACCGCTCTTCGGAATTTCACTTCACCAGAGTTGAAATGTAAAACAAGAAGAAAGACCTCTTCGGAAGCCCACGTTTCACCGAGATTGAAATGAAACTTCCAAATGTTGAAACGTGAAAAGGCTTCCTTCAAAGGCACAACTCTTTGGAGGTACACGTTTCGCCAAGATTGAAATAAAACTTCCAAGTGTTGAAACGTGGAAAAATCCCTCCTCAGAGGTACAACTTTCTATGTTTCTAAAAAAAAAAAAAACTCCTCCCGGAGACACAATCAAGAAGAAAGACCTCTTCGGAAGCCCACGTTTCACCGAGATTGAAATAAAACTTCAAAGTGTTGAAACGTGAAAAGGCTTCCTTCAAAGGCACAACTCTTTGGTGGTACACGTTTCACCGAGATTGAAATAAAACTTCCAAGTGTTGAAACGTGAAAAAATCCCTCCTCAGAGGTACAACTTTCTATGTAAGAAAAGAATCCTCATCAAAAGCACACTTTAACTTTCAAAGGAAGAGTGATTTACCTATTCCGGAAAATAACCTTCCTCAAAAAAAAAAAACAAAAAAAAAAGAGAAAGTTAAAGTACCCTTCAGAGGCCCGCTTTACCTCATAGAAGAGTTCACTTGGTAAAGCGTGTACATAAGCAAAAGAAAAGTGATTTCTTCGAAGAACAAAGCGTAGAAACTTATATGAAGGGAGTTGTACTCTACGAAGAATTTCTTCAAGAATGAAATAATTATTCTTCAGAAAATAAGAGTGCGAGTCCCCTCGAAGTATAAAATATTGCAGCAAGCTTATGGTATGGGGGCAACATGGTATAGTTACATACAATATGGTATAGCCACATCGACGAAAGTAATGCTCAAACAACATGCCATAAGCCCGCTGCAATATCATATAAATAAACTTGTGCAAAAATGAATAATAAATGCATTCTCAAATTCAAACAGGAGTCTGTACAAATAAAGGATCATTTTATTCAATTGTATTGCAGATACAAGTTTCAAAATAAAAAGCGAGGGCCGGTACCCGCACAGTTCTCGACCAGTACATACAAAAGACAAGAAGCTAAAAATCTGAAATCTTCATTTCTTCTTGCCACCTTTAGACCCTTTACCCGGCCGAATGGTTAGCTTTTCAGGTCGGTCTGAAGGCATAAGGGAAGAAGGAGAGGGAGGTGCAACTGGTGCAATTTCCGGTTCCTCTTCGGTAGCAATGATTTTCTTCCCCCTCCTCTTCGATGTTCCGTGCTTCTTTCTTCTCTTCGAAGAAGACTCACTCCCTGGAGTAACAAGAGCGGACAAAATTACGTCATCAGAAGGAGTCCGCTCCGGAGAGATCTCGCCTCCTTCAAGTCCCTCGTCTTTCTGCTCTTGCGAAACGATAGGGTCATCTAAGCCATGAAAAGCCTCAATTCGCTCCTCTTATGACCCGGGCTGTGAAGTAGAAGGAGGAGCCACCTGAATAGACGGAGGAGGGATAACCGGAGGAGGAGAACCCTGAACAATGCCCAACGTTTTCTCTGCAGAAGGAAAAAAGTTTAATTCAGCAAAAAGCGGAGATAAAGGTTCGCCGAGATTCAAGAAGTAGTCGAAAAGCCCATCAAGTTCATAAGAAACAAATGAGCAGTCTACGCGGGCAAGATTGTCAGTAGAATTACCTGCAGAAGTCGGTTCCCTGATGACAACTTCGTAAGCCTGTGCCTCAGCACTCTCGCCGCCCTCATCTCCACCTTGTATGCTTGTAATATCAGTGGTGACTTTAGTAGGAGGAGGGGAATGAGAACTAGAACCGATAATATCAATTTCGGCTGAAGGAGAAGGTTGTATTGGAGTAGTCGAGGTGATTTTTCCTGAATATTCTCCTTCCGCTGTTTCGGCTCTCAATCTTGCAAGTTGTTCTCTCCCCTTGGCAAGAGCGGCGCGGGCATCATCATCAAGATAATGCTCTTCAAGAGCTGACTCAGCGTAGCCAGCGCCTTTACCACCGAGCATATCGAGTGCTGCCTCCCAAACTTCAGCTAGTGTAATTTCATACTTAGGGCCTAGAAAGGCAAGGCTGCCACGCCCCAAAATGTTGTGCAGATAGAAATCAAATAATGTTGAGCTAATGTTGGCTTTTGTTGCCTCGTGAGAATCTTCAGCTGCAATTTTGCCGGCAATGGCCCCATCACGCTCCATTTCAGCTTTAGAAAGTTGAAGCTTAAGCATTTGAATCTCCGCCTCTTGGGAGTTGTTTTTCTTTTGAAGCTCTTCAATGTCAGCGACATAGCCCTCGCTAATTCTTTTCTACACTTCAAGCCTGTCTTCGGCATCCCTTTAGCTAGCGTGGGCATCTCTCACTTGTTTGAGGAGCACTTCTTCTTTTTGAGAATAAGATGTAGAGGAAGCAACAAGCTCTTGTTTCAGTTCTTCAACTTTCGCTTCAAGCTCCTCATTGTAAGAAGCAATGCTTCTCATCTCGGTGTCATGTTGCTCGAGCACTTTTTGCCATTCGGCTTTATCATTTTCCATGGTGAGCATGGCCTCTATGTTCGCGCGATTAACCCTCCGAAGCTCGTCAACAAGTTTCTGCCAGTTCGACATCCTCTCAATGTCAAGTTTAACGGCGTCAAGGTTTTGTAACATAGCAGACTTGTCTATGGGGACCAAGTCTAGGTCAAACCTTACTCCCTTCAGACACCACTGAGGAAATCGGCTTTGCAAAGTGGCAGGACCCGGTCCAACTTGGAATTTGGGTCTGCTAATTATAGTTTGGATGTCCGACTTCCCGAGAGCGGGAGAGCCGGAAGGAATATCAAGCGAGGCAGGGGCGGTAACCTTTTCAGGAGTTGTAGTGGTGTGCTTCTCACCATGTCGTGCCCGCTTGCTCGAATCTTCAACCATGTGACCATTTCCTCTGTCATCATGGGTTTTTCTTTTATGGGAATCGTCACCTCTCTGTGAAGAATCATGGCGCTCTTCCCTCTCCCTTCTTTCGTAGCGCTCCTCTTGAGCCCTCTTCTCTTGAG
This sequence comes from Allium cepa, assembly GCA_030765085.1. Taxonomy (NCBI): domain Eukaryota; kingdom Viridiplantae; phylum Streptophyta; class Magnoliopsida; order Asparagales; family Amaryllidaceae; genus Allium; species Allium cepa. Next base: position 117,006,194 of record CM060943.1, read on the forward strand.
CCTTTCGGGCAGCTCTTTCTTCATCGGATTCTCTGTAAGAGGGGCGGTAACGCCTATAATCATATTGGCTACGCCTCCCGTAGCGCTGCAAATCATCGTAATATGAGCTGCTGCGCCCCATTGGAGAATCTGAAATAAAAAAAATAAGCTTTAGAAATCTTTAAAGTAAAAGAAGATGAGTGCGTAGAAGTGCTGAAAATCCTAAGTGTTGTGTAATGTGTAAACTACACGCATCAAGCTACAGACCACTCTGTGGAGTAGAGGTGGTGATAAATTGAGTAGGAGGAGTTGGCATTTGTTGTAGAGAAGATGTCGCCTCGATTACAGAAGTGATAGTTTTGGAAACATCATCTTGAAAAAGTTCTTGTGAAGTCACAATTAGGTCGCTCAACCCCTCAAAAACATCATCACCATCATGCTTTTTGGGACTTGCTTTCTCAACTCCTTCGTTAGCAGATCTCCCGGAAGATCGTGGAAGTTCTTCCTCTTCGATAACTGGGGCAAGTACAGACTTGTCAGACGGCCCCGCAGCATCCTTCGGAGTTGAACACTTCACTAGTGAAGTTTCTGTAGAGGTTCCTCCCCGCATGTGCTCTTTAGTAGAGACCGGGGCATCAGGAGTTTCCATCGGAGAATCGGGAATTTCAGTTGGAACTTCATGAGGTTGAGTGAAGCGAGAGGAATGAAGAAGCCCATATTGATGTAAAAATTCATCATTTAACAAAAACTTTATACTCCTCTCTTCTGCCGCCACGGCATTCAGTCTTTCAAAAATTTGCTTATAGCATGGATCTCTAGAGGGAGGAGGAAGTGCTAAGACAGGAAAACAAGAAGCGAAGTTAGCATTTAGCAACTCAAATTTCGAAAAACTCAAGAATGGAGAAATAAAGACAGGAAATCTTACTTCCTACTCTCCAGATGGCATAAAATCCTGGAGGACAGCGAACAAAGAAAAATTGATTTAGAAATCCATGAACGCTTTCAGGAAGATCAGTGATGAGTTTGCGGTTTTGAGCACTTCTTATAACTACGATAGAGGGATAATCTTTAATTTTCGTGAATGAGCAGAGGTAGCAGATTTCCCCAAAGCTCGGTAATCGGTCCAAAACTCTCCTAAATAGCACACATAACCCCATCAGAATGGCATGGCCGTTGGGGTGCAATTGGAATGGAGAGATAGATAACCGAAGCAGGAACTGCTGAAGGAAGTCATTAAAAGGTGGAATGGCACCGCTCAAGCACATTTGGCGATTGACAACAATAAAGCCGAGAGGGGGCCTATCTGCAGTATCATTTGGCCCCGGCAGTAAAGCATCAGCTTCGGCAATGCCAAACTGGATGCGCAATTGGTCAAACACCCGCTGATTCAGAGTTGTGGAAGTTCTCTCCAGAGGGTTATCCAATGGGTTGGCTATAGGGAAGACATCTTCAGCTTGGCCCATCGGTTCTTCTTGTTGAGAAGTCATTCTACACAAGCAACTGGATGCTCAAATGCGAAGGTGCACGTTTCCTAAAAGTGTGAAGTGTTGTGCAGAACTAATGAAGATAAACAAGTAAATATAACTGAAGTTAAGCTAGTTGGCAATTGATCAATTACTAAATTTCAGGACATGTTAATTTAAAGTTTCAGGTATAGTGTTAGTGCAAACCGGTCAATTTCAGTTGACTATTTCAGCATTGTTTTAGCACTCTACTTGGATTCGTTGGTTTAAAGTACTTCATTCACGCAATCCATTTAAATTAATTATCTTCTATTGACTAATCTGTCATTAGATGTGGGCAATCAATGGCAGTATATTGAAGTAATCTGCAAAACTAAAGTATGCAATAAAGTTTAACAGGTTAAAGTCCAGACAATTCGATATTCAGGTGGTTTATTTCAGCAATTCAAGTTGAAGACCGAGTCACTAGTTCTTTAAGTCGTAAGGCATGGTAGAAAGAGAAATTTTTTAGTTCAAGGCAGTGTGAAATTCTCCAAGTCCTGTGTCGGCCGCGGCTCAAATCCTAGATTGCATCTAATTGAGCTGGTCATAGGTTCAAACCACAAGGAGCAACTCGGTATGAAAAATAGTCCAAGTGATGAGTCGTTCACGACCTATGAGTTGAGTCATTCACGACCTATGAGTTGAGTCGTTCATGGCCTATGGCTTAAGTCGTTTGCCCAGATGGTTTGAGTCGTTCACGGTTCAAAGGATGAGTCGCGGTGAGGATCTAAAAGGCTGAGTCGCTCGTACGACCAAAAACCTAAGTCATCAAAAAGGTCATTTCCTCGACCGGTCATCTTCTCTCTAACCCATTAACCCGTTAAGGATCATTTCATCCCTTCCAAACTCGCAGACCAGATAATTCAAGGCACTATAATCCATTGTCTTCACCTCACGCCATCTGAAAATCACTCAAAGGGTCAATTCGAATCGCTTCAAGTTTGCGACGAATCTGACGCGCTGTTATGTTATCGCGAACAATAACAATAATATAATCGATAGCAGTTGTAAATCGATCAAAAAAGCATGAGTCATGATGGAACATGGCACAAAGATGCATCAGGGTCAGAAAAATGGGAATCCGGATTCGTAATTCAATAACAGTAAGGAATCGAAAGGGAATCAAGCTCACTTACGCAATAAAGATTATTAGCAGGGAGTTGGAATAGAATTGCTTTCGAAAGCTCGGAGGAATGTTAATGGCAGAAAACGACTTACGAGATTGGTGTGAGAAGAAGAAGATAAAAGTGACGATTCATGCCTTTTATACCAGGATAGTGAAACGTGAGTCGGCACATGCGAGTCAAGATGAGTCGAAGTACACGACCTACGACTTAGGCATGTACTTCGAGGGGCAAATGTTAACCCTGTTGAAACTTGGGCCGACTCATCCACTTAAGGTCTTTAACGACTCATTGGATTTACGACTCAAGGGGCTTCAGCAACTTAAGGAAAGGACCGACTCAACTGGTAGCGACTCAATTGGCTGGCGAGCTAGGGCTCAAGGCAACTTAAGGAAAGGACCGACTCAACTGGTAGCGACTCAATTGGCTGGCGAGCTAGGGCTCAAGGCAACTTAGAGGAATGGAACGACTCATGGAGGTTAACGGTTCATGATACAGGCCGACTCATTGAGTTACCGACTCAACGAAGTTCATGGCTCATACGAGACGACTCAAGGACTGGACCGACTCATCTACTCAAGGACTGGACCGACTCATCTGCTCAAGGTTCGTAACGACTCAGTGGATCAACGACTCAACGAGTTAATGCCTTAGAGGAGCAGAGTGGTTTAACTAGTTAGTGGTTTATGGGGCAGACCGACTCAGGGTTTCCAACGGCTCAGGGTTTCCAACGACTCAAGGTGACTAACGACCTATCATAAGTCGCCGGCGACCTAAGCATACGAGGAACAAGATCAATGCCATTTCATCTATGCCACTGCTTGCTGACTCGTGATATGTGAGTCGGTCACGGTTCATCCTGAGTCGGTCACGACTCATGACTTAACAATTCCAGCCCAGAAATTTGCCTATAAATACATGGCCACCTCCAACATTCAAGGGACCTTTTGGCTCATTCATTTCAAGCGCCGTTACTCTGCTGCATTCTGAACTACTTCAACACTTTCAAGGAACTTCACGAAGAAATCATACATGTCCAACATGAGTCCAAAGATTTGGATCGACATTGAAGTTTAGGCCACTTGTTCTAAGTCACTTGTAACTCGAAGTGTGTTGTAATCAAAGTGTAATTGCATCGACTTGTAATCAAATCGTCAATAAAGATATTCAAAGTGGACGTAGGCTCTCTCTAAAGCCGAACCACTATAAAATTGCTGTTGTTTACTGTTTTTTCGCTATTATCTGCTTATAATCTGTTCCCGCGCTATCGGGTGGTGCTTTCACAATCTCACTTCATACACCGGGGTGTTAGCGTTCAAATTTTAGCGTTAACAAGTATAGTGAGCGATCGAGACCCATTGTTCACTAGTGGATTTTGGAAAAGCTTCCAAGAAGTTTCGGGGACCGAGTTGTGTTTGAGTACAGCTTATCACCCCCAAATAGATGGTCAGACCGAGAGAGTCAACAGAGTTTTGGAAGATCTCCTTAGAGCATGTGTTTTAGATTTCGGAGGATCATGGGAAGATCATCTTCATTTGGTGGAATTTGCATATAATAACAGTTATCAGTCAAGTATTGGTATGGCACCGTATGAAGCATTGTATGGAAGACCGTGTAACTCTCCGACATGTTGGTTGGAAACTGGAGAAAAACTGATACTTGGGCCCGAAATGATTCGACAGACTTCGGATTGCATAGAGATCATTCGGCTACAAATGAAGGCAGCCCAAGACCGTCAGAAAAGTTATGCCGATAAGCGTCGTAAGGATTTGGAATTCGACGTAGGCGATATGGTTTTCGTGAAGGTTTCTCCACTGAATAATGTTATTCAATTCGGGAAGAAAGGAAAGTTGACTCCAAGATTTGTTGGACCATTCCCGATCATCAAGTGAATTGGAAAGCTCGCCTATAAATTGGAGTTACCGGAAAAGATGTCGAGTGTGCACAATGTTTTTCATGTATCGTACCTACGGAGGTATGTGCACAACCCAAGTACAGTGGTTTTTGCTGATAGCTGTGAAGATTTGGAGGATGATCCAGTAGTTAAGAGACCTCGTAAGCTGCTTCGTGTTGTAGAGACTGACACGAAACAGCTTAGGAGGAAGATAGTCAAGTTGCTCAAGGTACAATGGAGTGATGATGTTAACGACTGTACATGGGAGGAGGAAGAGAGGATGAAGGCAGCTCATCCTGAACTCTTCGAGGTATGACCCTAAGGTGTCCTGGCATCTCATGAATTTGTAACTTGTTCTAGTCTTAGAATTCTGCATGCTAGGCTAGTAATTGGATGCATGGTTTATTGATTGCTATGGATGGTAGGCATGCAGAATAGTTTTGATTGTTCTTGTTTGTTTGGAATTTCGGGGGCGAAATTCCTAAGCGGGAGAGAATGTAACAACCCGTATTTTTACGTGTCGATAAATCGTAAAATAGTTGCTACTAGGTTGTTAGTATTGTTTGAGTCATCCGGAGTTAGCTCGTGTGACCGAGTTAAGGGTTTTGAGGACTTAAGTAATCGGCCGAGTTAAGGAGGTAGCCGACTTAGTAGTTGGCCGGCTTAAGAGATAGACCGACTTAGAGAAGCGAACGACCTATAGATATTGGCCGACTTAAGGTATGGACCGACCTATAGGGGTGACCGACCTATAAGAACTGACCGAGCTAGTGGTTAACCTGTGTTGGAGTTAGGTCGGTGAAGCGGCTTAAGGTAGGTTGCGACCTAGTGGTTAACCTGTGTTGGAGTTAGGTCGTTGAACGACTTATGGTAGGTCGTTAGGTCGGAAAGGGTTAGGTCGTGCCCAGTTTGGTTAAGTGTTAAGTCGCGTGCACGTGATAGGTCGTGCATGCTATAGGTCGCGTATAGGTCTGTGAGTGGTTGGTCCTAAGTCGTTAGGTAGTTAGGTCGGCTACATTTGTAAGTCGTTGGGTCGACTATGTAGTTAAGTCGCTAGGTCGTCTCTAGCGTTAGGTCGGTAGCAGTGTTGAGTCGTTAGGTCGGCGTCTGGTTAGGTCGTTGGGTCGGCAGAGTGTGTTGAGTCGTTAGGTCGTGATCGACCTAGGAGCAACCGACCTAAGAGGAAATCTGCCTATAAATAGAAGTGCCCATCTTCATTTTTGGGATCCGGATTTTGAAGCGAGGAAGTGTTGCCATTTTGAGAGCTCGACTTCAACACTTCTTCACTTCTTTTCTCCACTTTAATCTAGTGCTTCCTTCCATCCAAGATTGAAGATCTAATCGAAGATCCAAGAGCCAAAGTTGAAGATCTCCATCCATTGAAGAGAGATTTCATCGTTTGAAGGGAAATCTTGTCGGATCAAGCTAGATCCTTTGCTGTCCAGATCTGAAGTTAGCTGCTTTTGAAGTGTTTAGGTGATTTGGTGAGTGGTGGTTATCTCTCACACGGACCCAAAGGAGTATATTGGATCGGTGGCTTGTTTGTGTGTTAAAGGCAGTGATTTCATGCATTTTCCTCAAGTCTGCATGTAGATCTATTGTTCATGAAGTTTTGATATCTACTTTACAACATGTTAACCTATGCTAGTTCATTCATCAAGATATTACTTAGAATTCATGCTTGTTAGATTTGGACTCTTTATTTACGAAATTGTCATTATTGTTATAACTGTTTATTAAGATCTTGTTTGAATGCTTGATTACTTGGATTAATGATTGATTTGATTGATTAGTTGATTAGTGATTGAATTTGGGCAAGTTGGTCAAAGATGTTTCAAAAGCAAAGTGGAAAGGCTCTTGAATAAGGAAAGCTGCCTGTGGCATATGAAGCGGATGATAAAGCTCATATGGATAGATTTGATCATGATGTTGAGATGGGACTTCGCTATGATGCGATGAAGCAAAGCATGATATGAGATAGCCTTGGTTTAATCCAGACGGGATCATTCTAAGCATGTTGATAACTCGGTGATATGGTCCGAGTTTGTTGATAATGGTTGGCTCGAGAGGCGCTTGAGCTAGTATGTGAATAGTCGTCGAGGAGGATGACTAGAAGGCTGAGATTTCATCGTTGTTGAAGGTTCTAGCATGCTCAAAGCAAGGGTACGTTGGGACGGGTCACGATGACGTCCCAGGCACGGGTCACGATGACGTGTTAGTATTCTGGGCAGATTCGATAGTCCTACGCACGGGTCACGACGACGTGCAGAGTTATGTCTAGAACCAGGGTTAACATTAGCCCTTGGCGGACGGATGAAATAATGGGCCGGTCATTCAATTAACGGTGAAATCGAGGCAATGATAACAGTGATAGCCAGAGTCATGGATGTTTGGATGTTGGTTGAACCATCATTCGGTCTCAAGAGCGATGCTTTCTGGGTGCTTACCTGATCTTGGTTTAGGCCTTGGGGGTTTGTACTTGGAAAACATCGACCTTGACTCGAGTGATAATTGCTTTACTTTAATTGTCTGCTTTGCTATGTTTGTTTCTGCTTAGTGTGTCTGAGGGTTATTACTGTAGAAAGAGGCGGAGTGGGATGGTTGAGTTCCTATTCCTTTTTACCCTTTATGCTCTTTTGGTATGTTTGATAGTTGATTTACTGCTCACTAAGACTTTTGTCTGACTCAAGGTTTTATGTTTAACTCTTATCACCTTGGGTTGTTCATCCGTGTTGGGATGGGCAGACTAGGTAGCAGGTGACAGGTGCTGTTCTTAGTGACCAACGCTTTTGACGACGAAGACGAGCTGGAGGCTTTTGCATATTGTTTTTTTACTATATGTACTGGATGTTCCGCTGCTTGTATATTCTCTGAGTGATATGTAGTGAGGCTTGCTATATTGACTTTTCAGATTGTTGTATCAAACTAATATGAGTTTATATGATGAGATTCTGCTCTATGGAGCTTCACTATGTGTACTTTTCTATTGTGTTTTATCCATGCGCTGTGAGTAATACGATAGAGTTTATTGTTTTGCCTTACCTTGATGATCGTCCATGGCGGCCTGGCACACTTTACAGCGCACTATCTCCTTGTTTGGTGCAGGAGTCATGGGCGGTCGTCACAAGGCACCAATTATTTTGTAATTCCATCAAAAGTATTCTGTACATTTATAATTATTTCTACATTATTTTTTTCCTCTACATTAATCTCAACTGAGTATCATTCTCTCTGCAACTTTCTTTCCAGAATTTTTTGACAGTGCAATTTTCATTTGAATGTCCAAAGTATTTACAAGATTTACATCTTGGTGGGATCCACTCATAATCAATTTTTTGCACTATACTGTCACCATCATGCATTGTGATGTTAGCTTCACTCGGTAACTATGCATCAGCTTTTATTTCAACAAGAATTCTTTCATAACTCAATCTTGTTTCCCCAGCAGTTGGTTCATCCAACTTTAGTGGCATACCCACCAAACTTGCAATAGCACTAAAAGCATCTTTATCCCATAATCTTAGGCTTAATTCAGGCAGCCCAATCCAAATTGGCATAGTAGATAGAAGATCCCTATCAAAATTAAATTTGTTGCTCCATATTTTTAGAATAATCAAATTGGCATTTATAAAATATGGCCCCCCACTTAGAATGTTTTCACAATCTTCAAGCTTGGAAAACCTTATTATAAAGAAACCATTATTTCTAGTATAAATCTCAAAGCTTCCTGTAGGGTTATAGTTTAGGGTAGTATATGTCTTGAAATGATGATATGGAGGACGAGGACCATATACATAAGTAACAAAAGAAAAACTCCACTTATTCTCTATGCGTTTATTAATATCTTCTTTCACAGTAACAAATTTTTTATTATTGATATTGATAGGAGCAACATAATGCAAGCCAAATTCAGAGTCTAACCTTCCTTTCTTGAGAAGATCAGCCCATGAGGAGGCTTTCTACATCTTCTGAGCAATGTCCACATTGGCTGGAGCATTGGGAATTTGATTTTTTGGATTCAATAGATGCCTGTGCACGTTTCTTGATTGTGTGTTGTATTTTCTTGAATCTGTTTTCCTTGCATTGAAAGGATTATGATATACATTTTCTGGTTTTCTTTGAATGCTTCTCTGAAAATCAAAAGCAGAGTTCATTCTGCTTGCCTTTCTGTTATAGATTACTTTCTGAAACTCATCTTCATCCACTATTGTATTGCTCGAATTGGGAGGGTTATCTTTGAATGTGATTTGCTGTGAAAGAACAGTAGAGATAGACAATGGAGGAGGGAGAGATGGAGATGAAGAAGAGTCTCCATTCTCATCAAGACTATCAAATATAGGATTATTTTGTACTTTTACTAGATCAGCCATTAGACTTCTTTTTTACATTGACATAGTTTCTTGAAGAAGCGAAATATTACTTACTGTGCACTATTCAAAGATATATTTTATTACTGCATATTTTGCGATAAGATGTTAAATGTAGTTACAAGCGATTTTGGTCAATAAACATGCCTTTATTACATTTCCTAGTTGCTTAGTGTAGTATAGGCTATTTCATTAGTCTAATTTTGCAATTCACTTGATTTAACTGCTTAGGCAAAGAAAAATGATTAGTTAATAGTTTTTAGTTAACCAACTTCAGTTACAAGCTTTTGAATAGTCATTTAACTGATCAGCGGGAAATTTTTTGCTATTAGTTTCTTTTATTTCATATTGTATCTTAGGAAATATGATTGTTTATTGTAGAAGCAATTACAATGTCATTATTTTTTAATTTAGCAAATCATATTGTAGTATCAACCTAAAAAATGGTTCTGTAGTTAAAAATATTAAGTTTCCATTATGAGTAGTTGTAAAAAAATTATAATCCTGATTATATAATAAAGCACAAACAATTGCAGATGCAGTAAGCTAAAACAAATAGAAAATGATTGCCGTTTTGCACATTGGGTTTTGCATAGTGGTAGATATTGTGTTTCGGCACTTCAACACGTTCCCATGAACGCGCACTTTATTGATTCGTAACAACACCATTTTAGAAAATCTTTCGATGTGTAAGCTTCCAATTGAACATCCCTCCATCATCTTTCGAAACGAGCACATACATGGTCTTAGAACACTTGCTCGTAACAAAAGAAATTCCCAATGTTACGTGCCACCAATTCCATATATATACCACGTTATGCATCATATTTCTTACGTTCTGTGACTTAACGTTCAACCCATGCACTATTAAATGCGAGCCATACCTAACAGATCTCCACCTTGGCGAGCATTTCCTCTAGCCTTCATTTGGAGCATACTGAAGAAGCTCTACAGTTAGATAGGCTACTTCCACTTCTTTTGCGTAGTTGGTGAGACTGAGTTACCGAATCTCCACCTTAAGGCGTGTTTTCAGCTAAAACCATTTTGGAGCATCAACAACGCAGGAAAGCAGGCTGCGTGTCTAGCAGTGAGGTTAGGCTACTTGCATATCTCCAAGCCTGAAGGATTCTTTACTTCGGCCGCTTTTGCATCGTATAATGGTCCTGCAAACCATCGGCGCTGATACCATGTTGTGTTTTGGCACACCAACACATCCCATGAACGCGCGCTTCATTGATACATAATGACACCATCTTAATGAAGCTTTCAATGTGCCAGCATCTCAATTGAACAGGAATAGAATGAGAATATAGATATAATGGTCCAGCTACATAATGAGTAACAAAGTTTAAAACATAGATTGAAACAGGTTAATACACACAGAAAAATGAAACATAACATCAAGGTGGTATTTATATATGGATAGATGGAGTGGTTTTGAGCACTGCACTGTGAATTTCTTACATTTCTTTCTTGCGCGTTTTTTGTGAATCTTTGTTGTGGTTGAGTCTGAGTTAGTAGTGACTTCTTTAATATTCTAGGATTAGTAATTGAGCCTAAGATTAGTTACAAAGCTAAATAACTATATAAAAAATTGAAACTATAATATGATTAAATATTGGTTGGGTTGTATACTAGCCATTGGTTGATCCATGGTGGGGATTGGTTGGGTTGTAGATTCGGGTCCGGTGGAGGAGCTCGGTCAGATTTGAGGTCGGCGCTATGTGTTTTTGAGGGTGTTGCAGCGTGGTGTAGGGGAGTTTTGATCTCATTGAAGAAGAGATATAACAAGGTTCAAATGTGGGTATTGTAGTGTCTATGGTTGGAGGGGGAAGGTTGCAGTCTGTTTTTGACTGGTAGAGGATTGTCTTGTGTCCATCTGTAATGAATATTGAATTCTTGTACCTATATGTGATATTTAGAGGGGTTAATCAATTATTTGTCTTGATATTATGCATGTTTAATTTGATAGATACATAATATACAAGAAAAGAAATGTTGTTTTTCTCTTGTGTGTTTTCTTTTAGTTTTTGCATTTCTCTCTCCATAGTTTTTTCCTACCGTTTTTAGATAAGTGCTAATTGCTTGATTTAAAACTGATGCTAATTGCTCGATCATTGATGCAATCACATTGCTTTTGATTTTAGACTTTGAGTTCTTAAGCATGATTATGTACATGTACTCAGTCAATGAATGTTAATGTCATGACTAGTTTAAAGACTCTTTATGCATAGTATGACTGAGCTTAGAGAATAAGGTAGTACTATGGAGTTTTGATACAAAGAAGACTATAAATTAATTTATTTTCACTTTTACACTAGAAAATTAGCATCACAATGACGTTGCTAAAAATTAGTGACTCCATTGCGATGCATGCACTGTATCGAAAATTTGATGTTACAATGGAGTCGTTAAAAATTAGCGAGGCCATCGCGACACATATTGTGTCAGAAAATTAGTGTCACAACGACGTCACTAAAATTTACCGTTGTCATTGCAACGTCTTTTCTGTAACGTCTTAGCGACGTCAGACTATTTAGTGAGGCTCGTATTTCCAACGAACCTTCTAGCATTGCTAAAAAATTAACGACGTCATAGCAATGCCAAATGATCGTTAGAAAACCACAGAATTATGGTAGTGTTGGATAATATGCGATGATTCACTCAATAGTTTTTCGTTAGTTAATATACCAAAGTCAAATAGAAAATATCGATATGGCTAATTTACACAATTCTATCGACTTAAGAATACTATAGATCTTCAATATAAAAGCTTGCTTTGATTATAGTCAATCGTGACATGATGTCCATCAAGTAACTATAGTTGGATCGAGTGGAAGTGTAACAACCAAGTTTCTTATTGTAATTAACTAATTTTAATTATGGATAATTAATTCTAAATTGTGATTTGTGAAATTTAATTGTGGAAGTTAATTCTTATATTTGATAAATATAAGAATTGTATTGAAAAATGTAGTAAATTTAATTAAGTGTTAATATTGAAATTTGTTGTTTAAATTGAGAAATTGTAATTAATGATTTATTATTAAAACAATGAGAATTTTAATCTGTCGTTAGTTTGATAAAGTCTAGAAATAAATTCATATTTTATAAATTTTTGTTTAGTGAAAATTGGTGTTTCACAAGTGTTAAAAACAAAAAAGAAAAATTAGTAACACCTAAGATTTAGTAACACTTTGTTAATGGGTTTGGACTTAAACAAATAGCAGCCCATTAGAACATATAAGAAAACTACCTTTCTTAAGCAAATAAAAATAAACTATACGTCCATTTCTATATTTTACTACAAAAAATAAGAAGTTTCTCAAAACTAAGGAAAATAGAATTAAAATAATTCCCAAATCCAAATCAAATCATGGGGCTTTTGGTTAATTTGTATAGAAATAGAAGAAGATGTTAGAAGCTTAATTGAACTCCTAAGCAATTTATGGAAATCAAAACAAGACCTAAAGCAAGATGAATCTTGGTTGTAATTCTCTAAGAAAAAGGTGAGTTATTTTGTAAATCACACAGTCTATTTCTATATTCATGTTTTATTTTTGAAATGAAAATTGATTTGTATGAATTTGATTGAGAAAACCCTAGTTTGCTTGATTGAAATTAAATTTGGTTGATTGCATAATTGTTGTTTGTTGAAAATAAAATGTGAGTTATTTTGTAACTCACACAATCTATTTCTATATTCATGTTTTATTTCTAAAATTAAAATTGATTTATATGAATTTGATTGAGAAGACCCTGGTTTGCGTGATAGAAATTAAATTTGGTTTATTGCATAATTGTTGTTTGCTGAAAATAAAATTGAAAAATCAGTGTTGTAAAACAGTGATATCATGGTGTAAGCTAATCCAAAAATGACTCAATTTTTGTGTGGTAGAAAGCTCTTTCAATTAGCTATAGGTTGTCTTTTATTCACATTTCGAAATTTTGTTGTTTAATGGTCAAAATCGAGTTTTAATCTAATGATGTAGTTATGTCCTGTGTATTTGCTAAGTTGAAACCTGAAACTAAAATTACCATAAATTTTGAGTAGATCAAAATTACGTGAGGTTTTTTCAGTTGAAGCGTATTTTTATAAGAAACAACTTTCATATTTTGTGTTTTGCATAATTATAAGTTTATATGGTCAAAAACTCGGTTTTTGTCACTGGCATGTCAATGAAAAATGGTTTTAATAAATTAAAATCTTGTAAATTGTTTTAACCATAACTTTTTCGTTACTAGTCGAAATTCAATGGTTCTTGATGTTTTATAAATCTTATACTGGGTGATACAACTTTAACGTTTTGAGTTTTGTAATATTTTATGGTTTACACGGTCGAAAATAAGTTTTAATGTTGTTGTCCCAATATTAAAAAACAACGATAAGGAAGTTAAAATCTGAGAATTATTTTAGTCGTGATTTTTTCATTACTTATCAAAATTCAAAAATTCTAGATGTTCTAGAAAGCATAGACATTTGTTTACAACTTTCATGTTTTAATTTTTATAAAATTATGATATTTAAGTGGTCAAAATTGCAGATCATTAGACCTTAAATTTGAGTTAAATGAAATAAGTTGATAAGCTTCGTATACAAGTAATTTTACGAAAGATAATTATTTATATTTATAAAATCTAGAATTGTTTCTAAATTAAGCTAATAAATATAAAAAATTATGTTTAGCAATTTCATTTATATATTAAGCATTGTTATCAAAATATTTATGGATTTGGAAATATGACTTGGAAAATACACATCTAATCTATTTTTGCATAAAAGTGATTACGGATTTGGAATATAAGCGTTACGGTTTTATTAAACAGATAATATAGGATTGATGGAATTTGGAAATGTGATTTTGAAAAGTATAAACATAGTTTACTTTTAGATAAAATCGTAATATTTTAATATGGATTTAGAACAGTAATTAAATATGGTTTTAAAATATAGTTTTGTGAATAATAAAACTATATGGAAATTTGAAACAACTTTGTGTATATAAGTAAAATCTTGGAACAATTTAGAGTTATGGAAAATTTTAGCGTATCTGTAAATATTATTATGAAGCTAATTAAAAGGATTATTGGAAAATTATAATAAGTGTTTTAAATAATAAACTCAAAAGAGAAAAATGTTTTAAGAACCTTAATTCTATAATTTGAGGTACTAATAATTGACCTAGTGTCACTGATTGATTTAAATACTTTCGAATAACGCTTCGTCGAATATGGTATAACTCATTGAATAGAATGTTTGAGTGGAACTTACTAGCCCATTAGCGAATACTCAAATTTCACTGGGTAGTATAGGATGCCATGGTTAAATTCGTGTGATTGCTATTAAGAAATATTTTATACTTTATTGTTGAGACTTGGTTTTGATTCATGACACAAAGCTATCACTACGACATACATATTTGACGACTACTGGGACAAAAAGAGAATATATACTACAAGGAGACAAGACTTCAAAATCGGTGCATCAATTATATTATTTTGTTTTTGAGTCTTAGGTCAATTTTGTTAAAATCTCTCCTCGTTTACTTATATATTAGCTTATATATTTAACCGTCTTATTTCCAAATAATTTATACATACACAAGCATATATAATATATATTATATTATAAAAGTTTTTAAAGTTATATATATTATTATACTTGTGTAAACAGTGCAAATTGCATAGATATTACCAGGTCAGTCGACTGAACCAGAGGCTCGGTCGACTGACCTAGAAATTTCTGTGCAACATGCACAGGTGCACAGATATACAAATATATATTTAAAAATTCGTTTGAATATTCAGTCGACTGACCTAGAGGTTCATTTGACTAAATTTCAACAACAGCTACTTTTTGAAAAGACACGACTATTTGTGAAGAGTTACGAACCTCTACGAAAAGATTTGGATGCAACACAACAATCGAAAATCTTTATCAACAGTCGCTGCGTTCTAAACTCTATAAATACATACTCTAACTTGATTCCAAATAACAGAATTTTCTTATCTAAATCTCTTGAATCTAATTGCAATTATACTTTCAATTATTCCGCATTAAAGCAATATTATAACTTTTAATTCTTCATAAACTTCAAATATATATATTTATGCTCGAGGAGAAGATTATAGGAAGGGTGTACTGCAAGTGACAATCCATGTTATTAGAACACACAAAGTCAAAACAAACCTTTGTATTTGTTGAAGTCCTGTTCTGCTGCTCAGGCGTGTGAAGTCCTCTTCGACTGCTGAGGCAAAAACCTGTTCTGCTGCTCAGGTTCCTGTTCGGCTGCTCAGGGGTTGTATAGGTCTATTCCTCCGGGTTAAGTGAGGGTTTTTGTTTTAGTGAAATTCCAGAAGGAGTCTGGGACTGGACGTAGGACGGTGCTCCGAACCAGTATAAAAATCTCTGGTGTCAATTTATTATACTGCTTTTATATTCCACACTATTTACTTTATTACTATCATCACTATACTCTATATTATCATATATCCATATTACACGATCCATAGCACACTTTCGTTTATAGTTGTATTCTCTTCTGGTGTGCGACAAGTCGTTGCTTGATCCTTAAGAGAATGTAATTCAGGTTTTCCTATGGTATCTGATATTTTACTTACTTTTAGTAAATACTTGGATTTCACCATACGGTAAGGGACGTATTGGTTAAGTCTAGTGATTACTGAAGGTGATAGTATTTGGCACCTTAGAGTTTACTCTCTTTTGGTGTGCGGCAAGTCGCTGCTAGATCCTTAAGAAGTTTATTCCTGGATTTCTTTTCTAACATAACAATATTAGGAAATATAAATTTATCGAGTCATGGTTTCTACAATCACCTTGATCGGTATGGACTATCCTTGAGATCATTATGTGATTTTATGTTCCCGGTCTGAGTGCGATCCTTTGTATTGGATCGGTTCGAGTAATGCCAACTTTTTTATTTGTTTGTTTGCTACGGGTTTTGAGTATAATCATTGTGATTGTTTTGGACGATCAATAAGATCGGTTTGGATTAAGATCTCTTGGATTTTGGATATTTGGATTCTATGACTATTCGATGTTCGTGAAATAGATATATATTCTTGTGTCTTGTGATGGATGTTAAGTTAATTCTGTTATTCTGTGTTTAGGGACTAGTTCGTGTTTGTGACTTAAACTTATAACAATGTTTTGTGTTAATCATTGATATTTGCGTACTTAGACATATTATATTTTGTTCCATGAATTCAGTGTTTAGTGACTAATATGTGTTCGTAACTGAAATGTATAACCATATGTCTTGTGATGAACTTAAAGATAAATTAATTCCCATGACTCGTTATTTCATGGACACCTGTATTTACTTATATGTTGTTTATTCTTGTGTTACATTTTGTTCTCAACCTATTCGATATTTAGAGATAGTCTGACCCGGGTGTTATTTTGCTCGGGTCAGGCCGAGACTTTTCAGGTTACATGACAATGACCTTTGGATGTTTGGGATAGCAAGGAGATAAACACTTTTGACTTTTTAGTTTTTCTCATTTAGGAAATTTGTGAATATATTTATAAGATGTACAATTGAGGCTAGAGAATTGCTAAACTTGTATAAGAATCGAGTTTAGTGTTTCATTTTGTAAACTCAAAATTTTGTATATGTGCATATGAGATTATTATTCTGCTGTGACCTGTGACAGATGCTTATATGAAATATTGTTCTGGTTCTAAGAAATTGGCATGTCTATTACTTTGTATTGATACTGTACACGTCAAATTCAATTCAAATATTCGGTGAAAAGGTATAAATGATGTGTTAGTGTTAGTATAAAGATATATTCACATTCGATCGCCCTTAACAAGTTGTATTCTCCGGGCTAGCAGATGACGTTACCTGTAATTTTCTTTGCTAATCTGGGTATCGTGGTGGGGTTGTTAAAATTTGGTATCAGAGCTGTGTCATAATATTATAGCATATAATGTTACAGATCCGAGACCTAGATTACTTAGAGTCCTGTCCCTTGAGGTGTCTGGTAGATAGTTATAATAATTATCTATTAAGGGATAGGAATATAAAATGATTATCAGGATAATCGTTTGGGGGCGTAAATAGATTTAAAAAATTTAAATTGATAAATTGAAATTTGTCATATTAAATTTTTTAGAAAATATTGAGTAAAATCTTTTGGAGTTGAGGAAATATTGGAATTAAATTGGAATGGATTAAATTAAAATGAACTATTTCTTTTGATATAAAATTTTGGGAAATTTGAGAGAATAAATTTAATATTTTAATAATCAAGGAATAACTAAATTTGGACAGTGGAATTTCAAACATTGAATTGTTTCGGTATAAGTAATTATGCATGTTTTGATTGCTTGGTTGCTAGGAAGTGATTGATTATTTAAAATTGGGTGCATGGATGTTAGTGATAATAAAATAAATGCATCTAAACTTGTAATTATCTATTGTGTTAACTTATTCCAATGTTGTTTAAGGATTCCGATCGATATAAGGGAAGCCATGTTATCGATAGGGGTTCCTCGATATCGAACGTGACATTTTGACATAAGTAATAATTAATACTTGGAAATTTAAGTACGAATTTCTTTCAATAGGAATATTATGATGTCAATCTAGTTAAAGTGTAATCATGTGTTAATATTTCCTATATGATATGAATTTGATATTAAATACTAATATAAATTTTTGAGATAGGTGCAGACATCTGAAGTTAAATAGATATCGTTTAAAAGATTATAAATTGTTTGCTTGAGGAATATTAGCAGACTGGTTAATATTTCAAATATAACGTACGTATCTCGGATTACATATCGCATTTTTGTGTTTTTCCCTGCGGGTTGCCTTATTCTTGAGATGAGTTGTATATTACGTAATTATATTCATATTGTAAATTTTCAAAACGCTAACCGCACAAAGGAGACGCTGGCGAAATTTTTCGTTAATTTAAGGTGTTAGAAAATTTTTGAGATTTTTTTTGAAAATTTTGATAACCAAATTTTTAGCGTTATATTTACAGTGGTTTTAATCGTATGTTTCGGAAATGAAATTAGAAACCAGTTAATAAATAATTATTATAAGAGGAAATTTATATTATGAATTTCTTTCATCAAGTATATTGCGAGGACGAAATTTTCTTTAAGGGGGAGTCAGTAACAATGCTATTGTTGATTACGTAATTAATTACATTAATTATGAATAATTAATTCTAAATTGTGATTTGTTAAATTTAATTATGGAAGCTAATTCTTATATTTGATAAATAAAAGAATTGTATTGAAAAATGTTGTAAATTTAATTAAGCGGTAATATTGAAATTTGTTGTTTAAATTAAGAAATTTTAATTGATAATTTATTATTACTAAAAATAAGGAGAATTTTAACTTGTCCTTAGTTTTGGTAAAGTCTAGAAAACAATTCATATATTATAAATATTGTTTAGTGAAAATTGTTATTTTACAAGTGTCAAAACAAAATAGGAAAATTAGTAACACTTTGTTTATGGGTTTGGACTTAAACAAATAGTGGCCCATAAGTACATATAAGAAAACTATCTTTCCTAAGAAAATAAAAATAAACTATACGTTCATTTTTACATTTTACAGAAACAAAATGAGAAATTTCTCAAAACTAATGAAAAAAAATCTAGCTTCGAAATAATTCTCAAATCCAAATCAAATCATGGGGCTTTTGGAAATTTTCGTAGAAATAGAATAAGATGTTAGAAGCTTAATTGAATTCCTAAGCAGTTCATGGAAATCAAAACAAGACCTAAAGCAAGATGAATCATTGTCAAGGCCCGTTTTCCCTTACCTTTGAATCGACAATAAACCAAACATGTCCAACTCAAATTGCAGGAAAATACGGAACATGATGGGTAATAAAGAAAAATAGATAGAACAGAATCTCACACGAATGGAATAACATATAATATTGAACAAATATCTTTACAGTGGAAAACTTTTAAATACATATATCAGAGTCTAACCTAAATTCAGCTTGGACAATTATAAACATCTATCCTTACAATTGCTGACAAACATCAACTAAAACAAACTAAGTACACCGGGTAATAGAATATGTTCATACGTATGATGAATATCTCCAACTCTCCTCTGGGAACTCCAACCGTCTTTTACTAAACCTGAAACTACTCGGATCTAACCCGAGTATTGAAAATACCCGGATCAGGCTTGATAAACCAGCGTGAGAAACTCAAATATAAATGATAGTGTCATATATCAGCCTTTGAATAAAATCCTATGAAAAGAAAGTATCTCATCATACCACGCCTACACATAAACACGGACGGGTTTTTACCTTATGACAACTAAAACACTTTTATATCAAAACATTTGATATTATTTCTAATGACATCTCTTTGAAACATTTTCAAATAAACTTATTAATCTTATCCGAAATGGTTACCCATATAGCATTTTGTGGCTATTCATTACGCCAATACAAACAAAACTATAGGTTCTTATTGGAGAATGGATTTCCATACAAATGACCAGGTGAAGGATCTACCTTTCGAAATAGGTACACCTCTAGATGGATATCCCGAGGCACAGAACATATGCCCTCTACCAAAACAAGACCGGCCCACCTCTACAACTAGATAGTACCGAATATGTCATCCCCCGGTCGTTACCGATCTTTAACCGAGCGCTCGTTTTCCATACACCACATTAATTTACATCCGAAACGTCATAGCAGGAAGAAATATATCTAGAAGGGGATGAACATACCCTAATTGGGAATGACCTACTTAGCCTTGCTGCATCTAATCCTGTTTCGGTCATTTCCGGTTTGATGAGGATTGAGGCTATGATTACATTTTCACAAAGCACATATCACATCTTTGAATGCCACATTACCATTTCCATTAACTACTAATTGCCTTCCACAAAAATACAACCCTTGAGCTTGTACGTCTCAAGGAGGGAGTTAAGCTAAGAGAAGTTGCCTTCTCCGCCACCACTGATGTACGTTTGTAAAAACCAATGTACATAATCTTTAGAAATGCAATGTCAGAAAAATATCCATACAAGTTGTCCAGGAACAGGACAAACCGAAGGCACTCTCCTACTACCACTAGTAGCGAGTAGTCCTTGCAATCCGAAAAATCTCCACAATGAGGAGACCACTGCTATATATAACTCTATAATGGGTGCGATCCCGAACAAATCAACAAGCAGTCCTCACGCTATGAAGATCCACAGTCTTTAATAGTCATCATCTTCAACATGTCTTCACATTCGAACATATACATTGGTTCGAAGTGGTTTTCGGACATGAATTATCCAAATCCGACCCCGGTTCTTTTGAAGCCAATCATCGATTTAAAAGATATTAAGTTCATATGTGGATATCAAACATCAATCAATTACTTCATCTTTTATACAATATCTTTGTTAGATATATTATTTTCAATTTATTCCATTTTCTTTTGAAGAGTATAAGGAATCATTAAGCCTCATTTATCAAATCATTTGGTTTATTTAGACCTTTCTTAAATCCTAGAATAATTCTAAATCATTTTTTTTCTTTTACTTAGGAAAACCATTCCAAATCATTCATTAAATCTTAATCAAAAATTTTCTTTCCTAACTTTTAACTAAGGGAAAATATTCCCTTTTTATAATATCACTTTCCAAATCATCCATTTAATTTAAAGGATTATTCACTGTCCAAAATCACGAACGTAATTCCTTTAATAAACTTTCACATTTAACATATCAATTTAAATTGATTCAGATTTACAAAACGGTATTTATAAATTCCATTTATATTTTCTAAACTTCCATATACAAAATTTATTTACTAACAAATTCCATTTATATCTCACTTATAAGTCAAAATCCAATTATAATTTAATTACTTATAAAACTCTTATTTACAAATTCGTTCCTTTCAAATCTTATTATTTATAAAATCCATTACAAATTCTTTTCTAAATTTCAACTGTAAACCCGTATATTGATTACAATCCCATTTCTTATATTTATAATACACTTTTATAATTTCATTACTTTTATTTATAAAATATCAATTTTATATATCTTATATCTAGACCATTTATAATAAATTCAAAGAATTTATTTCTTTTATCTTAGAAAAAACTTAATTATGATCTTTTAGAGCATCCGAGCTTTCCTTTCGATATGTTCCACCCCTCGCCTAAGAAGAGAAAATACAGGCCAAGTAAGTTCAGGGCACTGGTTGCTCCATTCCTAACCTTGGTTAAACACCTTATTTTATCTTCCTAGATCTCACAGGTGGGACAAATGTACTAGTTGTTTCCGCGTTACTCAATTTGTTATTATATTCGATATTCTTCACTTATTGTTTAAGTGGTATAAACAATTCCTCTTTCCCATTTATTCAAGCTCTCATTAAAACTTTCAAATCATCTTTAAATGACTTAATTATTCTTTATACATATTTAAATGTTTATAAAACATTTCTAACTCATTTTAAAACTATTTTCAAAAGGTTTAAGCATTTCATATACACCATTTCATTTTCAAAAGGAAAGTGCTTTCCTTTGTGCTTATCGACGCGTATTAACGTGACTTGGTAAAACGGTTTAACAATCATATCAAACAATCAATACTTGATGATCAAAGCTTTTATAAGCCTCCATAGCAATCATAACACAACATCAAACATGTATATATAAATAGAGATGCTAAATAGTGTTTCTCACCATAAACTAAAGCGGTTAACTTCCTACCAACATTCTAATCAACCAACACTTCACTAATTAATTCCTACTCCATTAAACACTAGCAAACAGCTCCCTCTCCCTTCGAATAGCTTGGTCGAGGCTTGAGATGGAGGTTGACCGAAAATATAGAGAAGAAGCGGTAGAGCTTTAAACTTGAATGCCCAAGATTTAGATCCAAAAAATAGGTCAACTTCTCTCTTGTTTTTGGCTCTCTTACTCTCAGAATTTGAAAAACATGTTAATTAAAAAATTGTTTTAAATTTTTTCTCTTAAATTTTAAAAAAGAATCATTTGAATCCAAGTTGTTTTGAGGGAGATATGATAGAATAAAGAAGAGGTATTGTCGGATTGACAAAAATGAAGCCCGAAAATGCACTTTAAAGAATTGAGTTTCAGGTATAGTAAACCTCAAAATTGGAAAAGGTGATCAACTTAGAAATTGTATCCAGTGAAATTTTATACAGTTTTAAAAAAATTCTTAATTTAGGTCTGTTATGATCAAAACAAAATGGCATATTTTCTGGCTTAAAAAATGGGCCAGAAAATGCACTAGAAAAAAGTGGAATTGTTACCTAATTATGATAAGAACTAGATAAAGTGGTCAAAATGAAAGTTGTAGCCACTTAAAAAATACATGATTTGAAAAAAAGAATTTTGCTGTTTGATTCTGTTTTGAAGAAGTTATGGACGAGATATGAAGAGGTAAAATATGAAGAAAAGAGGAGATTGATTTGAAAAGAATGAACATTGATTTCTTTTGAATATTTTGAAAATATGTTGACATTATTTCTTTATAATTTTTTCTATGGCTTGGAAGCCATTAAAGAGAAGAGGAAGAAGATGGAGAAACTTGAGAAAAAAAGAAGAAGAAATGTGAATGAAAGTGAAGAAGGATGTGGATATTTATAGAAAAAGAAAGAAAGTGGTAATTTACCAAAATAACCTCTTACCAAATTACCAAACTAACCTTACTTCAACCTAAAACAATCTCCACTTTTTGAATACTTAACATCATCTTTCACATGTTTACTTTATGTCTTAGTCAATTAAAGATTAAGTAAAGAATATCATAATTATGTTGGTTTTGTTTGATGTGATTTGATGTTTACTTTTTCTTACTTTTCTTAACTCTTGGTTACTTTTACTAATGACTTCTAGAAGTTTTCTAATCTTATTTAGTAAAATCAAACAGGTTTAGTGAATTAATTAATACTTGCACTATTTGAATATATGTTCCTATATAAGAAAATAAAGGTGCGACGACGTTGCGACAACTTTTAATCGACAAAACGTTGATTCTCGACAAAATGTTTTACAGTCGCATTTTGACGTTTTAGTTAAACTATTTATTTATATAAACCAAATTTAAAAATAAATTTTTATAATGCTATTTAAAAATATAGACACTCATAAATTAATTAAGATAATTTATTTAAATATTGAAACATACTTTTGTAAAATCAGCATTTTGTCACTTTTGTCGATATAGGCAAATGTTATTGTTTTTGTGTATATTTCTCTTTTCAAATCCTATCTAATTTTCTTTGAATCATATAACCTTACTTATTTTACATTTAAAATCACTTTAAATATTATATTTTAAAGTGGTCAAATTCTGGGTCGTTACAATCTTGGTTGTAATTCTCCAAGGAAAAAGGTGAGTTATTTTGTAACTCACACAATCTATTTCTATATTCATGTTTTATTTCTGAAATGAAAATTGATTTGTATGAATTTGATTGGCAAAAACTTAGTTTGCTTGATAGAAATTAAATTTGATTTATTGCATAATTGTTGTTTGCTGAAAATAAAGTGTGAAAAATCACTACTGTAAAACAGTGATATCATAGTGTAAAATAATCAAAAATGACTCTACTTCGCTATGGTAGAAAGACCTTTTAATTAGCTACAAGTTGACTTTTATTCACATTTCGAAATTTTGTTGTTTAATGGCTCAAGATCAAGTTTGAATCTTATAGTGTAGTTCTGCCCTATGTATTTGCTAAGTTCAAACCTGAAATTAAAATCACCCTAACTTTTGATTGGTTGATTGAAATTGAGTGAAGTTATTTTCAGTTGTATGGTATTTTTATAAGCAATAACTTTTGTGTTTTGTGTTTTGCGTAATTTTAAAGTTTATATGGTAAAAAACTCGTTTCTTTTCACAGGCCTGTCAATGAAATATAGTGTTAATAAATTTAAATCTGAGAATTTGTTTTGACCATAAATTTTCGTTACTTATCGAAATTCAATGGTTCTCTATGTTATGGAAAGCCTAGAATATGTTCTACAAATTTCATGTTTTGATTTTTATAATATTTTGTGGGTTACATGGTCGAAAATAAGTTTTAATGTCATTGTCCCAATATTAAAAAACAGCGATAAGGAAGTTAAAATCTGAGAATTTTTTTAGTCATAACTTTTACGTTACTTTATCGGAATTCAAAAAATGTTGATTTTCTAGAAAGCATAGACTTTTCTTTACAACTTTCATATTTTAAGTTTTATAAATTATGAGATTTAAGCGGTCAAAGTTGCAAATCTTTAGACTCTAAATTTGAATTAAATGAAATAAGTTGATAAGCTTCGTATACAAGTAATTTTACAAAAGATAATTATTTATATTTATAAATCTTAGAATTATTTATAAATTAAGTTAATAGATATTAATAATTATTTTATATATTAAGCATGGTTATTAAATTATTTATGGATTTGGAAATATGACTTTGGAAATACACATCTAATCCATTTTTACGTAAAAGTGATTATGGATTTGGAATATAAGTACTACAGTTTTATTAAACAAATAATATAGGATTCATGGTATTTGGAAATGTGATTTTGAAAAGTGTAAACTTAGTTTGCTTTTAAATAAAATGGTTATATTTTAATATGGATTTAGAAGAGTAATTAAATATGGTTTTAAAATATAGTTTTTTGAATAATACAACTATATGGAAATTTGAAACAACTTTATGTATATAAGTAGAATCATAAAGAGCTATGGAATATTTTAGCAGATCTGTGAATATTTTTATAAAGTTAACTAATGAACGGTTTAATGGAAAATTGTAATAAGTGTTTTAAATAATAAACTCAAAAGAGAAAAATGTTTTGAAAACCTTAATTCTATTATTTGAGGAGTACCAATAATCAACTTAGTGTCATCGATTGGTTTAAATGCTTTCGAATAAAACTTCGTCGATATGGTATAACTCATTGAATAGAATGTTTGTGTGGAACTTATTAACCCATTAGCGAATACTCAAATTTCACCAGGTAGTATGGGATGCCTTGGTTAAATTCGTGTGATTGCTATTAGGAAGTATTTTATACTTTAGAGCTGTATTCACTTTTGGTGTGCGACAAGTAGTTGCTAGATCCTTAAGAGAATGTAGTTTAGGTTTTCCTATGGTATCCATAATAAGTGATATTTATTAGCTTTAGTAAGTACTTGGATTTCACCATATGGTATGGGAAGTATTGGTTAAGTTCTAGTGATTATTGAAGGTGATAGTACTTGGCACTTTAAAGTTTACTCTCTTTTGATGTGCGGCAAGTGAATGCTAGATCCTCAAGAAGTTTATTCATGGATTTCTTTTCGAACATAATAATATAACAATATTTAAATTCGAGCCATAGTTTCTATGATCACCTTGATCGGATGGACTATCCTTGAGATCATTTTGTGATTCTGTGTTTCCGGTCTAAGGATGATCCTTGGTATCGTATTGGTTCAAGTGATACCATTTTTTTTTTGCCATGGGTTTTTACTATAGTCATTGTGATTGTTTTGGACGATCAATAGGATCGGTTTGGATTTAGATCTCTTGGATTCTTGATATTTGGATTCTGTGACTATTATATGTTCGTGAAATAAATATATATTATTGTGTATTGTATTGGATGTTAAGATAATTCTGTTATTTTGTGTTTAGGGACTACATGTTTGTGACTTAAACTTATAGCCTTGTTCTTAGATAATCATTGATATTTGCATTCTTAGAGATATTGTGTTTTGTTCCGTGAATTCAGTGTTTAGTGACTAATATATGTTCATGACTTAAATACATAACAATTGTCTTATGATGAACTCTAAGTGAAATTAATTCCCGTGACTCGTTATTTCATGGACATCTGTATTTACTTATATGTTGTTTATTCTTATGTTACATTCTGTTCTCACCCTATTCGATATTTAGTGATAGTCAGACCCGGGTGTTATTTTTCTCGGGTTAGGCCGAGACTTTTTAGGTTACAGGACAGGTTGACCTTTAGATGTTTGGGCTAGCACGGAGATAAACACTTTTGACTTTTTAGTTTATCTCATTTAGTAAATTTGTGAATATGTTTATAAAATGTACAATTGAGATTAGAGAATTGTTAAACTTCTATAACAATATAGTTAAGTATTTTGTTAATTCCTCTTCATTAGCGACCTAAAACCTAAAGACATGGAGCGACCTAACTACAGGAATGGCATGGCAACTTAACTCATCAAGCGACCTAAAAGTATCTGCGACCTAAGGGAAGCACCGACTTACAGAGCTCTGCGACCTAAGGGAAGCACCGACCTATAGAATTCTGCGACCTATAGCACTCAAACGACCTAACTGTGTGCTCAGACCTAAGGAAGGCCGCGACTTAGCGAAACCCAGCGACCTAAGAGTAGCTGCGACCTAAAGTGTTGCGACCTAAGATTGTCTCGACCTAAAGGCAGCAGCGACCCAAAAAGGCCGCGACTTAAAAGTGAGTGCGACCTGAAGATGGACTCGACCTATGGAACTCCGCGACCTAACTATCCACCGACCTAAGAAGCTCCGCGACCTAAGGAAGGTCGCGACCTAAGGGACTCAGCGACTTAAGATTAACTATGGCTGCAGGAAAGTACTCACGACCTAGGTTAGGTCGCTAACGACCTAAATACCAGAATACAGAAGACTATGCAATGCCACAAGGGGATAGGTCGCTCACGACCTAGGACTTGTGCAAATCAGCATGCGTGAGGAAGGAGGGGCCAATACTCTTCAGGTCGACTACAACCTTACTTAGGTCGGTCACGACCTACGACCTTACTTAGGTCGGTCACGACCTACAACCTTATTCTGAAAAATGCCTATAAATATGATCCTAACTCCAACTAGAGGGGGACTTTTGCTCATTCTCCTCAAGCACCGTTACTCTGCTGCATTCCAAACCAATCCAACACTTAAAGCTCTCAAGGCACGAAGAACGCTACAAATAACTTCGAGAAAAGATCACACACATCCAACATGGATTTGAAGACTCTAATCTCCATTGAAGTTTAGGCTACTTGTTCTAAGTGACTTGTAATCCAAAGTGTATCGTACTTGGAAAGAATTGTATCAGCTTGTAACGAGATCATCAATAAAAGTACTTAAAGTGGACGTAGGCTATACCCTTAAGCTGAACCACTATAAAATTGTTGTTGTTTACTGCTTTTCCGCTATTATCTGCTTGTAATCTGTTGCCGAGTTATCGGGTGGTGCTTTCACAACTATAACTCATACACCGAGGTGTTAGCGTTCAAATTCCAACGTTAACATTTTTGGTGCTTTCACTGAGAAGTGAACTCAGGCGAGTTATCATCATTGCTTCACAGAGGTTTGTAGAGAGAATTTCCTTGAAAACCAGAAGTCTATCCGAGATTATGGCTCCTGGAAGGAAGAGTAGATCTGTCAGATCTGGGAATATTCAAGAGGGAACCTCCGCTTCCCCTATATCGAATCAAGCCACTCCAGCTGTCGGAGTTACAAAGGCAGAGCTGGATGCTGCAATTTTAGGGCTGAACCAACAAATCAATGCCCAAAATGCACAATTTGAGGCTCAGAATGCCCAGAATGCCCTAATTCTGATTAGGTTGAACGATTTGCTTGGGGAAAACCGCCAACCGGCAGATAATGAAAGGAATTTGGCTGGCAACATTCGAGATGCTGAAGATAGAAATGCTCCTGAAAGAGCTGCTAGCCCCTTTGAACGAACACTTCCAGAGGTTGGTGGATCTAGAACTCGACGTGATGAGGAGTATCTTTCTGGAATGGTCCGACAAATTATGAAAGAAAGTATGCAGAGGGTTGAAGACGAGAAAGAATGGGGTTTCGCCCCAAGTAAAACTCCTTTTACCGAGAAAATCTTAAAGGCTGAATTCCCAAGGAAGTTTGTCCCACCAACCATTCCAGCTTACAAGGGGACGAGTGATCCGAACGAATTCTTATACAAGTATGATTGGCACATGACTGGTGCCAGAGCCTCTGATGAAATAAAGTGCCGATATTTTCCTGTGTATCTTGAGGGTGTAGCTCTGCTTTGGTTCACCAAACTTCCAGTCCGATCTATCGATCAGTTTTCTGACTTAACCCGGAAGTTCAAGGAGCAGTTCAGACTATACGTCTCAAAAGCTAAGGATATCATGTCACTGTCAAGTTTGGAACAGAATCCAGGGGAAACTATCAGATCTTTCTTAAACCGCTTTAATATAGCGCTAGCTGAGGTGGACAATGCAGAACCGCGAATGATATTGACTTATCTGATGAAGGGTATTGACAAGTCAAGCGAATTTGGGAAATGGCTAAACATGAAGGAACCAAATTCCCTTGAAAAATTCTATAAAAAAGCAGATGAATTCATACGCTTAGAAAGCCGTCCCGTACCGGTAAAGGCAGTGTTGGAAAAAGCTGAAGATAACACTGTTGCTCCACGCAAGAATGAATCTGTAGGGCAAAAAAGGGAAAATAACAATGGGAAGAAGCATAGTAATCTGAAGAAGCCCCGATCCTTCAAGCCATCAGAGTATACTCCTTTATCAGATACGCCGGAGCGTATCTACCTTGCCATTAAAGATTCTGTTGACTTTCCTAAACCTCCTCCTCTAAGGACCGGGAAAAAAGCTATACAGAGTGGGAAGTTCTGCCGCTTCCATAATCAACCCGGTCACGAAACCGACGAATGCCGCCAGTTGAAAAATCTGATTGAAGAGTTGCTAAGGGAAAACAAACTGCAGCAATTTGTAAAAAAGAATAGCAACAATCCTGCTTCATCTAGTCAGGGGCAACAGGCTCCTACTCAACAGCCTAGGACGATTGAGAAGGCTGCAGGGCATGAATCTGGAAGGCCCATTATTAATGTCATTACAGGAGGACCTCACCCAGCAGGCAGAAGCTGGGGCGATATGGAAAGGTATACCCGAGCTTTAAAGTATGTACCGACCGAGGAAAATGTATTTGTTTTGGAAGGTGCTACGCCCTTGAAGCAACAAAGAACTTTCGATAATGATATTGTGTTCAGAGCTAGGGATTCCGCAGGTATTGAAGCTCCTACTTTGGATCCTCTAGTCATCTCAGCTGGTATCGTTCCAGCTATTGTCAGAAGAGTTCTCATTGATTGTGGTGCATCCTGCAATATTCTCTTTAAGAAAACATTCGACCAAATGAAGATCCCTATGGCTGATGTGCAAGCCTCATCGCAGAAAATTGCTGGTTTCACTGGGGAGCCAAAGCAGCCGGTAGGGACCATTGATTTGTTTGTGGAACTTGGAGAAGGAGAGAGAAAAGTGGTCCGCAAGCAAACTTTTGTGATTGTCGACGAATTTTCTGCTTACAATGCTTTCCTTGGTCGTCCAACTCTGGCAGCGTTCAAAGCTGTTCTTGCCCCGTGGTGCCTCACTATTAAATTCCCTACAGACAATGGAGTAGGAGTTATAAAAGGTGATCAAAATGCTGGGCGAGAGTGCTATCTAACAGAGCTACGAGAAACCAGAAAAAGAGAAATGGGAAAGAATGCAGCAGCCCCAGTCCGCATCAAAGAACCAGCCTTGTAGCAATTACAGGGCGGACCCTGCATTGGCGAGCACAGCGGAGCAAGGAAAGAGATGGACCCTAGAAAAGTCAGTGCAGGGGAAAATAGAGTGGTACCGGTGGAAACGACAATTCCAATACATGTTGACCCAAAGGACCCGAACAAAGTGTTGAATGTGGGTTCACAACTTAATGTGTCAATTCAGAATATCTTAATATCTATTTTAAAGGCAAATCTGGATGTTTTTGCTTGGACTCATGCCGATATGTGCGGAATATCCCCAGAAGTTGCAGTGCATGCTCTAAATATTGATCCAAAATTTACACCTGTGAAGCAGAAAAGGAGAACTCAAGGTCCAGAAAGGTCAGCGGCATTAAAAGAAGAAGTTGAGCGACTCATGGAGAATAATTTTATCAAAGAATCTACCTATCCGAATTGGGTTTCAAATCCAGTGCTGGTTAAGAAAGCCAACGGAAAATGGAGAGTATGCATCGATTTTTCAGATCTAAACAAGGCCTGCCCCAAAGACTGCTTCCCATTACCCAGAATCGACCAACTGGTAGACGGAACAGCGGGACACGAATTGTTATCTTTTATGGATGCTTACTCCGGATATAACCAGATCATGATGCATAAGCCAGATCAGGAGGACACGAGCTTTGTCACCGACACTGGTCTTTACTGCTACAGAGTTATGCCCTTCGGGTTGAAGAATGCAGGGGCGACATACCAAAGACTCGTTAATGCTATGTTCAAACCACAACTGGGCAAGACCATGGAAGTCTACGTCGATGACATGTTAGTAAAGTCTAAGAAAGCGGTGGATCACATAGAACACTTAGCAGACATGTTCGCAGTTCTCCGAAAATACGGAATGAAGCTCAATCCTTTAAAATGTTCATTTGGAGTGGAATCCGGCAAGTTTTTAGGCTTCATCGTGAGCGCTAGGGGCTTTGAGGCCAGTCCAGCACAAATTACTGCATTGAAAGAAGTCAAAGCCCCTAGAACAAAGAAGGAATTGCAAAGTCTCAATGGAAAAGTCGCCGCCTTGAGTCGGTTCATTTCCAAAGCCACAGATAAATGCATCCCATTCTTTGACGCCCTAAAGAAAGGAAAGAAAAACTTCGATTGGACTCCCGAATGCCAAAAAGCCTTCGATGAATTGATTCGCCATATGGAGACGCCTCCAATACTTTCTAGGCCTGGCGATGGCGAGGATCTTCTTATATACTTGGCAGTATCATCTCGTGCTTTAAGTGCAGCGCTGATACGGGAAGACAAAAGGATTCAACATCCAGTTTACTATATCAGCAAAAGACTCACTGGGGCAGAGATGAATTACTCTAAGTTGGAAAAACTCGCCTATTGCTTACTAATTGCGTCTAGGAAATTGAGGCAATATTTTCAAGCTCATCCTATCAAAGTCCTCACTGATCAACCTTTAAAGCAAGTCCTGTTTCGCCCTGAAACTTCGGGTCGTCTTCTAAAATGGAATATTGAACTCAGTCAGTATGACATCACTTATCATCCCCGAAAAGCAATCAATGGACAAGCTTTAGCAGATTTCATTGCAGAATTCACAGATAAGGGTAACAGTGAGGAGGAAACAGTCGACGATTCCCCAATCCAATGGAAGTTATATGTCGATGGTGCGAAAAACGACTACTGTTCTGGAGCCGGAGTCGTACTTGAGACCCCTGAAGGTCGATCATTATGCTACGCACTAAGATTGGAATTTCCTTCAACAAACAACGAAGCAGAATACGAAGCCCTTATCGCTGGTTTAAGGATTGCTAAAGAATTAAACATCCGAGCGTTACAGATATTCAGTGATTCTCAGCTTATTGTATGCCAAGTCAAAAAGGAATTCCAAGCAAAAGGGGGGAATCTGCCCGCCTACTTGTCAAAGGCTTGGGAGCTCCTGGGTGATTTCGATCATTACATGATAAGTCACATTCCTCGAGAGGAAAACACGAAAGCAGATTCTCTTGCAAAGTATTCTAGCACAGGTGAAGCTCAATTTCTGGAGCTAACTCCAGTGGAGGTCCTGTCGACTCCTAGCATTGATGAGATGGACATTGATTGGATCATGAGCATGTCTCAAGAGCAAGAATCATGGATGGCTCCGATAACAGAATACCTTCTCAATGGATCCTTACCAGGGAACTCAAAAGAACGACAAAAGCTACTGAGAAAAGCCTCTCGATACATAATCCAGGATGGCCGATTATACAGACGGGGATTCTCAATGCCATTACTTCGATGTGTATCCAGGGAAGAGGCTAAAGCAATCCTAGCAGAGGTACACGGAGGAGAATGTGGTGATCATTCAGGTGGCCAAACATTAGCAAAGAAAATTCTCCGATACGGATATTTTTGGCCAGAAATTAATCGAGATGCAGCAGAGTATTCCCGAAAATGTGACAGATGTCAAAGATTCGCCAAAATTCCTAAAGCTCCTTCCACTGAACTCACACAGATGGTCAGTCCATGGCCGTTTGCAATATGGGGAATAGACCTTGTAGGACCGTTGCCAACTGCCAAATCTGGAATTAAATACGCCATTGTTGCTGTAGATTATTTGACTAAATGGGCAGAAGCTGAACCACTGGCTACTATCACCTCAAAAAAGATGATAAGTTTTGTGACTAAAAACATCATTTGCAGATACGGTGTGCCTCAAAAAATAATTACAGACAACGGAACTCAGTTTGAAAGTGAAGAATTCTAAGATTTTTGCAAGCGATTCAAAATCCGGAAAAGCTTTTCAGCAGTGGCTCATCCGCAGGCAAACGGGCAAGTGGAAGCCGTGAACAAAATTATTAAGTCAACCATCAAGAAGTAACTTGAAAGAGCAAAAGGTGGTTGGGTCGATAAGCTACCGCTGGCACTATGGGCATACAGAACTACTCACAAAACTGCGACTGGGCACACCCCGTTTTCATTGGCATACGGGTCAGAGGCAATGATTCCGGTAGAAATAGAGGTCCCTTCACACAGAAGAATCCATTTCAATCAAGCAGAAAACGAAAAGCTACAGCTCGAAGCGCTAGATCTCCTTGATGAAAAAAGAGATGAGGCTAATCTTAGAATTGCAGCTCATCAGCAAAGAATAGCCAGACATTTCAATTCCAAAGTTCGCCAACGCAGCTTTGAGATTGGAGACCTAGTCCTGAAGAGAATTATGACAGCGACAGGTGTGTTTGGGCCAAATTGGGAAGGACCATATGTCATAGGTCAGAAGCTTCTTGACGGCACATTCAAACTCACCACTGTTGAAGGAGATCAAATTCCAAGGGCATGGAACAACAACCATTTGCGTCCATACTTTACTTGAAAATTTTGTTGAAATATTGTAAAAGGAATTATGAATGTATGATTCTTGTAATTAAAGGCAATTGTAAAACCGATGCAAGTAAATAATGAAAGAATATAAAGTGGATGTAGGCCCAATTTCCTGGCCGAACCACTATAAATCTTGTGTTCCTTATTATTATTACATGTTTGCTTTATTTTCGATATAAAAAGTACATAGAATGTATTGCTGAAATGTCAATTTAAATTTTTGCAGACAATGGAAGTAAAACTTGCACATAAAAAGACCAAGTGATTCTCGCCAAATTTCAAGTTACGAAAGCCCCGAATTCAAATCCTAGATAGGAAGTACTTCAATTGAACGGCCTATGATTTCGACAGAAACGGGTCTTTGCTAATAAATTGAGATCGTTTGAACAAACAAACATCCAATTAAGAAGCTAGTGCTCGTTCTCACGAAATTGCCTGACAATGAAGCACACTTCCTTGGATTAAACAAGTTACTTGTGAGAAAAGGGAATGAAAGCTAAAAAAAAAAAGGCAGAGGATCATTGAAAAGGCATAAGCAAGTGGACAGAGGAACAACTAAAGCCATCACCGGCAGCACAAGTCCTCTCCGGAGGAACAACTCTTCGGAGGATAAAGACCTCTAATGGGTCATACGCCACAAAAAAGAAAGTTCTCTACTCAACAAAAAAGATTGGAGGAGTCATGACCCTCCAACCATGAGAGAGTAACTTCCAGGCGATGAAAACCCTCTCTGAGGCACATTTCACCAGGAGTTGAAGTGAAACAACCGCTCTTCGGAATTTCACTTCACTAGAGTTGAAATGCAAACGAAATAAAGACCTCTTCGGAGGCACATTTCACCAGGAGTTGAAGTGAAACAACCGCTCTTCGGAATTTCGCTTCACCAAAGTTGAAATGCAAAACAAAAGAAAGACCTTCCTGGAAGCCCACATTTCACCGAGATTGAAATAAAACTTCCAAGTGTTGAAACGTGAAAAGGCTTTCCTCGAAGACACAACTCTTTGGAGGTACACGTTTCACCAAGTTTGAAATAAAACTTCCAAGTGTTGAAACGTGAAAAATCCCTCCTCAGAGGTACAACCCCCCTCTCCGGAAGCATAATCAAGAAGGAAGACCTCTTCGGAAGCCCACGTTTCACCGAGATTGAAATAAAACTTCCAAGTGTTGAAACGTGAAAATGCTTTCTTCAAAGGCACAACTCTTTGGAGGTACACGTTTCACCAAGATTGAAATAAAACCTCCAAGTGTTGAAACGTGAAAAAATCCCTCCTCAGAGGTACAAATTTCTATTTAAAGAAAAATCCTCATTAAGAGCATACTTTAACTTTCGAAGGAAGAGTGATTTACCTATTCTAAAAAAAAGGGAAAAGAAAGTTAAAGTACATTCAGAGGTCCGCTTTACCACATAGAAGAATTCACTTGGCAAAATGTGTACATACGCAAAAGGAAAAAGTGACTTCTTCGAAGGACAAAGCGTAAAAACTTATATGAAAGGAGTTGTAATCTATGAAAAATCTTTTCACGAATGAAACAGTCATTCTACAGAAAATAAGAGTGCAAGTCCCCTCGAAGTATAGAAAATTGCAGTAAGCTTATGATATGGGGGCAGCATGGTATAGTTGTATACGATATGGTATAGCTACATCGGTAAAGTACGCTCAAACAACATACCATAAGCTCACTGCAATGTCATATAAATAAACTTGTGCAAAAATGAATAATAAATGCATTCTCAAATTCAAATAGGAGTTTATACAAAGAAAGAGGAATCATTTTATTCAACATTACTTTATATACAGGTACAAGTTTCAACAAAAGAAAAGCGGGGGGGCCGATACCCGCACAATTCTCGACCAATACATGCAAAAGACGAGAAGCTAAAAGCTGAAGTCTTCATTTCTTCTTGCCACCCTTGGACCCTTTGCCTGGCCGAATGATTAGTTTTTCAGGTCTATCTATAGGCATAAGGGAAGAAGGAGAGGGAGGTGCAACCGGTGCGACTTCCGGTTCCTCTTCAGTAATGATGATTTTCTTCCCCCTCCTCTTCGATGTTCCGTGCTTCTTTCTTCTCTTCGAAGAAGACTCACTCCCTGGAGTAACAAGAGCGGACAAAACTACGTCATCAGAGGGAGTCCGCTCCGGAGAGATCTCGCCTCCTTCAAGTCCCTCGTCCTTCTGCTCTTGCGAAGCGATAGGGTCATCCAAGCCATGAAGAGCCTCAATCTGTTCCTCTTATGACCCGGGTTGTGAAGCAGAAGGAGGAGTCACCTGAAGAGACGGAGGATGGATAACCGGAGGAAGTGAAGTCTGCACAGCACTTGGCGTCTCAACTGCAGAAGAAGAGAAATTAAAAATATTAGTATCTCCCCGAAAGAAGGGAGATATGGGTTCGTCGAGATTCAAGAAGTAATCGAGAAGCTCATCAAACTTTTGAGGAGTAAGCAAGCGATCCACCTGAATCGAACCAATATCAAAATTACCTGAAGATGTTTGCTTCGTAAGTTCAATCTCATAATTCTGAGCCCCGATATCCTCTAAAGCCTCATCATCAGTAGGGGTGATTACCCCGGTTCTTATAGGAGGCGGCGAATGAGCACTAGAGCCTGTAATGTCCACTTCGGGAGAAACTAAAGGACGTTCAGAAGTGGTAGGCGATATTTCTTTCTCAGAACGTTCCACTTCCGCTATTCCGGCCCGTACCTTGGCAAGTTGCTCTTTTCCCTTGGCAAGAGCGGCGCGGGCATCATCGTCGAGATAATTCTCTTCAAGAGTTGTCTCAGCGTAGCCAGCACCTTTGCCACCTAGCATATCAAGTGCTGCCTCCCAAACATCAGCTAATGTAATTTCGTATTTAGGGCCTAGAAAGGCAAGGCTGCCACGCCCCAAAATGCTATGCAGATAGAAATCAAATAATGTGGAGCTAATATCAGCTTTGGTTGCTTGATGGGCCTCTTCAGCCACGAGTTTACCAGCAACAGCCTCGTCATGCTCCGTTTCGGCTATAGCAAGTCGAGCTTTTAGCATCTCTATCTCCAAGCTTTGAGAGCCGGCCTGTTCTCGCAGCTGTAAAGTTTCAGCACGATATTCTTCTATGACCTTCTCTTGGTGTGTAAGCTTATCTTCGACTGCCCTTTGACTGGCATGCGCATCTCGTACTTGTTGCTGAAGCATGCTCTCCTTTTGAGAATGGAAAGTAGATGAAGTAGCTAATTCTTTCTTAAGCTTTTCTACTTCCGCTTCCAGCTTTTCATTATAGGAAGCAATACTTCTCATTTCGGCGTCATGCTTTTCGAGAGTCTTCTGCCACTCAGCCTTATCGTTCTCCATTGTGAGCATGGCCTCGAGATTGGCTCGGTTAACCCTCTGAAGCTCGTCGACAAGTTTTTGCCAGTTCGACATTCTTTCAATATCGGTCCTGACAGTATCCAGATTTCGCAGCATAGCCGGTTTGTCGGGAGGAACCAAGTCGAGATCAAATCGAACCCCTCTCAAGCACCACTGAGGAAATCGACTTTGAAGAGTGGGAGGACCTTGCCCGACTTGGTATGCGGCCCGGTTGATGATTGCTTGAATATCGGAGCGAACGGGAGCAGGAGATTGAGCAGGAACATGTTCAGAAGCTGTCGGCATTGTTTCTTCGGTAAGTCTTGCCCGCTTGCTAGAAGAATCGTCTATGTGACCTTTACCTCTCTCATCGTGAGCTTTTCTCTTTTGAGTATCATCACCTCTGTGGGGAGGGTCATGTCTTTCTTGTTCCCTTCGGTGACGTTCTTCATATGCTCGTCTCTCGTCGGCTTTCCTGATGGCCCTCTCTTCATCCGATTCTCTGTAAGAAGGGAGGTAACGCCTGTAATCATACTGGCTACGCCTCCCGTAGCGCTGGAAATCATCATAGTATGAGCCGCTGCGCCCCATAGGAGAATCTGGAATAAAAATAATAAGCTTTAGAAATCTTTAAAGTACAAGAAGATAAGTGCGTAGAGGTGATGAGAAATCCGAAGTGTCGTGTAACGTGTAAACTACACGCATCGAGTTACAAACCACTCTGTGGAATAGAGGTAGTGATAACTTGGGTAGGAGGAGTTGACATTTGTTGTAAAGAATATGTCGCCTCGATTACAAAAGAGATAGTTTTGGAGACATCATCTTTGAAAAGTTCTTGAGAAGTCACAATTAAATCACTCAACCCCCCGAAAACATCATCACCATCATGTTTTTTGGGACTTGCTTTCTTGACTCCTTCGTTAGTAGATTTTTCGGAAGATCGTGGAGGTTCTTCCTCCTCGATAACTGGGGCAAGTACAGACTTGTCAGATGGCCCTGCAACATCTTTCGGAATTGAACACTTTACTAGTGAAGTTTCTGTAAAGGCTCCTCCCTGCAAGTGCTCTTTAGTGGAGACCGGGGCATCAGGAGTGTTCGTCGGAGAATCAGGGACCTCCGTTGGAACTTCATGAATTTGAGTGGAACGAGAAGGATGTAGAAACTCAAACTGATGAAGAAGTTCTTCTGTCAATAGAAATTTTGCGCTTCTTTCTTCAGCAGCCACAGTGCTTAGCCTTTCAAAAACTGACTTATGACTGGAATCTCTAGAAGGAGGAGGAAGTGCTGTAAAAATAAGGAATGGAATCAGCATCTAGCAATACGAACCAGGTAAAACTTAGAATAAAATTAAAGAAAGAAGAGAAAAAAGATCTCACTTCCTACTCTCCAGTCTGCGTAAAATTCTGCGGGGCAACGAATGTAGAAGTATTGATTCAAAAAACCATGTGCACTCTCCGGCAAATCCAAAATTAGTTTACGGTTTCTCGCACCTCTTACAAGTACAATCGAAGGGTGGTCCTTGTTCTTCGCAAAAGTGCACAAGTAACAGATTTCCTCAAAACTCGAAAGACGGTCAAGAGTCCTCCTGAACAGAACACACAATCCCATCAAAATAGCATAGCCATTGGGGTGCAGCTGGAAAGGAGAGATCGTCAGTCGAAGGAGGATTTGTCGGAGAAATTCATTAAAAGGAGGAATTGCTCCACTTAAGCACATTTGTCGATTAATGGCAACAAAACCGTAAGGTGGTCTATCAGCAAAGTCATTTGGTCCAGGGAGTAAAACTTCTGCCTCGGCAATGCCAAATTGAACGCATAATTGATTAAGCGCCCGCTGTTTCAAAAGGGTAGGAGTTCTTTCCGGAGGATTCTCTAGTGGAATAGCAATCGGGAAAACCCCTTCGGCGTGTTCTATCATCTCTTCTTGTTGAGGCGTCATTCTACATAAGCGACTGGATGTTCAGATGAGAAGGTGCATGTTTCCTAAAAAGTGTGAAGTGTTGTGCAGAACTAAAAAATAAAAAAAAAGAAAGCAAACATAACTGAAATTAAACTAATTGACAACTGGTCGATTGTGAGATTTCAGGACTTGTTAATTTAAAACTCAAGCGCAGTGTTAATTCAAACAAAATTTTAGCTTTGCTTTAACACTTCATTTGAGTCGGTTGATTCACAGCATTTCACTCACACAGTTCATTTAAGTTGATTATTCTTTATCGACTAATCTGTCATTCGATGTGGGCGGTCAATGACAGTATATTCGTCCCATTTTTCTGCAAATATTATGTTTAAACAGGTTGTTAGCATTAGAGATAATCTGCAAAGAAATACGACAAAATTCAAGTCCATATAGTTCAAAGTTCAAACAGTTCAATCAAAGTTGTCTCAGGATTTCACAAGTCCTAGGTCGTCCAGCGACCTAGCATAGGTCGGAGCCTTCTTAGGTCGCGCTGTGCAAAGTAAAGGATAAGGCTTTACAAATTCGTCCTAGTGTTAGCTCGGCCGCGACCTAAAGCCTATGTCGCAAGGAAGTTAGGTTGCACAGTTCTTAGCTCGAGTAACTCTTAACTCATGCAAAGTCTTAGGTCACATGAATATTAGGTCGTTCAGCGACCTAGTATAGGTCGAAACTATTCCTTAGGTCGCAAGGATCATTAGATCGCGAATTATTTTAAGTCGTTCAAATCCGCTAGGTCACTAACTTCCTCTCCACGCAATGCTTCACCAGACCCAACAACCCGCCATCAACAACCCGAAGAGATTCATCACCCTCTCCGTGAAATTTACCATCTCTTCGTACCACCAGATCATTCCAAAAACTAACCAGAAAATCCTCAATCCATCATAAATTCAACGCATTGCCATGACTTCCTAAATCAACCAAATAACGACCGAAAAAAATCGATCGCAACAATCACTCGAGATAAAGCGTGATACATGGAGTTGAGCTAAGGTCAGAAAGTGAGAATTCATGATTTAACGGTGATTATGATGGGATGAAGACCAGGTTTACTTACGAGACGTAATGATGAAAGTGAATCGGTGACTGGATGGGTCGAATTCGCCTTTGGAAGCTCAGAGAATTGTTAATGGCGGTAGGAGGTTAGAGCAATGGAATGAGGAAGAAGTAGCGACCTAACAGTTTAATATGAGGCAAATATAGGAAAACAAATAGACACGCGTATTGGCACAAGTGTTAGGTCGCTCACGACCTAGCTAAGTCAGGTCGAAGCACGTGACCTACGACCTAGGAACGTACTTCGAGGGGCAAATGTTAATTCCTCTTCATTAGCGACCTAAAACCTAAAGACATGGAGCGA
Source organism: Allium cepa (assembly GCA_030765085.1). Lineage (NCBI taxonomy): Eukaryota > Viridiplantae > Streptophyta > Magnoliopsida > Asparagales > Amaryllidaceae > Allium > Allium cepa. The sequence continues at coordinate 117,045,601 of CM060943.1, forward strand.
CCTAACTACAGGAATGGCATGGCAACTTAACTCATCAAGCGACCTAAAAGTATCTGCGACCTAAGGGAAGCACCGACTTACAGAGCTCTGCGACCTAAGGGAAGCACCGACCTATAGAATTCTGCGACCTATAGCACTCAAACGACCTAACTGTGTGCTCAGACCTAAGGAAGGCCGCGACTTAGCGAAACCCAGCGACCTAAGAGTAGTTGCGACCTAAAGTGTTGCGACCTAAGATTGTCTCGACCTAAAGGCAGCAGCGACCCAAAAAGGCCGCGACTTAAAAGTGAGTGCGACCTGAAGATGGACTCGACCTATGGAACTCCGCGACCTAACTATCCACCGACCTAAGAAGCTCCGCGACCTAAGGAAGGTCGCGACCTAAGGGACTCAGCGACTTAAGATTAACTATGGCTGCAGGAAAGTACTCACGACCTAGGTTAGGTCGCTAACGACCTAAATACCAGAATACAGAAGACTATGCAATGCCACAAGGGGATAGGTCGCTCACGACCTAGGACTTGTGCAAATCAGCATGCATGAGGAAGGAGGGGCCAATACTCTTCAGGTCGACTACAACCTTACTTAGGTCGGTCACGACCTACGACCTTACTTAGGTCGGTCACGACCTACGACCTTATTCTGAAAAATGCCTATAAATATGATCCTAACTCCAACTAGAGGGGGACTTTTGCTCATTCTCCTCAAGCACCGTTACTCTGCTGCATTCCAAACCAATCCAACACTTAAAGCTCTCAAGGCACGAAGAACGCTACAAACAACTTCGAGAAAAGATCACACACATCCAACATGGATTTGAAGACTCTAATCTCCATTGAAGTTTAGGCTACTTGTTCTAAGTTACTTGTAATCCAAAGTGTATCGTACTTGAAAAGAATTGTATCAGCTTGTAACGAGATCATCAATAAAAGTACTTAAAGTGGACGTAGGCTATACCCTTAAGCCGAACCACTATAAAATTGTTGTTGTTTACTGCTTTTCTGCTATTATCTGCTTGTAATCTGTTCCCGAGTTATCGGGTGGTGCTTTCACAACTATAACTCATACACCGGGGTGTTAGCGTTCAAATTCCAGCGTTAACATATTTCATTTTGTAAAATAAAAAGTTTGTATATGAGTATATGAGATTATTATTCTGCCGTGATTTGTGACCGATGCTTATATGATATATTGTTCTGATTCTAAGAAATCGGTGTATCTATTACTTTGTATTAATACTGTACACGTCAATTTCAGTTCAGATATTAAGTGTAAAGGTATAAAAGATGTGTCAGTGTTAAATAAAGATATATTCACATTCGATCTCCCTTAACAAGCCGTATTCTCCGGATTAGCATACGACATTACTTATAATGTTCTTTGCCAATATGCGTATCGGGGTGGGGTTGTTACAGGAAGTATTAGAAGTGAAGCACCATTCAAGAGAGGATTTCGTCTCGTTAGTTATATATATGGGGTTAGTATCACGGTTAACTCAAGCGCACTCAAAGTCAAAATCTTTGACAGAGTAGTTCGGTTAATAATAATTGTTATTATTGAATCAAGGACTTTGTGATTGGACTATAGAGTTAAATATGGACAATATTGGGATTTTGAACATTACAGAATTCCCTAAGTCCAAAGTGGTAAAGTTTTGACAAAAAGAATTGGTGTAAATAAAAGTCACAACTAGGTAAACGTTTAACAAAGTGAAATTGGATTTTACCGAAACCAAGTAAGTGATAAATTTGACCAAAATGTCACATCACCTACTAAGTGACATGTGAAAATATTTAAAAGTCGATACCGTTCATTGACCAAATTTACACTTGATGAGCCACACAATAATAACGATGAATTCTATTTTGACCAAACGATTTACTTGGTTTACAATTGTTATAAATTAATTAAATTGATTAACATTTTTGAAATATTAATTTTAAAACTATGATTATAATTTAAGGAATAATTATTATTAAATATATTTATAATAGTTATAAATATATCAATTGATATACAATATTGATAAGTGAATAAATTGGATTTAATTAAATAATATTTTCTTTGGGTTTAAATGGGATTTTGGCGCATTATGATGGGTGAGAATTTCGGTTGAAATATGGACATAAGGGATGGATAAATTAGATTAGTGATATCAGATTTTGGATGGCTCAGATTAAAGGAGAACTAGTATGAGATGAGATCCACTATTTTCACTCTTCCATTCACTTTTAAACATCCCTAACCCTAATTGCAAATGATCTTCGTTGTTACACCTTCTTTCTATTTCTAGGGCAAAAATATTGCATAGATGCTCCATCACATCAAGCTCAAATCAACTCAAAGTCGATCACTATCCGATAGTCAAAGGGCAACGGTTCAAGGATTAACAATCTGCTGAATCAAAAAGATTTCAAAGGGGAGAGAGTTCACCTTTTCAAGATGTTCTTCTAGTCTTCGGTATGATTTTCATTGAATTATACTTTATAATTTTTAAATAATATTTTATTATGTATATTTAATTACTATATTGTTAGTTACGTAATGATTCTGATATGTATTAATGTTATAATATGTTAGTATGGTTATATGTATGTATATACTTATAAACTAAAAAAAATCAATTGTTTTTACACAAATTAGATTCGTATAAACCTCATGTTTTATGTATATTAATTATTATTATTATATTAAATTATATATATATATATATATAATATTGGCAAAGCCACGAGGGTTGAATGGACCCTACCATTTTATTGAACAGATAAGGGAAAACCCTACCAAAAAGAAAAAAAAAAGAAAATACACAAAATAGCCATTCTACATTGCACCACCACCTACACAAAGGCTAAAATCAAAAACTACCAAAGGAATAACCTCATAAAAAATCTAAATTCATGGACTATGCATGTTCCAATTGATTATAGCTGAACTTAGAGAAGCTTATTAAAACTTAGGCCTATATTTCTTTCATTGTACTTGAGAACTATAAAGAACCCTCATTCAGTCTCATTTTGGCATGATCCATGGCTTGCCAAAGGTTTTGTTATCTCTTCAGTTCTTGATTACAACTTGCGTAGTTTAACTAGAATTCCTAAAAATGCAAATGTTTTCCCTTATTTTAATGGCGAGACTATCAACCTTCCATACTCAAGCTCGGCTGTTGTGAGATCCATCTGGTCTCTTACTGATAATAAAGTGACTATAAATAACTAAATTTCATCTAGATGGTGTGACACCCACTCTATTTCTACAGTTTATAATCATATTTCTAGTTTATCTCATATGTCTATTTTTCCATGCATTCTCGAATTTGGACCTCTGAATCATCTCCTAAGGAAAACATTTTGCTATGGAAGGTTATCAAAAATTGTTTACACTCTCAAGATAATTTAGTTTTCAAAGGCATGCTTCAGAATTCTCTGTGTTCTACGCTACAATCATACATAAAATACATCTCACTTATTTTTATCCTTTGATTATTTTTCATATATTTAGATGAGAATTCTTAGGCATTTTAAGTTGAATAGCCCGGTTGTTGATTAAAAATTGGTATAGTTTAACACTTTGAAAGGTACAAGATGGAGATCTAGGAAAGGAATTTTACTGCTAAATTTTTTAAAAGCATTTGTTTAGTTTCTATAGGAAGAGAGGAATTCTAGGATTTTCAATGCCAAGTTCACCTCTGCTCAGTCCCTTTTGAATTCTATCTTGAGATGCCTTCTCGCCTAAATTTAAACTGATTATATATATATATATATATATATATATATATATCAAAATCATACTATGGTCAAAATTGATCATATGATTTTATATATATTACTTTATAGCAATAGTAATCTTCAACAGCAAGAAATTAATTTTCGTAATTATTTATTAACATTTAATATTATTTAAATCAATATATTACATATATAAATTATATAAAATATTATTGTATGAAAATTATTTTTTATATTTATAAAATTATTTTATCATAAGATAAGCTCTCGGTGAGAAAATAAAAAATAAATAATCATTTTTACTATTTTTAAATTTATTATTATAGTCAACCGAAAATCAAAATATTAGTTTAAAAAATCCATTTGAAAAGAATGTAGAAATTTTTTTCAAACTTCAAAACATCTTTTGTGATTTACTTAAAATTTAAAATTTGAAAAAAGTTCAAAAATAATTTATTATTAATATTTTAGCTTCGAATGAATATTCAATTAAAATATATTTTAAAATAATAATAATAATAATAATATTTTTTTTGTTGTACACACGATCTAGAATTAAATTTTTTAAAATTGCATTTTATTAAATAATATGTATTATATATATATATATCACAGATATACTTATATATATATTTTTATTAAAAAAATATAACATAATTTTATTATTATAAATATATTAGTGCATATATTTTTCGTGTTTCTAATTAAAAATTTATTATTTAGTTTAATATTTAAATAAATTATTTACATTTAAATAGATATATTATAATATTATGCATACATACACAATTATATCTACATTATTATTTTATTTACAAGGTTTTATATATACATATATGTACTTATATATGTATATATATTAATAAGATTTATATATAAGTAATAGTTTATATATATATTTGGACAACATACATTTACATATCGGATGAGCTATTGTGTCTGTTGCAATGAAATTCCAATATACATACACAGGCGTGTTATATGTTGCATGGATTGACATGTCACACATGCACACATGTATAGATTATACGTGTATGTCTATGACACATACACATGCACATGCATATACATATACATATATATATTAAATAAAGCAATATAATTTATAAATTAAAAAAGTAAAAGATTTTATTTAAATAATATTTAGAAATGTTCTAAATGAATTAGACTTTATATGCCCAACATAGATCCAATTAGGGAATATTTTTTTGAAATTCACCCATAACTTCCGCTGAGAGCCGGCCTAGTTCCAACAATGGTATCAGAGCCCAATAGCTAGCCGGGACAGTTTGGTGTCTAGAAAGGTAGTGTCGAAAGATTGGGTTTAGGAATCAAGTACTTCACTCGACCAGGCTACGAGCCTGGCTCGAACAGATATGCGACTCCAAAGGTTGCCGCTAATAGGAAAGTCCCGATTTAAGTTAAATCTTGGTCTATTTTTCAAAATTGATTTAAAATTAAAAATAAAAGATTTTGAATTTAAAGTTAATTTAAAATAAGATATAAATATATTATAAAAGTTATAATGTAATAATGTTTACAAAATGTTCGAAAATAATTCAAACAAATTTCAAATTTTTTTAAATTTATTGATAGGATTAATAAAATAAATTAATTAAATAAGTTAATTAATAAATGAATACATGTATTATATATTATGATATATGTTATGTAATTTTAAATTATTTAAAATAACAAAGTATACATGCATGTATATGAATTACATTTTGAAATTAATATGATTTGGTTAGAATACTTTAATTAAATAAATTAAATAAATAAATTAATTAAAAGGTTAATTAATTAGATAATATTCACTTGTATATGATAGATGTGTTATACTATAAAAGTTATAGTATATAATAATTAGTGAATATAAATGTTATATTAATATGTAATTAATTAAAATGTTAATTAATTAAAATTAATTAAATATGATGTACTTAACATAATATTATACATAAGACTATTATATCAGTAATATAAAATATAAAAGTTATATAATAACAAAACTTATATAATATGAATGTATACTGAAGGTGGAACATTATAAGTAACCCAAATAAACTTAGGAAATAAATATATATGTAAATGTACGTATCTCATGATTTCCGATGTGTCCGACACTTGAATCACGAGAATAATTCATAAGAATTATATTATTCCATAAGTCGATATCACTCAATATTATATATATTGAAGATTATGAATCTTCAATATGATGTTGTCCACCACCATATTTATATTAATAAATTACTTACATGCTCCTTTGTTGTTAAGCAAACTCAAGCTAAGAATGTTATTGTAGTATTATTAGTATATTGAATAGACGATGTAAGATAACTATATGTATTTATTGAGCGAACTCAAGGTAAATATGATATACATAGGCTATCACAATATGGTAGGTACGAGTGAATATTTTTATTTCAATTTATTGAGTAAACTTAAGGTCAAAGTGAAACTAGGACAAAGTACGAAGGGTTAGGAGTTGTGGACAACACAATAAATAAGGAGTTATTCATCATCCATGGAGCTATAATTTGTTAAAGACTTATATGTTTTCATATAGGGTTTGGAAAAACATAAGAGACTAATGTGAGCTTATAAAATGGAACATAAAGTTTAACCTTACTGATATTACAAGAACATCAACTATAATTTATGCAACGACTCAGAATTTCGGACACTTTGTATTTAAAAATCTGAATTATTTAAATATTTGAATTTTGGATTGAATGTGGTTAAATTGATTTAATAACCTTGTTAACCCCCTTTGTATATATAACTAATGATTGTGAACTTGTTTTTGAAATTTGTTTACAAAAATAAATACTTCGAAGAAATATCAATAATGTGACCGAAAATTGGTTTATCCATAAACAACTTTTTAATCAATATAAGATGTTCGGGTTCTTTTATATTAAGCTATTAAACATATGAACACATTAGAAACTAACTAACACAATTTTATTTATGGATTAATTAGAACATTCTAGAAGCTTCAAATGGATAAGAGATATTTGTGTCTAGGTAGTTTAGTCATTCGCTAAAGGTAAGAGGTGTAAAGAAGATATAACAGTCATGTGGAGGGGTAAGCCTTCCATAGAATGATAGGGGAGGTAATAGAAAGGATAGGCAACACCATCTTGAGCCTATATAGGAGGGGGAATATCTCTTGAAATCACTTTTTGTGAGGACCCGCAAATCCGTACTCCTTGAATAGACACTAATCTCCATTGATTAACTCAAGATGAACAGGAATACGAATTCTTAAGGTTTTAAGAAAAAGAAAAAGAAAACGAGATAGAAGAAGAGAGAAAAGATAGAACCAAACAGAAAGAAAACAACAGAACAATATCAGAATCTCACAATCGCAGCGGAACAACATATAATAAATAATGAATAATCTTTAAACAAAGAACTATATCAGTTATTACATTACATCACATTACATTATATCATCAGAGTGTACAACCATCAATACAACAATAAACAGCGGAAAAAGAAATACTATATACTAGTAATACGCCATGCCATCCATCTTGCCTCCAACAACTCCTGAATTCCAGAATATCCTGATAAACCTTAACTCTTGACTGCCCGTGTGAAAATTTGTGGGAACCCAGAGTTTACAAAGGAAAACAATAAACTTAGAGTCAGTCATGTGACTGGTGTGAGAACTCAAAACAGTTTATCTTCATTAAAAACAAAGAATAGGATAATTTTAAAATAGATTCGCAATGCTTTTAAAAATGAGACTACCATAAAGCCTCCCGCACACACACACACAATGCAAACGCAGAATCGGAGGAGATTTCTCCTTATGATAGTCAAATATGCTTGATACGTATTAAAAAGAACATTTGATATTATTACTAGTGCATAGTGTAGGCAAAATTCATTACAAAAATAAAGATATAAATCTTAGCCAGCATAGGCATTTCGCACTTATGCCTACTATAGCTACCATCCAAACAGTGGTGACCACCATAAGTGAATGATAGGTTCTACAACTAAAACCGTACAAGATCGTATTGTTTCTTTGGATTTCCAACAAATGGTCAGGCCAAGGAACTTCCCATTGCCACATGGAAACGCCTTTGGAATGACGTCCCGAGAACCAAACCGGATCTCTGCCAACACAAGGCCGGGTTACCCCTAACTGGGTAACTACTGACACGAATATGTCATCCCCCGATCGTACCCGATCTACATCTGAGGATCCTCGATTTCCAACAACCACAAAGTAATAAATTTGCAGCAACAACATAGGTTAAGTATCTGGGCTCCATACCATGATACCACCTCTATCCAGAAGGAATGACATACACTAAAGGGCGCTACCCCTAATAACCTTGCTGCATCCTTCCTTTTTTGACCATTTCCGGGGTGTGAGGTCCGACGAAGTCTCGTCCACAAAGCCTATGCTTTGGTACAAAGCCATGCTTTGGGTCAACAAATGATCAAAGTAATGATCACAAAGATAAATGATCAAACAAATGATCATATTACAAATGATCAAACAATGATCATTTCACAGCAACACTCAGCATGTCACATTACCAAATTGGGAATATATCGCTGATAACCATCAACTACATAACCTCTGAGCTCGTACGTCTCAGAGAAGGGTGTTAAGCTAAAAGAATAAATTCTCCGCCACCAACAGAAATATATTTGAAAGAAGTCAGCTTTATATCTCAATTTGTAATGTCAGACATACAATCAATACAAGTCTGTTCCGGGATCGAACAGAACCGAAGGCACTTACAAAGAAGTCCTTGCAATCCGGATATTCACTAATCACGTCTGGACTTCCCATCACATATGGAATTTCTATACCGGGGCCATTCGGTGCAGAAACATTCAACGGTAATCCTTCCGTTTTCAAAAATATCTGGTCTTCAACACCGGTCTTCAAATGCAATTCATAACGACGTATCACATATTCGAAATGGGTTATACGACCCCAAGGTCCTTTCCTGGTTAACCCGAATAGTGAGCGCTTATTTAAAAATAAGTGTGGCATTCAAATTCAAGCAAAGCACAACAAATACCTATTTAAAGGTAAATATTGATAGTCGGTTATTGAACCATCAATGGATATGCACAACATCACCAGATTCCAAATAATTTTCCAAATTATTTATTTTCCAAAAATGTCTTTACAGGATATATAATTTTCACACTTCAACAGTTGAAAACAAATTTTCAAATCATTTTCCTTACAGGGAAATACTTTCATTTCAACATGGTTTATTTAAACCAATTAAATAAATCCTTAACGATTTACTTTATATTTACGTTCAAAATACGTAAATTAATTCTCACACTTCAAAAATAAATCAACGTTTATTTTTAAACAAATTCCTCTTTTCAATTATAAATTCCATAGTGAATTTACATTCCAAAATATTTATGAATATACAATTTCAATTATTCATTTTCAATTTATCTTCAAAAAGATAAATTCTCAAAACGTTTCATTTCACATTGGAAAAACATTTCCATACTTATTTATTAATAAGTAATTCACAAATCCGTTTATTTTCAACACTTGGAAAATATTCTATATACTTAAATCGAAATTAAGTATATATTTCATTTTTAAGGAAAACTTTCTCTTAAGACACATTTATTTGGGCCAAAATGAATGTTGCGTAAAACATCGTTACGACAACCCAAAATCACTAGTATAGGGATTCGAAGTTAAAATAGATATATAAATCCCAATACTATATAAAACATTTCCCTTTCGGAAATCATTTACTATAACAACAGTGTTATAGTCCACCATTTCCTTCTATTTCTCGAAAACGTCTATTTCAACAATGAATGTTGAAATCTATGGTTTCGAATCTTAACACATTTTAAAAACATCGTTAGATTGTTTTAATTCTATTTAAAACATCATATCCAAAACAATTTCTTTAACATATTATTCACTATTCAAAAACGTGAATATACTTCGTTAACCAATTTCATCATTTCTATACATTTTATTTTAAAGGATTATTCACTGTCTAAAATGTGAATATAACTCCATTAATAAGCTATAACAATTTACTTATCAAAATAAGCCGTTTTGCAGATTTATAAAACAATGTTTATAAATTCCATTTCTATTTATTTTATAACAACTTCCTTTTATAAATCTCCTTTGTTAAGCTATTTCAATTTATAACTCAATAATATACTAAAGGTTCATATTATAAGTTAAATGCTTATAATTTATTTGTTTACAAAACCGTTCTTTTAAACTTCCCAATTTATAAATCTTATAACTTATAAGATTCATTTATTTACCCAAATCTGTTCTTTTAATAACTTTACAAATTTTATAAACCTACTGCTTATAAAATTCCATTTATAACTTCACCGTTTATAATTCTATAAATTTCATTCATTTATGAAGTTCATTTACAATTCATTCTAACACTTATAAAAACTCATTTTATACTTCAAATATTTTAATTTATAAATATCAATTTATAAATCCTTTATATAAATCAATTTATATTATTATTTAAAACATCTTTAAACTCCTTTATAAATTTCACCATTTTCTTTGATTTATAAATAATCAAATTTTATAAATCCTATATTTGAACCTTTTATAATAAATTCAAAAATCCCAATTTAAACTATTTCATAAAATCATTAGCCTCATATTTTCAAAAATCAACTTTTAACTATATTTCTCAAAAATCATAATTTTTATAACTTTAAAATTATATCGTTTATTTATTTAAAAGGAATCAATTCCAAAATATTTTATAAACGTATACTTTCAAAAATCAATTTTAAAATTCCAAAATTGGTCCAATGATGCTACACACCAAATAGCCACTCACGACAACAACGACATCATATATCGATATGATAATAAATCAAATATCAAAATATCTGAAATCAAATAAATACTGTTGAGGAATCCAGTTGGATCCCTCCAACCTGTTTTCCTGCATCCACAAACATTAGCACAATACCAATTCCGTTTCAGTACAGAATTATCGCGGTATATGGGATTTAAAATATTATCCGCTAATAGACGGCGCAATAGGGTCTCATCCGCTATATAATGCGGGAAATCAATTCCAAGTACATAAATAATACCAATTTCACTGTACTATGAAATATTCGCGGTATATGTTTTTAATAAATAACATCCGCTTATTAACGGCGTATAATGTCTATTTTAACAATCAACAGATAACAATCATCATTCAAACATACATTCAAGAATTCTAAATATAACTATTTAAAATTAAAATCGAAACCGATTCGATTGAGTGAGAAGTTCTCACCTTGATTTCAATTTCGTTTTCAGCTTTTATTTCGAATAAAATTAAACGGACGTTTAATTTTACCCGAAATTTTCGCTAGCTCCAAACGACTCCAATCCAATTCCATAGCGTAGTGCTCGTCCATACGAACCAAATGAAATTGTTTCGTGCATTTTCGACCTCGTATGAAAAAGATATGAATATTTAAAGTTTACATAATTTTTTTATATAAAATTTACAACATTTTTTTTATATACCCAAGCTCATCACAGCCTTTGATCCCATCTCCTGCAAATCGTGGCCATCCACTGCTTCTTCCCCCTCCATTTTTTCTCACGCACGCGATAACCCAGTTTCACGTTCGAATCCACCAAAGTCGCGCCCCCAAACGACGACGAAACCCTATCTTAACCACACCACATCGGGCCTCGCAACATGCACTACTTCGGCCAAAAGTTGAAGGAGCTCGGCCTCCCCTATGGCGCGCAAAACGATGACGAACGGCCGGCCTTTGTGTTGAAATTCTGGTTGATTTATAACACCATTCGCGATACTGACCGTTGGATCTGCAGATCTCAGAGTGCTCTACAAGTTTCATGTTGGAAGTTTGTTGTATCGTTGCATGGATTTGAAGAAATTGGAGGAGGAAGATCTGTGATTTTCGGCCATTGGTTATATAAGAGGTGGCCGGCTATGAATTAGGGTTATGGTTTTAGAATTTTGCAAATGGAAGATATTGAGGTGCTTATATAGAAAAATCCGAGACTGTTTGAAAAATGACTATTTTAACTCGCCAAATTAATATTAAAACAATTTCGATGCGTTTCGAGCTGCCACGGTCAAACGAAAATTCCGATTGACACAAAAATTGAAATCCGATAATAACAAACTATTACGGATCCAATGAAACTAGTTTCGTCCAATTCTGAGACTGTTCGAAAATTGTCTAATTTTACTAGTCCATTAAATATTAAAATATTCAATTTTCACAAATTAACCCTTAATTCGATTTTAAAAGTTCTAAAACATCGTTCTAACTCCAATATGATAAAATAAAATTTTACAAATCATTTTCAATCATATTTAACCTATTTTTCAATTATTTCTGTATTTTCAACTATTAAATTATCGATTTAATTATTCAATTAAATCAAATTATTCGAAATAAAATTTATTCGACTTTTAAATCTCACTTATTAATATTTAAAATTAATTAAATATACAAATTTTAATTAACAGAAATTATGGGTCGTTACAGACTTTCCCCCTTAAAAGAATTTCGTCCTCGAAATTACCAAGTAAGAAAAGTTACAGAATCTATTAACTATCCCAAAATCCATAGTTAAACTTCTTATAATAACTTTACTAAGTTTCCAAATCATACCTAGTTATCTTTTCAAAAACAACTACTATTATTTAATTTTCAATTCTAAATCAAACTTCTAGTTTCCAAAATTTTCCAATTTTCTCAAAATTTTTCTAACGCCTTAAATTTTCGGAAAAATTCGCCATAGTCTCCTTTGCGCGGCTCGATCCGAGAAAAATATATGACAGTATATATATCACAAATATACATCTCATCAAGTGATGAGGCATCTCGCAGGAGAAAAAGTGTAAATGTACGATATTTAATCCGAGATATGTACCTTATATTTTATTAGCGAGCATATACGGCTAATATAGCGCGAAAGCGAGCTCCAAATGCGAAGCAAACGCGATCCGCACCTACTAAACACTCAACAAATAGATGAGAAACATGTATATAGACAATAGTATCGATATACAACATATAGCAACATAAAAACTATATATGCCAACATAGCAAATGCAATAAAAGCAATATATTCAACCATCAACCAACTATCATCCAACTAACATCCATAACCAATAAATATTCATTCATATTCTCATTAATATTCAATGAAATGGGTTTCCAATTTAATCACATTTGATTCATTAACAGTGGATGTTTTTACTAACATTCATTTTCAATTAGTTTATATTCACTAATTCATATTCAAGTTGGTTCACTTCTAAATCAAATTCAATTCTATTTAAGATTCACTTAACTTCCAATTGGATTTCAATTACTTTAGCTTTCAATTTCATTAATACTTAATGAATTGTACACAATCAACTAATTATCATATAACAACCAATGTATATTAATTACAACCAAATTCCTTTGCTTTTATTCATTCAATTTGGTTTAACACCTTTACTTTCAATTGGTTTAATTAAATTGATTTTCATTCAATTTTTCAACTTCCAATAACATTAGCTTTTAGTGAATTACACTTACATTCATTATTTCATATCAATTATTTACATTTAATTGATTAACATTCAATTCATTCAATCAATTCAATTACAAAAGTTGAATTTCATTTACATAACTTAAGTTCACATTTATCACTTATTAATTTACTTCGATACCAAAATCAACTTCATTCAACATCTCTTAAGTTATATTCCATTTAAACATTATTTGGCTTTACTTAACTTAAATTCCCACTTATAAATCAATTCACATTCCCAATTCTAAAGTAAAATTTCCATTTAACTTTAAATTCATTTTTATTTACAACTCATATTCATAAATATGTTCATATAGTTTCACTTCTTAAATAGTTTCACTTCTTATATATATATAAGTTTATTTCACAATTGTAAATCACTTTAATTATAATTCAATTCTTATAATTCTTTTGCTTATACGATTATTATTCAATTTAGATTATTCAAACATCTTTTAAATTACTTATATATATTCTTACATTTTCAACAAACCAAACAATCAACTTATATACACTTCAATAATTCTGAAAAATTATTCCTTTATATATAAAATATACTCAAGGTAAAATTATTTCATTTACCCAATTTAAAACAATATCGTGTCGAATTGTTCTGTACAAGTGTTTAGAGATACCTATCAATAACGTTAATTACTCGTATTAACCAGAATCCGCATACCACTCAACAAACCAATCATCACAATATAAAACAATTTATATTCACTAACAAATACGCTCTCATATCTATTATTACACTCAAAATCATTCTAGAGTAATACTGACTCCATCTCTAATGAGTAATACCCAACAGAGCCATGGTTGTCGCTTAACCATATGCTCTGATACCAGATGTGAGGACCCGCAAATCTGTACTCCTTGAATAGACACCAGTCTCCATTGATTAACTCAAGATGAACTGAAATACAAATTCCCAGGGTTTTAAGAAAAAGAAAAAGAAAAGGAGATAGAAGAAGAGAGAAAAGATAGAACCGAACAGAAAGAAAACAACAGAACAATATCAGAATCTCACAATCGCAGCAGAACAACATATAATAAATAAATAATCTTTAAATAAAGAACTATATCAGTTATTACATTACATCACATTACATTATATCATCAGAGTGTACAACCATCAATACAACAATAAACATCGGAAAAAGAAATACTATATACTAGTAATACGCCGTGCCATCCATCTTGCCTCCAGCAACTCCTGAATTCCAGAATATCCTGATAAACCTTAACTCTTGACTGCCCGTGTGAAAATTTGTGGCACCTAGAGTTTAGGAAGGAAAACAATAAACTTCGAGTCAGTCATGTGACTGGTGTGAGAACTCAAAACAGTTTATCTTCTTTAAAAACAAAGAATAGGATAATTTTAAAATAGATTCGCAATGCTTTTAAAAATGAGACTACCATAAGGCCTCCCACACACACACAATGCAAACGCACAATCGGAGGAGATTTCTCCTTATGCTAGTCAAATATGCTTGATACGTATTAAAAAGAACATTTGATATTATTACTAGTGCATAGTGTAGGCAAAATTCATTTCGGAAATAAAGATATAAATCTTAGCCAGCATAGGCATTTCGCACTTATGCCTACTATAGCTACCATCCAAACAGTGGTGACCACCATAAGTGAATGATAGGTTCTACAACTAAAACCGTACAAGATCATATTGTTTCTTTGGATTTCCAACAAATGGTCAGGCCAAGGAACTTCCCATTGCCACATGGAAACGCCTCTGGAATGACGTCCCGAGAACCAAACTGGATCTCTGCCAACACAAGGCCGGGTTACCCCTAACTGGGTAACTACTGACACGAATATGTCATCCCCCGATCGTAACCGATCTACATCCGAGGATCCTCGATTTCCAACAACCATAAAGTAATAAGTTTGCAGCAACAACATAGGTTAAGGATCTGGGCTCCATACCATGATACCACCTCTATCCAGAAGGAATGACATACACTAAAGGGCGCTACCCCTAATAACCTTGCTGCATCCTTCCTGTTTTGACCATTTCCGGGGTGTGAGGTCCGACGAAGTCTCGTCCACAAAGCCTATGCTTTGGTACAAAGCCATGCTTTGGGCCAACAAATGATCAAAGTAATGATCATAAAGATAAATGATCAAACAAATGATCATATCACAAATGATCAAACAGTGATCATTTCACAGCAACACTCAGCATGTCACATTACCAAATTGGGAATATATCGCTGATAACCATCAACTACATAACCTACGAGCTCGTACGTCTCAGAGAAGGGTGTTAAGCTAAAAGAATATATTCTCCACCACCAACAGAAATATATTTGAAAGAAGTCATCTTTATATCTCAATTTGTAATGTCAGACATACAATCAATACAAGTATGTTCCGGGATCGAACAGAACCGAAGGCACTTACAAAGAAGTCCTTGCAATCCGGATATTCACTAATCACATCCGGACTTTCCATCACATATGGAATTTCTATACCGGGGCCATTCGGTGCAGAAACATTCGACGGTAATCCTTCCGTTTTCAAAAATATCCGGTCTTCAACACCGGTCTTCAAATGCAATTCATAACGACGTATCACATATTCGGAATGGGTTATACGACCCCAAGGTCCTTTCCCGGTTAACCCGAATAGTGAGCGCTTATTTAAAAATAAGTGTGGCATTCAAATTCAAGCAAATCACAACAAATACCTATTTAAAGGTAAATATTGATAATCGGTTATTGAACTATCAATGGATATGCACAACATTTCCAGATTCCAAATAAGTTTCCAAATTATTTATTTTCCAAAAATATCTTTACAAGATATATAATTTTCGCACTTCAACATTTGAAAAAAAAATTTCAAATCATTTTCCTTACACGGAAATACTTTCATTTCAACATGGTTTATTTAAACCAATTACATAAATCCTTAACGATTTACGTTATATTTACGTTCAAAATATGTAAATTAATTCTCACACTTCAAAAATAAATCAACGTTTATTTTTAAACAAATTCCCCTTTTCATTTATAAATTCCATAGTAAATTTACATTCCAAATATTTATGAATATACGATTTCAATTATTCATTTTCAATTTATCTTCAAAAAGATAAATTCTCAAAACGTTTCATTTCACATTGGAAAAACATTTCCATACTTATTTATTAATAAGTAATTCACAAATCCGTTTATTTTCAACACTTGGAAAATATTCTATATACTTAAATCGAAATTAAGTATATATTTCATTTCTAAGGAAAACATTCTCTTAAGACACATTTATTTAGGCCAAAATGAATGTTGCGTAAAACATCGTTACGACAACCCAAAATCACTAGTATAGGGATTCGAAATTAAAATAGATATATAAATCCCAATACTATATAAAACATTAAGCAGTTAATTTCAATACTCCAACTGTTGAAGGTTCTCAATGCTATAAACTCTTACACATCATTAAGAATGTTAAAAACGACATTAAAAATTGGAATAGATGCAGACCCAAGGAAGATGATCAAATCTCCTTATTACAAACCAAATGTGATGAACTGCTTACTAAAATTGATAATGGTGCTGTTGATGATAATACTTGGAGAAATTACTATCAAAGCCAAAATGAACTAAAAGAAGCTCTCAGTTTGAAATCCATAGAACTTAAACAAAAAGCAAAGGAGAAATGGTTTACTGAAGGAGATGAATGTACTAAATTCTTTTATGCGAAGATGGCAATTCGTAGCAACAAGAATAATATCACACAAAACATCAATCAGGAAGGCTGTTGTACTATAAATGTAGCTGAATTTGAGGAGCAAGCAATTAAGTATTACAGTGAAATGTTTAATGGAGAAGTTGAGAACAATTTACCAATCATTCAATGCAGAAGGATGGTCAACTCCAAGGGGAGAAGAATGCTCTCCAGGCAAATCACAGAAACTGAAATTTACAATGCCCTGACCACTATCCACATCGATTCCAGTCCTGGACCCGATGGATTCAGCTCTAAATTCTATATTCTCCACTGGAGAGACTTGAAAAGTCATATTATATCAGCAATGCAAGAAATATTCCAAACAGGCAAATTTGTCAAAGAAATTAATCACACATTTGTCTGTCTCATTCCTAAAAAAGATAACCCTTCCAAAATTGAGGATTATCGGCCTATAGCATGTTGTAATGTGATCTACAAAATTCTAAGCAAAATTCTCTGCAACAGAATGAAGATGGAATTACCTGATCTCATATCGGAGTGTCAAAGTGCCTTCATTAAAGGAAGAAGCATTTCCGAAAACTCACTTATGGCACATGAATTGGTAATAAATTTCAACAAACTAGGAGCAGATAAGTTTTGTCTAAAGGTTGATCTTTATAAAGCGTATGACAAAATCAATAGGCAATTCATAATTCATATGCTCATTACTATGGGTTTTCCCACAAAATTTGTGAGACTTATAAATGAATGCATATCTACACCTACCTTCTCTATACTGATTAATGGCATACCAAAAGGTTTCATAGGGTCCAATAGAGGAATACGGCAGGGCGACCCTCTATCCCCCTACTTGTTTGCAGTCGCCATGGAGTACTTTACATTACAAATGGAGTTGGCTACTCATCACAAGCGAATTCATACTATTTTTAACTTACAGCCTACGGTGAGTCACCTACTATATGCAGATGACTTGCTCATCTGTATAAAATCCAGTAATGAATCAGCAACAACAATTAGAGACATTTTCAACAAGTTAGAAAAGTACACTGGGATAAAACTAAATGAACAGAAAACCAAGTGCTACTTTAATAAAGCCTGCAACATGAGAACACAGGTGCTGGAAATTTTAAATGTCAAAGAGGGTAATCTCCCAGTCAAATACTTAGGAGTTCCCCTGTCCTCTAATAAAATTACAGACAGAGAATGTGCAGTCCTTATATCTTCTATCAGAGATAGACTACAGGGTTGGACATCCAAACTATTGTCCCTTGCAGGTCGCATAGAGTTGGTGCATACTGTAATTCATTCAAAAGTCAATTTCTGGCTGCAAACTTTCCAACTCCCAGATGCTTCTATTCAGAAAATTGAAAGGGTATGCACAGATTTCATCTGGAAAGGAGGGCTTCACAAGATAAAATATGAAAATCTATGTAGACCAAATGATGAAGGTGGTGTAGGACTTAGAAGACTTAAAGATATAAGAACAGTACACACCCTCAAACAAGCCTGGAGAATAATAAATGGCAAAGGTCTCTGGGGAAAATGGATGAACAAAAGATACATCAGAGATAATTTCTGGCAAATGGCAATAGATAATAATGCATCAGCGAACAGGAAGGCTATACTGAGAGTCAGATATATCTTAACATCCCTCTGCACATGAGAAATAGCAAATGGAAGAGAGACTGATCTCTGGAGAGATCCATGGATACAAGGTAAATCATTAATAAACATGCTGGGATTGCATACATTTTCAGATTTTGGATGTCCCAACAAAAAAGTACAGGATGTGATAAACAATAACAAGTGGAATTGTGCATCACTGCCAATAACACAGAACATAAAACAAAAAATACAATATACGCCAATTTTTCCCAGCAGAGACAAAGACATCTGGGCTTGGAAACCTACAGGGAAAGAATTCAACTCCAAAGCAACGTGGAATGAAATCAGAGAAAAAGATAACAAAGTCACATGGAGCAATATCATATGGGATCGAAGCAACAACCCTAAAATGGCTTTCACTGCTTACAAAGCGATAATGAAAAGACTAGCAACGAAAGACAGATTAGCGAAATGGGGCGTGGTAAATGAAACAGAATGCATACTATGTGGACAAGAAACGGAAACTCATGACCATCTTTTTTTTAATTGTTCATTCTCTAACTCGATATGGAATGCATGCAATAATTTTCTAAATCTAAAGGCACATTCAGACAAACTTGAAGAACAAATGAATTACCTGACGATGAATGCCGACTGCGAAGACCTCAAAATCAAAACGCATAAAATTGCCATCAGTGTAACTGTTTGGAATGTATGGAAGGAAAGGAATCGAAGAATTTTCCAGAATAAACAACGAAACCAGTCAGAAGTAAGCAAAATTGCAAAAGGAGATCTGAATCTAGCTCTGAAAAGAGTCAGAAACTTTCAACTTACCAAGAGGGAACTAGGCAGAGCTCGAACTGGAGAAGAGGTTTGTTCTCATCCATTGATAGAAAGCCGAGATAGGAATCACCTACAGCCGCCATGAATTATGAACTCGAGAAAATGAAATGTATGTGTTGTTTGTATTTGGTAAGAATCCTGTTTATGTGATAAGTACTGGTTCTCAATGTAAACCTTTGGGCTGAAAGATAGCCTTAATAAAATTTACCCATTTACAAATATATATATATATATATATATATATATATATATAAAACATTTCCCTTTCGGAAATCATTTACTATAGCAACAGTGTTATAGTCCACCATTTCCTTCTATTTCTCGAAAACGTCTATTTCAACAATGAATATTGAAATCTATGGTTTCGAATCTTAACACATTTTAAAAACATCGTTAGATTGTTTTAATTCTATTTAAAACATCATATCTAAAACAATTTCTCTAACATATTATTCACTATTCAAAAACGTGAATATACTTCGTTAACCAATTTCATCATTTCTATACATTTATTTTAAAGGATTATTCACTGTCTAAAATGTGAATATAACTCCATTAATAAGCTATAACAATTTACTTATCAAAATAAGCCATTTTGTGGATTTATAAAACAATGTTTATAAATTCCATTTCTATTTATTTTATAACAACTTCCTTTTATAAATCTCCTTTGTTAAGCTATTTCAATTTATAACTCAATTATATACTAAAGGTTCATATTATAAGTTAAATGCTTATAATTTATTTGTTTACAAAACCGTTCTTTTAAACTTCCCAATTTATAAATCTTATAACTTATAAGATTCATTTATTTACCCAAATCTATTCTTTTAATAACTTTACAAATTTTATAAACCTACTGCTTATAAAATTCCATTTATAACTTCACCGTTTATAATTCTATAAATTTCATTCATTTATGAAGTTCATTTACAATTCATTCTAACACTTATAAAAACTCGTTTTATAATTCAAATATTTTAATTTATAAATATCAATTTATAAATCCTTTATATAAATCAATTTATATTATTATTTTAAAACGTCTTTAAAATCCTTTATAAATTTCACCATTTTCTTTGATTTATAAAATAATCAAATTTTATAAATCCTATATTTGAACTTTTTATAATAAATTCAAAAATCCCAATTTAAACTATTTCATAAAATCATTAGCCTCATATTTTCAAAAATCAACTTTTAACTATATTTCTCAAAAATCATAATTTTTATAACTTTAAAATTATAACGTTTATTTATTTAAAAGGAATCAATTCCAAAATATTTTATAAACGTATACTTTCAAAAATCAATTTTAAAATTCCAAAATTGGCCCAATGATGCTACACACCAAATAGTCAGTCACGACAACAACGACATCATATATCGATATGATAATAAATCAAATATCAAAATATATGAAATTAAATAAATACTGTTGAGGAATCCAGTTGGATCCCTCCAACCTGTTTTCTTGCATCCACAAACATTAGCACAATACCAATTCCGTTCCAGTACAGAATTATTGCGGTATATGGGATTTAAAATATTATCTGCTTAATAGACGGCGCAATAGGGTCTCATCTGCTATATAATGCGGGAAATCAATTCCAAGTACATAAATAATACCAATTTCATGTACTGCGGTATATGTTTTTAATAAATAACATCCGCTTACTAACGGCGTATAATGTCTATTTTAACAATCAACAGATAACAATCATTATTCAAACATACATTCAAGAATTTTAAATATAACTATTTAAAATTAAAATCGAAATCGACTCGATTGAGTGAGAAGTTCTCACCTTGATTTCAATTTCGTTTTCAGCTTTTATTTCGAATAAAATTAAACGGACGTTTAAGTTTACCCGAAATTTTCGCTAGCTCCAAACGACTCCAATACAATTCCATAGCGTAGTGCTCGTCCATACGAACCTAGCGCAACTTGTTTCGCGCGTTTTCGACCTCGTATGAAAAAGATATGAATATTCAAAGTTTGCACAATTTTTTATATAAAATTTACAACATTTTTATTTATATACCCAAGCTCATCACAGCCTTTGATCCCATCTCCTGCAAATCAAGGCCGTCCACTGCTTCTTCCCCCTCCAGTTTTTCTCACGCACGCGATAACCCATTTTTACGTTCGACTCCATCAAAGTCGCGCCCCCCAAACGACGACGAAACCCCATCTTAACCACACCACATCGAAGCCCGCAACATGCACTACCTTCGGCCGAAAGTTGGAGGAGCTCGGCCTCCCCTATGGCGCGTAAAACGATGACGAACGGCCGGCCTTTGTGGTGAAATTCTGGTCGATTTATAACACCATTCGCGATGATGACCGTTGGATCTGTAGATCTCAGAGTGCTCTACTAGTTTCATGTTGGAAGTTTGTTGTATCGTTGCACGGATTTGAAGAAACTGGAGGAGGAAGATCTATGATTTTCGGGCATTGGTTATATAAGAGGCGGCCGGCTATGAATTAGGGTTAGGGTTTTAGAATTTTGCAAATGTAAGATATTGAGGTGCTTATATAGAAAAATACGCGAACACTATTCACCCCAGAATTTCCGAACTCCAAACGAAGCGTGCTGGTTGGCGTTCCTAAGGTTTACCCCGCATTCTGAACACAATGGAATGTGTTTCGGGACCTAATTCGATCATCTGTGCGAGTTATGGCAATAAACGATCAATTTAAAATTAAATCGGTAAATCAAATTTCTAGGCGTTTTTTTTTGCCCCGGACAAACGGTAAATCCGATTGACACAAAATTTGAAGCCATACAATAATATAACATTATGGATCCGATGAAACTGGTTTCATCGAAATCCAAGACTGTTTGAAAAATGACTATTTTAACTCGCCAAATTAATATTAAAACAATTTCGATGTGTTTCGAGCTGCCACGGTCAAACAAAATCTCCGATTGACACGAAAATTGAAATCCGATAATAACAAACTATTACGGATCCAATGAAACTAGTTTCGTCCAATTCTGAGACTGTTCGAAAATTGACTAATTTCACTAGTCGATTAAATGTTAAAATATTCAATTTTCACAAATTAACTCTTAATTCGATTTTAAAAGTTCTAAAACATCGTTCTAACTCCAATATGATAAAATAAAATTTTACAAATCATTTTCAATCATATTTAACCCATTTTTCAATTATTTCTGTATTTTCAACTATTAAATTATCGATTTAATTATTCAATTAAATCCAATTTTTCGAAATAAAATTTATTCGACTTTTAAATCTCACTTATTAATATTTGAAATTAATTAAATATACAAATTTTAATTAATAGAAATTCTGGGCCGTTACACTTTTGCTAATTTGCAAAATAAATCAATTCTCTTTCGCACCTTTCTCTACATAAATTTCTAAAAGAAAAAAATTTAAAACAACTCCAAATCAACTCAAACTTGGACAAGAGTCTTAGTAAAACATCACAACACCTCCTAATAAGTTATATCTTGAAGAAGTGAAGCCAAGCTCCCCCATCTTGATTAAACCGTGAGCTATTGGATCCTTTTTGGGGAAAAAAGCAATTGTAGGCAAGGTGAAGGTAGGAAGTCAAGTGGTTGGAAGGAAGAGGTAGGAAGTGTAGACTTGGATCTTGCTTGTTTGTTTGGGAAAGTGTGAGCTTACTCACCACCTTGAATGAAAGTATTATGTATATGTGCTTGTGTTTGATTGTATGTATGATGTTTGAATTGATATTGACATATATTGTAATATTGGTTTTGATTCTTGCTTTGAAAGAAAATGGCATATGTAATCCATATGTATAGACTTGGATGAACTTGAATGGACTTGTATGACTTATAGAATAACCTTGAAACAAATCGCACAGGTTTTAGTTGGACTTTGATTTAGATTGCACTTGGATTTGAGAGTGCTCTTATAGCGATAGTTGCTATAAATGCACTTAGGAATTGCCTTGTGTTCGCCAATTTCTACGGAACTTTATAGAGACCTATTTTGGGGGTTTCTCACCATATTTATTATGTTTATTACATATATTTGCTATTTTAAAAAGAATATAAGATTAAAGGTTAAGTAGCATATCAAAAAGTGGTCAAATTTCCACTTTTGCAAAATTGCCCCGTTTTAGCCTTTGTTTTGAACTTTAAAGGTTTGGAAAGGACTTTTAAATTAAGTATTTGGTTTCATTCTTTTTACAAGGGTTTTCTAACTCTTATTAGAGCATTTATAAAGTAGTTTTACATTTTTATGAATTTTTTAGAATTAGACATGAATTTTTAGAGAAAAAGGTTACTTTTAAATATAAAGAAACATGGTTTTCCAAGTTTTTACGTGAATGATAAACTTGTTATTTTCAAGTAATATTTTGGATGAATGTTTTAAAACCTATTAAAAGTATTTTAAAATTATTTTTAAGTATATATAGTTTTTTGAAATTGTGTTGATTATTTTATCAAAGTATAAATATCCTATGTAATATAAATTTTTTTAAATTGTTTATTTAAATATCTAGTTTTGTAAATAAATTGCTATATATATAATTTATAAAGAGGTTTTAAATTATAAACAAAGGACTTAAAAAGGGGTTATGAATTTCTTAGTGGCTAATTCATGGTTTGTTTAATTACTTGTTTGAAAGTTAATTAGCTATGCTTAACACTAAAGCCGACGAAGTAGGCTTATCTATATATGAGTGTTAAGATTGATGTTCGAGAAGAATAGAAGCAATATTGCTCTAACCTATCAAATTCACTCCTAGGAATAGTTAAGTTGGGAAGGTCGAAAATGTGTTAGTCGTGTTGATTACTTACTCTTTTATGGAAAGTCATTAATACTATATTTAACACTAAAAGCTGCGACTTGTCTATCTGTGAGAGTTAAGAATGAAATGTCTAAACAAGGCTTTGATATGCAACTAGTGCTTTAACTTATATGGCTTCACTCTTGACCGAGGGATAGTATAAGTTGGAATGTCGAAAACGTGCCAAGTATATGAACTTTAATTTCTATAGGCGATCGTTTTAACTAGATAGTCGATCAATTGACTAGCGAACTTGATCAAATAATAACCTAGATCTTTAAAAAAATGTTTTTAAAAATAATAACAAGTATAAAAATGGTTTTGGGTTTTAGTGACAATGTTTAAGTAACACTAATCTTAAACCTTTTGAGTGGATTTGTGAAAGTATTTAGGTCCTTAAAATGGATATTTTGAAGGAACTTATATGTACAGAAAACTTTTTGAAGTATTCAAAGAGTACAAATGAATAGTAGTGATTGATAAACGAAGTTTTATTAGATAAAAGAAGTTTAACTAATAAAAGAGGTTTTAATTAATAAAAGGTATTAATTAAATAAAAAGAAGATTAGAAGTTGGTTAGGTGACTTAATCGTGCTTTGCCTGACTTGATCGTGCTTTGTATGTTTATTTGTTTATGGAAAGTATACGAGACTTGGTTTTTATTTACGATCATCTATCTTGTACTTTATAGTCAATTAATCGACTATTGAAATTGACCAAAATAGATTAAATTCTAGAAGAAATAAGAGGGTTACATGGTACAATTACCTTCGGTGATGCTATACTGTACGATAAACTTCTCTTGCTCATAGGAAAAATGATAAGGAAATCAGTCCGGATAGGTGAAGATCACCACCCTTATGTATTGTCTATTTATTTCTTAGAGATTCGGGTTAAGTTAATCAAAAGTTCATCGATTGGTTTTGAGCGTCCAGTAAGCAAGGCAATATACTTATATGAGATGGCTCAAAACCATAATAATTTCAAAAAAATATATGCGATTTATGTTCTGGGAGTTGTTATAAAGAGAAATGTTATGGAGTTACACTGTCTATCCTAAGGTTACGTTCGAAGAAGAGGCTAGTGTTAACATTTTGAACGATGTTATCGTGTGGGACTGTCTATCTTAAGGAGTATTCCAAGGGAGAGGGAAGTGTTAGCATTCGTCGGAGGTCTTCTGTAGGAATCTATATGAAGATTCAAGATCTGTTCAAGATGCTCGAATCCATATAGCAATTCGTGATCTATTCGAGATGTTGGAATCTATTTGGAGATTTTTGTTCTGTTCGAGTGATGAAGACGTGTGAGATATGCTGTGTAGCCTCGACATTGGTTAATGAATAAAACCAAAGATAGGGTACATAGCCATGTAGGGTTTAGCAAGCCCAAATAGGGTATATCAACTCCAGATCTAAAGATGCTATCAATATTGCTAGCAGGAGTTGATGATATTCGGGTAACGTCTCGGCATCGACTAGCTATGGTGTAATGACCCATATTTTTAGCTATTTTAAAATTATTAAATTTAATGTAGTTATTAAATAAAAATGGTTAAAAATAAAAATTTAATGATTTTGAACGTAATTTGTTAGATTTGGACTTGAATAAAATTTTGACATAAGCAAATTTCATAAATTTAAGTAATAACGAGTAGAAAAGAAATGTTGTGTATTAATGAGTTTATGGTCAATGGTTGGATTAGATAATAACCTGAATTCATTAGATGTAAATAAAGTAATTGATTGATAACAAAAATTTGTTTAAAATTCAATATTGGAATTTGTCCAATATTAAACAGTTAAACTGTTTAACTTTAATACTTGGAAATTAACTGAATAATTGAATAACGAGAATTGAATAACTGTAAAATGGGAATAGTTGTTCTATAATTTGAATTGTTTTAAAAGTTAAGTCTTATAAGTTCATTTCCAAATATTTCAAAGATAGTGAATTATTGAATAATCAAAATTGTTTAAATTTAAATATTGTAATTATTTGAATAATGGAATTCTAAATATAATATGATTGAAAATTAAACTAAAAATTGATGTAAATTTTATTTAAACAACAATGAACTAAAATTGGATTTAAAACTGAATAATTAGAAATTGTAAAATTTATATTATAATCGAGACGTTAAAATAGCCTTCCGAGGCACAGTCTCGGATTTCGATAAAACTAGTACCATTGGATCCGTAATAGTGTATTATTACCGGATTTCAAATTTCATAGCTTTTGGAGTTACCGTTAGGTCGTACGAAATATAAACGCGTTGAGATAAATATCGAAAATTTAATATTTTAATTCGATTCAAAAAGCTATCTTCCACATACGATTGAAGAGGCCCCGAAACATGTCCCATTGTGTTCGAAATATGGCTAAAACATTATAAACGCCTGGCGGCACGTGTCGTTTGGAGTTCGTTTGAAAAGTGCATTAAAATTGAAATATATGAATAAAATAATATTCGACATGCGCATAAATACGTTTACGCAGAGTAAACCCTAGCTATTCATTCGTAGCCGACGTTTCTTCTTTTAATGGCCGAAAATTGTCAAAACTTCTTCCCTAATATCTCGAAAACCATCAACTATTAGCCCAACCTTCCAACTAGAGAAGCGTGGAGATCGGCGAGCTCTAGAGATCCATGATCGATTTAGTGGAGCATGGAGACCAGAAGTGTGCCGCGTTCGTCGTGCGTTTGGGGTTGATTTCGGGGAGATGGTGGCGCCGAGTGGAGCACGATTGAAAGCGTGGTTGGAATTTGTGTTGAAAGTTCGAATTGTGGTCTCCGATATTATTCTAGGGCAACGATGGCGGGGGCGGCGATCGTGAATTGAAGGTTACGATGGTTGTTTCGTTGCATCTGTAGCCAGAGAATGTGGGAGAGGAGGAAGATCCTGTGCATGGGATCTGGATCTAGCGGCTGAGTTTTTTTTAGGTTTAAAAAATAAAAAAATGTAAATTATCCTGTGAAATAATTCATGAAATTTATAACGTGCATAACTTTGTCATACTTTTTCAGAATTGGGCGAAATAGGATGCGTTGGAATCGTCTCAACGAACATAACATCTAGAACTGATTTGGAGTCATCTGGAGCTAGTTAAAATTTTAGGTTAAATCGAACGAGCTCGGTTTAATTTAAACTTTGAACGTTTGGCATCGTAAACTCAAAGTGAGGGTTTTATAATGCTCACAACGTACTAGAATATTCTCATGCTAGTTAAATTTGATAGTATGAATTGATGTGATTTTAATTGGTCATTGTTTGATAAATTTAATTGTCATCTAGATTGTCATTGAATTTACCGTTAAAAATTAAAATTGACAGTCAAATTGAAATTGGAATTTAATTGCAATTAAATTACCTGATATTGATAACTATGAATTTCCGTGAATTATAGTGTCTGTTTATATGATTGATTGTGATGGATGAAAATTGGTTGATATTTGGATGGTTGGATGTTATTTGTTTTTATACATAGCTTGTTATCATCCTGTAATTTATTTACAATATATTGAACTGTAAATTAAATTATTTCGAATAAATTAAGAAATAGGTAGAAATGATATATACCTATGACATTGAGATTTGGATTGAAATGTTATATATCCAACCCGAGTAAATTCAAATAACTGATCACTTGGCCATTGGATAGAAAATTATATACGGACACCGGATTGGTTAAATTAAATGATTTTAAAATTTCTGATTTGAAACTATTTAAATGCTCTGATTTAAAAGAAATAAATTTCAAACTTATGGAAATCAAACTAATTTTGAACTTGAGCTCGGAATTGAATTATATTTGAAAATTGGATTTTTGCATTGAATATTGAAGGTAAAATTCGATTTAGTGTTTTGAATCGATATTTGAAAATCGAGCTCGAAATCAATATAAATTGAATTTGGAATTGAATTGATTGATTTGATAATGGAATTGAATTAATTTGAAATTGAAGTTCAAGTCGATTTGAATTAGTATCAAAATTGAATTGACTGAATGAAAATCGAAGTTGATTTGAATTGGAAAGTTGAAATTGGACTGGTTTGACTTTGAAACCTTTTTTAAATTAATTATTTTAGTATAATTTTTTGAACATCTATATTCTTTAAATCTTTAAATTATCTTGGTTTTCCAAGTATTTTACTACATAAACCATTTATACTAAACTATTTTATATTAAACTATTTTAACTATTAAAAATGTTTTAACTGTTTTACGTTAAACTATTTTAACTATTTTAATTACTTAAACTATTTTAAAAGTATACCAACTATTTTAAAAAAAATTCAAACAGGTCAAGGGTGAAATGTTTATATTTAAATCTTGGATTTAAATACGAATTGGATGTAATTGAAGTTATAAATCAAATCGGAACTGGAAATAATTTTGGAATCGAAGTTGAGATATAGAGGTGAACACGATTATGGATTGAAATTATATATTTTGAGTAAATGAGATGATTTTGAAACGGATTTGATTTTGAAGCGAATATGATATTTGATATCAATTATGGACTGTTTTTGGAATGTAAAAGAACCGACCGGCGTGTAAAACGACGTTTGGTTGTTAAAGAGACCGAGGTCGGATATGGGCATACTCTCCGTCGATACCGGAACCACTTTGACAATTGTGTATGTGGAGTGATGGTCCAGAACGAAGTGGTTGGATTTGGCGTCGTTTGCTAGAATAAAAGAAAGAGAACGATGATGGATAGACCCCGGCACTTGTGCTAATTTGAAATTATTAAAACAGGATGGCTTGATAGGGCCAATTGGGCTAATTACCCCGAGCGGACATCCGTTCTTCGATTTTCTTAGACTCGGTCCATATTATTACTCTTGATGTTGGTTTCGATTGGTACACCTTGATTGGGACGGCCTCCCTTTGAGTCGATATGGGATGGATGGACGAGGTGGGCGGTCGTAGCTATGATGCGTTACCACCATCCCTGCGACCCGAACTGGTAGTATCCTACCTTGGGAATTGCCTCACGTGCCTTGTAATCCTTTTATCCCTATACGAGACCCATACGATTTTGGTTTAGTGTTTTCGTATGATGCAGCGCAACAGGAGTTTCGACCTAACGAGTTACGACCTAACTCAATGAAAGAAGATTACGCGTTAAGTCGCTCGAAAGATAGCTCGGTGGTTTTAGGTCGCTCGGGTTCTTTGAGTCGCGAATGACCTGCCAAGATAAGGGATGACATACCTGAGGTCGCAAGATCGAAGCCGCTCCAGAATTCGTGAATTCCAGTAGGTCACGAACTTCATATGTCGCGAGTTCCTTAAGTCGCTGATTCCTATAGGTCGCTCAAGTTATACCGTATTCTTATAAATCGCTCAAACATTCTCATTCTTAGGTCGCTACATTTCTTAAGCCATCTCTTGTTAAGTCGCTGAAGCTCTTATGTCGCAAGTCCTTGAAGATGAGCTATCTCCTCATGTCACTGAAGCTTATGTCGCGTGGTATTGTATTCTTAGGTCGTTATGTTGTAATTTGTTGGATCACATGTATGTTGTATATATTGTTATGTCATGTGTTGTAACTCGTGTTTGTTAACTCGTTTGTTTTTAGGTCGTTATGTCGTTATGTTGTAACCTGTATTTGTTCTTAGGTCGTAAGCCGTGAGTCACTTGTGTATGTTGTAAACTCCTATAAATAGGGGTATGGTGTCACTTGTAAAGGTTGTTGATTTTGAATAAACTTTTGTTTGAGTGCTTTGTGCCTCTTTAAAATTGGAAGTTGAGTGTTATCTCCTTTCTCCATCTTCGGTTATTCGAGTGCGCTCGAATCAACGATTTTGAAGCCGGTTCAAGGAATCTCGTGCGCGAGATCAACGTCGAAGAATCGTAGATCTTCTAACACGGTATCGTGCACGACCAACGTGTTAAAGATAGCTAGAATCCGATATCTCGCGAGATCAACGGATTTGGGCATTTATCTTGGGTATCATCAATCCTTCGATTCATCTTTGTATCGTTCCATCGTCTTTTGTTCATTGTGCATCATTTGGTGACAAATTGTTGTTATCCGCTGCATCATCGTATCACGGCGCATCCCTATTCACCGACCGGTTAACTAGTGTTTTATATGAAAACTGTACGACAATGCTTAAAAATGCGTTAAGGGGGATTAATGTAAAGCCTTAACGCTATTTTAATATTTATTTTACTGACTAGACATTATTTATGAAGTGTATTCTAATACATATAAATATTTTGACGGATCCTTAAGAGATGAAAAATCCCGTAACATCTCTTGAGTTATTGCACGCACGTTATACACAGGATAGGAGATGTGAAAGCTCAAAAACATCTCTGATGCCGTTACACTTATATTTATTTACAATCGATTTGACTTACATAAGGATATTTTAATCCTGACTCGAGTATTTTGTCTTTTCATCAAGGTCGGGTCAGACCTGAGTTTTTTAGCTTATTGAAGATTTATTCTAGAAAATGAAGACGAAGATTTGGTATAGTACTACTATTATTATTCCTGCATCATATTGTCTGTTGCATTATTCATTTATTTTTGATGTATGTATAACTCTGATAAATGTTGTATAAATGATAATTAAAAGTATATTAGACAGCTTCATGAACTGTTTATTTGATTATTATATTTTATCGTTCCACTACGAGATTCTGTGTTTGTTTGTTCTTCGTTTTCTCTTATTTTCTTATTTATCCATTAACAATCCTCCCTTTTGAATGGTTTGAGTTGACATGTGTGATTTATTATCGATTTAAACTGTCCAAAAAGGTGGGACGTTACATATGGCATATCTTATAGTATATTTTATCTAGAGATATACAATGCCGGGAAGGATATCTCTGATCCTTGTGCAGGTGGACCATTCTCGAAGCATTGAGAATACCTCCATGGAATTTTACACAATTATGTGAATGTGCCTTAGCGGTTTTGATTTTATAACTAATATTGTTATGTTCTAGAATCATGCATCACAACTGTTTGTTATTTATGTTTGTCACTCTAGACATTATATACTATATAGAAGTATGTACTTAATAGATGGTTGGCTCTTTTGAGGGGATAATAGATATGATGTTCCATGTGGTCTTAAAAGGTTCTATTATATGTCACATATATTTCTTGAGTTTCTCACACCAAACTTATGTCTTACTCGTGATTTTATATTTTCTTATTTCCATAGGTGCTCTTTCGAGTAGTTTGCGAAAGGTAGGTTTTCATTGATGTTCTTTGGAGCTTCTGGATATGATCACGATGCTTCCACTTACCAACCATGGTATTCTTATTTCCACTGCATTACTTCATTATATATATCAGCATATGCAAGAACATGTTGTTATAACTATCCAGGCTGATGATAGTACTTATTGTTGTAACTCTGAAATGCTATGTATCTTAAAGCGACAATTTATACCATCTTTTGATATTATACGTTACCGTTCCATTATGAGATTCTAATATTGTGTTCTCCTCTTCCTTATTCTATTTTATTTTCTTTTATTTTCCCCTAATAATTCATCTTTATGGCACTTGAGTGCTCGGCACATGAATACTGTTGATATATTAGTATTGACATCTGAGAGAGGAAAAGGTAGATCATTACAATTTGTCCTAATGATCTATCATTTAAACTCATAGAAAATGACAACTCCCGAACTATTTTTCGATAACGACAAACTTACTGGACCTAATTATACCGGTCGGGTAAGAGCAATTAAAATAGCATTTGACTTATAAGCGCCTTTGGACTTCTATTACATGTAAACTTAAAGAATAACCTACTGATGATGTGAACCTCGAACAACGACTTGCTTATGAAAAATTAGTGTAGACCTAGAGATCGTCCAAGTTTACGTTGCTGTCTACATTAAAAAAGCCATTATAGAGGCGGCATGAAATTATATTTCTCTATGAGATATTTGATAGTCTCAAGGGACTTTTTGGTCAAAAGTCACATTCCGCTAGGTATGAGCTTATGAAGAAGTTGTTCAAGACCAAAATAACTAATGGATAGAAAGTAGATGATTATATGTTGATTATAAAGGGTTATATTGATAGGCTTTCACGGTTGGACCTACAAATAAGCAACGAATCGCAAGTAGATTTGATCATCGGTTCACTTACTCCTCAATATGAACCATTCATACTGAATTATAATATGAACCAATTGAACATGAATCTCGTTGAGCTCTTTCGGTATGTTGAGGTCGATCGAGTCCCGGTCTAAGGATCAAGAGGCTGGACTTGTTGTAAGGGTTATGCATCATCTAAGAAGAGTTTGAAGAAGCATAAAAGAGAAGGTAAGAAAAAGAAAAGAAGACTGATGGCAAGGGTGAATGTCACCACTGCTACAAGAAAGGTCATTAGAAAAGGAACTATCATGACTACTTGAAGATTGTTAGGGAAAGGAAGTAGAATGGTTTTGTGGCTCCATCAGGAACATTTATGATTCAAGTTTTTTGTAATCGATAAAATCTTATGTCTTTTAGTACTGGATTTGGTACTCATATATGCAATTCGTTACAAGGTCATAGGAACTGGCATCGCGTGGCTAAATGAGAGATGAGGCTTCAATTTCCTTATGGATCTATGGTAGATACAACAGCAGTAGGGTACTTTCATTTAGGTTTTCCTAGTGGATTAGTAGTAGTATTAAATAATTGCTATTTTGTAAAAGACTTTATTTATGGGATTATTTTTGTTTCTAGATTGTCTGAGACTGGATACACAGTTCATCGTACAAATAAAGTTATAAACATTATTTTGGATGGAAATAAAGTCTCGATGGTGTTCTTGAAAATATCATTTATGTGATTAACACTTATTACGTCTGTTCTCTGAATAATGCTTATAATAATATAAATGATAGTTATCTTTGGCATTGTAGGCTAGGTCATATTAGTGAGAAATGACTATATAAATTGAAAACAGAAGGGTTTCTACCATCAATTGATTCTGAATCATTTGATATGTGTGAGTTATATCTCAAAGGTAAAATGACCAAGCACCCTTTCAGTGGGAGCAATGAAAGAGTTGATGAACTCTTAGGGTTAGTATATTGTGATGTATGTGACCCGATGCTTATAACTACCAAAGTAATGTTTCTTAATTTGTTACCTTCACTGATGAGTTTCTTATGAATAACAAATCTGACATCTTTGAGAAATTTGTTGAGTATAAAATGTTGTAGAGAATCAAATGGGCCATAAGATTAAATTCTTCGATCAGATCAAGGAGATGAGTATATTAGACAGGATTTCTAACAATACTTAAGAGATAATGGGATTATCTCTCAGGTTACTCTATCATATACTCTGCAACATGATGGTGTGTGGGAGCGAAGAATCGAACCCTATTAGTTTTGGTTTGTTCAATGATGAGTAAGGTTGAGTTACTTCTTTTCTATCGTGGATATGCGCTGTAACGACCCGTAAATTTAACCGGTTTTAATAATGTATTAATTGAAATTTTGTGAAATTTTTAAACGATAAAATTTTGAAATATAAATTTGATATTTGGAATGTGTCCAGTTAAACATAGCAACTGGTAAATTTTCGTCCGAAAATACGAAAGTTTATTTCGCGCGCAAATTTACTTCAATTTAATCAGTTAAAAAGCGATGAAAATAAAACATTTTCAAAACCAAAATATTTTTACATAAAAAAGTTCTAAAGCATCTTTTGAGCAAGTTGTCAGTTTGTCGTTTTTCCAAATTCGGACATCTTTGGCTCCGTCGATATTAATTTTCTGCGATATTTACGCATTTTCCGCTGGTAGAAATTTCGAATTTTTATAATTCAATCATACCACTGATATCCGTATGCCATTTTGATTGTCTCGCCGTGCTGATCTCTGCGGCATATTAAATTCTGTGTTTTGAAGTTCGTTATACGGCGAAATCTGTAAAGCGTCGTACCGTATCGGTAGCCATTTTAAAACCTTTTGGCTTCCACCTCTCTCTCTATATATATATTTCTTTTCATCTACTTACCTGTCCAAACCCAACGGTTGTTTGCATTTAGCATTTTTTTCATGAAACTTTCAAACTCGTGACTTTGCATTTTCAATTGTTTGGTCTTTTCATTTTTATGTGCCATTCACTGGAAACTGTTCCATGCATTTACTGCTCATTTGTAATTGTGCGTTCATTTTATTATTTCTCCTGACTCTCCCTTTCTCTTTGCAAACAAACTCACCCACCCCATTTCCTTCTCTCCCACCTCACGTGTAGCCATGGTAACCCACCAAGCTCCATTGAAGTTTGCCCCACCACCGTTCTCTCATCCAGCCTGTAACTACGACTCCTTCGACCGATGCGTGTCGGCCTGCACCCAGCTTCCACCGTGCAACTGAAGCATCCACGCGGCTACGTCCCTTCAGCCGACACACAACCTGGCACGCCTATGAGCCTCCACCACCTCGACCTGCCACATCAATGGCCGCAAGTTCCATCGTCGTCTCTAGCCCAGACCGTCACCTCCGCCTTGGTTCCCTCCTCCCGTCCGCCCACTCATCCACGCACACAGACCGTCACCACCGTATTGATCCGAGCCACCACTACTTAGCACGGCTCCGACCTGCTCTGTATGTACTCGCCACCTTCTCCCCTCTTTCGCTTGAAACCGTAAGTATACGTATTGGGGGGTATGTATATATATCTTGTAGCTTTTCCTGTTGCATGTTATAACTTATATATCAACTCCCTTTTTCACTCATCTCTTAACACTAGCATGTTATGATAGTAATATTTATTTTATATACATATTATAATAATTTTTATAAATAAAATTTGTATGCAGGTTAGTGTATATTTTTGTATATATTAGTTTATATACGTGATGTTGCCAAGTTATGTATTTGTACTGCTGTTGTGTGTTCTATTTGTAAGGCATGTATAAATAGGTTGCATACCTATCTCTCTGTACAGTTCAAGGCTGCTTTTATACTTTATATTAGTCCACTACTGTGTATTTTGGGTTTGAGCGTGAGCCTAGATGATTTGCTATATAGTGTATTATATAGGTTATATGCATTATTTTGAATATTAAAGATTGTATTCAAAGCTAAGTTCGGTTATATATATATTATACGCGCGCACTAATTAGATATTATATACAAAGTTTATTTTATATGTTATATAGTTGTACATATGTTGTAAGTGTATTAGTTTACATAATTATATCATCTGTAGTCTATTTAAAAATTTAAATTATATGTCAGATATATATGTTTTAATAAGTCAGTTACATAATACAAGTGACGTGCAGTTCTCAAATGAGGTTTTGATGTTATAAGATTATTTTATTTATAAGCATTGATTTTTAAATTTATAATATGTTAAAGTTTTGGAACAGGTTAGTTACATACCAGTTTAGAGATACATGGTTACTGTTTCAACATGTCATGTCTGCATACATATATAGGTAGTTGTGTGTCGGTATCCTTTATTTTATACTGAGCAAGTTATATTTATGAGTTTGGGGAGTTGTCGGCATATGTGATTTTGATCTTGGATATTTATGTGAGTCTACATATTTAATTTATGCATTTTTGTATAAATATAAGTTGATTAGTTATATATATGATGCGTATATTTTAAAATGTGTATAGTATTTCAACATACCTTAAATATATATGTATATATATATTGACTTTAACATATGAGTTGAATTTAAACAATAATTTTTGAAATACGTGTAAGTTTGATTTAATATGTTTATGAATTTAGAAGATAATTTTGTATATGTAATTTATATGTTATTTTAATATTTGCTTTAAATTTAAATATTGACTTGCTAGAAATAATAATAGTTATATATAAAATTTCTGTTCCATCAAGATGATTCCGATTGTCTTCATCGATCCTATTCTGATTTGATGTTGTCTATTCTTATTATCAGCTTTGATCGTTGAATACGGGCCGATTTCACTTTGCTTCGCTTCGTCATTCAAATTTCAGTGTCCGTATCAATGTGTGTATCAGTGTCATCTTCTCTACCCTCTAGCCTAGAAAGGTGAGTAATCACTCACGATTAACGTTCTTTTATTTTATTAAATCTGATTTCAATTGAAATGACAATTGAAATATGCCACTGTTAGTTGTTTACATTGTTGTATATGCTATTTACCTGTATCAGTTCACCTTTGACATCTGACACCGTTATCTATAAATTATACGATGATAATCCTGTTTGGATGATAATTGATTGATTGATTGTTGCTCATATTGGATGTTAAATTGTAATGGATAAAGTGATAAATATTACGCAATTGAATTTGACGTAGGTTAGTTAAAATTTGAATCGACATATGTGTTAAATTTGATTAGTTAAATATGACCCCTTTTAAATGTTAAATAAATTGGCACGTAGAAATAGTGTTAACTACACCTTGAAGCGTTGAATGTATGTTGTGTAAATTGATGTAGTATGAAATTGAATAATAGATCTCAAGTGAAGAATAGTTTAAATGTTAATGTAATAATCTTTAATCTACATGAAATGATAGTGTAGATTCTAGAAAAAATTATATTAATTTGCACAAACAACAATGTGAATTAATACAATTATTTCGGGATTATTTGAATTAATTATTGGATTGTTATTGATTGTTGTTATTGCTTGTTTATTTACTTTGACACCATCCCAGTTATCACACTGCAAGTTCCCTTCATTATGCTTGATCTTGAATTGAAATTGGAATCGGGTTGAAATGATATATACCCAAATGAACTTGACTTAGGATAGAGAATTTAATAAAATCCGATTGGTCAATAAATTGATTTAAAAATAAAATAATGATTTTATTCGAGCAAAGAATAAGTTTTGAAATGAAGTTGGAATTTGAATTTTGTGAAAGGAAGATGTAAAGATCAAAATCTGAAACAAATATTAACGTAGTAATTGATGAAAGAACGTCGTTTGAAATTTAATAATGTAATAATTAAATTGGGAATTATTAATAAATAATTTGAAATTGGTAATAATTGATTTCAGAAATTATTAAGTTTGAAAACATTTAACAATTAAATTTGAAATTATAATTAAGTTTGGAATTATAATTAAGTTTGAAATTATTTAGTTGAATGTATAATTAAGTTGAAATGATTTGATAATTAAGTTTGAATTCAAAACTAATTAAGTGGAAATGATTTAATAATTAAGTTTGAATTTATGATCAAGTTGTAATTATTAAGTTTTGAAATTATTAATAACTAAGATCGTAATTATTTAATAATTGAATAAGATTTAATTATTGATAATTGAATAAAAATTGAATTCTTTGATAACAGAAATTGAACTTTTGAATAAGTGGATTGGACTTCGTTAATAAATGGAATTGGGTTTCTTTATTTATTAAATTTGAAAAATTATTTAAGTAAATTAATAAGTGAAATTGAACTTCTTGAATATGCGAAATTCAGTTCTTTATTAATTGAGTTAGAAATTTGTAACGTAGTCAATGAATAAGTGAAAATTGAATTTCTTTAACAAGAAATAAAATGTGATTTATTGAAATGAACGGGATTTATTGAAATTAACGTAAGACTTGTAATTTACCGAATTGATTTGACGAACTTGATTTATTTCAATTTGATGTTTTGATATAATGAAGTTGAACGTAAGTAATTGATTTAAATGAATTGGAATTTAAATAGAAGTTGTTTTGAAGGATAAATTTACTTAGCGAATATTGAATGAAATCGATAAATGAATTTAAATTGATTTGAATGAAAATTAAACCATTTTAAATGATTTCGGAATGAAATTTATATATGAACTTGAATCAATATTTGAATTGTTTAATAAAAGTTGAAATCGAATTATAAGAATTTGAAATGGTAATTTGGAAGCTTTAAAACGTAAACTTTGGAAATTGATTTAGAAAGACAAACGAAATGTTGATTTTCGAATTGAAATTGAAATTGATTTGTTTTTGAAATTTATTAAACGACCAATCGGTACAATAATTACGAAAGTTATTAAAGAGACCAGAATCGGTTATGGATATACTCTCTATCTAAACCGAAAACCACTTTAATAACTATACGTGGAGTGATGATCCAGAATGAAGTGGTTGGAATGATGTACGTGAGGACTGAAGAAAGAGAATGATAATGGATAGCCTTGACACTTGTGTCAAATTGGAAATGACTAAAACCAGGAGCCGTGCCGGGCCAAATGGGGTTAGCCACCTCGAGCGAACACACTTCTTCGAAAACTACTCATTACTTGTTATTGATTGGTGCACCCTCGGAATTTCAGGAGTGTTGTTTCGCGGTGTTGCGATCGTTGCGGCGATGCGTTCTCACCAGTCCGGATCAGGCGAACGGTAGTTTCACTACCTTGGGTATTGCCTCATGTGCCTTGTCATACTTGTATCCCGATATACGCGACCACTAAGAATTTGTTTTGTGTTATACCTATGGAGTACTCCCTGATATCCCACTAGTTTACGGTGGAGTTTACAGTGCTGTATAGACTATGATGCTTATAAAAATGTGTTAAAGGGGATAATGGTAACGCCTTAACACTATTTTGATATTTTATATTACTGATAGACATTATCTATTTAGCGTACACTACTACATAGTAGATAGTTTAACGGATCCTTAGAGAATGGTGATTCCAACATCCTTTGAGTTACTTGTATTTCAATTGTTATTTCACTTGAGTTGGATTTATTGATATAAGAATGTCAATCCTGACTCGAGTGTTTTGTGTTTTGCTTTACGCTCGGGTCAGACTGAGTGGTTCAGCTTTTGAGACTCGCCTTTGGAGTTGGAGCTTCGCTTGGAGATCCAGCTATCTTCCCAGCTTTCAGATATTCAGTTGATTCCAGTGATGTATTCTGATTATTGTATTCGACTATTATATTCGAGACTTCTGTTGTGAACTCTGATGTATCTTATATATTTATATAGTAGCTTCATGAACTACTATCTTTTTACTTCCGCTGCATATTATTACTCTGTGTCTGTGATTCTGTGATTATTTATTTACTGTATATCTGAGTTTTGCCAAATTTAAATTAACAATTCGGTATTTTGAATTATTCAAGTCCGACATGTGCGGATGCGAATAGTCCAAAATAGCGGGTCGTTACAGTTGGTATCAGAGCTTTTGGTAGCTCTAGGCAAAACATAGCATATAGGGTAAATGTATTTACAGAATCACTCTCATTCGAGTTTCAATTTCTTCCTTTTGACTCAATTCCTTTGAATTTTGGAACGTCCCCTCGGTTTCGAAATTCATTCATATCCCTCACTATTTATCTTCTTTTGATTCCGGAGTACCCCATAACCCTACTTCGAATGATCTTTATAGTGAGTCGGCGGTCTCGCCAATCCCAAATTTATTTGTAAATGGGTGAAACTCCTTTACAATAGGCATTGATTTGCCGGAGATTTCTATATCCACGGTTTACGATGCTATCTATTCTCTGTTGTACCTGAATTCTATCTCTTGGAATCGAATGTTGATTTACCTCGGAATTCAGCATCAATCTTATTCTTGAACTTACGGTCGACCCAGTTAAGGTTGTCTGTGAATTAAATAAGATTATCCATCTCCCGATTCTGTTAATTGAATTATCTTATCTTCTGTTTCAAACTTATTATCGAATCAAAATTCTCATTGATTTGATTTTTGTCAAAATTTAAATCTCTATACTTATTTTGAAATCCATTCTTGTAACGTAG
Source organism: Allium cepa (assembly GCA_030765085.1). Lineage (NCBI taxonomy): Eukaryota > Viridiplantae > Streptophyta > Magnoliopsida > Asparagales > Amaryllidaceae > Allium > Allium cepa. Next base: position 117,085,582 of record CM060943.1, read on the forward strand.
AGCGAGGAAATGTATGTCTAAATTAATTTTAAAATTTTTTATTGTGTTGTTTGAGTTGTTAATGTTGATTTGAATTTTGGATCGATTCGTCTGATCAACGATATCGATAGGATTTCCAAAACACTTGAACAGAACAAACCGACACGATATTGTTTCAAATTTGATAAACAAAATAGTTTTGTATGATTATAGTATATATAAATAAAAGTTTTTTGAAATTAAATTGTTAATGAATCTGTTGTTCGAAATGATAATAATTGATTTTCATTTATTGTTCTATAAATCATTGACTATTTTATAATATAAATAAATGAATTATAAATTTTGGTTATAATTTGATTTGAAGTTTGTAATGAATTTAAATCAAGAATTTAAGAATTTAAATTTCCAGTGATTTCAACCTTTGATTTGAACGTTTTAAAAGTGTATAGTATTTAAAGAATTTTCAAATAAGAATGGTTTCAAAGAATTTTAAATGATTAAATTAGTGCTCTTCTTTTTGTCGCTGGAAAATAATTTTGGTGATGACGGCCGCATCATCGACATTCATTTTCGGGTTTCAAAGGAAGAGACAAATTCGTAGCTTTGCTACAATTTTGTTTTGGAAAATAAATCGATTTAAATTTTTTTTTAAGTATGATTTGATTTATATCTATATAGGTACATTATATTAAATTTAATTTGATATATATATAGTGTATATATAATTATCTATAAATTGTTTGAAGTAAATTGAAAGGGAATTCTTAAAATTATGTTAAGAATGATTTCAATTTTAAACGAAGCCAAAATTTGAATGAATATTGAAACTTAACAAATTGGATTAGAAAATTTACTTGTATAATATCAAATTACATTATAATATGACTTACCAAAACCATCTAAAAGTGAATATGTAATTGAATAAATTTACAATGTGAAATGATGTTAAAAGAAATTAAAATTTGAGTAGTTATAATAACTATAAATATGCTTGATATACGTGATATGAGATATTAAGTGGAATTAATTTAATAATAATTTAAAATAAAGAAGAATTGAATTTATTGAATAAAATATGATTATTAATTATTAATAGGGTATAATTGGATAATAAGATAATGAATAAATGAAATAAATTAAATAAATTTTGCTTTGAGAGAATTAATAAATTAACAATTTAATCAATTAATGAAATAATTTGAATTTAAATTCGATTATTGGATATTAATTTGATTTAAATCGAAATTTATAGTTTGAACTAACAAATTTAAATTGAATGAATATTATTGATTTAATATGAACGGATTTAAACCAATTAGTGAATATTAATCTGTTTAAATTGAAATTTATACGGTTTAAATTAATTGTTTATTTTGTAATTCAAGTCTATTTTCTTTTGGTTGTTTCTATTCTCCTACTTCCTCCCTTTTCGAGGACGAAAAGTTTTGAGTGGGGGAGAATGCAACGACCCATAAATTTAACCGGTTTTAATAACGTATTAATTGAAATTTTATGAAATGTTTAAACGATAAAATTTTAAAATATAAATTTGATATTTGGAATGTGTCCAGTTAAACATAGCAACTGGTAAATTTTCGTCCGAAAATACGAAAGTTTATTTCGCGCGCAAATTTACTTCAATTTAATCAGTTAAAAAGCGATGAAAATAAAACGTTTTCAAAACCAAAATATTTTTACATAGAAAAATTCCAAACCATCTTTTGAGCAAGTTGTCAGTTTGTCGTTTTTCCAAATTCGGACATCTTTGGCTCCGTCGATCTTAATTTTCTGCGATTTTTACGCATTTTCCGCTGGTAGAAATTTCGAATTTTTATAATTCAATCATACCACTGATATCCGTATGCCATTTCGATTGTCTCGCCGTGCTGATCTCTACGGCATATTAAATTCTGTGTTTTGAAGTTCGTTACACGGCGAAATCTGTAAAGCGTCGGACCGTATCGGTAGCCATTTTAAAACCTTTTGGCTTCCACCTCTCTCTCGCTCTATATATATATATTTCTTTTCATCTACTTACCTGTCCAAACCCAACGGTTGTTTGCATTTAATATTTTTTTTATGAAACTTTCAAACTCGTGACTTTGCATTTTCAATTGTTTGGTCTGCTCATTTTTATGTGTCATTCACTACAAACTGTTCCATGCATTTACTGCTCATTTGTAATTGTGCGTTCATTTCATTATTTATCCTGACTCTCTCTATCTCTTTGCAAACAAACTCACCCACCCTATTTCCTTCTCTCCCACCTCACGTGTAGCCATGGTAACCCACCAAAGCTCCATTGAAGTTTGCCCCACCACCGCTCTCTCATCCACCATGTAACTACGACTCCTTCGACCGATGCATGCCAGCCTGCACCCAGCTTCCACCGTGCAACTGAAGCATCCACGCGGATACGTCCCTTCAGCCGACCCACAATCAGGCACGCCTATGAGCCTCCACCACCTCGACCTGCCACATCAATGGTCGCAAGTTCCATCGTCGTCTCTAGCCCAGACCGTCACCTCCGCCTTGGTTCCCTCCTCCCGTCTGCCCACTCATCCACGCACACAGACTGTTACCACCGTATTGATCCGAGCCACCACTACTTAGCACGGCTCCGACCTGCTCTATATGTACTCGCCACCTTCTCCCCTCTTTCGCTTGAAACCGTAAGTATACGTATTGGGGGGTATGTATATATATCTTGTAGCTTTTCCTGTTGCATGTTATAACTTATATATCAACTCCCTTTTTCACTCATCTCTTAACACTAGCATGTTATGATAGTAATATTTATTTTATATACATATTATAATAATTTTTATAAATAAAATTTGTATGCAGGTTGGCGTATATTTTTGTATATATTAGTTTATATACGTGATGTTGCCAAGTTATGTATTTGTACTACTGTTGTGTGTTCTATTTGTAAGGCATGTATAAATAGGTTGCATACCTATCTCTCTGTACAGTTCAAGGCTGCTTTTATACTTTATATTGGTCCACTACTGTGTATTTTGGGTTTGAGCGTGAGCCTAGATGATTTGCTATATAGTGTATTATATAGGTTATATGCATTATTTTGAATATTAAAGATTGTACTCAAGCTAAGTTCGGTTATATATATATTATATGCGCGCACTAGTTAGATATTATATACAAAGTTTATTTTATATGTTATATAGTTGTACATATGTTGTAAGTGTGTATTAGTTTACATAATTATATCATCTGTAGTCTATTTAAAAATTTAAATTATATGTCAGATATACATGTTTTAATAAGTCAGTTACATAATACAAGTGACGTGCAGTTCTCAAATGAGGTTTTGATGTTATAAGATTATTTTATTTATAAGCATTGATTTTTAAATTTATAATATGTTAAAGTTTTGGAACAGGTTAGTTACATACCAGTTTAGAGATACATGGTTACTGTTTTAACATGTCATGTCTGCATACATATGTAGGTAGTTGTGTGTCGGTATCCTTTATTTTATACTGAGCAAGTTATATTTATGAGTTAGGGGAGTTGTCGGCATATGTGATTTTGATCTTGGATATTTATGTGAGTCTACATATTTAATTTATGCACTTTTGTATAAATATAAGTTGATTAGTTATATATATGATGCGTATATTTTAAAATGTGTATAGTATTTCAACATACCTTAAATATATATATATTTTTTGACTTTAACATATGAGTTGAATTTAAACAATAATTTTTGAAATACGTGTAAGTTTGATTTAATATGTGTTTGAATTTAGAAGATAATTTCGTATATATAATTTATATGTTATTTTAATATTTGCTTTAAATTTAAATATTGACTTCCTAGAAATAATAATAGTTATATATAAAATTTCTGTTCCATCAAGATGATTCCAATTGTCTTCATCGATCCTGTTCTGATTTGATGTTGTCTATTCTTATTATCAGCTTTGATCGGTGAATACGGGCCGATTTCACTTTGCTTCGCTTCGTCATTTAAATTTCAGTGTCCGTATCAATGTGTGTATCAGTGTCATCTTCTCTACCCTCTAGCCTCGAAAGGTGAGTAATCACTCACGATTAACGTTCTTTTATTTTATTAAATCTGATTTCAATTGAAATGACAATTGAAATATGCCACTGTTAGTTGTTTACATTGTTGTATATGCTATTTACCTGTATCAGTTCACCTTTGACATCTGACACTGTTATCTATAAATTATACGATGATAATCCTGTTTGGATGATAATTGATTGATTGATTGTTGCTCATATTGGATGTTAAATTGTAATGGATAAAGTGATAAATATTACGCAATTGAATTTGACGTAGGTTAGTTAAAATTTGAATCGACATATGTGTTAAATTTGATTAGTTAAATATGACCCCTTTTAAATGTTAAATAAATTGGCACGTAGAAATAGTGTTAACTACACCTTGAAGCGTTGAATGTATGTTGTGTAAATTGATGTAGTATGAAATTGAATAATAGATCTCAAGTGAAGAATAGTATAAATGTTAATGTAATAATCTTTAATCTACATGAAATGATAGTGTAGATTCTAGAAAAAATTATATTAATTTGCACAAACAACAATGTGAATTAATACAATTATTTCGGGATTATTTGAATTAATTATTGGATTGTTATTGATTGTTGTTATTGCTTGTTTATTTACTTTGACACCATCCCAGTTATCACACTGCAAGTTCCCTTTATTATGCTTGATCTTGAATTGTAATTGGAATCGGGTTGAAATGATATATACCCAAATGAACTTGACTTAGGATAGAGAATTTAATATAATCCGATTGGTCAATAAATTGATTTAAAAATAAAATAATGATTTTATTCGACCAAAGAATAAGTTTTGAAATGAAGTTGGAATTTGAATTTTGTGAAAGGAAGATGTAAAGATCAAAATCTGAAACAAATATTAACGTAGTAAATGATGAAAGAACGTCGATTGAAATTTAATAGTGTAATAATTAAATTGGGAATTATTAATAAATAATTTGAAATTGGTAATGATTGATTTTAGAAATTATTAAGTTTGAAAACATTTAACAATTAAATTTGAAATTATAATTAAGTTTGGAATTATAATTAAGTTTGAAATTATTTAGTTGAATGTATAATTAAGTTGAAATGATTTGATAATTAAGTTTGAATTCAAAATTAATTAAGTGGAAATGATCTAATAATTAAGTTTGAATTTATGATCAAGTTGTAATTATTAAGTTTTGAAATTATTAATAATTAAGATCGTAATTATTTAATAATTGAATAAGATTTAATTATTGATAATTGAATAAAAATTGAATTCTTTGATAACAGAAATTGAACTTTTGAATAAGTGGATTGGACTTCGTTAATAAATGAAATTGGGTTTCTTTATTTATTAAATTTGAAAAATTATTTAAGTAAATTATTAAGTGAAATTGAACTTCTTGAATATGTGAAATTTAGTTCTTTATTAACTGAGTTAGAAATTTGTAACGTAGTCAATGAATAAGTGAAAATTGAATTTCTTTAACAAGAAATAAAATGTAATTTATTGAAATGAATGGGATTTATTTAAATTAACGTAAGACTTGTAATTTAACGAATTTATTTGACGAAGTTGATTTATTTCAATTTGATGTTTTGATATAATGAAGTTGAACGTAAGTAATTGATTTAAATGAATTGGAATTTAAATAGAAGTTGTTTTGAAGGATAAATTTACTTAGCGAATATTGAATGAAATCGATAAATGAATTTAAATTGATTTGAATGAAAATTAAACCATTTTAAATGATTTCGGAATGAAATTTATATATGAACTTGAATCAATATTTGAATTGTTTAATAAAAGTTGAAATCGAATTATAAGAATTTGAAATGGTAATTTGGAAGCTTTAAAACGTAAACTTTGGAAATTGATTTAGAAAGACAAACGAAATGTTGGTTTTCGAATTGAAATTGATTTGTTTTTAAAATTTATTAAACGACCAATCGGTACAATAATTACGAGAGTTATTAAAGAGACTGGAATCGGTTATGGGTATACTCTCTATCTAAACCGAAAACCACTTTAATAACTATACGTGGAGTGATGATCCAGAATGAAGTGGTTGGAATGATGTACGTGATGACTGAAGAAAGAGAACGATAATGGATATCCTTGACACTTGTGTCAAATTGGAAATGGCTAAAACCAGGAGTCGTGCCGGGCTAAATGGGGTTAGCCACCTTGAGCGAACACACTTCTTCGAAAACTACTCATTACTTGTTATTGATTGGTGCACCCTCGGAATTTTAGGAGTGTTGTTTCGCGGTGTTGCTATCGTTGCGGCGATGCGTTCTCACCAGTCCGTATCAGGCGAACGGTAGTTTCACTACCTTGGGTATTGCCTCATGTGCCTTGTCATACTTGTATCCTGATATACGCGACCACTACGAATTTGTTTTGTGTTATACCTATGGAGTACTCCCTGATATCCCACTAGTTTACGGTGGAGTTTACAGTGCTGTATAGACTATGATGCTTATAAAAATGTGTTAAGGGGGATAATGGTAACGCCTTAACACTATTTTGATATTTTATATTACTGATAGACATTATCTATTTAGCGTACTGTAACGACCCGCCTTTTTGGACAGTTTAAAACCGACGATCAATTACACATGTCGATTCCAAACCATTAAAAGAGCAGAAAGTTATTGGGGTAATTAAGAAAAGAAAAGGAAGGGAAATAAAGGAAATGAAACAACACAGAATCTCACAGCGGAAGGCTAAAGTATAATAATAAAATAACAGTTCATGAAGCTGTTAATTAAATGAATACATTTGAAATGAATACATTTGATTATTATTATACAACATTTATCAGAGTTACATACACAGCAAATATCATACAACAATGCAGCGGAATGGAATGAATATAATAGTAGTAGATCATATACCAAATCTTCGTCTCCGTCCTCCAAGGAAATGATCTTCAACCTAAACTGAAAACTCAGGACTGACCCGAGCGTAATGAAAAGACAAACACTCGAGTCAGGACTAAATATCCTTATGAAAGTTAAATCAATCGTAAATAAATATGAGTGTAACGGCGTCGGAGATGTTTACGGGGTTTGACATCTCCTATCCAGTGTCATCGTGCGTGCAATAACTTAAGAGATGTTACGGGATTTTCCATCTCTCAAGGATCCGTTAAACTATCTACTATGTAGTAATATACGCTAAGTAGATAATGTCTATCAGTAATATAAAGTATCAAAATAGCGTTAAGGCGTTACCATAATCCCCCTTAACACATTTTTATATTCCCAAAAGCATATACAAGACCGTAGTTTCCCCAAAACCGGAAGTCACCAGAGGGCAATCCATATACTTAAGGTACAAATCAAAACGTAGTGGTCGCGAATAGGATAATCAGTATGACAAGGTACATGAGGCAATACCAACTAGGATACTAGTAGTTGCGTGATCCAGACTGATGTTGGGCATAGCCAGCAGCTACCCCAACACCGCGAAACAACACTCCCAAATCAAGGGGTGCACCCAAATCGCATCACAAATGTAATAGATATGGTATCGAAGAAGTGTGTCCGCTAGAGGTGGCGAACCTCAATGGCCCGGCGCGGCTCCTGTTTTAGTCATGTCAGGGGTCATCCAATAATCGTTCTCTTTCTTCAGTCAACGCGTTCACCAAACCATCCACTTCATTCTGGATCAACACTCCGCGTATAATAGTTATTAAAGTGGTTTTCGGTATCGACAGAGAGTATGTCCATATCCGATCCCGGTCTCTTTAATAACTACGTATTATTACACCGTTGGCTCTTTTACATTTCAAATCGATTCATAATTGATATCAAAATATCATGTTCGCTTTAAAAATCAAATCCATTTCAAATATCATTTTATATCGCTTTTACATAGTAATATTCAAAGCCCGAATTAAGGTTAAATCTTTAAACAAATCAATTTTCGAATTTAAATCAAATCCCAATTTTTAAATTTCAAAGTCTCGACTTATATTATTTAACAATTTCTTTTAACCAAATTTATTTCAACATTCCAAACCCAAATTTCGATAAATTCGATTTCTATAAATTTATGTCTATTTATAACTTTTAAACAAAACATATAAATAAATTTCAAATCGACGATTTTAAAATTATTAATTTAGCCAATTCGGTGTCCGTATATAATTTTCTATCCTATGACCAAGTAATTATTTATTTCAATTAAATGTCAGGGATGAGCATATATTACTTAAATTAAATCACAGTATCATATGTATGCATAACAGGATATATATAAGCAAATAAACATCCAAACATTCAAACATCAACCAATAACATCCATCGAAATACATCGTCCAATAGGCAATACAATTCAAGGCAATTTCATAGTTATCGATGTCGGGTGATTAAATTGCAATTCAATTTCAATTTCAATTTAACTGTCAAATTTAAACTTCAACGATTAATTCGAATGACAATCTATATGGCCATTAAATTTTTATCAAACAACGACAAATAAAATCATAACACTACATAATGACAAATTTAACTAGCATAAAGATATTTAGTACGTTGTGAGCGTTATAAAACACTCACCTTGATTTTTACGATTTTAAATCAAATCGAACGACGTTCGATTTAACTCAAAATTTTCTCTAGCACCAAATGATTCCAATCTAGCTCCATTGCGTAGTGCTCGTCCATACGATTCCAACGCAAAAAGTTTCGTCCAAAACGGACCTCGTATGACAAAGTTATGAATTTTTAAAGTTACACGAATTAAAATATAACTATATTACAAATTTTATTTTAACATTTCATACCCTACAAATTTCTGGCCGTAGGATATCTCTGGATCAAATCGTGGCCGCGTGATATGCTTCTTCCCCAAACGCGTATGCTCCAGTAAAACGAACGCACAAAGAACCCATAAGCCATCACCTAGGGTTAATATTGTGACCACCACGATCAACTTCAGGCCGATCAACGACCATGATTTTGAAGCTCACGACGAAGGCTACCTTCGGCTGTAAGATGGTGGAACCCGGCCTCCTATTTTTACCTCGAAAAACGTGAAAAACGCAGCAGGTTTGAACGTGATTTCCCGTCGATCCGTGGCTCCGTTTTCGATCATCTCCGTATGGATTTGAAGCTTTCATCGTGCTCTACAACTTTGTGGTTGAGAGTTTTTGCTAATTGTTGATGGATTGAGAGGAAAATGAGAAAGAAGTTTCGAATTTCGTGGCCATTGATTCAGGAAATGGCGGCTAGGGCTGAAGTCAATTAGGGTTTCTGGATTAAAATAATAATAAAACTGCCTCGGTTTGCGTGCGTATTTATATAGGTAGGTCCAAAATCATCCGAACTCCAATCGAGACGTGCCGCCAGGCGTTTATAAGGTTTTACCCCCATTCCGGACGCAATGGAACTAGTTTCAAGGCCTAATTCGATCATATGTGAGAGTTACGGAAATAAACGATCAATTTTACATTAAACCGATTAACCGAATTTCTATGCGTTTTGGCTTGCCCCGGACAAACGGTAAATCTGTTTGACTTGAAATTTGAAACCTTACAATAATATAACATTACGGATCCAATGAAACTAGTTTCGTCGAAATCCGAGACCGTTTGAAAAATGACTATTTTTAACTCGCCAAATTAATATTAAACAATTTCAACGCGTTTCGAGCTGCCACGGTCAAACGACAACTCCGATTGCTACGAAAATTGAAATCCGATAATAACTAACTATTACGGATCCAATAGAACTAGTTTCGTCCAATTCTGAGACTGTTCAAAAATTGGCCATTTTTCAAGCGATAATTAAATATTAAAATATTCAATTTTCACAAATAAATTTTAAATTCAGTTTTAAAAGTTCTATAACATCACTATAACTCCAATATGATAAAATAAAATTTTACAAATCATTTTTAATCATATTAAACCCGTTATTTTATTTATCCAATAAATTCCAAATATTTAATTTAGACAATTTCGCTTATCCAATAATTCATTATCTTTTGAAATATTGAAATTGAACTTATAAGATTCAACTTTTAAAACCATTTCAAAATTTAGAACACTATTTTCATTTTACAGTTATTCAATTATTCAATTAGTTTTAAATATTTAATTTAAACAATTTACGTGTTCAATATTCAATATTTGATTTCAAATAGATTTTACATATCAATCAACTACTCTCTTATACCAAATGAATTCAACATTTAATATCCTATTCAACTATTGATCGCAAAGGCATTCACTAAGTAGCTTTTTTTTCATTACTTGGATAATTATTGCAATTCATTCCAGTTATTATTATTCCAAATGAATTACAATTTTTTTTTTCTAACATTAAATCACGAAATCTTATTAAATTAGCTAATTTAATTATTGAAAATTTACGAGTCGTTACACGTACACTACTACATAGTAGATAGTTTAACGGATCCTTAGAGGATGGTGATTCCAACATCCTTTGAGTTACTTGTATTTCAATTGTTATTTCACTTGAGTTGGATTTATTGATATAAGAATGTTAATCCTGACTCGAGTGTTTTGTGTTTTGCTTTACGCTCGGATCAGACTGAGTGGTTCAGCTTTTGAGACTCGCCTTTGGAGTTGGAGCTTCGCTTGGAGATCTAGCTATCTTCCCAGCTTTCAGATATTCAGTTGATTCCAGTGATGTATTCTGATTATTGTATTCGACTATTGTATTCGAGACTTCTGTTGTGAACTCTGATGTATCTTATATATTTATATAGTAGCTTCATGAACTACTATCTTTTTTACTTCCGCTACATATTATTACTCTGTGTCTGTGATTTTGTGATTATTTATTTACTGTATATCTGAGTTTTGCCAAATTTAAATTAACAATTCGGTATTTTGAATTATTCAAGTCCGACATGTGCGGATGCGAATAGTCCAAAATAGCGGGTCGTTACATGCGCCAGAAACAACAGTGCATAGTTTGAACTTGTTAGCCTCTAAAATGTTCTTGAAACACAAAATGAGACGTGGTATGGTAAGAAACCCTAACTCAAATATTTGAATGTGTGGGGTTGTCCGGCGTATGTTAAGAATGTTGGTCCAAATAAACTAGAGGCAAGATCGGTACTGTGTAAATTTATAGGATAACCCTAAAACTCAATGGAATATATATTCTACAATACCAAGGTACAAAAAGTCATTGTTTCCTGACACGTTGTCTTTTCAAAATAAGAATTATTATCAAAGGAAATTAACAGCGTGGTTGTAGACTTAAATGAAATCCAAGAAATTAACACTGAGGCCGAACCAATAGGAGAACCAAGTCCACTAGTATACGGAAACAAGTAATCTATTAGAAGGTTTAATAAGAAATCTTATGCACCAAAGAGATACTATGGTTTTCTCAAGGATGGCGAGAAGGAGGATTATGTATTAGATGACAACACTCCTCTATCTTTCCAACAAGCACTGTAGAGTAAAGAATATACACTATGGCTTAGGGCTATGAAATCTGAGATGGATTATATGTATGAAAGCAAAATTTGGACTTTGTCAGACATACGCAAAGGGATAATACCCATCGGAAGCAATTGGATTTTTGAGAAAGAGCTAAATGCGGATGGAGAAGTGGAGACTTATAAGGCAAGGCTAGTTGCAAAAGGATTTCATCAAATTCGAGGTGTTGACTATGATGGGACCTTTTCACCCCTAGCCATGATGAAGTCCATTCAGATTATGCTAGCCATCATTACATTCTATGACTATGAAACATGGAAAATGGATGTATAAACAGATTTTCTAAATGGTGATTTAGAAAGAACCATTTATATGTCACAGCCCGAGGGTTTTGTGGTCAGTGGGAGTGAGAGAAAGGCTTGAAAGTTGTTAAAGTCCATTTATGGACATAAGCAAGCTTCAAGGAGTTGGAACGAGTTTTTTTAGTAAAGTAATCAAATAGTTTAGTTTTTATCATAACACAGAGGAAACGTGCGTATACAGAAAGGAAAAGGGCAACGTTATCGTATTCTTAGTAATTTACGTCGATGATCTATTATTGATTGGCAATGACACTTCGTTGTTGCAGTCGGTGGAAGCTTGGCTTTCCTAGAACTTCTTCACGAAGGATTTGGAAGAAGCAGCCTATATACTTAGTATAAAGGTTTATAGAGATAGATCTAAGAGGCTGTTGGGATTGTCCCAATCCCTGTACATGGATACCGTAATAAAAGTTTTAGCATGGAGAATTCGAAGCATGAAAATGTTCCAACCGGTCTACAATCGCCTTCTCTGAGAAGGATGCTCCTTATACCGATGAGGAGAAAGAGCATATGAAGAGGATCCCGTATGCTTCAGCCATAAGATCTATAATTATGATATGCTACACACTTGACCGAATCTAGCATACATATTAGGATGCGTAAGCCAAAACTAGTCTAACCCTGATGAAAAGCATTGGGTGTCTATAAAATATATACTTAAGTATTTGAGAAATACCAAGGACTTATTCCTCATATATGGGAATGGAGACCTCCTTATGAATGGATATACGGATTTTCAAGCTTTCAAAGTGATATAGGTCATAGTAAGTTAGTATTCAGCTATGTCTTTACACTTAACAGCGTAGCCGTTAGTTGGAGAAGTTCTAAGCAAGTAACATTTGCTAATTCCACGATAGAGGCTAGGTACATCGCTCCCAATGAAGTATCAAAAGAGGCAATTTGGATGTGCAACTTTTTGAATGATCTTTTAGTGATTCCCAATAATGAGTATCCTATTGCATTATTCTGTGACAATAATGTGATGATACAGATCGTAAAGGAGCCGAAAGCACACAAGAAGTCGTGGCATATTCTTCAAAAGTTCCACTTGATTAGAGAATTCGTTAAGAAAAAAGAAGTCATGATTCAAAGGGTAGATACCATGAACAACATAGCAGATCCATTTGCTAAGTATTTGGCTTGGTCGGCTCTCAAGATGCTGATCAAATGGATGCGATTGAGATTCCATAATTTGCCCTAAGTGCAAGTGGGAGATTGAAAGAGTTAAGGGTAAGCCCTAGGGGAAATTCTGCAATTTATTGTAAATTTATCAACTCTATAATCAATTCTCGTTCATAATGAAGGCATTTTTCTTTCTGTTATATATTTTTTATAATGTGTTGTAAATAAATAAATGCTTGATTAAACTATATTTAACATAAAATCTATAAATGGTGTGTTTGTGATAGTAATAAAAAACAGTTGTAATCATGAGTATTATATCACTGTATTACAAAACACATCATTTTAAATGTTCTTAGTCAAGATGCATTGAGATTGGATATTGATATATCCATTGAGACTAGAGTATGTAACGCTCTCTAAATATTGCAGTGGATTACTTATGACTGCTTGGAGCACCTAGGGGTTACATACTGATAGTTATTGGATAACTATAGAATGACTCACTTTATAGTTTTATGCTGGTTAATATAACTAAGGTCGAATTTAAAATATCGATGTGACTGATTTACACAGTTCTTTCGACTTAAGAATACTATGGATCTTTAATATAAAACTCTACTTTGATTGTAATCAAATCATGGCATGGCGTCCATCGAGTGACTATAGTTAGATCAAGTGGAAGTATTGGAAGTCAAGCACTATTTAAGACCTCAGTATATAGGGTTAATATCACGATCAATTCATGTCAACTCAAGGTCAAAATCTATGTCCACAATGTACGTTTAATAATAATTATTATTATTGAGCCAAGAACTTTGAGTTTGGACTATAGAGTTGAATATGAATGATATTGGAATTTTAACCATTACCAAATTCCATAAGTCTAAAATGGTATAGTTCCGACGAAGAGATTTGATGTAAATAAAAGTCACAACCAGGTAACACTTAACAAAGGGAAAGTGGATTTTTATCAAAACCAAATAAGCGATAAGTTTGGCCAAAATGTCACATTACCTGCTAAGTGACAGGTGAATGTTGATATTCGAAAAGTTTGATACTGATCGTTGACCAAATTTACACTTGACAAGTCACACAACCAAAATGATGAATGACCAAAAGATTTAATTAGTTTATAATTATTATAAATTAATTAATATTTATTAAATATTAATATTAAAATTTGATTATGATTTAGAGAATAAATGTTATTAAATAAATTTATAATGATTATATCAATTGATTATGATATCGAGAAGCGATTAAATTGGATTTAATTACATAATATTAACTTTGGGTTTAAATGAGATTTTGGCTCATGATGGTGATTGAGAATTTCGGTTGAAATATGGACATGAGGGGCAACTCAAATTAGGTTTGAGATATTAGATTTTGGATGGCTCGGATTAAGGGACAACTAGTATAAGATGAAATCCACTGTTTTCTCTCTTTTGCCCAGTTTTAAACATTCGAAACCCTAATTGCAAATGATCTTTGGCTGCCACTCCTTCCATTTCTCGTAGAAAATATTCCATATGCACTCCATTGTGTCAAGCTCGAATCAACTCAAAGTTGATCATTATCTGATAGTAAAATGTCAATGGTTCAAGGACTAGCAATCTGTTGAATCGAAAATTTCAAAGGAGGGAGAGTTTCACCTTTTCAAGGTGTGGTTCATGGAATTGCTTCTTAGATATGATTTGAAAGTTGCTATGGATGGAATAATATGAATTTTTTTTCTAAATTAAAACTTGTATACCAATAGCTTAAATAAATTATATATATCTAATCACTAGTAGATATGCAGGGGAATAAATAAAGTAATGAAAGTAAAAACGGCTACATCAAGTATTTTAATACTGGCTCAGACTTCCCCTTTTTACATCCAGTTCTAGACTTCTTTTGGAAATAACTAAGCAATCCCCACTTAACCCGAAGAACGGGTATCTTACAAAATGCTCAAGCAGCCAAACATGGCTTCACTTGCTTGAAGATATCCAACAAATAAAACACTTATGAGTCAGTAAAGTATACCCTTCCTATAATCTCCTTTAGATGATTATTTGAATGTGCAGATTAAGGAAGTAGTAATTTGATTGCCTTTTTTATAATTAACAAGAAAGTAGAGGGTCGAAAGTAAGTAAGAATTTGTCCCTCTAACAAGTCAAATTTTGCTTATATTTATAATGTTGAAAGGTTCTACTTGAAAGGTTATCACCAATAGAGAAGATACAACCTTTGGAGAAGAAGACAACTCTCCAAGTTTGAATTTTCTATGAAAAGGCACTTCTTTTCATCTAGGTTATATGGATTAGTTTGTCTTTGTTTTGTTCTCCTTGTAGATATCTTCATTCTAGCTCATTGTGTCTCCAAATCATTTATTGTCCTTGTATCTTCTTGTATCTCTATGTATATACTTTTATCCTCTTTTGTGTTATGTATCTTCATGTTGAATACTTGTGTCTTTAATTTATTTATTTGTTTCTCTTTTTGATACTCATTTACCTAAAAGTTAGCTCAAAGGTTCGTTGGCATAATTGTGTAGTTGTTGTTATTAAAATCCAACAAGAGAGGTTCTAATATTCTCCCAATTTCGGATGACGACAACCCTACAATTTTTGAAAATACTTATTTTATATAAAATGATATTATAATGTAGTTAAAGCTCACCCTAACTATAATATCTCCCCCATCAATATGCACATGTATTTCTCCCCTTTTGTCATTATAAAAAAGAATAAGGAAATATGAAAATATTGCCTTTAGGTAATAATAGTTTTATACAATAAGAGTAAGAATTTAAATCTCTTCGTAACTGCAATATTACTAAGTATAAATGAATATCATTTAAGTAAATATATCTTTCTTAGAAAATATTGTAAAGAAATATATTCTTTTAATACATGTTATCTTTATATCTATACACTTTCCTTATAAATATCTCAACCTTTTCTCCTCCTTTGTTTTATCAACAGAAAGGGGATCAAAATTATAAAAGGTAGAGAGTATATAAATATCTGTAAAAGTTTTGAGAACATTATATAAAAATGTGGACATTTCAAAAAGATTTAAGTTATACTATGTCCAAAATATGAGTATTGTTTTTCAGAGTTGGTGTAGTAATCCTCAAAAATAAAAGATTAACCCAATATTCATTATGGAGAAACTAAGTTAGATTTTACCAAATTTGCTGAAGTCCTTATTTCGTTGTAAGCACATAATTCCATCAAATGTATGGAACATCCTTAAAATTGAAAATGTATCATTTTCCTTTCGTTTCTCCAAGTATCCATAATAAATAAGAATCGTTTTTGGTACCCACTTACTAGGTAGGTCGAAGGGTTAATTATGGGGTGAAAACCTTACCAAAATAGGCATGGTTGTACCCTCTAAAAGAAATAAAAAAAGAATTAAACAATTTTATCAAATATGTTATTACGAATCCAATGGAACTGGTTTCGTCGAATTCCGAGACTGTGCCTCGGAAGGCTATTTTTAAATGTCAATTTAAACAACTATTTTTTTTTAAATTGAAAAGATCAATTTTAAATTTAATTTTAAAACTTTTATTATCTTCATTACTATTAATATAAATTTTACAAGCCTTTAAATCATTTTTATCAGTCCTAAAACCCGAGATACAATAATTTAACTAGATTCTAATTATTAATTTCGAAAGTTAAATTATCTAATGAATCGTTATATTTGAAATTCAGGTAAAATATTAAATTTTGAACATTTAAAATTAGATTATAATTAAAATCCAATATTTAAAACCATTTAAATATTTCCAAATCAAACGTCGAAAAATCCGGGTCGTTACATTATTGGTTTTCTATTTCCATCTGATACCAATTGAAATCGACATTAATACGTTCACTGTATTTAATGCCGAGCAATCGAGTGCCAGAAAAACCAGTTAATTAGGGGTAAATAAGAAAAGGATAGAAGAAAGATAGAAACAACAATACAGAATCTCATAATTGCAGCGGAACAATATATAATATATAACAACGGATTTTTATACAAGGAAAACTGTATATGTTAATATACATATGACTATCAAAGTACAACAATTCAATACAAAAAAATGGACAGTTATATTAACTAATCCTTCCACAGCGGAAATATAGCCAAGTACGAAGATACGTCTTGGTTATCCGACTTGTCTCCTGTGCTCTATAAGATTTAAGATGAATTTGTAATACTCGGTCTGACCCGAGCATTATAATAAAATAACACCGAGTCAGTCTGGAAAACCGCCGTGAGAAAAAACACTCAATTTGAATTATTGACCTTTCAAGTCCTTTGAAAACAAAGGTATCTCATAAGACCATGCCACACATAAACACGACGGCTTTTTGCCTTACGATAACCAAAACGATTTACATCAAAATCATCTGATATTATAATAGTGTCCATAGAAAGTAAATAGAAAATAGCTGAAAAGCTTGCATCTCATGTTTCAGCATAATTGGACACAATCGAAACCATACGGCGCTTATTGGAGAATGGATTTCATCGAATGACTGGGCCACTGGGGTACTGCCCACCACAGTACACTTCTAGAATAATGTACGGAGGACCACGCCGGGATCCCTTGCTACACAAGACCGGCCTACCCCAAACCTGGATAGTCCGAGTATGTTATCACCCCGGGTGTTACCACCCTTACCATCGAGCGCTCCTTCCATGCACGATCATATCCATAATATAAAGGTTTTCGAGGACATCTAGAAAGGTGATAACATACCCTACTTGGGTGTGACCCACTTAGCCTTGCTGCATCTCCCATGTTTTAGTCATTCCTGATTGATGAGGCTCGAGGCTAAGCATTACCTTTCAAGAACAATTTCTACTTAGAATGCTCATCGCCCTCAAATGACGATGTTCTGATGGCATTCATCCATATAACTTGTCCTAGATCTGGATAAACCAAATCACTGACTTCATCATCTTCACGGTATTCATTCATAATGTTCAAACCGGATCGAAGTGGTTTTCAGATAATTAAATCCGAACTCGGTCTCTTCGAAATGATTAACGAAAATTGGCCAAAACTAAAAAGTCGGTTATTAAACTATCAATACACATCCACAAGCAATCATCAAGCCTTATTAAAAAAAATTCAAAATTTTATTTCAAAATATCTTTATTAGATATTACTTCCATTTCTTCACATTTGAAACAGTTCAAATCCTTATATTTACAGCGGAACATTTCCAACCATTCCCAATCCTTAGAATATTTTCCCTACGTCATTTTATATTCAACACTTAGAAAATACTCCTTTTATTTCCTATCTCTCTTTCTAAAAATCATTTACAATTTTATTTGTAAATTTCTCAACTCGTTTTATACGAATTCTATAACTTTCGAAATTTCTTAATTAATTCCCTTAATATTTTCAAAACCAATTATACTTGCTTATAAGCTTAATTTCCTTTGTACTTCTTTATGAATTCTATTTTCATTTTCGAAGTTCACTTTCTCGAACTTCTTTGGAAGTTTCCTTACTTTTCCCATTCATTTTGAGAATTCTCTATAAGTCCACCTACTAAATAACCATTGTTCAACTCTCGAGAAGGTTTATAAATACATTTAAACCATTTTCAAAACTTTATATCTATACATATGTAAATAAAAATAAGTATTTAAATAAAAATAATAATGATTTATTTGTAAAACATGTTCAAATAATTATCTAATATTGAAAACACATTTATAACATCACTTTTCAAAAACAGGTTTTAAAATCTAGGATTTATTAAGATAATATTAAGTATTTGAAAATTCACTTCTAAAGTATTTCAGTACTAACTAGCTTTAAATTACATAGTTTAATAAACAAAATTTGCTTTTTTTAAGTAAAAATTTAATTTATTAATAAAATATATTTTTAAATCTCAATAACCAAATTTCAATTTATAAACCCTCTAGGTTTCTATCACATCACTTCCATTTCAGTCTCCTTAACCATTTTCATTTTAAAATAGTATCTACTATTTTTCTCACCCTATTCCCATATTCAAAGATAAATTCTTCCTGTAAATTTTATATTTCCAATTTATCACTAGATATCAATCGTTTATAAATTTTTATAACTCCTTTAAGTCTCACTAAAAATATCTCACTTATAAGATTCCATTTCTATAAATTCTATCCCTTATGAATTCCATTTGTTTATGCCAATCTACTTTAAATATCGATGTCAACCTTTTTCCTATATTTTTCGAATATCATTTTAAAAACCGGTCTTTAAAAATCCCTTTATATGGTTTATTTTAAACTCTCTATTTTTAAATATTTCCCTGCATTATTTAATACAATCAAAATTTCACCATTTCTTATTCAAAACAATCTCTTCTAATAATCCAATTTCGATATACAAATTTCTATATTAAAAATCTCTATTAATTCTTTCAAACTAAAAAATAATAATTATGGCATCTAATATGCCCAAAATTAATTTCCATACCATTATAATATTTTAAAGTTTACAACACACAACAATCCAGCATTTTATGTATATGAAAAGTACTAATATATTTGAGGAATCCAGATGGATCCCTCCAACTTATTTTCCTTGCATCCACAGATATTAGACAACAATAAAAATATCAATCCCACTTCGAGGGGGGTATCATGGTATATAGGGCCATCGGCTATTATGCGGGGCGCATAGGGTCTCATCCGCTATATGTATGTGGGAATATCAATCACTCCAATATATATATATATATGTATGTATGTATGTATGTATACACACTATATATAAATAATCATCCAACAGATAACTATAAATTTATCAATCCAATGATTTAAATTTAAACATTTAAATTAAAATACAGTAATCCAAATGAGTTAGAAATTCTCACCTTTGATTTTAGTTGCGATCCTTTCCAATTTTTGATACATAGCTGCCTCAAAAAAAATCTTCAATTAATTCCAGATTATAATTTGTGACCTTTGTACCACTTGTAAACATTTTTATGGATTTTTATAAGTTATTATTTTAATTTCACTTTGTAATTAATAAAACTAATAACGATTTACAACTAGCTTTAAATTTCTTACCCTATAGCAGATCTCTACCATTTATATTTTCCTAAAATTTCTTATTTATACCCATATACCGAACGCAATGGAAAAGGTTTCGAGTCCTAATTTGATCGTATGAGGAAGATAGTTTTTTGGAACCAATTATTATATTAAATCTCGATATTAATTTCAGCGCGTTTATATCACGTACGATCAAAGCATAACTCCAAACGCTACGAAATTTGAAATCTGATAATAACATGTTATTACAGATCTAATGGAACTGGTTTCGTCAAATTCCAAGACTGTGCCTTGGAAGGCTATTTTTAAATGTCAATTTAAACAACTATTTTTTTAAAATTGAACAGATCACTTTTAATTTCAATTTTAAAACTTTTATGATCTTCATTACTATTAATATAAATTTTACAAGCCTATAAATTATTTTTATCGGGCCTAAAACCCAAGACACAATAATTTAACCAGATTCCAATTATTAAATTCAAAAATTAAATTATCCAATAAATAGTTATATTTGAAATCAAGGTAAAATTTTAACTTTTAAACATTCAAAATTAGTTTATAATTCAAATCCAATATTTAAAACCATTTAAATATTCCAAATCATACCCTACAAAATCTGAGTCGTTACAGTAATGATATTACGCAAACTCCATTGAAACTCTCCGAAGCATTAGTAGCCATCATGCAAAATCTTTCACCATTGTCCTTGTACAAAGCACATGGTTCATCCTTCTTTTTAAGACTTTTTGTCAATCTATCCATTAGCAGTAGGACTAACTTTTTAAGTTCCTCTCTTAATTCTTTATATGTTACCTCTTTCTTGCATCTGCACAAGCTTGAAATGATGATTCCAAATCACCAAATATTTTCAACGTTTCAATTTATTTGGAGCAAGTTCTTTATGTGTTGTCCTAAACTTAATTCTTTATATGTTACCTCTTCTCATGCTTTTTGGTATGGCATGAAGAAACTGTGATAAGTCATTGTATGAAGATTCCCAATCGCCAAATATTTTCAACTCGGCTTTGCTTAGTCCTTTCCAGCACTCATGTAGCTTATTTGAATTTTGTATACTTGCCATAAGCTCTTATACAGACTTTGTAGTGTAGCTCGAGTTCGATCTAACACGTGGATTACTTTGGTACATAAGAATTTGGTTGTTTCTTATTTTTGATTCGAGTTGATGACTGGATTTGAGCAGTGTGATCACCACTGTATTTTTTATTACCCACCATACATCATAATCTCTTTTAGAAATAGTAGCATGAAGTCTTCGTGGACGGTTATCATTAATATCACATATAGCAGTAAACTCTCTTGCATGGGACTTAATGTTTTTAAAAGACATAGAACATTTTTATCAACCATTCACTTATATGTTTAATTAGAGATTCCTTTGATTTGAAAATCATACCGATTTGAGGGACTTTCTCCACACATTCCAATCCAAACGTTTCGTTTGTATTGCATAAAAGATCTTTCCATAATTGTGTCGTTGCATTGGTCATCCTCACATAGTTCTTCTATCTCGATATGCTCATCAATGTCACTAATTTCTTTTGAAATATCACATAATTGACCATATTAGTAACATTCATAGCATCTATCCATGTATCATTTTCACCAACAGAAGCAGCAATTTACATGCTATCCAAATGTGATACATCATTACTAGCATTTTCATCTTCCATGTCTTTAGTTTTCAGCATCTTCATTTTTATTTTCTTGTACATTTTCTTTTGAAATTTGATTTGGAATTGTGTACAAAGGATATGACATGAAACCATACCTGGGTGACTGCAGTGGATATGGTGTAAAACCATAGCCGGCTATTTGTGTATATGTAACAATGGCCCTGAAACGGACCTAAATTCCAACCTAGAAAAGACCCATCGAAACTTAGACCCATCCCAAAGCTAGTTTTTGGTTGGTATAAATAATAATATTGAGCTATTTATCTACACATTTGGAACTTAAAGTTGAAGGATAAAATAAATAACAGAAACAATAACCGTTTATATTTAAAATCCAAATGCCATAAAATCCAATAACAACCGTTACATATCGTATTATGAAATTTTCAAAATATAACATTGTATTCAATGGATACATCAGAAAATGACATGAATAAATAAATAAATAACTGCCACAAGTTTTGTCCTCGCCTTCGCCTTTAGTATCATCTTTCCTAACCTGTGTTGTAATTAAGAGGGAGTTAGAACAACATATGTCTGGTGAATAAAAATCTCAAATCTTATTATTATAGTACTTGGGCAGTATAATTTAAATAGGAACATGTCTTCCGTATATCAACATTATTCTAAGTCTTTCTGACTTTAAGTCCCAAGGTTTTTTGCAATCCAATTCTATAGCCATTATGATTTCAGCTCAGTAACCCATATCTATCATCAGTTATGTCCTATCAATGTAAGAGATAGTACTCATGTCACTTAATATATGTTAATGGAAACTAGGTATACTGTGACCATTTAATACCTTTATATAAGCCAGATCCCCATCATTTATTATCTATTCCAAGGCGGACTCCTTACTAGCACTTATCTAGCTGACATTACATGAAATCTCTTCAGCCACTTAATACTTCATATCGAAGTAAGCATTTTCCTTAGATATCCTTTACCATGCCTAAGCCTTAACCCTAACCCCGACCATTTACTACTTTCTATATAGGGAAAAGGCGGATCCCCACATAGCCACTTAATACCTTCAATCCTTGAAGCAGATCCTTCATATTATAACCTGTACCTTACAGTGACGTCTCACATTAGTCCGACTATTCGTAGGTACTAGTAACCAGATTAATTAGATAGATTTACCCTAAAGAATTTAGGAAAAACCTCATATCATCCATAGTCACTTATTATATATAATGTGTCGCGTCAGCGCCAAAGTCACACTACTAGTAGCCAGATTAGCTAGGTAGACGTCTGTATGCATTTGACTGATCTTGTATTCCTATAACTTAGTTATAATTTATAACACTCTCTACATATATTACCACACATCTCACGGCATCCATAACTAAGGCCTTATAAAAAAAACTTCTTATTTTGCCTCTATAATTTATCACTTTACAAAAAGGGATTTAACAATAATTAATAACCTATTAACTATGCAATTAATACATTATAAGTATACGTCATTTACACGTATATATATAATTACGCATTTAGTAAATTCTGAGTGTGGGGAGCTTACGCCCTAAGTTAACATTTAAATTTCAAAATCTTGTTCAAAATAAAGTTTTTTCTTTCTATTATAATCTTGATATAATGTTATATTAATTAATTAATTTAATTTAATTAAAAGTATATTTCATAGAAAATCCATAAATTGTACATTTTGTGATGGTAGTTAAAAGTGTCATAACCATGAGTAATCTATCATAATGAAATCAAATATATCATTTTAAATGTTTCCAGTAAAAATGCATCGAGACTAGATGTCGACATATCCATTGAGACTAGAGTACGTAACACTTTCAAATATTGGGCATTGTATTACTCATGACTGCTGCGGGGATCTAGAGGTTACGTAAATCAAATGTAACACTCTCCAAGTCTCTGACCAAGACAGTTCGATTGATAATAATTGTTATTATTGAACCAAGGACCTTGTGTTTGGACTATAGAGTTGAATATGGATGATACCGGAATTTCGACCAATACCAAATTCCACCAGTCCAAAGTGACATGGTTTTAACAAGAGAATTAGTGTAAATAGTCACAACCAGGTAACACTTAATAATATAAAACTGGATTTTACCGAAACTAAGCAAGCGATAAATTTAGCCAAAATGTCACACCACCTACTAAGTGATGTGCAAACATTAACAATAAAATAGTTCGATGTTAATCGTTGACCGAGTTTACACTTGTCGAGTAACGCAACCCAAACGACAAATTCTCTTTAGACCAAACGGTTTAATTAGTATATAATTGTTATAAACTAATTAAATTAGTTAATATTTATGAAATATTAATTATAAATTTTTGAATATGATTTGAGGAACAAATATTACTATATATGTTTATAACAGTTATAAATATATCGATCGATATGCGATATTAACAAGCAATAAAATTAGATTTAATTAATAATATTTATTTAGGCTTAAATGGGCTGTTAGCCATGATTTTAAGATGTTATTTCGGCAGAAATATGCTTGTAGAAGGAAGCTAAGAAGGCTAGAGGAGTTTGGAGAGTGTGGCTGAGATTTGATGAGAAATGGTATGGGATGTGATCCATATTTTTCTCTATTTCTTCCAATATAAAAGGACCCTTAACTCTGATGCGTCGAGTTTCTACAGGAATGATAATTTTAGCAAGGGGTTTCGAGTTTTTATAGGAAGCAAGGGATGCCAAACCAGATCGAGTATCAACCATCATGAAGGTTGTCGAATATCTACCAAGTAAGCAACCGATGTCGAGTCTCAACAATAAATGCCGAAATTTTATCAAAGATGGTCTATCGAAACCGTTGGATTTGGATAGTTGTCGCGTGTCAATCATCCCGCATGGTTGCACACCTATAAATAGACCCCCATCGACACCTAAATGGGCGCGATTATCTCTTTCCCATTTTCTCAAGTTTCAAAATTGTAAAGCCTAAGTTGATTTGGGGATTTTAGAGCCGATTATAATTTATGAATTTTTACACATAAGGACTTGAACAACAAACTTTTTGCATAGCATATTTCATCTGAATGACTACATTTGATTATTAACGAACTATGGACAAGCATACAACAATCTTTTGGACTTGAGTTTGAATAATGAACATGCATGTGACTTCACCTAGAATCGACCTAGTCTTGCATATTATCCCAAGCTTGCATAAGGCTACTTGAGCCCTTATCCAAACCAATCTTAGCCTACCCTAATATGTGATTAGAAAATATTTTTGTTAACAGCCTATTATATTTTAATTTTAATTATGATCATTTTATCAATTGATATATGTACATTTTAATATATCATTTAATTTTAATTATATGAGTTGAATATATTTATGCCATCGTATCATGTAAATAATTGATCAATATTATATAAATGCATATTTATAGTAATTATAATTTTTTGTGACTGAAAATTATTTTTTTACAATTATTTTATATTATCTGTTAATTTAAAATCAATATACGAATTAAATAATTCATATAAAATAATATATGTTTCAAAAATTAAAGTTTAACTTTATAAAATTATTTTAACCTCATATAAAATCTTGGCCAAAAAATCAAAACTTTAAAATCAATTTTTATATTTTTAAAAAAACATTTTAATATTAGATAGAAAATATTTAATTAATTAAAAATAACCTTTTGATTGAGAAAATTCTAAAAATAATTTCTAACCTTAAAATATCATACTTGATTTTCTAAAAATTGAAAATTCAAATAATTTAATATTTTTATTATTATTTTGTTGTATTTCAACTAATCGGTCTATATTTATATATTGATAAAATAATGTTATGAATAAAATTTTATTTTGTTGTGCATTCGAAATAGAAAAGTTAAAAAAAAATTATTTCCATAATTAATGGATGTGTGTGTATACACACACAAACACTTATTTAAATATTCTTATATACCTATATATATTTTCAAAAATTGATAATAATTTTATTTCTGTTATATATATATGTGTGTGTGTGTGCGCTAATTATTTAAAAGAAATTTTATACATTATTAATATATACATAATTACTTGAAAAATTTATACTATAATACATATATGTATATAAATCATTAATATTTTATATATAAGTAATATATATATATATATATATAATTTTATATAGTTTTTGAAATTTATATAAATAAAAAGTTTGCATACATATATTTAGACAACATCTAATACATATAGGATGAGCTAACATGTCAGTTGTGATGTATATCCCAACATTTATATACGGGAATGTTATGCCTTCCACGGATTATTATGATACACATGAACACACATACATATATGTATATAATACATATGTATACTATTATATTTATTTAATATAAATAAAATTATATCTATAATTTGTAAATTTAAATGAAATAATAAAGTTTATTTAAATTAAATTTAGGAATGTTCTAAATAAATTAGACTTCGTAGGCTCGATAAAAATCCAACAGGGTAAAAAACAATTTGAAATTCACACATATCTTCCACTGCGGGCTAGCCTAATTCCAACAATAATTATATGTCATTAATGCTAATATATATTTGTGCGTGTGTGTATTGTTTAGGGATTCCTTTTATGACAACAAAGTGTGTGCCAACTCATATGCTTACGCCACGTGTTGAAGATAGAGAGTTTGGTCTGGCCGTTGTTACATAACAATCGGTATTAGAGACAAGTTGCAAACCGGGCAATGCACACAAACAATGCTCTTAAAAGTACTTCAAAAGGGATGCGAGTCAAGGGGGAGATTGTTAGGGATGTCTCGCATGTTGTAAGGAGAAATGATGGTTTGGAATTGGAATAGTCCTACATCGCTAAATAACTTGGAAAGGTGGTGCATAAATACAGGTTAGTAGGCACGTAACACTGAGGATTCCTTTTATTACAACAAAGTGCGTGTGCAAACTCATATGTGTATGCCATGTGGTGGAGATGAGGAGCTTGGTCCGACCAACGTTACACAGCTGTACACACATACACACACACATATTTGTGTGTGTGCGTGTGCATTTGCTTAGTAAATTCTAAGGATGCGGAGTTTACATCCTAAACGAACGTTTGATGTCAAATCTTCAAAATTATACAAGTCTTATTTCCATCTTAACACATATATCATAAATCAGATATCAAAAATCAAATCAACAAACTTGTATAAAAACAGAATCCAAATCTACTTATTGTGCATTAAAACAAGATCAATAATAGAAACTTACAATTTACATACTTTTACGTTTACTCAACTTCCTTTTATGTGAAATTAGACTAAGGGAATTTCTATTCAAATTATGGAAATAGGCGGTGCAAACTACAAATAAGAATTCATACCTTACACACCATTTCCTAATTAAAACACTTAATCAAATCCCAAAAAAGATAAGAAGTGGCATAGAAGGTGAAACATTGAAATTGCAAATTGTACACAAATTTCATTATTTTAATATAAAATAATTGAGAGTCCAACCTAAAAATTTGTTAGTTTGCGGAAGTAAGGATCTTAAAGCTGATTTAATAGTAGAGAGGAGGGTGAATATTGTTTACTACTTTTTATGAATTTTTAAATTCTTTTTAGATTATAATTTAAACAATGCAAATTAATAATCAAAAACACAAACACGGATAGATATAAATGTAGTAAAAGTAAAAGGTAAAAAGTTGGAGAGATCACACCAGGAATTTTATACCAGTTCGAAGTTACCTGCATCTAATCTCGTATAATTTCTTGTACAGATTTCTTTTCAAATATCATAGTTTATACAATCTCGATTTCTAGGCTACGAGACACACTCTTATGATTTTTCGATCCTAGGTACACTCACTGGATTCAGATAGAATACCAGCACACCTACTTGGATTAAAATGGAACACCAAGCACACCCACTTGATTCAAACATGACATAAGCACACCCACTTGGATTTCAAGCACACCAAGCACACCAAATAGTATTTGAGTATGATTTGATTGAGTTTACAAATTCAATTTCTTGATCTTGAATACGAATAATCCAATAGCATCTTGAATAGCACTTTGATCGTGATTTGAGTGAGAGCGTATTCAGTAGAAAATCAAATCAATAAAGTCTGAATTTAATTCTGATTGGATTTAAGAGGACCTTGAGTAAAATTTATTTTAGAAATTGAGAGAGTAAAAGAGGAGAGGAAATATTAGAAAGTAGTTATGTAAAATTCGTTGAGAGAATGCTTATTCATAGAGAAACAATAGTCATGTCTATCCATGAAGAGATACGTTGAAAAGGTACTTCCATTCAAAATTTGAATTTTGAAAATCTCGACCTATATATCGACATACATAGGGAGGATATGTTGACATATCCTTTTATATTTTGAAAAATTATATTATAAAATTTGTTTCGAGAATATTAAGCTTTGTAAAATATTTTGGTACTTTATAAAATAAATTAAGCATAGTTTATACACATTTTAATCATGATTAAACTTAAGAAAACTTTATAAAATTATTTTGAAATATTTTAATATATAAAGGATTTAAATATAAATTTCTTTTGAGAAATAAAATAATATATATAGTATAAGTAACTATATATATATATATATATCAAAGTATTAATGAATGTCAAAATTTACTTTTAATTATCGTAAACATTTAGAAAACCAAAAACTATATCTAAATATAATAAAATAAGTTAAAAGTATATATTAAAATATAAAATACTTGGAAACTTAAGATAATAATCTTGTAAATAAATAATTAAAAGGTTAGGAATCATTTGAAATGTATTTTGGAAAGATGTTTTAAAAATCATTTTGAAAACAAGGATTCCTAAAATCATTTTTCTTGAAACCAGGATATTTAAAAATCATTAAAATAGGCGAATAGCTTTTAAAATAAGTCTAAAAAAATTAAAAAGATATCAAAGAAGTGCTACCAGGTCTTTTAAAAAATAATCTATGACTCTATAACTTAATTTGATATCCTGAATCTTCAAACCCATGAGTCTTCAATCTCTAACTCTCAAATATCTATATTTGTCTCTTTACCAGTCTCTTGAGTCTGCTCTTGAAACTATACGGTCTTCTTAATCAACACCTGTCTAATATCGTGCACTATATACTATATAAAACTTGATGAAATATTAGTATCTACACTTTATATGATCTTATATGGTTGTTGTCATCAGAACCAATACCTAAGGTACTAATAATCTCCCCCCTTTTAATAATGACAACCATGTATATAAAATATGATATAACTCCTCTTGAGTTACAAAAATCCCTCTAAATCTATGTCTAGATTTTATATATTCCCCACTCCCTTTGTCATCAACAAAAATACAACCAAATTTATTAATCAATCCAATCCAATACATACAAATATTCAAACTAATCCAAATCAATATAAATATATATTCAAATCAAACTAAAGTCAAACCAAACTAAAGTTAAATCAAATCAATTATAATCCTAATATAAGTCAATACACACTGATCCAAGCCAATATCAGTCCAAAACAATTCAATCAATCATTCATTATAAACAATCCAAATGATTCAAACAGCAATTTAAACAAATCAAATAACCTTAGATATATACATCCTAAACTAGTCAATCTAAACTAAAATGATTTCCTAATAATTGGGGATTTATGAATAGGATGGAAAGGGTAATGGAGACTTAAGTTCCCTTTTTGTTCAACTAAATTTCCATACTTGTCAAAGCATACCTCTCCAACACATTGTACCCCATCTTCGTCGACTTCCTCTTCTTCTTCCTCTTCCTATTCATTATTATTCACAAAATCACGAGTGACCACATTTGGAGCATCATCCTCAAATACTATGAGATTTATAGGGTTATCCAATAGATATTTTTGCAGATTCTTGAGAATACACCCTTATTTTTCATGTTCCTTCATCATTCTCATTTGGATTGCTTCCATTTCTGAAAGCCTATTGAGAGTATGCTTCTCATCCGTCTCAATCTTAGTTACTTTGGCCATTGCAGTGCTTTGGAGAGGGACTAACATAGGAGAATCGAAGGAAAATAAAGCGGATTCATGTCTTGGACGGTTGGAGCTCGTAGGATCCAATAATTTACTTTTATTGATGATTTCTAGAAAGAAAAATTCAATGAAATGGGTTTATTTTCGACGTATAGTGGTTATATATATCCATTTCAAATTTTAGGGAAATCTGATTTCTGAAAATAACCGTATATGTCGACATACAATGTATAAATATGTTGACATATCTAGTGTAGCTTTGATGTTTTTTTTTTTTTTTAATTTTTAATTTGTAAATATTTCTAACAAAGAACTCCTAACTCTCTTCTTAGCTTAATAAATGATGTTTGAGCTAGGTTTTGTTAATATATCTACTATTTTATTTTCAGTATTTATAAATTCGAGTGGGATATTTCTTTGTTTACGTTGTCTTAGAAAATGATGTCGTATATCTATGTGTTTTGTTCTTGCATGATGAGTTGGATTTTTAGATAGATTATATGCACTAGTATTGTCGCAGTATATTGGTGATTTAGTAAAATTTAAACCAAAATCTTTTAATGTTTATTGCATATCAATAACTTGTGAACTGACAAATCTGCTGAAATATATTCTATTTCTGTTATGGATAGTGATACATAATTTTTCTTTTTGCTAAATCAGAAAACAAAAAAGTGACATGTTTCACTAGTACGTTTCCGATCTAATTTGCAACCAGCATAATCAACATCACTATATGAAATTAGTTAGAGGAATCTTTTTTGGGTAGAAAAGTCCTTAGTCTGGTATGTTATTCACATATCTTCATATTTGCTTTATGGATTTAAGATGAGTTTCCTTAGGTTGAGATTAATATCTTTCACAGAGACAAACACTGTATATTATGTCAGGTCTGCTTATAGTGATACAGAGTAAGATCCTATCATACCTCTATAAAGTTTTTGATCTACATCCTTTGAGTTATCTTCTTTATTTAATTTTTCATTGATTGTCATAGGAGTTGGTTTGCCTTTGGTATTAGACATACTGAATTTGTTAACTAATTCTTTGAAATATTTTTCTTGACTTATAATGATTCCATTATTTGATTGTCTTATTTGTAATCCTAAAACGAGTTTAGTTCACTCATATGATCCATCTCAAATTCTTTTGTCATGATATTGGAAAATTCTTCGTTTAATTGTTTATTTTTTGATCCAAAAATAATATCGTCTACAATTACAAAGACATGTCTATTATGTTTATAGATTGCATTTGCGAAGAACCAAAAAGATCTAAATGAAGAAGTTCAAGGGATTGAGAGGTGGAAATCATATCTTTTGACTTATAGGAACTTTTTCTAAGTTTTTCTAATTGACACGCATCACATATATTGTAAACATCAAAACTCATTTTAGGAAGACCTCTAATTAGATCATATTTGACAAATTTAGATAGGTGTTTTGTAATAAACAGGGATTTTCGACCCTCAAAAATTGACATCAATACGTTCACTGTACAACATGTCAATGTACAAGTGCCGGGAATACCGATTCATTAGGGGTGAAGAAGGAAAAGATAAAAGAGAAAATAGAACAACAACACAGAATCTCATAATCGCAGCGAAACAAAATATAATATATAATAAAATATTTTTGTGCAAAAGAAGCTGTAACTATTTTATACTTACAATCTCGGGGTACAATAATCAATATGTTAATCTAGATAGTTATAATAACTTGTCCCTATACAAGGTAAATATAAGTCAAGTACGGAAATAGGTCTCTATAATCCAGCTCGTCTCCTGAGCTCCATAACACCTATCTTGAATCTATAATACTCGGTCTGACCCACACATTATAGTAAAATAACACCCGGGTCAGTCTGGAAAATCAACTTGAGAAAACACACTCAATTTGAATTATTAAAGTTATCAAAACCTTTTGAAAAACAAAGGTACCACATAAGACCGTGTCACACATAAACAGGACAGTTTTTTCCCTTACAATAACCAATTTTTTTTATAGAAAATCCAGTGATATTTTAAAAGTGTCAAAAAATACAAATACTTATTCAAGTAGCCGTAATTGTTACGTTAATTAAATTCCAGCATACTAGGTTCTACAAACAAAACCGTAAGGCTCGTATTGGAGAATGAATCCCATACAATGACTTGGCTACCGAGTTACTCCCCATCACATTACACCTCTAGAAAAATGTACTGAGGATCTCACCGGGATCCCCTACTACACAAGACCAGCCTACCCCTAACCTGGATAGACCAAATATGTTATCACCACGAGTGTTCCCACCCTTAAAAAATCGACCGCTCCCTTCATGCACAACCGTATCGATAATATATATATATATATATATATATATATATTTCGAGGATATCTAGAAAAGTAATAACATACCCTAATTGAGTGCGACCTACTTAGCCTTGTTGCATCTCCTCTATTTTAGTCATTCCCGATTGATAAGGCTTGAGGCTAAACGTTAACTTTCAAGCAACGATTCCTTTTAGATTGCTCATGGTCCTCAAATGGTGGTGTTATGATAGCATTCGTCCGTACAAGTTGTCTTGGGTCTGGACGAACCGAATCAATGCCTTCACTATCTTCACAAAATCCGTTCATAACGTTCAAATCAGATCGAAATGGTTTTTCGGATAATTAAATCTGATCTCGGTCTCTTCGAAACAATTAATGAAATTGTCCAATATTGATAATCGGCTATTTAACTATCAAATAACATCCATAAATAGTCACTAGGACTATTCTTTAAAATTCTTTAAAAAATCCATTTCAAAATATCTTTACAAGATATATATGTTCAAATCTTTTTCAAATTTCTCAATATTTGAAAATATTTTCGAATACTTGCTTCCATACAAGATATTTCCACCGTACCCCACTTCAACACTTAGTGAAATATTTCCAACTTCGATTTATAATCGATTATTTAGAAAATCTCTCGATAAAAATCCTTCGCCTCTAAATACTTCCAAAAACCGTCATTTTTCCCACTTAGGAAAATATTATAATCCATTTTTTCGAAATCATTTCTAATATCAATACTTAGAAGTTTTTCCTTTCTACCCTCCTACACTTCCGGAATTTATATTAATTCTCTTTTACATTTTCCAAAGTCGATTATACTCACTTACAATCACATCTATCCATTTACAAGTTCTAAAAATCATATCCATTTTCACATCTTGGGAGAGTTTTATAAATAAATAAATAATTTTGAATTATTTCAAGACAATATATATAATAAGTATTTTAAAGAATAATAATTTATTTTGAAACATGCCCAAATAAACATTAAACGCCTTTTAAATAAAACATTAATAGCCCATTTTCCAGTCCTTCCTTAATTAAAACTAATTGATTTACATAACTTGTTATAAAATTTAGAATTTATTTTCAGTAAGAACTTATATTTGAATAATCCCTTTTCTAAAATATTCCAATATTAACTAGTTTAAAATTTCATAGTTAAATAAACAAAATATTCCTTTTAAAACAACTAAATTTTTGAATAAAAATATATTTTTACTATTCCAGTAATCAATTTCAATTTATAAACCCCTCACGATTCACAACACGTCGATTCCTTTTCAACTTCCTAGCCATTTCACTTTCCAAAATAAATTCTACTATTTTTCCCAAAACAATTCTCATATCTCGGTATAAATTCACACTATTCATTTTTATCCCAATTTATCAACAATAACATTTCCCTTACTTATAAAGTGTTTATAAATTTTATAACTCCTTTGGGTTTTACTTGTTTATAAAACTAATTCCGTTTATAAAGCCTCATTTTTATAAATCCATTTATTAATAATTTCCACATATTTCACAAATCTATTTGAAATATCGATTTCAACTCTTTTTCATATTTTTCAGAATATCACTTCAAAATTCCGCTATTAAAATTCTTTATGTAATTAATATTTTCTTAAATTCTAATTAAAACATTTTACGAATAGTTAAGTCCAATTCCAAATCAATTTTTCATTTTATCCAAATCAATGTCTTTTAAAATAACCAAATTTCTATATAATATTTTTATATTCAAAATCTCCTTTTAATTCCTTCAAAATTTTGAAATAATATTTATGGTATTAAAAATACCAAAATCTAAGGCTAGTGCTACTATAACATCCAGTAATTCAAATTACAACAATAAACTATAATAGATTATCTACACACATCATCTATCACTATATATGAAAATAAACTATATATTTGAGGAATCCAGTTAGATCCCTCCAAGCTGTTTCCATGTATCCACAGATGTTAATACAACATAAAAATAAAAATCCCACTTCTAGGGGGATATCATGTCATCTGCTATTATGCGGGGCACATAGGGTCTCATCCGCTAAAATATGCGAGAATATAATCCAAATACTAGTATATGTATATACTACTATATATAATATAATATCATTCAATAGATAATCAATTCAACCAAACATTCTGAATTAATTTTAACTATTTAAAATTAAACTCGGTAATCCCTAATGAGTGAGACTTTCTCACCTCGATTTTATTTGTAGACTATTCCAATCTTGACTTGTTTAATTTATTTTGGACCACATATAAATAAATAAAAAATATTAAATTTTATTAGCTAACTAAATTTAAATTCTAAATTAAATAACCAACTATGTAATTGAACTTTTAATACAATGTATATGTGACGCCCCACCTCTATACCCACGCTAGCCAAGAACACTACGATGTAGTGCTGTCCACTAGCACGGAGAATAAGGCTGTTGAGGAGCGACCACCCATGTAACTTCTTTTGCGAGCACCATTATGACAGATAGTACAGTATGCATTTCATTTAAGGAGGAAGTCCGACATACCGATACAAACTCAAAGCTATCACACGGTGGCTATAAATAATCTTCGGAAACAAACATAGAAATAAGCATAACACAATCGGTCACATACATCCATATCACAAAGGCGGTAGAAGATATGGATATATAACTAACACATGAAAGTGTACATCAGAGTAGTGGTCAAAAAGATCCACAATAATACAAAAGAATAGCAACACGTGCTATACAAAAGAATACAACTATGAGTCTATATCTCAAGTGTATACAACAAAAAATGCTAATCTAAATAGTTAGCCAAAAGTCAGAGTAGCAAACCCCGGGGAGAAGTCAAGCTGAAACACCTGTAACATCTCGGTCTGACCCGAGTATTATTTAAGAAAACAATAAACGGATCAGTCTAGCTATAAATATCAGATGACATGGTATAAAATAAAAGATACGGCATAAACATAAAATATCCATACTGACATACTACTATAAGTATGCAAATGATGATCAACAGAAGATCAATCAATAAGAGATAAATCGATATCACAAGAATCTTCTCAAAGATCCAAAGAGGGCATCATACCCTAAATTTGTACTCATAACAAGTCAATAACATAAATTCCAGAAATCAACACAAGAAATCCAGAAATCACAGAAAAAGGGAAAGATGCCTATCACATGACGGTCCGAAGACCATGGGGAGCTACCCCATATGTGTGAGTCGAAATCACACAGATGAGGTCTAGACTAACCAAAAATCAAAAAGGTATGTGTGAGTGAAATCACACAAGTGGTGTCTAGTCTAACCTCGCAAACAAAATTGTATGTGTGAGTGAAATCACACAAGTGGTGTCTAGACTAACCAAGAAGGTAAAAAGGTATGTGTGAATGAAATCACACAAGTGGTGTCTAGTCTAACCAAGCAGACAAGAGACATCGCACAATTGCTAGTCTAAATCAACGAGAAGTGTCAATTACACTAAGCTAGTAAATATAAAAGTTTAGCTTCATGTCCCATAACCACTTGCTTAACTCAAATATTTTCGAACAAACTATAGATCTTCATTAGAAAATTGTCACAAAAAGGTTCAATCGAACAAGTCCAAGAGTTAACTGACGAAGCAAACGCAAGCATTTCATACCACTTGTTTTACTAAGCCGTTTAATTCAATTTCTCATACGACTGAGGTAAAGGTTTGTATATGCTAGTAGATTGGAAAATGGTTTAAGAAAAGAGCTTTGTTATTGAAAATAGAGTTGAAATCATTTTGTTGAAAGAGTTTTGATATTTACTACTAGTATTGAAACCTTTATATTTTTAAGTAACAAATCATAGAAGTGATTGTAGAAATAATCAATCACAAAGATCACATTCGAAGATGTGATAAAAATCCAAGGAAATCAGCTCAACAAATTCCGTTGAATGTTTTTCAGATAAGATCCCCTACGGAGGGGGGGTCCAGGGGGTGGCAACCCCCCAAGGTGGGGGTGCGGGGGCAATGCCCCTGCTACGGGGTTTGACCTGCCCGGTCAGGTCACGGGGTCCAGGGGGCAGCGCCCTCAGCGGGGTGTGGGGCAGCCCCCCGTCCAAAACGGTATGACCTAGTGGCTAAAGGGGAACGACCTAGTGGTCCAGCGACCTAAGGGGTAAAGATCATGCGACCTAAAATGGGTTCGCGACCTAACACTCAAGCGACCTAAAGAAAATAAGGGGTCGAGCGACCTATAAGAAGCAGTGACCTAAATAGAATCAAGGTCCAACGACCTACGGGTTACATCATGCGAGTTAAGGAGGTCAACGACCTAACAGAGACACGCGACCTAATAAAGGAACGCGACCTAAAGGCACGCGACCTAGCGACCTAAGCAGGAAACGCGACCTATAAGGGACAAGCGACTTAAGTGGGGAAACGACATAAAGGAAAAAGGTCCAATGAGTTAAAGCCCAACGACCTAACAAGAATAAGGCCCAACGACCTAGTGGTTTACGCGACCTAGTGGGCGAACAGGTCGAGCGACCTAAGAGGTTTTCGAGCTATCGGTTTAATAAGGCCGAGCGACCTAATGAAGGAACAAGGCCGAACGACCTATAGGGCTCGCGACCTACGACCTAAAAGGCTAAACAACCTAACGACTCAAGGGTCTGATGACCTAAAAGTATAAAGGTCATGCGACCTATCGGTTTAAGAGGTGAGCGAGCTAAGTGTTACGACCTAAGAGTCGAACGACTTAGCGTTGAAGCGACCTAAAAGCCATAGGACCTAATGACCTAAGGTCATACGACCTAGCGGCCTAAAGAGTTACGACCTAAAGTCGAACGACTTAGCGACCTAAAGTGTTACGACCTAAAGTCGAACGACTTAGTGACCTAAAACCCAACGACCTAATTCCGAGGCGAACGACCTAACACGTGCTAACGGGTTTTAAGGCCAGAAACGAGCTATTTGAAGGCCGAGAATTTTCCACGCGAACGACCTAGCATTGGCAGAACGACCTAAGTGCAGAATTTTACCAAAAACACTAAAAATTGGAGTTTTTCGCCAATCCAATCCAAACCAAATGCAAATGTACATGCTAAAGTGATGGGTAATTATTCCCAACAGTCCAATATAGTTATAGACTAGAACTGTGAGATAAAAATCTCACCTTTTCACTAAAATGGATGAAGATGAAGCTTGAAATGCTATGCAAGGATCAACCACTAGCTTGAATCAATGTCTTCACTTGAGTTTCGGAGTTGATGTTGGATTAGCAATGAAGACTTAGCTTTTGGAGTTTTAATTTCTCTTTCCACTCACCATTAATGTAAAAGCTTGAGTTGGTAGGAATTTATGAAGAGTGAAGAGAAGGAGGGGGTTGGGCTTGAGTTATAATGGCTAAGCTAACCCAAAGTCCAAAGCGGGAAAAGTTAGTGAAATTCCACTAACTCCAAACCTATCAATGTTTATACTTAAAAAGTTGTAAACAACATTTCGAACTCAATGGAAGTGGTCTTGAGTCCTAATTTAACCGTTTGCAAAAAGTAGCTTTTCGGACCAAAATCCGATTAACGATTAAATATTTAAATAAAATATTTAAATATAAAATCGACAAATATGCAGGTTGTTACAGTATACCTTCACCACTCGAGATGCTTGCTGCCTGAAGCCAACCCACCCTGATCGTCTGAACCAACCTGAACCACCATTGTTGCACGCTCTCATAACTGTCGCACCACCTATGCTCAGTTGACCATTGCCTCACGCATCACGAACCTTCTCTAGATCCGCCTCGCCACCATCCACTTTCGCGCGTGCGTATGACCATCCATAACCAAACCCAAAGCCAAAAATGATGAACGCGAGTCTCCAAATCACTGCCATCGTCTCCTCTGACCGCGTCACATCGCCTTGCCACTGCCTATCGCCAACGTGGTGAAAACCCAAATCAATCGACATCATCGAGCGTTCCTCTTGCCATAC
Organism: Allium cepa; assembly: GCA_030765085.1. NCBI lineage: Eukaryota > Viridiplantae > Streptophyta > Magnoliopsida > Asparagales > Amaryllidaceae > Allium > Allium cepa. The sequence continues at coordinate 117,123,561 of CM060943.1, forward strand.
TAAAGAGAAAATCACGACCTTGATTCGCAGCCTTCCCTCACATTGCCTCGGACCGCCCAATCTTCAATGGATACCGAAGTTGAGGTGCTTTCCCACGCTGCCTCAGTCGAGTTCATCGCTGAAGCTAATGAATCCCCTTTTGATGTTTATATGAACACGATTTCCCTTCCTTTCCTTTTTTTTTATAAAATGTGAATTTGATTTGAATGGGGAAAAGGAATTTTGCGATTTTATTTTGTTTGCTCGACTGATTGAAAAGAGAGGGAAATGTTGTGTCCCTTAAATTGAAGGGTAGCGTGATTCACATGATTTAAACGTTGGGTGGCTGTGAGAAAGGACGTGGTTTGATCTTTTCATTTTATTTTATAAATATGCAAAATATACCGCTTTGCATAACTCAAAATTTCCAACCCCTGTTGAGACATTGCGCCAGGCGTTTATAACGTTATATCCCTACTCCAAACGCAATGGAAAATGTTGCAATTTCTAATTCGATCGTATGGAGAAGATAGCTTTTTGGACCTAAATATTATATTGAGTTTTCGATATTAATTTCAATGCGTTTCTATGCTGTACGACCAAATGATAACTCCAAACGCTACGAAATTTAGAGTTCAATAATAATACACTATTAAGGATCCAATGGAATTGGTTTCAATGAATTCCGAGATTGTGTCCCGGATCGCTATTTTAACGCGTCAATTAAATTGACGATTTAAAAGAATTGTGAAATCGCTTGAAATTTTAGTTTTGAAAACATTCCAACTCGATTATAATTCCAAATCCAATATTTAAAACCATTTAAATATTTCAAATTAAATGTCGAAAAATCCGGGCCGTTACATGTTTGAAATTTAAATGACCAACCCTTTTGTGCCAAATCTAAGGGTCACTTGATTCGGCCAAAGGACATAAATTGTCCTTTGACGTTTTCATACTTAATATATAGAAGTTTCATTTCTAATACCTTCAAAGATAATGTTGGACTCATCGTCTTCAATATGACACTTATCGTTTTCAAATTTAATTTTTAAGCCCTTATCACATAATTGACTAATACTTAGCAAGTTATGTTTTAAATTCCTAACTAGTAAAACATTAAAAATAGTAGAAGTTTTAGAGTTATCGACATTACCGATGCCAATCACAGATCGTTTAGAGTCGTCTTCGAAATTGACTAATCCACCACCTTTGTAAACGATATCTATCAGAATTTCTAGCTATGTGCTTTGAGCATCCACTGTCCAATATCAACTTATCCTTTTTTGTTTGTAACGTTGATCATCAGGTTACTGTTCATCAAAATCCATGTAACACATCTGTTTTTGCAAATTACACATTTTTAAAAGATCAAATGGCTTTTATAATGAATGGATGAAAATTTATGAAACAATGTCATGTTGAATTTGCAAAGTTGTTTTTCAATAAAAGTGTTAAAAATAGAATTAATAACTTTTGCCACTAAAACTTTTCAAAAATCAAAATTATGAATACTTTGAAAACTAATGCTCTAATACTAAATGTTAGTCTATGGAAGTAAGGGTCTTAATGCTATTTAACAACAGAGGGAAGGTGTATAGTGTTTACTAACTTTTATGAATCTTTTTGAATTCTTTTAAGATTATGGTTTAAATAATGCAAATTGGCAATCACAGATGCAAACACAGATAAATATAAATGCAGTAAAAGTAAAATGTAAAGGGTTGGGGAGATCACACCAATATTTTTATTCCGGTTTTGAGTTACCCTACATCCAGTCCCGTATAATTTCCTGTATAGATTTCTTTTCAAATATCAAAGTTTATACAATCTCGATTTCAAGGCTATGAGACACACACTCCATATTTTCAAAGCTTAGGATACTCTGACTGGATTCGGATGGGATACCAACACACCTACTTAGATTAAAATGGTGGCACCTAGCATACCCACTTGATTCAAATGGGGCATAAGCACACCCACTTGGATTTCGAGGACACCAAGCACATCTAAAATTATTGAGTATGATTTGATAGAGTTTACAAAATCAATTTCTCGATCTTGAATACAAATATCATATAGCCTCTTGAATAGCACTTTAATCGTGATTTGAGTGAGAGAGATGAGAGAGGATTCAATTGAGAATCAAATCAATAGAGTTTGAATTTGATTTTGATTGAATTTGAAAAGATCTTGAGTAGAATTTCTTTTAGAAATTGAGAGAGTGAAAGAAAAGAGAAAAAAATAAGAAAGTAGTTATGTAAAATTCATTAAGAGACCCCATATTTATAGAGAAATAATGATTATGTCCATTTGTGAAGAGATACGACAAAAAGACACTTTCATTCAATATTTGAATTTTGAAAATCTCGGCCTATATGTCGACACACATAAGGAGGATATGTCGACATATCCTTTTGTATTTTGAAAATTTACTTTATAAAAGTTATTTTGAAAATATTAAGCTTTGTAAAATATTTTGATACTTTGTAAAATCATTTAAGCACAGTTTATACACATTTTAATCATAATAAAACTTAAGAAAACTCTATAAAATTATTTTGAAATATTTTAATATATAATGGTTTTTAATATAAATTGCTTTTGAAAAATAAAATAATATATATATTGTATAAGTGAATATATATATCAAAGTATTAATGAATGTCAAAACATACTTTTAAATATCATAAACATTTAGAAAACCAAAAGCAATATCTAAATATAATAAAATAAATTAAAAGTATTTATGAAAATATAAAATACTTGAAAACTTAATAAAATAATCTTGTAAACAAACAACTAAAAGGTTAGGAATCATTTTAAAACTATTCTGAAAAGTTGTTTGAAAAATCATTTTGAAAACAGGGATCCTTAAAAATCATTTTTCTTATAAACCAGGATATTTGAAAATCATTAAAATTAGAGAATAAATTTTAAAACCCATTTAAAAAAATGAAGAGAGATAAAAGAAGTGCTACCAGGGCTTTAAAAAATAATCTATGACATTATAACTTATCTTGATATCTTGAGTCTTCAGACTCATGAGTCTTCAATCTCTAACTCTTGAATCTCTATATTAGCCTCTTGAGTCTACTCTTGGTACTATACGGTTTTCTTAATCAACACACGTCTAATATCCTGCACTATATACTATATATAACTTGATAAAACATTAGTATATATATTTTATGTAATCTCATATGGTTGTTGTCATCAAAACCAATACCTATGGTACTAGCAAAATTGACATTTCGCTTTGGAGGAATTTTCGAGGTTCTAATGTGATGTTTTCATAAACCAAAATTCCCTAAGGCACGTATCAAATCCAAACTACACTATTCAACTACTAAAATAGAAAGACTAAGATTTCCACTCATAACCGGTAGTTAACTCTTCCACATTTTGGATATGTCTCCATTTTAGATATATACAACAATGGATTTGTGTAGATAGATTAGATTAAGAAATTGTGGGGTTGGAGGAGAATAGAGTTAGAAATAAAAATAATAAACATCTAGAATCTATTACGTGAAACCCTAAAGAACTTTTTAGAATCTTTTAAGAGAGAAACTGACGGAGCTTTGCTAGGTTCCCTAAAATAATGTATAAACAAAAGTGAGGGGACTAAGCTCTTATTTATAGTGATTGGAATACACAAGAACTGTTGGATTTAAGTTGGTTTAAATTAATAATATCCATAATGTTCACTGTGCAAACAAAACACTAGCTTTCACTTGCTCACCAATCAACCGCACCTACCCTACCGGTCAACCGATAGAGGTCAATCGGCCCAGGGTAGGTGGTCAACCGGTTCATTTATTTCAAAAAACTTTTTTAATTGCGGTTGATTTATTTCACTCCTTTATTGCTCCTTTAACATTAACGTTAATTTTAACGGTTACTTAACCTCCATGTCTAATTACTATTACTTTTTGAGTTTCAAATTTGAGAATTATCATTTATTTGAATTTGAATTCTATTAAAATTATTTTGAATCCGAAAACTTCAATGGTCTATAACTTTTCCGTTTGAACTCCGTTTTCAACATGTTATATATAGAAATTGTTCATAAAACCACCAAAATGCAACGACATAACTTTCTGGTAAATTCAAACTTTTTCAAAATTTCCATTTTTAGCCTTATTTTATTTAGTTCTTTTTTTTACAGCGTGTTACATTCTCTCCATCAAAAGGATTTCATTTTCGAAATCTTTCCAAGGGGCGGACAAGGTAACGCATAATATACATCCATGTTATAACGAAGTTATCTACACAACCATCTACTCAACCAAAAGTGCAATATGATTATGTATGCAGTACTATAAGTGAGCTCCATCCTAGCATGAGTGGATGACCATGACAAATTAGTATGTATGCAAGCACCTTAAACATGCATAAAATTCTTATAGTGTAAAGTGATAGTGAAAAGTGCAGCAACCATCTTCTACCATCCATTCTAGCAACCATGATGCAACCATAACCTAATTTTGGAGAGAAAATGTTTTCTAGAGAAAAGCTTAGGACGAGAAATCCTCATGCTTTCTGTCGGATTTTCCCTCCAATGTACTTGAACCAATCTAATTTCTTCATTGCGGAGCTTCCTATTTCCATGCCCCATGATGCTGCTATGGCATGAGATCTATTGGTTTCGTCTTAATGCCCCCTAATTAATTAGGACAGTGGTTGTGCTATGAAGACATTTCCTCAAATATGAAACGTGACAAACGTCATGAACTCCTGCCAACTTATCCTATAGCTCCATGAGATAAGCAAGTCTTCCTATTCTTTCCAAAAATCTAAAAGGTCCAACAAATATTGATGCCAACTTTTCCAATTTCCCAAATCTCACGACTATTCAAAGAAGGGAAACTTTGACATACATCATGTCTCTATCCTTGAACCCCAACTTATTTCTTCTCTTGTCCATGTAGAATTTCTGATGGTCTTGCACTGCCTTCATACGTTGCCTAATTAACTCTACCTTATCCAAATTTTCACGAATTAAATCTGATCTGAGTAGAATTTTATCGGAGGTTTCCCACTATCAATTTTGCGATTTGCATGGCCCCTTAAAGCACTTTAAAGGGTTCCATACCAATCGTCAATTTGTAACAACTGTTTAAAACGAATTATACTAAAGGTAAGTGTTGCTCTTCATATCCTCCAAAGTCTTCCAAACCTCTGATGTACGCTTTTAAAAAGTCCTCCAAAATCATGTTCACCCTTTTAGTTTGACCATTGATTTGCGTGTGGTAAGCAGTACTAAGGTTCAATGAAATTCCTAAATTTACTTGCGAACTTCTCCAAAAATTTGCTAGTAAGCAAGGGGTCCTATCACTAACAATGCTAATCATAATTTCATGAAGTTAACCGCCTTCTTGATATAAATCTGTGCTAGCGATGTTGTGATCCCATTGCTCCTAACGAGAAAAAAATGGGTGCATTAAGTGAGTCTATCCATTATAACCCAAATTGCATCATGCCTCTTTGGCTCCTAGGAAACCCAAAATATGTACCATTTCCTCGTCTTTATTTTGCTCTAATCCTATATGGTCCATCAATACTGGCCTAACCTCCATTAGTAGTAAAAATTATTTTCCTAAAATCCTAAAGTTTGTGGGATTGAAGCATTCCTTTATTTTTAGTTGCTGATCCCATTTTCTTATTAACTTCCAGCCTTACTTATAGTTTATCGCTAGTTAAGTGTCCTTATAAGATTTCCTTATTTGCACTATTTCTCAATATGTATATATTGTCTAGTGGTCTAATCACATCCATACAATCAACATAGTGGTAAAATAGGAACATACCACATACCATATCGTATTCTTTTCCAATAACCTAAGGGAAACAACTTAGCAATTATAACCCAAAAATTCTAAAAGAAAATTTTGCTGGAAGCTGCCATCTATTATGAACCAGTGTAAATAATGTTTCGGTTCTAACACTCCTTACCGAATTAAGATGGACATTTCTAATATGCCATTCCACTATCACCCACCTTCCTCAATTTTCGTTCTTGGTTTCTAAATATGATCCATTCACTACTTCAGTTAATATACCTAATAGTTGATCGTTATTGTCAAAATTGGATCATCTATAATCAATCCTAATCTAAGTCTCTTTAATCTTTTACAAAACTTATATAATCCATTTATTACGCTGAATAAATTCCTCCATAAATTCCATAATAATTTTCCTAATCAGTCCTCACTTAGTTCTTTTTAACTCTCATTAGCTATAAATTTATTGCTCGTTAAATTTGTAATCAATGCCCATAAATTCTAATCCATTAATTACTAACAAATACGTATAAAGTCATAAATTATGCTATTTATATATTTTTTATTTTTGAACGTTAAGCGTTGTTCAATGTGTGTCTATATATTAATTTCTAGACTAGAATGTTTTTTACATTTGTAAATTTATCATAGTTATCCTTCTAAAAGGGATTGCCGTTGTAATATTTTGCAAATAAATGAAAAATGAGACTTTTGCTTCATTTGAAATTATAATGAATTATTTATTTTCTTTTATTGAAATAGATAGTATAAACTATGGAAAAAAAATCTATATCTTACACATCTCTTTCTCTTTTTGGTACATCCCTTGTTAATTCAAATGACAAACTTTTATACATTATTTTTTGATTGGATAATTTATGGAATTTACACGAAACCCGCTCTAAATAAATTAAAACATAGAAATTTATATCTCTAGAACTATTTATAAAAACCCTGTGTTTATTCCTAAAATCATTTCTGGCCCCTTATAAGTTCCTAAAACCATTTATAAAACTACTATTATAAATTTACTAATCATTTCTTAAGTCCGTTTATAAATATCTTAACCATTTATAAAACTCCCCTTACAAACCCAAGTCTGTCATACGACTCTAGTTATGAATCTCGAACATACTTATAAACAAATAAAAATAATCATTTACTTCTAAAAAATATTATATAATAATAATTATTTAAATTAAACATTATGAATAAATAAATAATAATTATTAATCTTAAAAAATCTTAAAATAATAATTAATCATTTCAAAAAAAATTAACCTTTACCCTTATTATAAATAATAAAAATTTATTTTCAAAACCTTATTATTAAATCCTTATTATTAATTTCAAACTATAATTATTCTTAAAACAATTGACCTTCCAAAATATTAACATTTTGACTTTAAAACAATATTAAATATAAATAGATAATCTTTAAAACAAAATATTAATATAACTAAATAATTTTAAAACAATATTAAATATAAATAGATAATCTTTAAAACAAAATACTAATATAATTAAAATATAAATAGATAATCTTTAAAAAAATATTAATTATATAATTTTAAAGCAATATTGAGTATAAATAAATAGTCTTCAAAAAAAGTATTAATACAATTGAGTAATTTTAAAGCAATATTAAATATAAATAAATAACATTTAAAATAAAATATTAATAGATAATATTTAAAATAAAATATTAATATAATTAAATAATTTTAAAACAATATTAAATATAAATAGATAATCTTTAAAACAAAATATTTTAGAAACCCAATTTTGGATTTAAAAATCATTCCCTATCTCAAAAACCAATTCCAACTCAAATCAAAATTTATAATATTTTTAAAATACTAACATGAGGCCAATAGCCACCTAACGCTTAACTAATATTGATTTTCTATCACCACTTACCATCAGTTTCAAACATATAACAATGTTATAACCATAGTATCCACAATCTAGTTCATTATTCAATGATCGATAAAAGCAATATATTGAAACAATTCAACGCTAGTGAGGAATCCCGTTGGATCCCTTTAACTTGCATCCCTACATCACAATTCATATATACCAACATATATATATATATATAAAATCGATAGTGGTCAGGAATCCTATTGGATCCCTCCAACCTGTTACCTTGCATCATATACAATATATAATAAAATAACGTAAATCAACTGCTTCGAGGCGGAATCATAAACAAAGGGTCATAGGCTCTTACAAGGGAATCTAATAGGGTCTCATCCCCTCTAGGGTGGGAATATATCCAAACTAACATTATGAATCGGTAAATTATCTGAACATCCAATCAATATTTTTTATCAACTATATACCATACTAGTTAACCAAGTGAGTTTAACTCATCGAAATTTTCTATTGCCATCGAGCATTCCAGTTTAGAACTAAAATCAAACGGCGTCAGATTATGGCCCAAATTTAAACAGTCTCCAAGTCCACACAAACCAGCTCCATTTCGAAGATTACGGTATCACAAGTGCAACACAAAAATCCATGCCTCTATTTAACCTTATATGAGAGAATTATTAGAATTTTAAGTTATCGATATTTATATTTAAAATAAATAAACTAATAACATAATAATTTAAATAATTACAAAAGTACCCTCCATCTTCTTCCTCCCTCAACAAGTATTCCCTATGCGTGAAACATCCAAATGCACAGCCGTGCACTCGTGCATTTTCCTATAAAACCCGTGTTCCGAAATAGTCAAAAATTGCCAAAAAACCCGTCCGTTCTAAAACTACGAATGAAAACTACCACTTTAATACACAATGTTTGATAAATATTCAACTTTACTAAATGTATAGGATAAGATTTTAATTATTCAACTTATCGGAATAATTAATTAATTTATTCTACAAGGTGTGCATACCGAACTCAAACAAATCTACCACTACACACTCTGATGAGAGAGACAGAAATATCCTTACTTGCAAACTCCATAAACAATGTAAACGCGGAATAAAATAGTAAAGGGGAAAGATACAACAACACAAGATAAGCAACAACTAATAACAGATAAACAAAAAAATTGTTATATTATTTCAAGGGCTGCATCACTACCACTTGTGACTGCCTACGTACCCCTATCTAATTGGGTACCCAATTAGATACAGGATCAAGCAACCGTAGTTCTCCTACCGCAAATAGGACTCATGGAGCCTACGATGCACAAACAATATGAAACTCCCAAAACTACCCACTTAGGCTTAATCTTCAATTTTAGATTTTTAAAATCTAGTTAACTTTGTGAAAATTATATCTTTGGACTTTATTCCCGAATTCTTATTTCAAAACTTTTTAAATATGTATATGTATATCTTTTATATTCAAACTAGTCCTTTACTTTGGATCTAAAAACAAATCACTTTTTTTGAAACGATATCTATATACAAGTATACAAAATTATATGCTGTAAAATCTTGGGAGGTTTCAAGCCATAATTAGTGTAACAACCCATAAATTCTGCAAATATTTGAAATAGAATTTATTTGAAACTTTGATTTTAAATCATTTAAAAATTGAAATTTTGGAATTTTCCAATGTAATTTTGGGATTTGTTAAGAATTATTTTTCCAAATATACTAAAATAAAGATTTTTTGCACATTTTATATTTTGGTCAACTTTGGTCGAACTTTGACTTCCATTTGAATTTTTTAAATTTGAATTTTAAATTTCTATTCTTTTACTTCGAAGCTAGGCTTTATGCTATTATTCTCTATGCTTTTCATTTCGTCAAATTCTGATTTATACTCTTAAAATCTGTTAAATTTCAGCGTTTTACAAGCAAATATTTTAGTATTTCTATTCTCTATTTTCTATTATATTTTCTATTTTATTTTCTATTTTTTTATTTTGTTTTGGGCTTTGATTTTCTATTGGGTTTTTGAGCTTGTTTGTGGAATGCGCTTTGCATTTAGGCTTTGAATTTCCTAATGGACATTTGTGTGATTTTTCAATTTGAAGTGGTGTCTTTTCACAAACCATAGCCGTTCAAAAAAATCTTTCCTCCTTCTCTCTTCTCATTTGCATTTCCTGACAAAAGAATTTTACAATAAGTTTTACTTTCTTCATATTTCCTTCTTTTTCCTTTTCTTATTTTTCCTTATACTATGTTTGGCCATCACCATCCATGCTCCTTTGCCAGCCCCATCTCCTCCTTGTCACCATCACTATGATCAGCCTCCATCTCCTCATCACCATCCCCTACTCAGGCTGTAACCTTCCATGATCCAAAAACCCATCACCAAAGCATGTTGAAACCCTAGCCAAGCCTTCCTTGATCACCACTTCCTCTTTGCTAGCCTTGGCCACCACCAATTCCTCCACCTCCTATGCCTTGCCGTGACCACATCCTCCTCCATAGCAGTGACTAGATGATGACCTGACCACTTGATCAAGCCTAAACAACCCAGGCCGAGCCACATTAGCCATAGGGCTGAACCCTTGTGCACTTGACCTTTCATCTTGCCTTGACCTTTTGCCTTCCTCAAGCCATATCTTCAAATTCCAGCCTATGTCGTGCCTTTGACTTGCCTTGGCCGAGCATACTACCTCAAATCAAGTCATGGTTGAACACAAATTGAAGTGGCCGAGCCCATCTCCATGTTGGCCTAGCCCACTTGCATTGGTTAAGCCATTTTATTCCACTTTGTTCATTTTTTTGCATTGTTTAATTCAAATTCTTTTGTGTTGAATGTATACTTATATTTGTTGTATTCGTTTGTTTACAAAACATGGAACTTGGCTCTTCATCTACTCAAATCTAGTTTGTGCTTTGTCGTGCTTTTCAGAGTTTGGTCGTGCGTCTTGACTTGTCATCTCTAGCTTTAGAAGGTGAGTTTATCACTCTCAACATTCGTACTTATATATTCGTGAAACAATGACATGTGAATGTGTAGTAGTTGATATACTATGATGATCTAAGTTCATATATGCTTATTACATGACTTTATATGATGTTATACCCTGATTATATACTTGTTACATCACCTGACATGATATGCTATGTTATACTGTTCATTCTGTTTTTATTTCTCACACTACAAGTTTCCTTTCACTGTGGGTTGAAATGATACAGACCCGAACGGACTTTAGAATAAGGAAAAATCATTATGAGCTGAAATGATAGGCTGACTTGGGATTGTGGGTATGAAATGATAGAACCCGGGATTTTTTTATAAATTAGGACTGAAATGATACATATTCGTATCACTTGACCAAGATTACAAAATATTATACAGACCCATGGTTAATTTTTAAATAATAGTTTTCTAAAAATTATTAAGTATTTTGAATTTTAAATATATGAAATTTGAACTTAAATTTTGATTTAAATGATTTTACATATATACATATGTTGGTTTTCTAATAATTTAAAATTTTATAAGTAAATAAATGGTTTGAAACTAAATTTAAAGATTTTATCTATGATAATAAACTTTAATATAACTTAATATTGATTTAATATGGAATTTTAAATCTAACTTAGTAATAATGATTGATTTTATTTTACGAAACAGATATGTTTTGTATAATAAAACAGATTTTGTAAAATAACTATGATTTAAATTGAAGATTTGATGCTTAAACATGTTATGGTAGAATTTGTAGCATTTCCAAAATGCTATGCTATTTTAAGTTATGTTTTTAAAGCGATATACCACTTTAGGTTATGTTTAAAAAATGATGTATTTCTAAAAAAGATAACATTTTTGAAATGCTATAAATAAGTATATAGATTTGGAAATATTACCATTTTTTAAATGGATATTATTTGGAAAGAGTAATAGCATTTGATTTTAAATGGTTTTGGAATAAATATGTTTGATTTGAAATGTAAACCATTTGAAATGAATAACCATGGGTTTCAATAACGTTTGGTTGTTAAAGAGACCGGGATCGGAAGTTGTCATACTCTCTACCAACTCCGAAAACCATTTTAACAACTGTGTACGCAGTGGAGATTCCAAGACGAAGAAGAATGGTGGCGACATCCTATTGAGGTATATACGTGGACTCGACTCCCGTGAGTTGGCATAAGGTGGCTAAAACAGGAGCAATTAACAGACTAATGAGGTAGCTCCTCTGATCAGACACACTCCTTCGATACCATTCTATTACTCTGTGATTGATTGGGTGCATCCTTTGATTTTTTTGGGAGTGTGGCTCGAGGTAGGCGGTAGTTGCGGTTATGCGTTACCACCGGTCCGGAAGTGTAATTGACATATCTACCCTGGCATTGCCTAGTTGGGCCGTGTCACCTACCCTAGCGTGCTTTACTGCGAGTTTGATTTGTGTCGTACCTATGGAGTATCCTTTGGTAGCCTCCCGATCAGGAGGGACTACGGTGCTGTATAGACTATTGGCACTATAAAATCTGTTAAGGTGGAAAATGTAAAGACTTATCCCTATTTTAAAATAAATTATACTTTACTTTAGCCATTATTATAATAGCGTATATTACTACATATTAGATAGTTTAACGGATCCTTAAAGGATAGGAGATCCCAAGCATCGTTAAGTTACTTGTGCATTTCTATTATAGTTCACTTGAGTTGGTTTACATTGTACAAGTATGTATGTCCTGAATCGAGTGTTTTTGTTTTTGCTTTACGCTCTGGTCGACCTGATGTATCACAGCTTTGGATTTACCTTCTAGAGCTAGAGAATTGCTGGAGATTATCTACCTATCTAGTTGTCTATCTGTTTCTATTTCAGTTATCTCCTTTCAGCTTATGTATTAGTAGATATATATGTATTTGGATTTCCTATTTTATTTGCTTTCAGACTCTAGTATTATGTACTTGTTTTGAGACTATGTTGTAGTAGCTTCATGAACCACTATGGTTATTTTATTTCCGCTGCGAGTTATTATGATATTTTTGTATCTTTGATTCTATGATTGGTTTTATTTGCTCCAAATTATATTACAGTCTATTGTTTTTAATTAGTCAAGTCTGACATGTGTGGTTTATTGTTGATTTGAATGGTCCAAAATAGTGGGTCGTTACATTTGGTATCAGAGCTTTGCTTTTAGGCAAACCTTAGCCTGCGTAGCAAAAACTCATTAGAGATAGGGTAGAAATACCCTAGAATGAGTGAAATCAACCTTAGAATCATTTCTTTGTGAGACAACGTATTTTAAAGTATAAAATTATTTTCAAATGGTTTTAAAAGGATTTTCAAAGATTATGTTGATATAAACCTTTCTTGTTTTGAAATCAAATTTTTCTTACCTTCTTTCCTTTCCTTATCCACCTTGTTAGTAATTTCTTTGTTTAGGATATTCATTCTAGTTGAATCTTATCTTATCTTTTGTTCTCTATTACCTTTGTCCTAAAATTCGTTCTTGATTTTTTCAGGATGAATCGTAGGAATGCTAGAGGTAGGGGTCGTGGTGTTTCCCCAGTTCCTGAGCCTATTGCACCCGTTAAGTTCACCACACTCTATAAGGAATTCACTCAGCTTGGCGGTACCAAGTTTTCTGGATCAAAGAGCACCATTGAGGTTCAACAGTGGTTGAAGGGATTGGAGAGGATTTTCTCCAGTCTTGAGATCACTGATGCCCAGAAGAGTCAGTTGGCAGCTTGGCAGTTGAAGGAGGCAGCCTTGGATTGGTGGGAGACTGTTACGGCTCACACTATTGAGGCCGATATTTCTCGGGGGCAGTTTAGGTATCATCTTGTGTTAGTCTTGAATCTGGTTTAGTTTTCTCTTTTTGAAATCTTTCTTATGTTTCGATATCGAGCTTTAGGGATGCTTTTATGGCAAAGTGGATGCCCGAAGCAAGGAAGTCTCAGCTATATCGGGAGTTTATAGATCTTAAGCCGGGTGACATGTCATTTGCTGAGTATGAGCGGAAGTTCATTGAACTTTCCAAGTTTGGTCCTAGCCTGATTGACACCCCTCTTAAGAAGAATGAGAAGTTTATAGCTGGAGATCGCCCAGAGTATTATGATCGTCTCATTTCTCATGTGCATAGCCCCTTCGCTGGTTTGATGGATATGGCCATTAGATAAGAGATCCTACTTCTAAGGATCCTCCTGTTGCTCATGCCCCTTCATCTCAGCCTTTCTCTGGTAACCCTAAGAAGAGACAGCCTAACTTCCATCAGCAGAAGAAGAATTGGAATACGACTACGAGTTTGGGATCTTCTTCTTCTCAGAGGCAGCCATCTACCTATCTTCCATTACTTGCTTCAAGTGTGATCAGAAGGGACACTATGCTAATAGTTGTCCTACTTCCGTTGGTGCTGTTGTTCCTCCAGCTCAGTTGACTAGACGTAATCTCTGTCATATCTGTTTGCAGCCTGGCCATTTCAAGTATAATTGTCCTACTCAGTAGAAGGGCAAGCCATTTCGTATCTTTGATGTTACCTTTGCCACTCCACCTGTTCCATCTTCTCCTGCTCCTGCTCTTGCTCCTAGTGATACCCAAGTTAATCTTTAGGGCGCCTTTTCTATGTTTAATTTTCCTATTCGTGTTTTATTTGATACTGGAGCTACCCATAGTTTTATTTCTGTGGATCTTTGTGATAAGTTCGAGCATCTTCTTTCTCCTGAGTATGCTCCTGAACTTTTGTGTGTTAAAAATCCTATTGGTGGTCCTATAAACCTTAGTAGGATTTGTAGAAAGGTGAAACTCTTCTATTATAGATATCGTTTTTTTGGTGATTTCTATGTTCTGTTTTTCGATGCTTTTGATCTATTGCAGGGAGGTGATTGTTTGAAGAGGAATGAAGCCGTTATCTCTTGTAAAACTCGAACAGTTTCCCTTGTTGATGATTTTGGTTATTCTTTGGTGATTCAGTGTCGTTTGCCTTAGGATTTTGCTGGCAGCTTTATTTTTTCTCTTGATTCTTTCCCGGGTGATCTTCATTCGACATGTGGTCAAACTCTATCCCGATGTATTTGGTGAAGTCACTGCTTTACCTCCTACATGGGAAATCGACTTCTGTATTGATCTTATTCCTGGATCTCGATCTGTAGTTCTTCCTCCTAGAAGAATGGCACCCCGTGAGAAGGTTGAGTTGAGGAAGCAAATTGAGGACCTGTCTCTAAGGGTCTGATTAGACCTAGCCATTCCGAATGGGGAGCAGCGGCAGTTTTCATCACTAAGTCCGATGGTTTTTTGAGGATGGGTGTTGATTATAGGGATCTGGACAAGCTCACTATGAAAAATATATATCCTATGCGTCATATCAGTGATATGTTTGATCAGCTCCATGGAGCTACTGTTTTCTCTCAGCTAGATCTTGCCATAGGTTTCCACTAGTTCAGAGTTGCTAAGAAAAGTATTCCCAAGACTGCTTTCCATACTGAGAATGGTTTTTATGAATGGTTAGTTATGCCTTTTGGTTTGATTAATGCCCCAGCTTTCTTTGTTGATTTGATGAATAGTGTTTTTCATGATGTTCCTAGCAAATTTGTTCTAGTCTTTGTCGCTGATATCCTCTCTTCTCTAGGTCAAGGGATGAGCACGAGTTGCATTTGAAATTTGTTCTGGAGACTCTTAGAAATCATCAATTGAAGGCTAAATTCTCGAAATACCATTTCTGGAAGTATGAAGTCCGATTTCTTGGGCATATTGTTTCTAGTAATGGAATTTCTGTTGATCCAGTTAAGATCGCTGCGATCAATATTAGTTTTTCTTCTCTTCTCTTTCTGTAATTTAATCATTCTATCTTTTATGTGGTCATTATTTCTCCGTATTCTGTTATAGGATTGCAAAACTCCTAGGACTCCATCTGATATTTGTAGTTTTCTGGGCCTTATCGGTTATTATTGGAGATTCATTGAGAACATTGCTCGGATTGCTGCACCTCTCACTGCTTTGACTAGTAAGAATGCTAAGTTTATATGGAATGATAAATGTGAAGCTCCATTCAATGAGTTAAAGGGTAAGCTTACTTATGTACCAGTTTTTACCGTTCCAAATGGAAATGAGGGATTAACGGTATACACTGATGCTTGTCGTGAGGGTTTGGGAGCTGTTCTGATGCAGGATGGGAAGGTCATCTCTTATGTCAATCGTCGGTTGAAGACACGCGAAGCCAATTATGCAGCTCATGGTTTAGAATTACTTGTTGTGGTTTTTTATCTGAAGCTTTGGATGCATAATCTTTTGGGTAATAAGTTTGAGCTCTTTACTGATCATCAGTCTTTGAGGTATATCTTCACCCAGAAGTAATTGAATCAACGACAGGTTAGGTGGCTTGAGTTCCTTGCTTCTTATGACCTCGGCATCAGCTATAACCCTGGGAAAGCTAATGTTGTGCCTGATGCTTTGAGTCGGAAGAAGGTAATGTTGTGTCAGCTTGTTGTTTTTTCTTCTCCTCTTTTGGATCATATCATTGTTAAGCAGGATAAGGATAGGATTATTACATTAATTAAGGAGAATGTTCGTAGCAGGGTTGGTGGTATTAGTCTTGATGGTTGTAACGACCCAGAATTTTAATTAATTAAAATTTGAATATTTAATTAATTTTAAATATTAATAAGTGAATTTATAAGTCAAATAAATTTTTATTTGAATAATTGGATTTAATTGAATAATTAAATCGATAATTTAATATGTTAAATTATGGAAATAATTGAAAATTTGAGTTAAATATGATTGAAAATGATTTGTAAAATTTTATTTTATCATATTAAAGTTAGAATGATATTTTTGAACTTTTAAAATCGAATTAAAAGTTAATTTGTGAAAATTGAATATTTTAATATTTAAATCGACTAGTGAAAATAGTCAATTTTTGAACAGTCTCAGAATTGGACGAAACTAGTTCCATTGGATCCGTAATAGTTAGTTATTACCGGATTTTAATTTTCGTGTCAATCGGAGTTATCGTTTGATCGTGGCAGCTCGAAACGCATCGAATTGTTTTTAATATTAATTTGGCGAGTTAAAATAGCCATTTTTCAAAAAGTCTCGGATTTCGACGAAACCAGTTTCATCGGATCTGTAATGTGATATTATTGTAAGGTTTCAAATTTCGTGTCAATCGGATTTACCGTTTGTCCGATACAAATTAAAACGCCTAGAAAATCGTTTAAATCGGTTTAATTTAAATTGAACGTTTATTGCCATAACTCGCACAGATGTCCAAATTAGCTTTCGAAACCTGTTCCATTGTGTCCGGAACGCGGGGTAAACCCTAGAAACGCTAGTTACGGCGCGTGAATCGGAGTTCGGAATTTTCGAAATGAATAGTGTTCGATTTTTTTCCTATAAATAGCCCCCATCACAAGAAAATAGAAAAAAAATATAAACCCTAGTTCTATATGCACAGCCGCCACCATTGAATGTAAGGCCGAAATTTTCTCAACTTCTCTTCCCTAAATCTCTCAATCCATCAGTTGTTTGCAAAAGATGTTAACTACAAAATTGTAGATCGTAGCAAGAGCTACGAGATCAACGGTCAAGATCGTTTTTAGAGCCACGGATTGACGGCAAATTGAGGTGGAAGAGCCGAAGTTGCGCACGCATTTCAAGGCTGTAGGGGGGGCCGAACTTCAAGTTGTACATGGTGAAGGTAGCTCTTGCAATGGGCTTCAATATGGAGGTGGTTTGATGAAGTTTAGTCGAGTATTGGCGGAGCAAATCGGAACCCTAGTTTTGTGTTCATGGGTTTGAGCTTGCATTGTTTCCTGGAGATGATTTGCGTGATGAAGAAGATAGGGGGGGTGTGCGGCCTGATGTGTTTGGGTTTGAGATGGAGGGCCATGATTAAAAGTTAGGTTTATAATATAAAAATTTTGTTGTAATTGTTTATATAAAAATCGTGTAACTTCAAAAATTCATAACTTTTTCATACGAGGTCGAAAACGCGCGAAACCAGTTGCGTTGGAATCGTATCGACGAGCACTACGCGATGGAGTTGGATTGGAGTCGTTTGGAGTTAGTGAGAATTTCGGGTAAAATTAAACGTCCATTTAATTTTATTCGAAATAAATCGCTAAAACGGAATAAAAATCAAGGTGAGAACTTCTCACTCAATCGAATTAGTTTCGATTTTAATTTTAAATAGTTAGATTTGAAATATTTGAATGCATGTTTGAATGATGATTGATATCTATTGATTGTTAAAATAGACATTATGCGCCGTTAGTAAGCGGATGTTATTTATTAAAAACATATACTGCGAATATTTCATAAACAGTGAAATTGGTATTATATATAATAGCAATATATATATATTGGCATATGTATATATTGGAGTTATTGATTTCCCGCATTTGTATAGTGGATGAGACCCTATTGCGCCGTCTATTAAGCGGATAATATTTTTAAATCCCATATACCGCGATAATTCCGTACTGGAGCGGAATTGGTATTGTGCTAATGTTTGTGGATGCAGGAAAACAGTTGGAGGGATCCAACTGGATTCCTCAACAGTTTTTATTTGATTTCAGATATTTTGATATTTGATGGATTATCATATCGATATATGATATCGTTGTTGTCGTGATTGACTATTTGGTGTGTAGCATCATTGAACCAAATTTTGGGATTTTAAAATGATTTTAAAGTGATTTTTGAAAGTATACATTTATAAATTATTTTTGGAATTGATCCATTTTAAATGAATAAACGTTATAGTTTTTAAAGTTATAAAAACTATGATTTTTGAGAAATACGGTTAAAGATTTATTTTTGAGAAATATGGATTAATGATTTTATAAAATAGTTAAATCGGAATTTTTGAAATTATTATAAAGAGTTGAAATATAGGATTTATAAAATTTAATTATTTTATAAATCAAAATAGTGAAATTATAAAGAAGTTTAAAGACGTTTTAGAATAATAATACAAATTGATTTGTATAAAAGATTTATAAAATGGATATTTATAAATTAGAATATTTTGAATTATAAAACGAGTTTTTATAAGTGTTAGCATGAATTGTGAATGAATTTCATAAATGAATGAAATTTATAGAATTATAAACGGTGAAGTTATAAATGGAATTTTATAAGCAGTAGGTTTATAAAATTTGAAAAGTTAATTGAAGAATGGATTTTTGATAAATAAATGAATCTTATAAATTATAAGATTTATAATTTAGAAAGTCTTAAAAAGAACGATTTTGTAAAATAATCGTTTTATAAGTATTTAACTTATAATGTGAACTTTTGGTTTATAATTGAGTTATAAATCAAATAGGTTAATAAAGGAGATGTATAAAAAGGAAGTAGTTATAAAACGGATAGAAATAGAATTTATAAACGTTGTTTTATAAATTCGCAAACGACTTATTTTAAGAAGTAAATTGTTGAATCCTATTAATGGAGTTATATTCACATTTTTAACTGTGAATAATCCTTTGAAATAAAATGAATAAAATGATGAAATTGTTAACGTAGTATATTCACGTTTTTGAATAGTGAATAATATGTTAAAGAAAATGTTTAGGATGTGATATTTTAAACAGAGTGAATATGATCTAACGATGTTTTAAAATGTGTTGAGATTCGAAACCATAGATTTCAACATTTATTGTTGAAATAGATGTTTTCGAGAAATAAAAGGAAATAGTGGACTATAACACTGTTGTTATAGTAAATGATTTCCGAAAGGAAATGTTTTGTATAGTATTGGGATTTATATATCTGTTTTAATTTCGAATCCCTATACTAGTGATTTTGGGTTGTCGTAACGATGTTTTACGCAACATTCGTTTTGGCCCAAATAAATATGTTTAAGAGCATGATTTCCTTAAAGAATGAAATATATACTTAATCTCGATTTAAGTATATTGAATATTTTCCAAGTGTTGAAAATAAATAAAATTTGTGAATTACTTGTTAAATAAGTATGGAAATGTTTTCCAGTATAAAGGGAATATTTGAGAATTTATCTTTTTGAAGATAAATTGAAATGAATAATTGAAATCGAATATTCATAGATATTTTGGATTTTAAATTCACTATGGAATTTATAAAAGAAAGTGGAATTCGTTTAAAAATAAATATTGATTTATTTTTTAGATATTGAAAATAATATATCTTGTAAAGATATTTTGGAAAAGAAATAATTTGGAAAATTATTTGGAGACTGGTGATGTGTGCATATCCATTGATAGTTCAATAACCGACTATCAATATTTCCCTTTGAATGGGTAATTGATGTGATTTGTTTGAATTTGAATGCCACACTTATTTTTGAATAAGCGCTCACTATTCGGGTTAACCGGGAAAGGACCATGGGGTCGTATAACCCATTCCGAATATGTGATACGTCGTTATGAATTGCATTTGATGACCGGTGTTGAAGACCGGGTATTTGCGAAAGCGATAGGATGACCTATCGATTGTCTCTGCACTGGGTAGCTCCTGGTATAGAGATTCCCTAAGTGATGGGAAATTCGATCGGGATTGTGAATACCCGGATTGCAAGGGCTTCGTGAGAAGTGCCTTCGGTTTTGTTCGAGCCCGGAACAGACTTGTATGGATTGTATGTCTGACATTACAAATTGAGATATAAAGCAGATTTCTTTCAAATATATTTCTGTTGGTGGCGGAGAATTTATTACTTTAGCTTAACACCCTTCTCTGAGACGTACGAGCTCAGAGGTTATGTAGTTGAATGTTATCAGCGATATATTCCCAATTTGGTAATGTGACATGCTGAGAGTTGCTGTTAAATGATCATTGTGTTGATTATTTGTGATAGGATCATTTGTTTGATCGTCTATCTTGGTGATCATTTCTATGATCATTTGTTGACCCAAAGCATGGCTTTTGTATAAAGTATGTTTTTGTGGACGTGACTTTGTCGAGCCTCACACCTCGGGAATGGTCAAAACAGGAAAGATGCGGCAAGGTTATGAGGGGTAGCGCCCTTTAGGATATGTGCATTTCCTTCTGGAAAAGGGTGGTATCATGGTATGGAGCCTAGATACTTACTCATGTTGAAAACACTTTATGATTGTGTGAATTGATTGCGAGCGCTCGGTGAAAGGTCCCAAAGGACCGGGGGATGGCATATTCGGTCAGTTGTTACTCAGTTAGGGGTAACCCGGCCTTGAGTTGGTAGAGATCCGGTTTGGTTCTCGGGGATGCCCATCCAGAGGCATTCTCATGTGGCAATGGGAAGTTCCTTGGCCTGATCATTCGTCGGAAATCCAAAGAAACAATACGAGACTTGTACGGTTTTAGTTGTAGAACCTGCCATTTAATATGGTAGCTATAGTAAGCATACTATAATGGTACCTATACTGGCTAAGATTTATATTCTACTTCCTAAATGAATTTTTCCTACACTATGCACTAATAATAATATGAAATGTTCTTTTTAAATGCGTATCAAGCATCTTTGACTAACATAAGAAGAAATCTCCTCCAAGTCTGCGTTTGCATTGTGTGTGTGGCGGGAGGTCTTATGGTAGTCTCATTTTTAAAAGCATTGCGAATTGACTTTAAAAATATTCCTCTATTTTGATTTAAAAGATAAATAAACTGTTTTGAGTTCTCACACCAGTCACATGACTGACTCGGAGTTTATTGTTTTCCTTCCTAAACTCTGGGTGCCCACCAATTTCTACACGGGCAATCAAGAGTTAGGTTTATCAGGATATTCTGGAGTTGCTGGAAGCAAGCTGGATGGCATGGCGTATTACTAGCATATAGTATTTCTTCTCCGCTGTTTGTTGTTGTTGTACACTCTGATGATATGATGTAATGAAATGTATAAAATGTAATAACTGATATAATTTTTTGTTTAAAGATTATTCATTTATTATTATATGTTGTTCCGCTGCGAATTGTGAGATTCTGTTATTGTTGTGTTGAGTTCTGTTCCGTTCTATTCTCCTTTCCTTTCTCTCTATTTTCTATGTTTCTCTCTTCTTCTATCCTTTTTCTTTTTCTTAAAACCCTAAGTGTTCGGTTTTCCGGCGTTCGATTGCTCGGCAGTCGATAAAGTGAGTATCGATGTTGAATTTCGAAAGACGAAGAATCAGGTCCTTACAATGGTAGTGGAGCCCAGATCGATTGTAGAGAGATTTTGAGGATTAATAATCAGATTTGTGTCCCGAATGTTGATGGATTGAGGCAATAGTTACTTCGAAAAAATCCTCGATCCAGACTTTCTATTCATCGTTGTGCGACGAAGATGTATCAGGATATGAAGAAGCTTTATTGGTGGAGAGGTATGAGGTGTGATATCTCTATCTTTGTTAGTAGGTGTGCGACTTGTTAGCAAGTCAATACCTGTGACAGCCCGCAAATCTGAACCCCTTGAATCAACACTATTCTACCTCTATTAACTCAAGTGGCACAGAATTACGAACCATTAGGGTTAAAGAAAAGAGATAGAAGAAGAAGAAACTAAACAATATCAGAATCTCACAGTCGCAACGGAATAAAATATAATAATGAATATAGAACTTTACACAAAATGAAAACTATCACTGTTTTACATATATCACATCATCACAATCAGAGTATCTCATACATCAAATTACCTATCAGACATACCATACAATCACAGCAGCGGAATATACAAATATATATATATAGATAATACGTCTCGGGCTCCAGTTCCTCTCCTGCTCCAAAGCATCCTGTCCTGTACAAATAATACTCGGTCTGACCCGAGTATTATAATGAAATAACACCCGAGTCAGTCTGGAATACCAGCTGATACTAAATATGCATCCAACTTGATTATTAAAGTTTCAAAAATCCTTTGAAAACAAAAGCATCTCGTAAGACCACGCCACAAATAAACATGTCGGGTTTTTACCTTACGATAGCTAAAACACTTTTATAGAAATCCTCTGATATAATAATAGGGTCTATTCACAAATACTTATAAAATAGCCGAAATTGTTACATGATTAAATTCCAGCTACTAGCCACCGAAGTGGGTAATACAAACAAAACTCGTACAAGGCTCGTAGGGAGAATGGATTTCCAACAATGACTAGGCACTGGGGTACCACCTGTCACAGTACGGGGCCTAGATCACCGTACCGAGGACTACTCCCTTCATCCCCTGCAACACAAGGCCGGAACCATTCCTTACTGAACAGTCCCGAACAAGATAAACCCCGTGGTTGGCGCGACCAACCACTCACTAAGCCGAAATATAATAAGGGACATCTAGACAGGGGAATTATCTTGTCCTGCTTGGGCATGACCCACCTAACCTTGCTGCATATCCCCTGATTTTCAGTCATTCCCATTTGATGAGGCTTGAGGCTAAGCGTTACCTTTTTGAACGTTTTCACTTTGAATGCCCATCGTCCACCTGACGATGTTTCGCAAGCATTCGTCCATACAAGTCCGTCCCGGGTTCGAACGGAACCGAAGGCACTACTCCTACTACATCCATTTTGGAAATATCCTCAGGATTAGTAGCGACTAGCCCTTGCACTTCACTGCTCCATTTTCAACTCCGAACACGTTTTATCGCACGAAAACGTACAAATCGGATCGAAGTGGTTATCGAGAAATAAATCTCGATCCCGGTCTCTTCGAAACGATCAACGCATTGTCCAGTATTGATAGTCGGTGATTTAACTATCAATTAATATTCATAAGCATCCATATGCATCCATCAAATAAATAATTCCAATTTATTTATTTGCCTCAAATATCTTTAAAGGATATGTTACCCAATTTTCAAATCTCATTTGAAAACATTTCCCAAAATTCCTCCTTTACAAGGTAAATCATTTACCATATATTCCCATTGGAAATAACCAAGTTCAAACCATTTAGAATTTACTTCTAGTTATTTACTCAGAATAAAATTCTCAAAATATTTAAAGTAAAACTACTTTATAAGATATAACTTGATTTAAAGTATGCGTTTTTAGTTATACTATGATTTAAAAATAGAGTTTAAAGGAATTTAATAATTTCAAACAACTTTATTCAAAAACTAGCCTTTAAATAAATCCATTTGTAAAAATAATTATTTTAAAATAATAATTTCAAAACACTCTTTTTAAACAAGTTTAAATTTTTAAAACTCTCTTTTCATAAAATCAGTTTAAAACTCGAACTTGGGTTTTCCCCAGGAAATCTCATTTCCACTTAAATATCACAGAAATCCTTCTCACGATTTCTGCCAATTTATTTCAATTTAGTTTTATGGTTTAATAATATAAATTTATTTTCCCATTTATCAACCAATAACCTTTCTCATTGTTAATCAATTCAGATTTACCCAATTTTCAATCTTCATTCTAAATAGATTCAAATTTTATTTCTTTAAAATTCATTAATTAACAATATCCTTTATTACTCTGAAATTCAATTTATCCATTTACAATTAATTATGGATTTATAATTTACTCAGCATTATTCCAATTGAATTTTTATTTCAGTTTTCTGTCCAATAGATCCCAATTTTTATATTCTTTTAAAATTCCTTATTTATTACTTTTCTTAATTTCCTTTGAAACTCAATTCAATTCCTTTATAAATAAAACCCCAAATTTCTTATAATTAATATTCTGGATTGGTAATTTATACCACAATATCACAATACTGATAATTCCAAAATTTTCATCCACACAATATATAAACAGGCATCATCATCGATTATAAAAAATAATACTACATTGTGAGGAATCCAGTTGGATCCCTCCAACCTGTTTTCCCTGCATCCACAATTATTAGCACAACTATATATATCAATTCAATTTGATAATAATCAACATAAACAGCTAAACATCCAAACATCAATCAATATTAACTGTCTAACTTTACTAGTATCCAGATGTGAGTGAGAATAACTCACCTTGAGTTTCGGCGAGCGTTCGAAATTCAAATTAAACCGAACGACGTTCGATTTAACTCAAATTCCTACTTGCCCGGAATGACTCCGGATCTATACCATCGCGTAGTGCTCGACTCTGCGATTCCAGCGCCGCAAATTTCGTTAATTTCTGATAACGTATGAATGAGTTACGATTTTATAAAGTTTGAACAACAATTTTAAAACAAAATTTCCCTTTAAACGAAATACCAACAAAACACGGCTTGTACCATACATCTTCTTCCAGGCGCATGAATAGGGTTTTGAACGCACGCAAGCTTCAGAAGCTTGAACCCATTCATTGCCAAATAGGGTTCGAAATCGCCGCCACTCACATCGCATTCAACTCGATCGGGAACCACCGCATCGAAGGCCTCCGCGAGCACCACCCACGGCCCCACCCTCGTTGAACTCGGTCGCCCATACATCTCTAAATTTGAGCACGAACGCGCAGCCTTCGTGGCGTGTTTTCTGACAATATACTCAACAATACACGATCATACCCGTTCACTTCGTAGATCTCGAAGTTCTCTTCGATTCTCCAGTTGGGAATTTTTGCAAAAACTAAGTAGATTTGAAGGAAAAAGGAGAAGAACGATACGAGGTTTCGTCCATTGAAATAGATAAGCGGCGGCTCACGTATATATGCTAGGGTTTAGATTGAAAAGTTAATATATAATATAAATTTAATAATATTTTAATAATATTCTTCTTAATTTAACATCGTATGCAAACGAACTCCAATTCTCACATTCCGACAGGCGATTCTAGGATTTTTCCGTATTCCGGACACAATGGAACAAGTTTCGTAAGCCAATTCGATCATATGCGCGAGTTACGGAATTAAACGTTCAATTTCAAATTAAACCGATTTAAAACGATTTCGATGCGTTTCGAGCTGCCGGGGTCAAACGACAACTCCGATTGCCACGAAAATTGAAATCCGATAATAACTAACTATTACGGATCCAATGAAACTGGTTTCGTCGAATTCCGAGACTGTGCCCCCGGAAGGCTATTTTAACTCGTCTATTTAATTAAGCGATTTTCGAAATTATCGAAAACACTCAAAATTTCCACTTTTAAAATTTTATTAACTTAACAATAATTCATATAAAATTTATAAGCACATTAAAAATCATTTTGGCTCATTCCGGACTCAAATCGAATTAATTGCAATATTTAATAATATTAAATTCATTTTAAATTAATATAAAATTCCAAATATTAATTTATCGACTATAAAATTCTTCTAAAATTTCCACCCCGCTATTTACACTCAAATAACTCAAGATAAACTTTTAAAACCATTATTATCACTATTTACATCCTGAATTTCTTTTATTTCAATTCTGACTAATATATTATTATTGTTAAATTTTCAAATTAAATCCACACCTTAGAAATTTTAACTTGTTAATATAATTTAAACCCATTCCTTTAGTTTAAAATAAATCTTAAACCCATAGTAAACATTTAAAATGAATTTAATGTTCACCAATCCCGTGTTAAAAATTCCGGGATGTTACATTCCTTCCCCCTTATAAAAATTTCGTCCCCGAAATTTGCTAAGGTAGAAAATACTCTCCAACTCATTTACTTACCCAATTGGCTTAGTTAAAAGCTTAGATTCACTTCCCAAAACCTTTTTGTTCGATTCCCAAACCTATTTGCTTTATTAACTCTAAAGCTTAAATTTTTACTTATAACTTCCCAAGTCATTTAACTTTTTCCAAAACCCCAAAAATTTTCTAACTCCCTAAATTTACGGAAAATTTCGGCAGAGTCTCCCCTGTACGGAGGAGCTTCTACGACATCGCAGGATACACAAATATATATACATCGGCCCACACGGCCGGAAACCAAAATATAACACAATATATATATCATTTTCCCAATTATATTTGCGTAGGCGTACCTTTTTAGCAAATTTTTAAAAGCCAGCGGCTAATATATCGCATATACGCGCTCCAACTCTCTCGAACGCCTCCCGCACCTGTGCTAAACTCAAACAAACTCATCAGTTTCAAGATATAAGCATTTTAATCACATTTCCAATGTAAGTGCAAGCCAAATATGTCTATTCACATTCCAAACAACACTTTGCATAATTTCATAAGTAAACGGTATTTTATAACATGCACAAAATTCATTTTTCAATGTTAACTCCAAGTTAACACAAATGATTTACATATAGATTCTGCTTTTTCAATTCATATCATTTCATAACCAAAACCAAGCAACTTCCATAATTATGCATGCTAACCATCTTTATAAACAATTTCACAATTTCAACATTGTTTAAATTCTCACTACAAACCCAAATTTCTTAGTTTAACGATGTTACCAAACTTTATTTACAATTTAAAGATGTCAATCACCTTTTCAAATCTCTTATTCAAATCAAACTTCATTTTATTTCACTTGAATGTTTTATACTCAATCCACTATATACAATCCATATTTATTTTAACCAATTCATTTCTATTTTAATATGATTAGATATGCCTTGCTTATATTTCTTTATTCTAACCTATATTTCCAATTTGATTTACAATCAAATTTTATTTTAAAAATGAAACATTGGCATTTCCTTTATAATCCATTTTCATTCATCCACCAAAACTTAATTGGATTGCGATTATCTAATTAATTTAAAACCATCTTCTTTAAGTCAATTCGCTTGCATTTATATACAAACTCATGGAATTAGATTCCAATCCATATTAAATTATTCAAATATCAATTTCATTTGCTACTCGGAACCAATTTAATCTCAAATACAACAAACAACCAATTCAGTTGCCATTAAAACAACTAAATTTTGAGTACATGTAATTCTCATGTCATTCAAGCCAAAATAATCACCACTTAAGCTCTTAACCATTAGAATTAATTCTACTTAGATTTATATTAATTTTATTCAATTCTTCATGGTTCATAATCCAAACATGCTTATTCCATTTCAATTTATTAAATCAATTTCTTATTCACGCTTCAAGATCATCATTTAAGTTCAAATTAATAGCATTCAATTCTATTTTATTTACTGTCCAAATTTTTTTTTATCACAATTATTGAATTATATCTCAAATCTTATATTACCAATTCATTATCCAATAGATGTATATGAATATCATTCCATTCTGGAACTCATACATTTTTAATTTATCACAGAAATTAATTAATACTATTTCACTTGCAATTCAAATTTTTATTTTCCAACAAATTTAATTCAACATTACTTAATAAAGCTCATTCCCAACCATTATTTTATTATTTAACAATATTTTCATTATTTTCTTATCAAATTAATTTTTATTTCCATTTGATTCTCATTCAAATCAAATTTCAATTCATATTCAAATTTAATGTCCTTCGTTTAGTTATCCAATCCATGTTAAGTTTATTTTATTAACAAAGAGACCATTTATTTATTTATTTTCTTCACTCATTTGAATTTTTATTCACAATTCAAATCATCATTAATATAGCTAATTCCATTATTCATTCACCCTTCCAATATTTATTTCCTTATACTTCTTTAATAGAATTTAAATTTCTTTCAATATTATTTATTACACAATTGAAATTAAATTTCAATTTTATTATCGAGACAGATTTCTCATTGTCCCATACATAAGTCCAAAACTTATTTGCTAACTTATGTACATCCACCTTCAATTCTTACTTGCTTTATTACACTTTACATTTCATTTATGGTCCAATTTTAAATTCGCCACACTATTCAACTCTCTCCATTTATGGATTACAATTTCACTTTCATTCAAAAGTTTAGATTTCTTTTTTAAGTTCACTTCCATTTTAGATTCACAAATTTAAATTATAACTCTTAATAACTTAAGTATGTGAATTTCTTTATGCAATTATAAACAATTTATATTTCACCTTTATATCCATTTACTTTAATTCCAATTCATTTAGATTTAATTTAATTTCAAATTCTCAATTTTAAATTTTCCATTTCATTTAGATTCACTTCCATCTCAATTTCACAATTTTAATTCTCTAAATACAAGTTCAAAACTTGTTTACCTAGTGAAATTCATTCACTTCATTATATCTCACTTTACCTCATCTCAATCCACATTCATTTGAGATTAAATTTGGATCTTCCATACCATTTCTCTATTTCCATCTGTGATTATAATTTCATTTTATTTATATATGTTCACCAACTTATTTATTTTAAAAGCTTACATAGCTCATTTTAATCCATTTACATCCTATAATCACAATTTCAAATTCCATATGCATATGTATATACATCTGAATTCTTAAGGTTACCAACCTTCTTACACCTTAATTCTTTGCTAATTCCAAATCCATAGTTTCAAACTATAAGCACAACACCTGATAGCCCAGGAGTTCAATTCATTTCCCAATGACCCACAATTCCAAGGTCATCTTACATTTTAATTTGATTCAAATCATTTTTATTTTAAGTCCAATTTATTTAACTTATCCAAGTTAAATTCAAATTTTCTATTTACTTCAGTATATTTTATTTACTTCAATATATTTTATTCACTTTCAATTACTCAAATTAAATTTTAATTTCAGGATTTAAAATTTTCATTTCTTTCTTATTAACATCAGCTTCACTAAAATAAGTTCATTAATCAATGCATTTTAACTTTACTCTTTATTTAAATAGAATTTTCCAGAATTCAATTACCCGGTTTTATTTCAAAATCATTTTGAAATAAAAATCAAATATATACCTATTTGGTATATCAATCAAATTACCAAATTTCCAAAACAATTTGTTTATACTAAAACAAATTTCTTCTTTGAGATTTCCCAAACAACTAGCATACCCAAAATCCAAACAATACCATAACCAAATACTAGGGAAGCAATCCATCACCTTAGAAACTCGAAAATGAATTCTAATGATGTGGCCAGCATCATCAGGATTATTTTCCAGCGACTGAAGTGAGTTCAATGCTTCTTACCTTCCCAAATTCATTTCAAAACAGTTTCCCATTCAAAACATATTACTCAAATCCATACTCCATTGTTGCCTTCTAAACATTTTGGAAAACATTCCAAACATTCTCCAGATTTTAAATTTCCAAACCTTTATTTCAATCCATTATAAACACTTTTCAAAATTTCCAGGGTCAAAATTCTGGTTTAATTCAAATTTAATTATTCTTCTTTTGTAAATGTTATACTCATAGAACTTTATTTAGTTATAACCAGTTTAAATTTAGATTAAATTTCAGATTCCTATTCGATTCTTAATATTAGCAACCAAACATCCAAATATATATATAATTCAGAAAATTATTTCTCTTATATCAAAATATAAGTTGGGTAAAATTATTTCATTTACCCTCCTTTAAAAACAATACTATGTCGGTTTATCTTGTTCAAGAGTTTAGAAATCCCTATCGATACGGTTGTACTTCCCGTACCGACCAGAATTCATAAACACTCAACCGATAAGTCAACACAGTATAAAGATAATTTTATATCCACTAACAAGTACGCTCTCATATCTATTATTACTCTCAACTCATTATAGAGTACTATTGACTCTATTTAATGAGTAATTTCCCCACCAAAGCCTAGGTTGTCGCCAACCTAAGCTCTGATACCAAGTGTGACAGCCCGCAAATCTGAACCCCTTGAATCAACACTATTCTACCTCTATTAACTCAAGTGGCACAGAATTACGAACCATTAGGGTTAAAGAAAAGAGATAGAAGAAGAAGAAACTAAACAATATCAGAATCTCACAGTCGCAACGGAATAAAATATAATAATGAATATAGAACTTTACACAAAATGAAAACTATCACTGTTTTACATATATCACATCATCACAATCAGAGTATCTCATACATCAAATTACCTATCAGACATACCATACAATCACAGCAGCGGAATATACAAATATATATATATATAGATAATACGTCTCGGGCTCCAGTTCCTCTCCTGCTCCAAAGCATCCTGTCCTGTACAAATAATACTCGGTCTGACCCGAGTATTATAATGAAATAACACCCGAGTCAGTCTGGAATACCAGCTGATACTAAATATGCATCCAACTTGATTATTAAAGTTTCAAAAATCCTTTGAAAACAAAAGCATCTCGTAAGACCACGCCACAAATAAACATGTCGGGTTTTTACCTTACGATAGCTAAAGCACTTTTATAGAAATCCTCTGATATTATAATAGGGTCTATTCACAAATACTTATAAAATAGCCGAAATTGTTACATGATTAAATTCCAGCTACTAGCCACCGAAGTGGGTAATAAAAACAAAATTCATACAAGGCTCGTAGGGAGAATGGATTTCCAACAATGACTAGGCACTGGGGTACCACCTGTCACAGTACGGGGCCTAGATCACCGTACCGAGGACTGCTCCCTTCATCCCCTGCAACACAAGGCCGGAACCATTCCTTACTGAACAGTCCCGAACAAGATAAACCCCGTGGTTGGCGCGACCAACCACTCACTAAGCCGAAATATAATAAGGGACATCTAGACAGGGGAATTATCTTGTCCTGCTTGGGCATGACCCACCTAACCTTGCTGCATATCCCCTGATTTTCAGTCATTCCCATTTGATGAGGCTTGAGGCTAAGCGTTACCTTTTTGAACGTTTTCACTTTGAATGCCCATCGTCCACCTGACGATGTTTCGCAAGCATTCGTCCATACAAGTCCGTCCCGGGTTCGAACGGAACCGAAGGCACTACTCCTACTACATCCATTTTGGAAATATCCTCAGGATTAGTAGCGACTAGCCCTTGCACTTCACTGCTCCATTTTCGACTCCGAACACGTTTTATCGCACGAAAACGTACAAATCGGATCGAAGTGGTTATCGAGAAATAAATCTCGATCCCGGTCTCTTCGAAACGATCAACGCATTGTCCAGTATTGATAGTCGGTGATTTAACTATCAATTAATATTCATAAGCATCCATATGCATCCATCAAATAAATAATTCCAATTTATTTATTTGCCTCAAATATCTTTAAAGGATATGTTACCCAATTTTCAAATCTCATTTGAAAACATTTCCCAAAATTCCTCCTTTACAAGGTAAATCATTTACCATATATTCCCATTGGAAATAACCAAGTTCAAACCATTTAGAATTTACTTCTAGTTATTTACTCAGAATAAAATTCTCAAAATATTTAAAGTAAAACTACTTTATAAGATATAACTTGATTTAAAGTATGGGTTTTTAGTTATACTATGATTTAAAAATAGAGTTTAAAGGAATTTAATAATTTCAAACAACTTTATTCAAAAACTAGCCTTTAAATAAATCCATTTGTAAAAATAATTATTTTAAAATAATAATTTCCAAAACACTCTTTTTAAACAAGTTTAAATTTTTAAAACTCTCTTTTCATAAAATCAGTTTAAAACTCGAACTTGGGTTTTCCCCAGGAAATCTCATTTCCACTTAAATATCACAGAAATCCTTCTCACGATTTCTGCCAATTTATTTCAATTTAGTTTTATGGTTTAATAATATAAATTTATTTTCCCATTTATCAACCAATAACCTTTCTCATTGTTAATCAATTCAGATTTACCCAATTTTCAATCTTCATTCTAAATAGATTCAAATTTTATTTCTTTAAAATTCATTAATTAACAATATCCTTTATTACTCTGAAATTCAATTTATCCATTTACAATTAATTATGGATTTATAATTTACTCAGCATTATTCCAATTGAATTTTTATTTCAGTTTTCTGTCCAATAGATCCCAATTTTTATATTCTTTTAAAATTCCTTATTTATTACTTTTCTTAATTTCCTTTGAAACTCAATTCAATTCCTTTATAAATAAAACCCCAAATTTCTTATAATTAATATTCTGGATTGGTAATTTATACCACAATATCGCAATACTGATAATTCCAAAATTTTCATCCACACAATATATAAACAGGCATCATCATCGATTATAAAAAATAATACTACATTGTGAGGAATCCAGTTGGATCCCTCCAACCTGTTTTCCCTGCATCCACAATTATTAGCACAACTATATATATCAATTCAATTTGATAATAATCAACATAAATAGCTAAACATCCAAACATCAATCAATATTAACTGTCTAACTTTACTAGTATCCAGATGTGAGTGAGAATAACTCACCTTGTGTTTCGGCGAGCGTTCGAAATTCAAATTAAACCGAACGACGTTCGATTTTACTCAAATTCCTACTTGCCCGGAATGACTCCGGATCTATACCATCGCGTAGTGCTCGACTCTGCGATTCCAGCGCCGCAAATTTCGTTAATTTCTGATAACGTATGAATGAGTTACGATTTTATAAAGTTTGAACAACAATTTTAAAACAAAATTTCCCTTTAAACGAAATACCAACAAAACACGGCTTGTACCATACATCTTCTTCCAGGCGCATGAATAGGGTTTTGAACGCACGCAAGCTTCAGAAGCTTGAACCCATTCATTGCCAAATAGGGTTCGAAATCGCCGCCACTCACATCGCATTCAACTCGATCGGGAACCACCGCATCGAAGGCCTCCGCGAGCACCACCCACGGCCCCACCCTCGTTGAACTCGGTCGCCCATACATCTCTAAATTTGAGCACGAACGCGCAGCCTTCGTGGCGTGTTTTCTGACAATATACTCAACAATACACGATCATACCCGTTCACTTCGTAGATCTCGAAGTTCTCTTCGATTCTCCAGTTGGGAATTTTTGCAAAAACTAAGTAGATTTGAAGGAAAAAGGAGAAGAACGATACGAGGTTTCGTCCATTGAAATAGATAAGTGGCGGCTCACGTATATATGCTAGGGTTTAGATTGAAAAGTTAATATATAATATAAATTTAATAATATTTTAATAATATTCTTCTTAATTTAACATCGTATGCAAACGAACTCCAATTCTCACATTCCGACAGGCGATTCTAGGATTTTTCCGTATTCCGGACACAATGGAACAAGTTTAGTAAGCCAATTCGATCATATGCGCGAGTTACGGAATTAAACGTTCAATTTCAAATTAAACCGATTTAAAACGATTTCGATGCGTTTCGAGCTGCCGGGGTCAAACGACAACTCCGATTGCCACGAAAATTGAAATCCGATAATAACTAACTATTACGGATCCAATGAAACTGGTTTCGTCGAATTCCGAGACTGTGCCCCCGGAAGGCTATTTTAACTCGTCTATTTAATTAAGCGATTTTCGAAATTATCGAAAACACTCAAAATTTCCACTTTTAAAATTTTATTAACTTAACAATAATTCATATAAAATTTATAAGCACATTAAAAATCATTTTGGCTCATTCCGGACTCAAATCGAATTAATTGCAATATTTAATAATATTAAATTCATTTTAAATTAATATAAAATTCCAAATATTAATTTATCGACTATAAAATTCTTCTAAAATTTCCACCCCGCTATTTACACTCAAATAACTCAAGATAAACTTTTAAAACCATTTTTATCACTATTTACATCCTGAATTTCTTTTATTTCAATTCTGACTAATATATTATTATTGTTAAATTTTCAAATTAAATCCACACCTTAGAAATTTTAACTTGTTAATATAATTTAAACCCATTCCTTTAGTTTAAAATAAATCTTAAACCCATAGTAAACATTTAAAATGAATTTAATGTTCACCAATCCCGTGTTAAAAATTCCGGGATGTTACATTCCTTCCCCCTTATAAAAATTTCGTCCCCGAAATTTGCTAAGGTAGAAAATACTCTCCAACTCATTTACTTACCCAATTGGCTTAGTTAAAAGCTTAGATTCACTTCCCAAAATCTTTTTGTTCGATTCCCAAACCTATTTGCTTTATTAACTCTAAAGCTTAAATTTTTACTTATAACTTCCCAAGTCATTTAACTTTTCCCAAAACCCCAAAAATTTTCTAACTCCCTAAATTTACGGAAAATTTCGGCAGAGTCTCCCCTGTACGGAGGAGCTTCTGCGACATCGCAGGATACACAAATATATATACATCGGCCCACACGGCCGGAAACCAAAATATAACACAATATATATATCATTTTCCCAATTATATTTGCGTAGGCGTACCTTTTTAGCAAATTTTTAAAAGCCAGCGGCTAATATATCGCATATACGCGCTCCAACTCTCTCGAACGCCTCCCGCACCTGTGCTAAACTCAAACAAACTCATCAGTTTCAAGATATAAGCATTTTAATCACATTTCCAATGTAAGTGCAAGCCAAATATGTCTATTCACATTCCAAACAACACTTTGCATAATTTCATAAGTAAACGGTATTTTATAACATGCACAAAATTCATTTTTCAATGTTAACTCCAAGTTAACACAAATGATTTACATATAGATTCTGCTTTTTCAATTCATATCATTTCATAACCAAAACCAAGCAACTTCCATAATTATGCATGCTAACCATCTTTATAAACAATTTCACAATTTCAACATTGTTTAAATTCTCACTACAAACCCAAATTTCTTAGTTTAACGATGTTACCAAACTTTATTTACAATTTAAAGATGTCAATCACCTTTTCAAATCTCTTATTCAAATCAAACTTCATTTTATTTCACTTGAATGTTTTATACTCAATCCACTATATACAATCCATATTTATTTTAACCAATTCATTTCTATTTTAATATGATTAGATATGCCTTGCTTATATTTCTTTATTCTAACCTATATTTCCAATTTGATTTACAATCAAATTTTATTTTAAAAATGAAACATTGGCATTTCCTTTATAATCCATTTTCATTCATCCACCAAAACTTAATTGGATTGCGATTATCTAATTAATTTAAAACCATCTTCTTTAAGTCAATTCGCTTGCATTTATATACAAACTCATGGAATTAGATTCCAATCCATATTAAATTATTCAAATATCAATTTCATTTGCTACTCGGAACCAATTTAATCTCAAATACAACAAACAACCAATTCAGTTGCCATTAAAACAACTAAATTTTGAGTACATGTAATTCTCATGTCATTCAAGCCAAAATAATCACCACTTAAGCTCTTAACCATTAGAATTAATTCTACTTAGATTTATATTAATTTTATTCAATTCTTCATGGTTCATAATCCAAACATGCTTATTCCATTTCAATTTATTAAATCAATTTCTTATTCACGCTTCAAGATCATCATTTAAGTTCAAATTAATAGCATTCAATTCTATTTTATTTACTGTCCAAATTTTTTTTTTATCACAATTATTGAATTATATCTCAAATCTTATATTACCAATTCATTATCCAATAGATGTATATGAATATCATTCCATTCTGGAACTCATACATTTTTAATTTATCACAGAAATTAATTAATACTATTTCACTTGCAATTCAAATTTTTATTTTCCAACAAATTTAATTCAACATTACTTAATAAAGCTCATTCCCAAGCATTATTTTATTATTTAACAATATTTTCATTATTTTCTTATCAAATTAATTTTTATTTCCATTTGATTCTCATTCAAATCAAATTTCAATTCATATTCAAATTTAATGTCCTTCGTTTAGTTATCTAATCCATGTTAAGTTTATTTTATTAACAAAGAGACCATTTATTTATTTTTTTTCTTCACTCATTTGAATTTTTATTCACAATTCAAATCATCATTAATATAGCTAATTCCATTATTCATTCACCCTTCCAATATTTATTTCCTTATACTTCTTTAATAGAATTTAAATTTCTTTCAATATTATTTATTACACAATTGAAATTAAATTTCAATTTTATTATCGAGACAGATTTCTCATTGTCCCATACATAAGTCCAAAACTTATTTGCTAACTTATGTACATCCACCTTCAATTCTTACTTGCTTTATTACACTTTACATTTCATTTATGGTCCAATTTTAAATTCGCCACACTATTCAACTCTCTCCATTTATGGATTACAATTTCACTTTCATTCAAAAGTTTAGATTTCTTTTTTAAGTTCACTTCCATTTTAGATTCACAAATTTAAATTATAACTCTTAATAACTTAAGTATGTGAATTTCTTTATGCAATTATAAACAATTTATATTTCACCTTTATATCCATTTACTTTAATTCCAATTCATTTAGATTTAATTTAATTTCAAATTCTCAATTTTAAATTTTCCATTTCATTTAGATTCACTTCCATCTCAATTTCACAATTTTAATTCTCTAAATACAAGTTCAAAACTTGTTTACCTAGTGAAATTCATTCACTTCATTATATCTCACTTTACCTCATCTCAATCCACATTCATTTGAGATTAAATTTGGATCTTCCATACCATTTCTCTATTTCCATCTGTGATTATAATTTCATTTTATTTATATATGTTCACCAACTTATTTATTTTAAAAGCTTACATAGCTCATTTTAATCCATTTACATCCTATAATCACAATTTCAAATTCCATATGCATATGTATATACATCTGAATTCTTAAGGTTACCAACCTTCTTACACCTTAATTCTTTGCTAATTCCAAATCCATAGTTTCAAACTATAAGCACAACACCTGATAGCCCAGGAGTTCAATTCATTTCCCAATGACCCACAATTCCAAGGTCATCTTACATTTTAATTTGATTCAAATCATTTTTATTTTAAGTCCAATTTATTTAACTTATCCAAGTTAAATTCAAATTTTCTATTTACTTCAGTATATTTTATTTACTTCAATATATTTTATTCACTTTCAATTACTCAAATTAAATTTTAATTTCAGGATTTAAAATTTTCATTTCTTTCTTATTAACATCAGCTTCACTAAAATAAGTTCATTAATCAATGCATTTTAACTTTACTCTTTATTTAAATAGAATTTTCCAGAATTCAATTACCCGGTTTTATTTCAAAATCATTTTGAAATAAAAATCAAATATATACCTATTTGGTATATCAATCAAATTACCAAATTTCCAAAACAATTTGTTTATACTAAAACAAATTTCTTCTTTGAGATTTCCCAAACAACTAGCATACCCAAAATCCAAACAATACCATAACCAAATACTAGGGAAGCAATCCATCACCTTAGAAACTCGAAAATGAATTCTAATGATGTGGCCAGCATCATCAGGATTATTTTCCAGCGACTGAAGTGAGTTCAATGCTTCTTACCTTCCCAAATTCATTTCAAAACAGTTTCCCATTCAAAACATATTACTCAAATCCATACTCCATTGTTGCCTTCTAAACATTTTGGAAAACATTCCAAACATTCTCCAGATTTTAAATTTCCAAACCTTTATTTCAATCCATTATAAACACTTTTCAAAATTTCCAGGGTCAAAATTCTGGTTTAATTCAAATTTAATTATTCTTCTTTTGTAAATGTTATACTCATAGAACTTTATTTAGTTATAACCAGTTTAAATTTAGATTAAATTTCAGATTCCTATTCGATTCTTAATATTAGCAACCAAACATCCAAATATATATATAATTCAGAAAATTATTTCTCTTATATCAAAATATAAGTTGGGTAAAATTATTTCATTTACCCTCCTTTAAAAACAATACTATGTCGGTTTATCTTGTTCAAGAGTTTAGAAATCCCTATCGATACGGTTGTACTTCCCGTACCGACCAGAATTCATAAACACTCAACCGATAAGTCAACACAGTATAAAAATAATTTTATATCCACTAACAAGTACGCTCTCATATCTATTATTACTCTCAACTCATTATAGAGTACTATTGACTCTATTTAATGAGTAATTTCCCCACCAAAGCCTAGGTTGTCGCCAACCTAAGCTCTGATACCAAGTGTGACAGCCCGCAAATCTGAACCCCTTGAATCAACACTATTCTACCTCTATTAACTCAAGTGGCACAGAATTACGAACCATTAGGGTTAAAGAAAAGAGATAGAAGAAGAAGAAACTAAACAATATCAGAATCTCACAGTCGCAACGGAATAAAATATAATAATGAATATAGAACTTTACACAAAATGAAAACTATCACTGTTTTACATATATCACATCATCACAATCAGAGTATCTCATACATCAAATTACCTATCAGACATACCATACAATCACAGCAGCGGAATATACAAATATATATATATATATAGATAATACGTCTCGGGCTCCAGTTCCTCTCCTGCTCCAAAGCATCCTGTCCTGTACAAATAATACTCGGTCTGACCCGAGTATTATAATGAAATAACACCCGAGTCAGTCTGGAATACCAGCTGATACTAAATATGCATCCAACTTGATTATTAAAGTTTCAAAAATCCTTTGAAAACAAAAGCATCTCGTAAGACCACGCCACAAATAAACATGTCGGGTTTTTACCTTACGATAGCTAAAACACTTTTATAGAAATCCTCTGATATTATAATAGGGTCTATTCACAAATACTTATAAAATAGCCGAAATTGTTACATGATTAAATTCCAGCTACTAGCCACCGAAGTGGGTAATACAAACAAAATTCGTACAAGGCTCGTAGGGAGAATGGATTTCCAACAATGACTAGGCACTGGGGTACCACCTGTCACAGTACGGGGCCTAGATCACCGTACCGAGGACTGCTCCCTTCATCCCCTGCAACACAAGGCCGGAACCATTCCTTACTGAACAGTCCCGAACAAGATAAACCCCGTGGTTGGCGCGACCAACCACTCACTAAGCCGAAATATAATAAGGGACATCTAGACAGGGGAATTATCTTGTCCTGCTTGGGCATGACCCACCTAACCTTGCTGCATATCCCCTGATTTTCAGTCATTCCCATTTGATGAGGCTTGAGGCTAAGCGTTACCTTTTTGAACGTTTTCACTTTGAATGCCCATCGTCCACCTGACGATGTTTCGCAAGCATTCGTCCATACAAGTCCGTCTCGGGTTCGAACGGAACCGAAGGCACTACTCCTACTACATCCATTTTGGAAATATCCTCAGGATTAGTAGCGACTAGCCCTTGCACTTCACTGCTCCATTTTCGACTCCGAACACGTTTTATCGCACGAAAACGTACAAATCGGATCGAAGTGGTTATCGAGAAATAAATCTCGATCCCGGTCTCTTCGAAACGATCAACGCATTGTCCAGTATTGATAGTCGGTGATTTAACTATCAATTAATATTCATAAGCATCCATATGCATCCATCAAATAAATAATTCCAATTTATTTATTTGCCTCAAATATCTTTAAAGGATATGTTACCCAATTTTCAAATCTCATTTGAAAACATTTCCCAAAATTCCTCCTTTACAAGGTAAATCATTTACCATATATTCCCATTGGAAATAACCAAGTTCAAACCATTTAGAATTTACTTCTAGTTATTTACTCAGAATAAAATTCTCAAAATATTTAAAGTAAAACTACTTTATAAGATATAACTTGATTTAAAGTATGGGTTTTTAGTTATACTATGATTTAAAAATAGAGTTTAAAGGAATTTAATAATTTCAAACAACTTTATTCAAAAACTAGCCTTTAAATAAATCCATTTGTAAAAATAATTATTTTAAAATAATAATTTCCAAAACACTCTTTTTAAACAAGTTTAAATTTTTAAAACTCTCTTTTCATAAAATCAGTTTAAAACTCGAACTTGGGTTTTCCCCAGGAAATCTCATTTCCACTTAAATATCACAGAAATCCTTCTCACGATTTCTGCCAATTTATTTCAATTTAGTTTTATGGTTTAATAATATAAATTTATTTTCCCATTTATCAACCAATAACCTTTCTCATTGTTAATCAATTCAGATTTACCCAATTTTCAATCTTCATTCTAAATAGATTCAAATTTTATTTCTTTAAAATTCATTAATTAACAATATCCTTTATTACTCTGAAATTCAATTTATCCATTTACAATTAATTATGGATTTATAATTTACTCAGCATTATTCCAATTGAATTTTTATTTCAGTTTTCTATCCAATAGATCCCAATTTTTATATTCTTTTAAAATTCCTTATTTATTACTTTTCTTAATTTCCTTTGAAACTCAATTCAATTCCTTTATAAATAAAACCCCAAATTTCTTATAATTAATATTCTGGATTGGTAATTTATACCACAATATCACAATACTGATAATTCCAAAATTTTCATCCACACAATATATAAACAGGCATCATCATCGATTATAAAAAATAATACTACATTGTGAGGAATCCAGTTGGATCCCTCCAACCTGTTTTCCCTGCATCCACAATTATTAGCACAACTATATATATCAATTCAATTTGATAATAATCAACATAAACAGCTAAACATCCAAACATCAATCAATATTAACTGTCTAACTTTACTAGTATCCAGATGTGAGTGAGAATAACTCACCTTGAGTTTCGGCGAGCGTTCGAAATTCAAATTAAACCGAACGACGTTCGATTTAACTCAAATTCCTACTTGCCCGGAATGACTCCGGATCTATACCATCGCGTAGTGCTCGACTCTGCGATTCCAGCGCCGCAAATTTCGTTAATTTCTGATAACGTATGAATGAGTTACGATTTTATAAAGTTTGAACAACAATTTTAAAACAAAATTTCCCTTTAAACGAAATACCAACAAAACACGGCTTGTACCATACATCTTCTTCCAGGCGCATGAATAGGGTTTTGAACGCACGCAAGCTTCAGAAGCTTGAACCCATTCATTGCCAAATAGGGTTCGAAATCGCCGCCACTCACATCGCATTCAACTCGATCGGGAACCACCGCATCGAAGGCCTCCGCGAGCACCACCCACGGCCCCACCCTCGTTGAACTCGGTCGCCCATACATCTCTAAATTTGAGCACGAACGCGCAGCCTTCGTGGCGTGTTTTCTGACAATATACTCAACAATACACGATCATACCCGTTCACTTCGTAGATCTCGAAGTTCTCTTCGATTCTCCAGTTGGGAATTTTTGCAAAAACTAAGTAGATTTGAAGGAAAAAGGAGAAGAACGATACGAGGTTTCGTCCATTGAAATAGATAAGCGGCGGCTCACGTATATATGCTAGGGTTTAGATTGAAAAGTTAATATATAATATAAATTTAATAATATTTTAATAATATTCTTCTTAATTTAACATCGTATGCAAACGAACTCCAATTCTCACATTCCGACAGGCGATTCTAGGATTTTTCCGTATTCCGGACACAATGGAACAAGTTTCGTAAGCCAATTCGATCATATGCGCGAGTTACGGAATTAAACGTTCAATTTCAAATTAAACCGATTTAAAACGATTTCGATGCGTTTCGAGCTGCCGGGGTCAAACGACAACTCCGATTGCCACGAAAATTGAAATCCGATAATAACTAACTATTACGGATCCAATGAAACTGGTTTCGTCGAATTCCGAGACTGTGCCCCCGGAAGGCTATTTTAACTCGTCTATTTAATTAAGCGATTTTCGAAATTATCGAAAACACTCAAAATTTCCACTTTTAAAATTTTATTAACTTAACAATAATTCATATAAAATTTATAAGCACATTAAAAATCATTTTGGCTCATTCCGGACTCAAATCGAATTAATTGCAATATTTAATAATATTAAATTCATTTTAAATTAATATAAAATTCCAAATATTAATTTATCGACTATAAAATTCTTCTAAAATTTCCACCCCGCTATTTACACTCAAATAACTCAAGATAAACTTTTAAAACCATTTTTATCACTATTTACATCCTGAATTTCTTTTATTTCAATTCTGACTAATATATTATTATTGTTAAATTTTCAAATTAAATCCACACCTTAGAAATTTTAACTTGTTAATATAATTTAAACCCATTCCTTTAGTTTAAAATAAATCTTAAACCCATAGTAAACATTTAAAATGAATTTAATGTTCACCAATCCCGTGTTAAAAATTCCGGGATGTTACAATACCGATCATCAGAAGACCACTGGTTTATTGCAGCAACTTGAGGTTCCCAATTGGAAATGGGAACAGGTTTCTATGGACTTTATTGATGGGTTACCGAGGACTAGGAGGGGTAGTGAGAGTATTTGGGTTATTGTGGATAGATTGACCAAGTCAGCTCATTTCATTCCGGTCGAGTCTACCCGTTCTGCTTCTAGTTTGTCTGAGATTTATATGAGGGAGATTGTTCGTTTTCATGATGTTTGTAACGACCCAGAATTTTGAACCAATTAAGTTGAAAACATTTAATTAATTTTAAATATTTGAATAACTGTTTAGCTTGAATTCACAATTCCACTATGAAATTAGCGGTTAAATTTTAAAGTTTAATCTATTGAAAGTTGAATAAAAATTTGAATCTTCAATTTTAAGCCGATTGAAAATATTTCAAAGGATTGTAAAATTCATATTGATAATACTGAAGGTAATAAAAGCTTCGGAATTGAATTTGAAAGTGATTTGTTCAGTTTTGGAATTTTATCGTTTGAATTGAATTTAAAAATAGCCTTCCGAGGCACAGTCTCGGAATTCGACGAAACCAGTTCCATTGGGTCTGTAATATTGAATTATTATCGGGTTTCAAATTTCGTATTTTTCGAAGTTGATAGTGAGCACACGGTAAGTAAACGTGTTGAAATCGATTTAAACTTGAATTTAA
This sequence comes from Allium cepa, assembly GCA_030765085.1. Taxonomy (NCBI): domain Eukaryota; kingdom Viridiplantae; phylum Streptophyta; class Magnoliopsida; order Asparagales; family Amaryllidaceae; genus Allium; species Allium cepa. The sequence goes on from CM060943.1 coordinate 117,166,750, forward strand.
AATTTTATTTAAGTCAACAAACAGCATGTTATCTTCCCTATAATTATTCCTAGAATCACGGCAAGGATCACGGGGAGAAAAATCGTGCAGAGCAGACTTCATTCAATTTTAAATATTCCTCTCCCTTCGTCAGTTCAAATCCAAAATCGATCGAGAAAAAAATCAATGGCGTCCACTTTTTATTCCGTTCGAACGAAGCCGGCCTCCTCAGAAAAATCACGAGTTCCCCTCTCCCCCTTCTGTTTCGTTCAAATCAAAATCAAATTGGCCGAAGGCCAGAAATCAACAGCAAATCAAAAAAAAAAGCCTCGGCCGTATTTCCTTGGAAGCGAATCAATGGCGACCGATTGGGGGGGAGATTGGGGATTAGTAGAGCACGCGACAGTGGGTCGCGATCGAAGCTCGCGAGGCAAGGCTCGAGTGCGGCAAGGGTTGCAGTCGCAAATTTCTGGACCTAGGGCGCGTGGATTTAGGGCATCGGCGACCAAGCTCTGGCGCACGGCTAGGGCAGTGGGTTTGAGCGAGGTGGGGAACTCGAGGCGACGTGACGATCCAATGGAGGATCTTGCGTGAACGGGGTTGGCGACACGAGGATGGCCGGTGGAGTCTTCGAGTTCGAGCTTGGGGATTTTCACAGCGAGGTATTCAAACTTATTTCTCAAATTTAATTTCGATTCAATTTACACGGATATGTAATTGAAATCTACAGTTTGTTTGAAGAAAAAAATTTTTTTACAGTAAAGGAACATTTATTCTGAAGAGAAAAGTATAAAACACAGCCGTTGATCTTTTTTTTTTTTACAGTAAGTTATTTTAACTAAAATAAAAAAAATATGTGCAGTGATAATGAAATTATTAGTTGAAATAAAATGTTAACTGTATAATAATTTTTGAAGTATTTAAAGTAAATAAAATAAAGACAGTAAATCGTAAGACAGAACAAGGAAAACAATTTTTTTTAAATATATATAGGTATAAAATAATAAATGTTTACAGTAAGGAAATTTATTAAATTGATTTTTAGTTTGAATCAATTGAAAAAATAATAATAATGTGAAACCAGTATTTACATTTTTACAGTAAGTTAAATATTAAAATTTTAACATCCTGATTTGAAATTAGGAAATTGGTTTAAAATTAAATCATTGGCAAATAAAAATTTGTTAAATGGGAAATTTATTGTTCGATATAATTCGAATATTAATAAATTGTATAAATATGTATACAAGGTATAAATCAAGAAATCAAGTCGAGATGGAAAATGGATGGCAAATTAAAAAGCAAAGGTGAGATTTTCTCACTCAAATTAAAGTTGGATTTGCTGTTATTGATTGATTGCTATTTGGATGTGATATAGTATATATATATTAGTATATAGCAATATATATATATATATATATATATATATATATATATATTGGCATATGTATATATTGCAGTTGATTTATTTCCCGCATTATATAGCGGATGAGACCCTATTGCGCCGCCTATTAAGCGGATAATATTTTATAAATCCCATATACCGTGATATTCCGTCTTGAAACGGGATTGGTATTGTGCTAATGTCTGTGGATGCAGGGAAACAGGTTGGAGGGATCCAACTGGATTCCTCAACCATATTTATTTATTTACAGATATTGTGATATTTGTTGTTTATCATATGATGATATATGATGTTTGGATGCTGTGATTGATTGTTTGGTGTGTTACATCACTGTACCTATTTTAAAGTTTTAAAAATGTTAAGATAATGATTTCCAATAAAAAGATTTTTAAGTGATTTTTGAAAGTATATGTTTCATTAAAATTTTGAATTGATTTATTTTAAATAAATAAACGTTATAGTTTTTATTGTTATAAAAGTTATTATTTTTGAAAAAAATACTTACGTACGAATTTGGAGTTATTTAAACCTTAAATAACGATTTGTAAATTATTAAAAGGATTGGTTTATTTAAATTGAGATTTTTGAATTATTATAAACAATTTATATAAAAGATTTATAAAATTGATATTTATAAATTAAAATATTGGAATTATAAACGAGTTTATTAAGTGTTTAAATGAAGTATAAAATGGATTTCATTGAAAATTATAGATTTATAACTGTGAAGTTATAAAGTGAATAGATTTTTGTAAAATAAAAGATTTATAAGTAATTAAGTTATAAATTAGACTTTGGTATATAACCGAGTTATATAAATTGAATTGGTTAATAAAAGAGATTTATAAATCGAAGTTTTATAAATAGAAATGGAATTTATAAAGATTGTTTATAAATTCGAAATCAATTGAATTTGATAAACTTAAAAATAGAAGTTATTAAAAGAGATATATTCACGATTTTGGACAGTGAATATATTATTGAATAAACGGATATGTTTTCGGGAAAGTGATATTATGAAATGAAGTTAATGGTTTTAAAGATGTTTTAAAATGCATTAAGTATCGAATACATAGATTTCAACATTCATTGTTGAAATAGACGTTTTCGAGAAATAAGGAAATGGTGGACTATAACACTGTTGTTATAGTAAATGATTTTCGAAAGGAAATGTTTTATATAGTATTGGGATTTATATATCTATCTTAATTTCAAATCCCTATACTAGTGATTTTGGGTTGTCGTAGCGATGTTTTACGCAACATTTGTTTTAACCCAAATAAATGTGTTTAAAAGGCTGTTTTCCTTAAAGAATGAAATATATACTTAATTTTGATTTCAGTATATCGAATATTTTTCAAATGTTGAAAATAAATGGATTTGCGAAATACTTATTATTAAATAAGTATGGAAATGTTTTTCCAATAAGAAATGAAACGATTTGAGAATTTACCCTTTTAAAGATAAATTGAAAATGAATACTAGAAATCGATTTGAAATCGTATATTCATAAATATTTTGGAATGTAAATTCACAATGGAATTTATAAAAGGGAAATGAATTTTTTTTAAAATAAACATTGATTTATTTATGAAGTGTGGAAATATATTTACGGATTTGGAACGTAAATTTAAAGTAAATCGGTAAAGATTTATTCGATTGATTTAAATGAATTATTTTGAAATGAAGGTTATAAAGGGGAAAAGTGATTTGAAATTTATTTCAAATGTTGAAGTGTGGAAAATTATATATCTCGTAAAGATATTTTTGAAAAATAAATAATTTGGGAAATTATTTGGAATCTGGTGATGTTGCGCATCTCTATTGATAGTTAAATAACCGACTATCAATATTTACCTTTAAATAGGTATTTGTTGTGAATTGCTTGAATTTGAATACCACACTTATTTTTAAAATAAGCGCTCACTATTCGGGTTAGCCGGGAAAGGACCTTGGGGTCGTATAACCCTTTCCGAATAGTGATACGTCGAAATGAATTGCATTTGAAGACCGGTGTTGAAGACCGGATACTTTTGAAAACGGAAGGATTACCGTTGAGTTACTCTGCATCGGCTGATCTCCGATACAGAGGTTTTATCACCCTTAGTGACGGGAAGTCCGATCGTGATTAGTGAATATCCGGATTGCAAGGGCTTCTTTGGAAGTGCCTTCGGTTCCGTTCGATCCCGGAACAGACTTGTATGGATTGTGTGTCTGACGTTACAATTTGAGATGTAAAGCTGATTTCTTTCAAATATATTTCTGTTGGTGGTGGAGAATTTATTCTCTTAGATTAACACCCTTCTCTAAGACGTACGAGCTCAGAGGTTATGTAGTTGATGGTTACTAGTGATACATTCCCAAATTGGTAATGTGGCATACGAAGTGCTGTTGAGCATTTGTGAATTAAAGCACAGCTTTTTTATAAAGCGTGGCTTTGTGGACGAGACTTCGTCGGACCTCACACCCCGAAAATGGTCAAAAACATGAAGGATGCAGCAAGGTTATTAGGGGGTAGCGCCCCTTTAGTGTATGTTATTCCTTCTGGATAGAGGTGGTATCATGGTATGGAGCCTAGATACTTAACCTATGTTGTTGCTGCAAATTTATTGCTTTGTGGTTGTTGGAAATCGAGGATCCTCGGATAGATCGGTTACGATCGGGGGATGACATATTCGTGTCAGTAGTTACCCAGTTAGGGGTAACCCGGCCTTTTGTTGGCAGAGTTCTAACCGTAACGTTAGTTCTCGGGGCGTCTTTCTAGAGGCGTTTCCATGTGGCAATGGGAAGTTCCTTGGCCTGACCATTTGTTGGAAAATCCAAAGAAACAATACGATCTTGTACGGTTTTAGTTGTAGAACCTATCATTCACTTATGGTGGCACCCCACTGTTTGGATGGTAGCTATAGTAGGCATAAGTGCGGAATGCCTATGCTGGCTAAGATTTATATTCTACTTTCGAAATCGTTTTATACACTATGCACTAGTAATAATGTCAAATGTTTCTTTTTAATGCGTATCAAGCATCTTTGACTATCATAAGGAGAAATCTCCTCCGATTCTGCGTTTGCATTATGTGTGTGCGAGAGGCCTTATGGTAGTCTCATTTTCCAAAAAGCATTGCAAATCTATTTTAAAATTTTCATGTTCTTTATTTTAAAGATAAATAACTGTTTTAAGTTCTCACACCATTCACATGACTGACTCCGAGTTTATTGTTTCCCTTCCTAAACTCTGGGTGCCCACCAATTGCCACACGGGCAGTCTAGAGTTAAAGTTATCAGGTCATTCTGGATTCAGGAGTTGCTATAGAATTCTGGAGGCGAGCTGGAAGGCGTAGCATATTATTAGCATATAGTATTTCTTTTCCGCTGTTGATGTTGTAAACTCTGATAATGAATGTAATGTGATGTAATGTATAAAATATATAGTTCTTTTGTTTTAATGAATATTCATTTATCTATTATATGTTTTTCCGCTGCGATGGTTAGATTCTGATATTGTGTTGTTACTTTCTGTTCTGCTTCTTCTACCTCTTTCTTCTTCTTCAACCCTAAGAATTCGTTTTTTCGACGTAAAATTGCTCGACAGTTGATACAATGGACGTATTGAGGTCGGTTTTCGAAAGTCGAAGAATCGGGTACTTACAGTGTTCCTGTCAATATTGTTTGTGGTAGAGATCTCATCTTTACCAGTCAGTTTTGGAAAGCTTTTCATGAATCTTTAGGTACTCATATGAATCTGAGCACTGCTTTCCATTCACAGACCGAGGGTCGAACAGAAATAGTGAATCGGATTCTTAAGGATCTTCTTCGTGCTTGTGTTCTTGATTATGGAGGATCTTGAAAAGATCATCTCCATCTTTTTGAATTCACCTATAACAATAGTTATCAGGTATAATCTCAATCTTCTATTTTAATCTTGTCTAAATCCTTTATCTATCTCATTCCATCTTCGAATCCAGGCTAGTATTGCAATGTCTCCGTTTGCCACTCTTTACAGACGACCTTGTAGATCTCCATCTTGCTGGATTGAATCCGGTAATCGTTTGGCTCTTCGTCCTGATATGATTTTGGAGGCTTCTGAGAAAGTTGAGGAGATTAAGAGGAAGATGAGTGCTCAGGATAGGCAGAAGAAGTATGCTGATCGGCGTAGGAGGAGTTTGGAATTTTCTACTGGTGATCAGGTTTTCCTTAAGGTCTCTCCCTTAAGAAATGTGGTTCGGTTTGGTCGGAGAGGGAAGCTTATTCCTAGGTTTATTAGTCCTTTCCGTATCTTAGAGAGGATTGGTCCTTTTGCTTACCGTCTGGATTTGCTAGAGATGTTTTCTGGAGTGCATAAAGTATTAAATGTTTTGCATCTTCATCGGTATCTTCACGGTCCATCTTTGATTGTCCAGCCTTCTGCTCTTAAGAGTTTGGATATTGAGCCCAATCTTACTATCAAGAGGAAGCCACTTCGTATTATCGATAGTGGTACGAAGTAGCTGGGAAGGGAATCAATCAACCTGGTCAAAGTGCAGTGGAGTACGGATGATCGGTATTGTACCTGGGAGACGGAGGAGAGCATGCGTGCTTCGAATTCGGACTTGTTTGTTTCAGGTACTATTCGCTATTCTATCTTATCTTTCCTTGTTTTCTTGTCTCGTTTCTTTTCGAGGATGAAAGGTTTTGAGTGGGGGAGAGTGTAACAACCCATAAATTTAGTAAATATTTGAAATAGAATTTATTTGAAACTTTGATTTTAAATCATTTAAAAATTAAAATTTTGGAATTTTCCAATGTAATTTTGGGATTTGTTAAGAATTATTTTTCCAAATATAATAAAATAAAGATTTTCTGAAAATTTTATATTTTGGTCAACTTTGGTCAAACTTTTACTTCCAGTTGAAATTTTTAAATTTAAATTTTAAATTTCTATTCTTTTTCATTGAAGCTAGACTTTATGCTATTATACTCTTTAAATCTGTTAAATTTCAGCGTTTTACATGCAATTTTTTTTAATATTTCTATTGTCTATTTTCTATTTTATTTTCTATTTTTTATCTTGGTTTAGGCTTTGATTTTCAATTTGTTTTTGAGCTTGTTTGTGGAATGGGCTGTGCATTTGGGATTTGAATTTCCTAGTGGACATTTGTGTGACTTTTCAATTTAAAGTGGTGTCTTTTCCCAAACCATAGCCGTTCATAAACATATTTCCTCCTTATCTATTCTCATTTGCGTTTCCTGACAAAAGAATTTTACAGTAAGTTTTACTTTCTTCCTCTTTCCTTCTCTTTTATTTTTCTCCTTTCTTCCTTATACCACGTTCGGCCATCACCATCCATGCTCCTTTGCCGGCCCCATCTCCTCCTTATCACCATCACTATGATCGACCTCCATCTCGTCATCACCATCCCATACCTAGGCCGTGACCTTCCATGATCCAAAACCCCATCACCAAAGCATGTTGAAACCCTAGCCGAGCCTTCCTTGATCACCACTTCCTCTTTGCTAGCCTTGGCCACCACCAATTCCTCCACCTCCTATGCCTTGCCGTGACCACATCATTGTGACGCCCCACCTCTATACCCACGCTAGCCAAGAACACTATGGTGTAATGCTGTCAACTAGCACGGAGAATAAGGCTGTTGAGGAGCGACCATCCGTGTAATTGCTTTGCGCGAGCACCGATATGTCAGATAGTATAACATGCATTTTATTTCAAAAGGAAATCCGACATACCGATACAAACACAAAGCTACTACACAGTGGCTATAATAATCTTCGGAAACAAATATAGAAATAAACATAACACAAATCAGTCACAGACAATTCATATCACAAAGGCGGATATAGATATGAATATAAACCTAACACATGAAAGTGTATATCAGAGTAGTGGTCAAAAAGATCCACAATAATACAAAAGAATAGCAACACGTGCTATACAAAAGAATACAACTATGAGTCCATATCTCAAGTGTATACAACAAAATAAACTACTAATCTAAGTAGTTAGCCAAAAGATCATATGATAACCCCAGAAGAGAAGTCAAGCAGAAGCACCTGTAACATCTCGGTCTGACCTGAGTATTATTTAAGAAAAAAATAATAAACGGATCAGTCTAGCTATAAATATCAGATGAAATGATATAGAATAAGAGCTATGACTAAACATATAATAATCACCATGCCAAGCTGTGATAAATAAATAATTGAAAAATCAATAAGAGATTAATCAATATCGCCAAGATCTACACAAGAATCAAAGGAAATGTCATACTCCTAATTTCATTCACCAAGCCACAATAAATGACATACATATCCATGCCAATCGTAAAAGTTGGTGAAACATAAATTCCAGAATTCAACACACGAAATCCAGAAATCATAATCAAAGGGGACAATGACGTCGTACAGCGTGACATCCGATGAACCAAAACACAATCAAAGGGAACAACGACGTCATACAGCGTGACATCCGATGAACCAAAACACAATCAAAGGGAACAACGACGTCGTACAGCGTGACATCCGATGAACCAAAACACAATCAAAGGGAACAACGACGTCGTACAGCGTGACATCCGATGAACCAAAACACAATCAAAGGGAAAAACGACGTCGTACAGCGTGACATCCGATGAACCAAAACACAATCAAAGGGAACAACGACGTCGTACAGCGTGACATCCGATGAACCAAAACACAATCAAAGGGAACAACGACGTCGTACAGCGTGATATCCGATGAACCAAAACACAGTCAACGGGAACAACGACGTCGTACAGCGTGACATCCGATGAACCAAATCAATAAGGCATCGCACAATGCTAGTCTAAAACATAAAATGATCGTCATGATCAAAGAGAAGTGTCGATTACAGTAAGCTAGTAAATATATGAGCTTAGCTTCATGTCCCATAACCACTAGCTTAACTTAAATATTTACGAACAAATTGTAGATCTCCACTAGAAAATTGTCACAAGAGATTCAATCGAACAAGTCCAAGAATTAACCGACGAAGTAAACGCAAGCGTTTCATACCACTTGTTTTACTAAGGCTTGTATATACTAATAGATTGGAAAACGGTTTAGGAAAATGAGTTTTGTAAGAAAATAGTGTTGAAATCTTTTGAAGAAAGAGTTTTGATATATACTACTAGTATAGAAAACCTTTATATTTTTAAAGTGACAAATCACAAAGAAGATTGTAGGAACAATCAATCACTATAATTCACATTTGAAGACGTGAATAGAATCCAAAGAAATCGATACTGAATCCATCAAAGTGGATGTTCCCATAAATCACGAAGAAAATGTCATCAAAGTCGATAACAAATGATAACAACAGATAGGGAAATAACACAAATCGATTAAAGTTGGAATTTCAAACAACTAGGCAAAATAGGCATAGTTGGCAAATAGCAGCAGGTCGGTCGACCGGACTCCCTGAGTCGGTTGACCGAACCAGGGGTTGGTAGTGCTCGGGGCACCAGGTCGGTCGACCGGCCCAGGGGCTCGGTCGGCCGAAGCCTGTAATCGGCGCTTCCAAACAGAGGCAGGAAGTGCCTGGGCAGCAGGTCGGTCGACCGGCCCAGGAGCTCGGTCGGCCGAACCTGTTGCCAGCACTCCCCTTCCCTATTTTGGATGAGGTGCAAAATCTTGATCAAATTGTATTCGCACGAGCAACGGCGCTAAGGGTTTATGCCAATCGACTACCCGGCCCTATATGCTCCTCGATGCATCACCAAAAACATGTTCAAACATCAAAGTTAGGATTTTTAACGAATTGAACTCAAAACACCAAAAATTGGAATATTCACCAAAGCAATCCAAATCAAAATCAAATGCACACGAATAAGTATTAGGAATTCATACCTAACAATCGAAGATAAATATAAGCATAGATGTGAGATAAAAATCTCACATTTGAACCCAAAAACAATGAATGAGAAGCTTGAAGACAAGGGAAGATCAACCACACTTCAATCTCAACACTAGAAGCTTGAATCTAAGCTTAAAAGAGAAACATTTCCTAAATTAGCTTTAGGAATTTTCTGAAATCAAAGAGAGAATGAGTTGGAGAAGAAGAAGGAGATGCTTACCAATGGGTTCTCTTGAGTTTGGAGCTAGAAGATGGATTTGCTAATGGAAACTAGGGCTTAGGATTTCCTAATTCTTTTTCTCTTCCCCCATTTTTGAAGAAGCTTGAATGTATTAGGAAATTATGAAGGAATGAAGAGGAGAGGGGTTGTTGGGACTGAGTTAGTAAGTGGCTAATGGGTTCAGCCCAAACCAAAGCCCTAAGTGAAAAAGTGGCAAAAATCAACTTTCTCCAAACATATCGAAGCTTATACTCAAAAAGGTCGCAAACGTCATTTTGAACTCAATGGGGGTGGTCTCGAGTCCCAATTCGACTGTTTGCAAAAAGTAGCTTTTCGGACCAAAATCCGATGAACGATAAAATATTTAAATAAAATATTTAAATATAAAATCGATAAATATGCAGGTTGTTACAATCATCCTCCATAGCCGTGACTAGATGATGTCCTGACTACTTGACCAAGCCCAAATAACCCAGGGCCGAGACACATTATCCATAGGGCTGAACCCTTGTGCATTTGACCTTTCATCTTGCCTTGACTTTTTTCCTTCCTCAAGCCATCTCTTCATATTCCAGCCTATGATGTGCCTTTCACTGGCCTTGGCCGAGCATACATGTCTCAAATCAATTCATGGCTAAACACAAATTGAAGTGGTCGAGCATATCTCTATGTTGGTCGAGCCCATTTACATTGGTTAAGCCATTTTATTCCACTTTGTTCATTTTTTTGCATTGTTTAATTCAAATTCTTTTGTGTTGAATGTATACTTATATTTGTTGTATTTGTTTGTTTACAAGACTTGGATCTTGGCTCTTCATTTACTCAAATTTAGTTTGTGCTTTGTCGTGCTTTTTAGAGTTTGGTCGTTTGTCTTGAATTATCATCTCTAGCTTTAGAAGGTGAGTTTAGCACTCTTGACATTCGTACTTATATATTTGTGAAACAATGACGTGTGAATGTGTAGTAGTTGATATGCTATGATGATCTAAGTTCGTATATGCTTGTTACATGACTTTATATGATGTTATAACCTGATTATATACTTGTTACATCACCTGATATGATATGCTATGCTATACTGTTCATTTTATTTTCTGTTTCTCAGACTGCAAGTTCCCTTTCACTATGGTTTGAAATGATACATACTCGAACGGACTTTAGAATAAGGAAAAATTGTTATGAGCTGAAATAATAGGCACAAGCGATCTTTATTTTTATTTGAAAAGGGATCGCGGGTTTGAAATGGTAGAACCTGGGATTTTCTAAAAATTACGGATTGAAATGATACATATTCGTATCACTTGACCTGGGTTAGAAAATATTATACAGACCCATGGTTAATTTTTAAATAGTAGTTTTCTAAAATTATTAAGTATTTTGAATTATATATATATGAAATTTTAACTTAAGTTTTGATTTAAATGATTTTAAATATATATATATATATATATATATTGGTTTTCTAATAAGTTAAAATTTTATAAGTAAATAAATGGTTTGAAACTAAATTTAAAGATTTTATCTATGATATAAACTTTTAATATAACTTGATATTGATTTAATATGGAATTTTAAATCTAACCTAGTAATAGTGATTGGTTTTATTTTACGAAATGGATATGTTTTGTATAATAAAAAAGATTTTGTAAAATAACTATGATTTAAATTGAATATATGATGTTTAAACATGTTATGGTAGAATTTGTAGCATTTCCAAAGCGCTATGCTATTTTAAGTTATGTTTTTAAAGTGATATACTACTTTAGGTCATGTTAAAAAATGATGTATTTCTAAAAAAGATAACATTTTTGAAATGCTATAAATAAGTATACAGATTTGGAAATATTACCATTTTTGAAATGGATATTATTTGGAAAGAGTAATAGAATTTGATTTTAAATGGTTTTGGAATAAATATGTTTGATTTGAAATGTAAACCATTTTAAATAAATAGCCACGGGTTATAATAACGTTTGGTTACTAAAGAGACCGGGATCGAAAGTTGTCATACTCTCTACCAACTCCGAAAACCACTTGAGGTATATACGTGGTTGCGACGTTCTATTGAGGTATATACGTGGACCGGACTCCCGTCAGTTGGCATAAGGTAGCTAAAACAGGCACAATTGACTGGCTATTGAGGTAGCTCCTCTGATTGCACACACTCCTTCAATAACCGTTCTATTACTTTGTGATTGATTGGGTGCACCCTTTGAGTTTTTGGGAGTGTGGCTCGAGGTGGGCGGTGTCTGCGGTTATGCGTTACCACCGGTCCGTAAGTGTAATTGGTATATCTACCCTGACATTGCCTAGTTTTGCCGTGTCGCCTACCCTAGCGTGCTTTACCATGAGTTTGATTTGTGTCGTACGTATGGAGTATCCTCTGGTAGCCTTTCGATCCGAAGGGACAACGGTACTATATAGACTATTGGAATTATAAAATTTGTTAAGGTAGAAAATGTAAAGCCTTAACGCTATTTTTAAAATATATTATACTTTACTTTAGACATTATTATAATAGCGTATATTACTACATAGTAGATAGTTTAACGGATCCTTAAAGGATGGGCGATCCCAAGCATCTTTTAAGTTACTTGTGCATTTCTATTACAGTTCACTTGTGTTAGTCTACATTGTACAAGTATGTATGTCCTGACTCGAGTGTTTTGTGTTTTTGCTTTACCCTCGGTTCAGCCTGAGTATCACAGCTTTGGATTCACCATCAGGAGCTAGAGAATTGCTGGAGATTATCTACCTATCTTGTAACATTCCCATTTTTAAATCAAATTTAAATTGGTAGTTTGTTTAATTTTTAAAATTAAATTGTGAATTAATTTTGTATTTTTCAAATTAAATAGATATTATTTGTTTATACATATAAATTGATTATAAATTGAAAATTTGGATTTGAAATTCAAATATAAATATATTGAAAAAAATAAGTTGAATTTGGAATATATTTATATATTGTGAATGAACAAAATACATATTTATAAAAATATTGTTTGTTTATTCATTTATAAATACAAATGGATTGTATTTTAATTTTTAAATTTGAAATTTAAAAATAAATGTTTTGAATTATATATTGGATTTGTTAACTCTTTATTTTGAAAAATTAAAGTATATATGTATATAAGATTATTTATTTGTGTATAATTGGTTTTCAAATCATTTTCTTTATGTAAGTACAAAATATAAAACAAGAATGGATAATTGTTTTAAAATATACATATGTAAATAAACATTTAAGCTTTGATATGAATATGTCTTTTGAAATATAAGTATAAGAATTAATGTACACATGAGAAATTAATTCACAAATTAATAAAGGATCTAAAATGAAATCTATAAATTAAATTAAATAAATGGGTAAACTTAAATTTATAAATAAAAATGAAGTAAGGGTTTAAAACACAAAAATCTTTGTTTGTGACATTTGTAAAATAAGGGAATGCATTCATATTACAAGTGTTAACATATTTTAACAAGTGGCAATATAATAATTTTCTCTTAATTAAGAATTATATAAAACATACATATAAAGAAACCTGATTTCTTAATTCAAAAAAAAGAGGAAAAAAACTAGAGCAAATTAAATTAAAATCAAAATAAGTATTCAAGCTTCAGCCTGAAAAACAGAATAGTTCAAAACAAAATCAAAACAATTTGAGCTTTCCAGCCTAGAAAATTAACAGCATAGCTTAGACGATTCATAGAATGGAGCAACATAAATTCGAATTCACGATCAGGCAAAAGGGAAAAAATCAGCCATTTTCATAAATAAATCAGCCATTTTCATGGGGACCGTTCCTTCTCCTGCTCTTCCCGTACCTTCACCTGTACCTCCCTCTGTCTTTCCCATTCCTTCTACCGTTCCGCCGTCTGTCAGTCCTATTCCTCCATTGTCGCATCAGCCTTCTGTCCCTGTCTCAGCTACCCCACCTATTCTCCCACCTCCGTCACCTGATCCCCCTCCGCATGCAGACGCTGTGCAGTATCCTTCTTGCTTGTCTCCTTCTGATTCCCATTGTCCCTTTCCTCCTCCTGCCCTTGGCTCGGTGCCTTGGACTTCACTTTTCAAATCAAAACCACGTAATCCAGGCTCGTACATCCCCCAGGAAATCCCGCTCCATTTCTTTGGTGATGTGCTCGTGCCAACTAGTGACATAATTAAGGCTGGCACTGATGTATGGAAAGACTACCTCATGGGGTTTTTCCTGGATAAACCTCTTCCTTATGTTTCTGTTGTGTATCATCTGAAGAAAGTTTGGAAGCTGAAAGGTGAAGTTAAAGTTAAGTCTGATGGTTTTCTTTTTCTATTCTGTATTTCTTCTACTGAGGACAAACATAGGATCTCTGAAGCAGATCCAATTATAATGAGAAACAAACTGTTCATCTTAAAGCCTTGGGATGTTACTGTAGGTAATAGTTGTGGGACAATTCGTTCTGTCCCTGTTTGGATCAAATTATATAATTTACCACTTTATGCCTGGTCTCATTTTGGTGTAAATTGGTTGGCGTCGAGGGTGGGGAAGTTCCTGTGCATGGATCAGTCAACTGAGAGATTGGAAAGGATTACGTATGCTAAATGCCTTGTTGAAGTTACACCTGACAAGGAACTAGTAAATAATTTTCGAGTTAAGCTGATGGATGGAAGTGACCAGTTAGTTACAGTTGAATACTTATGGAAACCAGAGGTGTGTGTATATTGTAGAGCATTTGGACATACCGACATTAACTGCTCATTTGCTTCTAATGTTGCTAAGGTCACTAATCAGGATGAAAATGTTCCACATAGTTTAAAGGAGACAGTTAAAGTCAAGAATGGGCTGATGAGCATGAATAAAAATCAGTAACAGGTTTGGAAAAAGGTTAATTACAATAAAAGAAAGAACAAGGAGAACAGTCTTGTAGAAGTTGGTGAAAATCAAAGTGAACTTGTTGGCACTAAGTCTTTGCAGTGTACCACTGCAAGCGTGGAGGGATTTTCCAAGGATAAAGCAATAAGGGATAAGCATAAATCACTGTCTCTTTGTGGTATTGATAATAGTATGGTGAATAGTTTTCAAGTGCTTGCAGATAATATAACAGGAGTAACAAATGAAGCAGTACAGTAAGACAATGAAAAAGCAATAGATGATGTATTAGGCATTGAGTAGAGAGAATTACTCAAAGATGGCAGAGTAATTCCCGCTTACTGCCTCCAAGTTGCTGATAGTGAGAAAATACAAGAAATTAACTCTGTGCATGGTGAAACTCCTGTGCATGTGCATATCAGTAATCAAATCATCCAACAAGAAGCTACCCTATTTCAATCTTATATTGATCAAACACAAATGGAGGCAACTAATGATACAAATATCCAAGACACGCTTTCCTCTGAAATCAATATCATCAGCACTTATGCAAATAACATTTTTGAACTTTCCTGTTCAATGCAAGAGGTTCCAACAACTTCTTCATCTAAACTCTCTGTTCCAACTTCATCATCTCCTGTTCCCCACAACCAAAACTTGTCATCTACTCTTCCTTCTTCAACAGCCCGGTTTCCTTATGTTAATAATAAAATTATTCCAGGATGGTACTACAAAGTAAAATAAGTATGTGATGAAACTTGCCAAGGTATTAATGATAGTAATACAAGAATGACAGCTAAGAAATTGTCAAAATCCAAAACCGGTACTGCTGATTCCCAATCTCCTGCAACTAGAAGCAGAAAGAACATTATCCACCAATCTCTTTAGTTTATGATGATACAGAACATAGATGTTTGGAACATTAGGGGAGCTCATAGTCATTTGAAACTTGATCAAGTTAAAATTCTCATCCTTTTCCATAAACTGAAAATAATTGCTATCCTTGAAACCAAACTCAATCTCGCTTTAACTTCAAGGGCAGCTAGTTACATTAATCCTAATTGGAATTATCTCCATAATCTATCTGATGCTGATTATGGTAGGATTTTAATCATTTTTGATCCTATTGCTTTTTCCATAACCTCTGTTCTTTCCTCTAGGCAATTCATCCATACTAAAATCATCTGCCAGCAAACCAAATCTTCATTCTATTTTACTTTTATTTATGCAGATAACTCTGCTGCTTCTAGGCAAATTTTTTTTGACTTCTTGACTTTTCTCAGGCAGGAATCGCATCCATGGCTGGTCATGGGTGACTTTAATAGCTGCTTGCAGCTTGATGATAAGTTTGGCGGCCAGCCATTATTTCCAAAGCATATCCTTCCTTTAAACATTGCCATAGCTGATTCTGACCTTCTCAAACTTCAAACTTCTGGTGCAAGATATTCTTGGAATAATAAAAATAGGAGTGGATTCAGAAATTTCTCCACTATTGATCATGCCTTCTGCAACTTCAAAGCTCTCTCTGTCTGGCCTAATCTCTCTGTCAATCTTATCCACCCCATCCTCTCTGATCACTCCCCTTTGATTCTATCAAATGGTCCCAAAATGAAAAATGAAAAAAGAAGTTTCAAATTTTTTAATGATTGGACTCACTCCTCTGAATTCAAACCAATTGTGGGTAAAGCATGGTCCTCTCATTGTTATGGTAACCCTATGTTTATGCTTTGCAGGAAGCTCAAACTTGTTAAAGAGCACTTGAGAGCTTGGGCAGCTGAAAAGTATTGTGATGGTACCAAACAAACAACTATTTTGAAGAGTAGGTATAAACAAGCTCAGGAATTTATGATGAATAACCCTCATGACCCAGTTGTTGCCGAGGAGGAAAGTAAGCTCTGCGTGCTACTCAACAAAGCCCTTGATATTGAAAGTGGTATGAAACAACAGCAGTTTCACTGTAAGTGGTTTAAATTTGGTGATCGTAACACTGAGTTTTTTCATTCCTCGATCATAATCAAATAAGCTAAAGAAAATATTCGCACAATTCTTTCTCATGATGGTACTATTGTCTCCTCTCCTGAGCAAATTGATAATGCTTTTCTAAGTTATTTTGAAGACTTGCTTGGTAACACCACTAATTATAGTCCTGACCTTGACATGTTGAACAACATAACCCTTCCATCTATATCCAGTTTGCAGGCTGCTATGCTTGTCAATCAAGTAACTGATGAGGAAATAAATCAAACACTTTTCGCCATGAATAGAAAATCATGTGGTGGACCTGATGGCTTCAATGTTCACTTCTATGTTTAGTTGCCGGGACATTGTTCATGTTGATTTCTGTAAGGCTGTTCACAATTTTTTTAATAAATGCTCACTGCTATCTAAAGTCAACTCAACTAACATTGTCCTTATCCCAAAATGTCTTGATGCTAGCACTGTTTCTTCCTTTAGACCTATTTCGTGCTGTAACGTGGTGTATAAGTGTATTTCAAAACTTATTGCTTCTAGGCTAATGCAAGTCCTTCCTCAAATCATTTCGCAAAATCAAGTTGCCTTCCTTTCCAACAGAAGTATCTTTGACAACATTCTACTTGCCCAGGAGCTTCTTTGTGGGTATGCGAGATCTAATGCTTCTCCTTCTGCAATGTTAAAGTTTAACATCACGAAAGCTTATGACTCCATACACTGGTCCTCCATAGTACGTATTATGGCCTTAATGAATTTTCCTAAACCTTTTGTTGGTTGGGTTTATGAATGTATTTCAACTCCTAGTTTCGCCATTATTCTGAATGGTCGTCCTGTTGGTTACTACAAGAGTAGGCAAGGAATTAGGCAGGGTGATCCGATCTCATCTTACTTATTTCTTCTTGTGATGGAAGTTCTCACTGGATGTATGAATACCAAGTACAGTTCGGGACTGATCAGGTACCATCCCAAGTGCAAGCTTACAAATGTTACTACTCTTATGTTTGCTGATGATATTATGATTTTTACTAAGCCACATCTTCCCTCGATTCAGTGTGTCATTAGTACATTGTCTGATTTTTTCTTGATGACTGGTTTGCGTCTCAACTTTTCAAAATCAAGTATATCTTTTGCTGGGATCTCCTCCAATCTTTCCTCAGCCCTGATCCAAATAACTGGACTTCAAAGTAAGGTCTCTAATATGATATATCTTGGCTTCCCACTCTTAACCTCTAAATTGAAGCTTGATGATTGCCTTCCCCTGTATTCCAAAATTGTTTCTATACTTGACAGGCGGTCAAACAGATTCTTATCTCAGGAAGGAAGGCTTGTTCTTATCAAATCAGTTGCATTTTCTATGATTGTATATTGATCTAAAGCTTTTATCATGCCTGCTAAACTTTTGTATCTGGTTAGAGGTGCTATGATCAGATTTTTTTGGACTGGTTCCATCAATAACAGGAAGCCACTACCATGCTCTTTCAGTCTCTTTGAAAAGGATATAAATGCTGGTGGGTTGGGAGTAATTAACATTGTCAATTGGAATATTGCTGCTTTCAGTACTCATCTTAATTCTATAATTGTCAAGAAGAATTCTGGTTGGGTTAATTGGGTTTGGGCTCATAGAATTGGTAGGGAAAGTTTCTGTACTTTGCGTACTCCACAAACTTGTAGTTGTCATGGAGAAAGATGCTTGGATTGCGTGATACTTTGCTTCCCCTCATCATTCATAGATTGGCTAACTCCTCTGTTGTTAAATTTTGTTTGATCCATGGGTTGCCAAAGGTGTGATATTGCATAATCTTCTCAGCTATCAATAGCTGAATCAATATGGTATTCCCATTGATGCCAATGCAGTTGATTTTTTTAGCCATGGTTACCTGCAGCTTCCTTATTCCTCCAATCAATTCATCAGGTCAGTTTGGAATGAAATACAAAGTAATTTCTACCCTCCAGTTGAAGTTGATGCTGTACTTTGGAATGCAAAACCACACTCTGTCTCTCTTGTGTATAAACATCTGCACAGCCCACTATACAAGCATTTAAATGGAGTAGGGTCATTTGGACTTCTGATTCTTCTCCCAGGGACAATCTGATGCTTCGGAAGGTTGTTCAAAATTCTTTGTTAACTAAAAGCAAGTTGATGGAGATGGGTTTTGATTCTGGTTTGTCCTGTTTTTTCTGTGCAAATGAACCAGAGACCATGCACCATTTGTTTTTTGCAATGTTCCTATACTATGATGATATTTGACATAATGATGCAGCATGCTAGAAGTAACTTGGGGTCCAGTCTTAGGCCTATGGATTTTGACATTATATATAAAGCAACAAGGTGGCGAACTATGAAAGCAAGATGCCTTGCAATCTGCCTGAAGAAATATATGTCAATTGTGTGGCTTGAAAGAAATATGATTTGTTTTGAAAACAAAAGGCGGGATGGGCAGGTGTTATGGAAAGTCTTGAAGAAGGATATTTATCTAGCTTTGATGACGTAACCCTCTGTTCCATCTGTTTTCAGAGAAGCTAGGAGATAGATGATGGTTATGGTAGTTTCTTGTCTTGTTTTGCTCCGTGTGCATGTTTTTCCTCTTGTTAATCCCTGTGTGTTTTTATTCCTTGCTTGTTTATCTTCTTTGAACAAGCTTTGTATTTTACTGTTCTATTGCAATAAAATCAAGTAGGGGCCCTGTAAACCCTGCTAGCCTTTGCTAAAAGATCAGGCAAAAGGAAGTGCAAATTCAACTAGAAAAAAAGCCTGGAAAATCGAACTAAGCAACTTCAAATCTGAAAGCAATTCAGGGATCAAGTGTAGATCAAAAACTTGAATCAAAATGCAAATCAGATCAAGGCTTCAGCTCATAAAACAACCAGTCTTCAGACCAGATTCAACAACAACCAATTCAAAACAGGATCAAACTGAAATCAAGTTAAAGATCAAGCTCAAAAACATTCCCAGATCTTTCAAAACCTGGTCTCTGCTCTTCATATATTGTAAGCAAGCATACTTGAACCCATCTGTGTGTTTTATCTGAATTTATACTTGAAGTACATTGTGAAAAATGATTGCTTGGTTTCTAATTCTGTCTGCATGTATGATGTGCTGTGCACGAATCTGGATGCATGTGTGTAAAGTGTTGATTCTTCTCTCTGTTTTGATGTAACAGGCTAGATAACAAGTTCAAAAACAAAAGTCTTTCTTCCCAATCTATATCTAGCTACGATCATTAGACAGAAAATGATTTTTACAATGTAAGTTCATTTTTTTAAAATAGATTCTAGGTGAAACTATTTAGTTTATAGTTCAAAAACAAGTTTTTACAGTAAGAATAAACTTAAATTAAAAAATCAAATGTTTCAATTTCTTGAATTTAATTCATAAACTGGTTTATCATTGCAAATAATTTTTCGAAAAGAAAATCTTGATTTTTTATTTGGGATTAAGTGCAAAATCTTAGTTGATCTGAAAATGGGTTTTCGTCGTTTGTTGACGAACGGCAAGGCAAGGGAAGCCGCGATCGAGGCGGGTGATGGCTTGAAGACCCACGTTCATGGGAAAAATGGGTGGAGTTTTTTATGTTGATCGTGGTGGCCGTTAGACGTTGATCTAGGGTTTAGAATACAGTTTGGGACGTCGACATTTCTGAGATGCCTAGGTTGCCGATGATGCATCGGTCATGTTTTCAAGCATTGGGATAGTTACATGGGACATTGGTGATGCTACGATCAGAGTTATGTGGATTCCAGTCATCTTGTTCATCGTGGAAAAACCCTTTTTGGTCGAGATGGTTTTAGGACTGTGCTGTTCGTTTGCTTGATTTGTTTTGGTGGCGAGATCATCCGATCTGGGTTGTGATGTTGGCCATCGAGGTCGCCCAGAGTCTGATGAAGACCGTAGGGATGGTCAGAGTTGCTTCTTTCTACCGTGCATGTGCACGTGTGCATTGTAATGTCGGGAGTTGTTTAATTTAAGGAAGAAGAAGAAAAGGTGAGGACGAAAGTAAGAATGGCTCGGGTTTACTCTCGAGAAAACGTGAGGGTAGCTCGAGTTGGCGTTCAGGTTGACACTCGAATGATTTTGATAGTTTAAAAGTTTTAAACAAATCAAAGTTTTGAAAAGAAAAAATATAAAAGAAGGGAAACTCAGAGCTATGTTTGGGCATATCAAGGGTTTGGCTTAGGTAAAGGAGTGTGTGGCTCGGGTAGTGATAATACAACAAGGTTTTAAAATTTTAGCTAAATATTAAACAACGTTTAAACTATACAAATGTTTAAATCAAGTTTTGACAAATATAGGAGGGTGAACAAAGTTTAAAAAAGGCAATGATGAATTTAATCAAGTTTTCAAATTTATTAATCATGTTTTAGAAGTTAAAATGAAAACTAAATAAGTTTTTAATAAAGTTTCAAAATTTAATTTTTAGGTTAAATATTTAAAATTGATTTGTTTTTAAAATAATATATTTTGTATTTTATTTTTAATGCTTTCAAATGGAATTTAATAATTAATTATTAAGGTGGGTGATTAATTAATCAGTGTGATTAATTAAAGGGTTATTTGTTTTAACCAAGGTGATTGATTTAATTTTGTTAATCAATTAAGAATTAAGGTAAAATAATCACATGATTAAGGTTAATTAAATAATGATTTAAAGATTAATTAATTAATGAAAGTATTTAAGGAATGATTTATTAATAAAGATAACTAATCAATTAATTAAGTAATTAAGGGTAATTAATTGCTTAGAGATAATTACTTAATTAAAAGTAACTAATTTATGATTAAAGGTTGATTAACCAAGTGATCAAATAATAATCAATTTAAGGATAATTAATTAATGTGATTAATTAATTAATGTGATTAATCAATTAAAGGTTAATTAATTAGTAAAGGTGATTAAGAAATGATAATTAATTGAGGAGTAATTAATTAATGGAATTAATTAAGAATAATTAATTAAAGGATAATCATTCAATGATTAAAGGTGGTTTAACTAGTAATTACAGTTTAAATTAATTTATTATTAATGGTTAATTAATAAATGACTAAAGAATAATTAATAAAACAATTTGTAATTAATTAATGTTAATTAACCAGAATTAATAATTTAATCATAAATGATTAATCTGGTTTAAAATTAATCAGATATTTAATTGATCTTACTTATGGATATTTAAATTCTATAGATTGTTGAATTGTTTGATATTCCTGGTATGTTATGCTTGTGCTATGGATTTTTTTTGGTGTGATCTGTGATGAAAGTAATTTCTATACTAGTGATAAATTTATACTATTTATCTGTGAATCTGTGAATGGAGATAAGCGTTATAGTTTATACCAGTTATCAATATTTCTATGCTTGAAATTCTGTGATTGTTGATGATATTGCACTATTGTGTTAAACACCTGGACCAAACTATACACACATAAATATGGAATGCACGAGGAAATTGGTTAAGTCACAGATTTTTGAAATGGTTTTAAAAGTTGAATTTTGAATTCAAATGATTTTTGGAAATGGAATTGGGTTAATTATAAAAAGCTATTGAAAAAGGGTTTCTAAAGATAATTTTTTTTTGAATAACTTGATAAAGCTTTGAAAATTTAAATAATTTGATTTGAATTTGAATTCAAGATTTAGGATTGAATTCTATGTTTGGAAAGTATGGTTTAAAAAGGGTATACAAGTTATAGATGTATTTATATGGGTTTCAAACCATTTTAAAAGTATTGTTTTGGGAAATATGAATTTAACCCAAAGTTTTATATTTAAAGGGCTTTAACTCGTGCAAATGTAATCGGATTTTTCCACAACGAAAACTATTTGTTTTCAAATAACAATAGCTTTCATATAAAGAAAAGATTTCTAATTTGTGTTAAAAACGTTTCAAGTTTGAATTGTAAATTGTTTTGAAAGCTATTAATGAATTTGGGTTAATGATTTATGAACTTTGTTTCCAAAATGAGAGGATCTCAAGAATGTATCTTTTGTATAAAAGATTTGAATTGTGAATTGTTTTGAAGGGCTATAAATGAATATTTGTGAAAGATTGGTGAACTTTGTGAAGTAAATCTTTTTGTTTCAAGATTTGAAAATGGTAATTGGGTTAAACCATTTAAAAGAAAGGTTTGGATAATAAGTTGTGACTTAACTAAGATCCATATATCCATATGATTTTAAATATTACGTTCATTATTCGGTTTAGCCGGGAGAGGACCTTGTGTCATATAACCCATTCCGAATAATGATACGACGTTATGGATAGCATTTGAAGACCGATGGTGAAGACCGGATATTTTCGAAAATGAAAGGATAACCCATCGAATGTCTCTGCACCGAATGGCCTCCGGTATAGAGATTTGATCACCCATTGTGATGGGGAGTCCGGACATGATTAGGGATTATGCGGATTTGCAAGGGCTTCTTTCGAAATGCCTTCGGTTTTGTTCGAACCCGGAACAGACTTGTATGGATGTTTGTCTGACGTTACACTTTGAGAAGTAAAGCTGGTTTCTATCAAATACATTTCTGTTTGGTGGTGTAGATTTATTCTCTTAACTTAACACCCTTCTCTGAGACGTATGAGCTCAGAGATTATGTAGTTGATGGTTACTAGTAATACATTCCCAATTTGGTGACGTGGTATACGAAGTGCTGCTGATCATTTGTTGATCGAAGCATGGCTTTGTGAAAAAGCGTAGCTTTGTGGACGAGACCTCGTCGGACCTCACTCCCCGAAATGGTCGAAACAGGAAAGATGTAGCAAGGTTTCTGATGTGCACGTAATTGTGCATATATTTACATCCATATTTTATCTCTTTTTTTAAATAATCATCATATTTGGGCATTTTAACATGTTTAAAACCAAAATTCAATTATTTCCAAACCATCATATTTTCATCATCATTCAGGGGCAAAACGGTCATTTTTGTGCATGTGTCAATGTAAGAATTTTTACTTGGACATTTTTTGATTATTTTTATAGGAATTTGGATGCATATGGAAGAGGCTTATATGAAGATACATGCATGCACAAGGAAATACAAAGGAATGAAGAGGAAATAGTTCAAGTTCAAGATCATGGAGGACCCCACCCACTTACCTAACTTCCAATTAGAAGCTAAGCACATGCTAAAAGGACTTAAAGCTTCATGTACATATTAATTGGGGGATTAGTGAATGTTAATGATTACTTGGAGGCTACACCACCTCAAGGGTATTTTGGGAAGCTCCCTAAAAAGGGAATTAGGGTTTTATACATGTATAAATAGCCCTCTTATGTACATGAAGATGGGGATCTACTCTTTCATTTTACTTAGGAAATTAAGAAATCAAAGTGTAAGCTCAATGTTCTATGAAATAAAAATGGTCTCCAAGCCTCTTTCTTCTCTCTTTTCTACATGTTTTTCTTTGTTTTATTGTTAATGTTTATTTATATGCTCTCTTTCTCTTTATGTTCATAGCTTAGATTTACATTTATGCAAGTAGTTAGTAGCTAATCTCTTTTGCTTTCTTTGCTTATTTTCTATTTTCTTTTCTTTAATGTTGAAACTTACTTGTGATGCTTCAATGCCACAAATGAGTAGCTAAACCTCTTCAATTTAGGGGTGATGAAGCTCTCTAACTTTATGTAATTTCAACATTTTTTATGATTTATGATCTCTTTGTTTATGCTTCATGAATGTGAATTTTGACGTAAGTTTATACAAGTGGGTTTGATAGCTTATATTGCTTATGCAAATGAGCTATTCTTACTCAATATAAACACAATTTACATCAACATTTGCTAATTAATTTTTGATTATGAAATGAAAGTAAAAATGAAATTTGATGATCTATGTTACTAGTTACAATAGTAAATAGATCATACTTAAAATAGTTTTTGCTTTGGCTTCTTTTTCATGAGAATTGTAAGTGGTATAATTGTTGTATTATAGTTTGATGGTTTGAGTTATGTTAACTAATAACATAAACAAACCATACTTATGATAAATGCAATGATTATTTCACTTAATATCAAAGTTAGAGATCATAAATTATGTGTTTGTTGATTTACAAAAATTTAAGAGTGGATTTGCCTCTAAATTGTTCTTTAGTCTAATAATTTTTGAATCGCATTTTCTAGTGTTAGCCTCATTTTATTTCTAGTTAACAAATCCTCTTCGACTTTGGTATAATTTGATTGAATAGATTTTTTTTAAATCATCAATTCCCTGCGGATCGACCCGTATTCGCCACGTACTTCAAGTGTACGCCGTGCGCTTGCGGTTATATTTTAATTTGAAATTTTTCGGCAAATTTCTAAATCAATAGAAATTTTGTCGACGAACAAGTTTTTGGCGCCGTTGCCGGGGAGTTGTTTTGATTTTGATTTTCTATTCTTCAAGTTATTTTTGTTTGATCTTTGTGTGTTTCATTTTGTGTGTGTTTGTATTTAAAAAAAAATATTATGTGTTTGTGTGCATTTGTTTGTGTGCTTGTTGTTTTGCATTTTCATTTGCTCTTCAATTATTAAAAAAAAAAAAAAGAACATTCACAATTTCAAAACAAAAACATTTTATTCCATTTTCTATTGTACAATTTACATTTCATTTTTGTTTGCTTTCCGAAAAGAAAAAAAAAAAGACACACCCAATTCACTGTTTCCACTCTGTGCACATTTCTGTGCACTGCCATCACTATTGGCTCTGTTACAGCAGCCATCACCACTGCAGCATCTCTACTCGAACCACAATAGTCTACTGCCCTCTTTAACAACTTGTCACTGCCACTTCACCCTTACCATCCCCGACCTGAAACCATTGCTTCCACCTTCCCATCTAACTGCCACAAACTTTTCTGCCAGCACCATTACACTCCCCTTCCTTCATCATCCACTATTTGATTTCTACATTGCACTGCTTCTCTGCACTTTTCTCTGACCATATACTCTTTTCTCATCACTTCATCGTTTAACCACCTGATCACTGCACTTCTCCACTTCCTCAAAGAAACTACCATCTCCTCCCCTCAGATTTCAATTCACATCCTGTTTTTCCATCATACCACTGCAAACCACAGTGCACTGCAAACCATCGATTCAACCACCATATATAAATAACAGCAACAGTCACCTGACAAGCCACCCCGGACCAATAGCCACCTTTCTCTATGCAACTCACTGTCAGCGACCATATCAAAACTTCACCTTCACAAGCAGCCACTCCATCATCAACCAGGACATCAGCCTTGCCACCATATTGCACTGCTCGATACCATTACAACATCTCTAACACTGCCAATTACAACTTCCATCACTTCCCAATTTCAATCTGACATCACCTCTACCCAAAACAGCAAGTTGAGCTTCAACTGCCACAAGTTCTTCCCCATCAAACTGTCAGTCATCATCTCTACATCACCAAACAAATCTCCTACCCAGTTCTTTCAACCATCAATTGCCATCAACCCTTGCCTGCAACTCCACTCAGCACTGTGATAGTCGACAAATTACTATACCTCTGTCACAACATTCACATCCCCTTTGCCACAAGTTCAGACCACCCCTTCTAGCAACTCATCTCCGAACAGCAACCTATACTTCATCGCTACTGACAGCCGACTGAAGCTTACAACTGTGACTTCATCAAATTCATCAAACTTACAACACTTGAAAACTACTCCACTCCTTTTCACAACTCCCCAGTCCAGCTTCTTCCTCCCAGACCAACTTAACTATCACCATACTTGCCGTTCTACTCCTCAACACAAACACCTTCATCATTACATTCACTAAAAAAAAAAACTGTTGTTATCACCTCTGTAACACAACTTTGGCCATCCATCACCACAAACTAGCAAATATTTCACACAAAATCCATCACTAAACTTCAGCCATCCATATAAACCGCCTTTGTACCACAAACAATCACCTCCCCTTGCGACCGATTCCCACAACCTGAACTCCTCAAATCAAAAATACCTCTACAACCTCAGCAGCAACTTGAGCGACATCTCTACCTGCTACCCAGCTAACAGCAATCGCCTGCAATCACCTCACTGCTACATCAGACACCCGAACCCATCGACAATCAACATCAACCAAAATCATCACCACACAACCGCGCCTCATCACACGACAATTTCCTTCGCCAAATCAAACCACCTAGCCTGCTGGTCGAACTAATCGACTCGATACCACTATTCCATCGAAATTGAGCGAAACTGATTTTTTAATTTTGGTTGCGGTGGATGTTTATGTTTGTTTTTGAAAGAAATAAAATTTGACTGCTTTTGTAAGAAAATAAGCTTGGGCAAATCGACTTTGAAATAAAAAAGAAGTGATGCTCATGTTGTTTCGGGCCGGGCTCGATGCTTTGATACAATTTGTTTTTGGTTTTTAGTTTATATCCTTTTTGTTAAAAAAAAAAGGAGTGAGTTGTTTTATTAGTGTAGTTAATTTGGTTTTAGCAAATTGTTTTGTTTCCTGATTTCTCTTAGTCTCTTCTTTCTCTTAAAAATGGGAGTTGTTTTCAATTATTTTAATTTGTTTTAGTTCCTTGTTTTTTAAAGCAAAAGAATTTTTTTTTTTTTTTAAGTAAAACCCTACTTTTAAATTTCCTCTCCAAAAAAAAAAATTCAAAAAAAAAAAACAAGTTCAAGTTTGTTTAATTTTCATTTTTCATTTATTTTATTTTCAATTGTTTTGTTTTTCGCTTATTTTGTTTTTCATCTTTGATAAACATAAAAAAAATGACAATAAAAATTGTTGAATATATCTTGTTTTTCATTTCAGGTTGTCAAAGCAGAAAATTATAAGGAATTGCTTGCCAAAAGGAAAAATAATTGCTTTGCTTTGCTAAAATCGCCGCTAAAAAAAAAAAATTTGCTAATAATCTGCACGCTCTGGTATTGTGCTTTCATCTCTAGTGCATTGTTGGTTGCTTGCATTTGCATTTATATATAACAAAAAAAAATTCAAAAAAAAAAATCCAAAAACAAAAACAAACTTCATTTTAGTTGCATTGTAATTTCACGTTTAATTTCTGCTTTGCATTCATCTCATCTTGTTTTTCTTTTCTAAGGGCAATACCCCAATTCACATAAGGTGAGGGATTTCATCACCCTTTCCTTAGCCCACAAACGCATTTCATCGTAGAATTTGACTAATAATAAAGGTTAGACGTTGGACCTAAGGGTGTCACGAGCTCACTTAGGACTTAATTGTATCTTCATAATTGTTTTATTTGAACGATTTTATTTCTTGGTGTCTAGGCTACGGCAGAGTAATAACCAGTTATAAAAATTACGGTGATACGTAAATATTATACTGGTTGTTCCTCTGAAGGTACTTAAACCTTCGGCTGCATTGCTACGGTGATTCGTGGTGCACCGATAACTCCTGTCTGTTACCTGGCTGAGAAATATTTTTGTTGATTTAAAACGAAGTGTGATTATACAATTTTGGGTTAGGAGCTACTAAGGACAGAAAATTGTAATTAAGTCCTTTGCATTCATTTAGTTGCATTAGTTCATGCATATTTAAAAAAAAAAAAAATTCCAAAATCCAAAAAAAAAAATTGTAAATTTTTACTTGATTTTTCATTCAAAAAAAAATCCTTTTCTTTCTTCCTTTGAAAATATTCAAAAAACCAAAAAAAAAAAATATATAATCTTTTCAAAAAAAGAAAAAAAATCAGTTTCCATTTTCTTTAAAAAAAAAAATCTTTTTGGTAAATATTTGAAAATTCAAAAAACAAAAAAAAAATACAAAACCAAAAACATATAAAAAAAAAAATTTTGAAAAACCAAAAACAAAATAAAAATTAAACTTTTCTTTTGAAAATAAATCTCACTTGTTAAATAATTTTCTCCCTTGTAAAAAAAAAACATTTTCAAATCTTCTTTCATTCTCCAAACTCGTTTCTAATTTCTTTCTCCTCTCGACTTTCACTTGTGCGTGAGTACTTGGACTCGTGACACAACAACGAATACTTGGATTCGTGACCCTTCTACAAACCGTTTAACTCGAACAGACAATCCTCCCGAAATGGCGAACGAAAACGCCCCTCGAACTCTTATGGATAGAATCTTTCCCGATAGAGTTTCTATTCCATCTTGCATCACATTACCCGCCCCTACGGGTAACCATTTCGAAATCCATTCGAACCATATTGCCACGCTTCCAAAATTTGGCAATTTCGAGCACGATGACCCATACATCTTTTTGACTAAATTCGAACAAGTTTGCGCAACCATTAAACTTCAACAACTTTCTGATGACGGAATCAAACTTCGATTAATCCCATTTGCTCTTACGGATTACGCTGAAAAATGGTTGTACAGCTTACCTTCGAACTCAATTAAAACGTGGGAAGAATTTGTAAAAGCTTTCTTAAAAAAATTCTACCCCTTAGAAAACACAAGTAGAATTCGAAACGAAATTGTAAATTTTCATCAATTCAAGGGTGAACCATTTGGAAAATATTTTGAAAGATTCAAAGAGCTTTTGATAAAATGTCCACACCATAACTTTGAAAAATGGACGATTTGCCAAATCTTATATGATGGACTCGAAAACAGCTCACGAACCATGCTCGAATCAATGTGCCAAGGCAATTTTCTTGCCCAACATCATGACGATGCTTGGCAATTTCTTGAAAACCTCGCTGAAAAGTCGTCCCAATGGGAACGCTCGAACGAAAAATCAATCTACTCACGATCGAGTGCACACTCGACGGGATCTTCTTTTGCTTTGGAAGCTAAGATCGACGCAATGATTAAAAAATTCGATAACGTTTTCTCATCGAATCAAACGAACCAAGCTTCCCAACCAATGTGTTATAAACGCAACAATCCTAATCATATAGCCGATCAGTGTCCCAATTCCGTCGAACAAATCAATGCTTTCAATAAAACAAAAAACGACCCGTTTTCTCCAACGTACAACCCTGGATGGAGAAATCATCCGAATTTTGCATGGAACCAAAACAATCCCAACACGAATACGATTCGTCCCAATTTTCAAGCATTTCCGAATAATGCTTCGAATCCTCCCTTTCAGCCCAATAATTTTCAACCAAACTTTGCGGGCCCGTCTCATAATCAACCGCAACAACCAAATTTTCCACCAAATTCTACTCATCCTCCACAAGACGATAAACGTTTAACTTCGCTTGAGAAAACTCTTGAAACGTTGGCTAAGGCAACTACTCAAAGCCTTCAATCAAACAGCAATTTGCAAAATTTATTGACTTCATATATGCAAAACACAAACCAATCGATTGCGAAACTCGAAATGCAAATGAGTCAATTAGCCACGTCTGTAAGTGAACGTGAACGAGGAACATTCCCAAGCCAGCCCCTTCCAAATCCCAGAAATCAAAACGCAAATTCAAATCAAGCCCATGTTGTTCAAGATAGCAATGTCACCCAGTTGAATGCTATCACAACTCTCCGTTCTGGTAAACAAATCGATAATCAAGTCGTTAATCCAAATGATTCACTGGGAACTTTTCTCGATACTTCTAAAACAACGAACAACTCGGAACAGAACGTGGAGCCAAACGTCGAATCGAACGACAATCAAAATTCTTCTTCTTCTACTCGAGTAGACCCGCCTACCGAGTATCATGTTCCATTTCCACATCGTCTTCGACCAAAGAAACACTCGGACCAAATGGAAAAGATGTTGGAAATTTTTAAACAAGTCAAAGTTAACATTCCTCTTCTTGACATCGTTCAGCAAGTCCCCACTTACACGAAATTTCTTAAGGACTTGTGTACCCAAAAGCGACACACTCAAGTGCCCAAAAAAAGTCTTCTTAGCCGCTAGTTTGAGTGATGTCTTGTCCCAATCCATACCCGTTAAATACAAAGATCCTGGCTGCCCTACGATTTCGTGTACAATTGGAGAAAAGACGATTAACAAATGTTTAATAGACTTAGGCGCGAGTGTCAACTTGATTCCATACTCCGTGTACGAACAATTAGGCTTAGGTGAGCTCAAACCCACGAAAGTTACGCTTCAATTTGCCGATCGTTCCATTAAGAAGCCCGTGGGAGAAATCGAAGACGTGCTCATTCGAGTAGGGCAATTCATATTCCCCGTTGATTTTATCGTTCTCGAAACACAACCCGTGACAAACCCTGCGAGTCAAATCCCATTGATTTTAGGCCGACCATTCTTAGCCACCTCAAACGCCTTAATCAATTGTCGTAACGGTTCGATGAAAATCTCTTTTGGAAACATGACTTTGGACCTTAACATTTTCAATCTTGAAAGCCACTCGAACGAACTTCGTGACCAAACATTAGAAGTTAGTGCCATTCATGAAAACTTTGAAAACGAAACATTTGATCTTAACGATGAACGCGAGGCCGAGTATGAAAAATTATTTCATGAAGTCCCCAACGAGATCGAACACACTCTTCCCTTTGAATCGCTTCAAGTTGAGTCCGAATCTCAACCCAATTCTGCAATCGAAAAACTCCCGAAATTGGACCTCAAACCACTTCCCGCTCACCTTAAGTATGCATACTTAGGTGAAAACGAAACTTGTCCTGTCATCATTTCTAACAATCTTTCTCTTGACCAAGAAGTTTCTCTTCTCTCTATTCTTTTGAAAAATAGAGAAGCAATTGGGTGGTCCGTTACTGGTATTAAGGGAATTAGCCCTGCTATTGTCCAACATCGCATTCATTTGATTGATGAAGCCAAACCCACTCGTGATGCACAACGGAGGCTTAACCCAAAAATGAAAGATGTGGTTCGTGACGAAATTCTTAAGCTCCTCGATAACGGTATCATATACCCCATCTCCGATAGCCCATGGGTTAGCCCAATTCATGTCGTGCCTAAAAAGTCCTTTGACTTACTGTTATAAAAAACGACGCTAACGAACTTATTCCAACTCGTACTCAAACGGATTGGCGTGTTTGCATTGACTATCGAAAACTAAATGCCGCAACACGTAAGGATCATTTTCCTCTTCCATTTATCGACCAAATGCTCGAACGTTTAGCCGGTCACGAATTCTATTGCTTTCTTGATGGTTATTCCGGCTATAACCAAATTCCAATCGCTCCCGAAGATCAGGAGAAAACGACTTTCACGTGTCCATTCGGTACCTTCGCTTATCGACGTATGCCATTCGGACTTTGTAACGCTCCTGCGACTTTCCAACGATGCATGGTTGGAATCTTTTCTGACATGATTGAGCGCTTTCTAGAAGTCTTTATGGACGATTTCTCTATCTTCGGCGATTCTTTTTCTCAATGTTTACATCACCTCGAGTTGGTTTTGAATCGATGTAAAGAAAAACACTTGACTTTGAATTGGGAAAAATGCCACTTTATGGTCAAACAAGGCATTGTCCTTGGACATATCATCTCAAACAAAGGCATTGAGGTAGACAAAGCGAAAATCGATGTCATTGCAAATCTACCCATTCCCAAATCTGTTAAGGAAATTCGATCATTTTTAGGACACGCTGGCTTTTATCGACGCTTTGTGAAAGACTTTAGCAAAATCGCCCGTCCTTTGACGACCCTTCTTGGAAAAGACGTTCCTTTCGATTTTAACTCTGATTGTATCTCTTCTTTTGAACGTCTTAAGAGCGAACTCATTTCTGCCCCAGTCATTTGCGCACCCAATTGGGATCTTCCTTTCGAAATAATGTGCGACGCTTCAAACTTTGCCGTTGGTGCTGTCTTGGGACAACGCATCAACAAGATCCTTCATGTCATTTACTACGCGAGTATGACCTGGAACGACGCTCAACTCAACTACACAAAAACTGAAAAAGAGCTTCTAGCTGTCGTTTTTGTGCTTGAAAAGTTTCGACCTTACTTGATAGGTTCACACATTACGGTCTACACTGACCATTCTGCGCTTCGATATCTCTTCGCTAAAAAGGATGCTAAATCCCGTTTGATTCGTTGGATCCTTTTACTTCAAGAATTCGACCTTACAATCAAAGACAAAAAAGGATCCGATAATGTCATAGCCGATCATTTATCTCGTCTTTCGAACGCATCATCTTCCTTGCCGATCAATGAAAACTTCCCCGATGAACAACTTCTTTCTATTTCTATCGATCCATGGTACGCTGATATAGTGAACTACTTAGTCACTAAAGAAACTCCATCATCTTGGTCCAAACAGGACAAATGCAAATTCATGTCCCAAGTGAAATATTTCTATTGGGACGATCCATACTTGTGTCCCGACCAAATCATCCGACGTTGCATTCCGGATAATGAAATAAGGAGTGTTCTTTCGTTTTGCCACGATCAAGCGTGCGGTGGACATTTCGGTCCTCGAAAAACTGCGGAAAAAGTGCTTCAGTGTGGTTTCTATTGGCCTTCTCTTTTCAAAGACTCGTTTGAATTTTGTAAAACTTGTGATCGATGTCAAATGCTTGGACGAATTTCTCGACGAGATATGATGCCTTTAAACCCCATTCTTACGATCGAAATCTTTGATGTATGGGGTATCGACTTTATGGGACCTTTTCCCAATTCCTTTGGAAACTTGTATATCCTTCTCGCTGTCGATTACGTTTCAAAATGGGTCGAAGCCATTCCTTGCAAAACCAATGACCACAGAATTGTTGTGAAATTTCTTAAAGAAAAC
The DNA here is from genome assembly GCA_030765085.1 of Allium cepa. Taxonomy (NCBI): domain Eukaryota; kingdom Viridiplantae; phylum Streptophyta; class Magnoliopsida; order Asparagales; family Amaryllidaceae; genus Allium; species Allium cepa. Next base: position 117,199,664 of record CM060943.1, read on the forward strand.
ATCTTTTCGAGGTTCGGCACACCTCGCACAATAATCAGTGATAACGGAACCCATTTTTGCAACCGTTCTTTTGAAACTTTAATAAAAAAATACTCGATAACCCACAAGTTATCCACTCCATATCATCCTCAGACTTGTGGCCAAGTTGAAGTTTCAAATCGACAAATAAAACAAATCTTGGAGAAAACTGTCAATAAAAATCGAAAAGATTGGTCTCAGAAATTGACCGACGCGCTTTGGGCTTACCGTACTGCTTTTAAAACTAACCTTGGGATGTCCCCTTTTCGTTTAGTTTACGGTAAAGTTTGCCATTTACCCGTTGAAATTGAACACAAAGCGTTGTGGGCAATAAAAAACTTAAACTTTGATCATGAAGAAGCTGGCGAAAATCGAAAATTACAACTCAACGAACTAGAAGAACTTAGGAACGATGCGTATGAAAACGAGAAAATTTACAAAGAAAGAACCAAAGTTTTTCATGACAAGTCAATCCTAAGGAAAAAGTTTTCGCCTAACCAGAAAGTTCTTTTATATGACTCGAGACTTCATTTATTCCCTGGAAAACTTAAATCAAGGTGGACCGGACCATTTGTGGTACGAACTGTTTTTCCACATGGTGCCATAGAAATAGAAAACCCAAAGGATGGATCGATTTTCAAAGTCAACGGACATCGCTTAAAACCCTTTTTGGAATTTCCCGGTTACCAAGAGGAGGAGCTCATGATCCTTCATGAGCCAAGCTACGTCTAGTAAGAATGTTAACTCTCTTTTGTAAATATGTACATATTTTTCCCCGTTACACTCATTATATCATGCATCGACTGTGGGGACACAGTCAAAATTAAGTGTGGGGGGAGTCTCATTTTCATTTTTTTTAGTTTTTCATGGCATTTTTGAATTTTCATTTTCTTCAAAAAAAAATCTCAAAAAAAAATCTCAAAACTCCTAAATCTCAGAAACATTTTCTTTTTACCATTTTGATTTATTTTTGAAGAAACACTATGGGATAAGTATAAGTTTTGGTTAATAAATTGAAATTTTTGAAAATTTATTTGTCTTAACAAAAATAAAAATGAAGTTTGATTACAAATAACAATGGTTTTACAAGTATATAGGAAGGTTCATTTATGTTAATTAGGAAGTATGTTCTAATTGAAAATCGTTGTTTAAAAAGTGGTAAATTTAAAGTAAAGGATATAACATTTTTGTCTTCTAAGTTAAATGGTGCTAAGATGATTTTTGTAAAACTCTCTCTCTCTTAAAAAATATATATATATATAAAAACAAAAAACAAAATAATAACATCCAAAGTATTCACTCTCATTTAAAAAGTCCTCATGGTTATGCATGGGTGAATTACTTGTAATCTTTGATTATGTGCTTTCATACTCATTTAAAAGTCCTCACGGTTATGCATGTATGAAACATATATTAAAAAAAAGAACAGACTTAATAAAAACCACCTACGGTCGATAGGTGTATGCACGAAAGTGTGTACACTCGCTATGCTCTGTACTCCCCTCACATAAGCCCGAAAGGCAGTGCATGGGTTGTATATCTGGCCTCAGTTTACCTGAGCTAGGTGTGTAATTTTTCTTGCAAATAATGAGAGAGCAAGCAATTGAAATCCTAGCACTATTTTAACTTGTTTGACCTAACTTGTTATTGAAAAGAAATGAAAATACCACTTTAATAAACTTTGATAATCAACTAAGGATCCATTTCATAATTACATTGTGTTATCAACCGAAACAACTAGCCAAACTATGGTCTATCTGTCATGACAACTTGATTTTTATTGGAAATTTTGACGAGTAAATGACTTAAATTTTCAAGACAATGACCAAAACTTGTATTTAACTTATTCGTGTCAATTTAAAAATAAATCCTTCATTTGTAAATATTTCCAAAAAATTCGCATTCATCTCTTTGTAAATAAATCTTGCAATTTGTAAATATTTTCATCCTGCATTTGGATTTTGTGGGTAGTATCCGCTGAAAACCCTCACGAGACAACACTCGTCCTACTGGGGACACCCAGAGGTTTAACGGCTTGTTGCATACGCTCAATGCAATCGTGCTCCCTACGAAAACGGATTTATCTTAGTTTTCCTTTATTCGAGGACGAATAAAAAGATAAGTGTGGGGGTATTTGATGTGCACGTAATTGTGCATATATTTACATCCATATTTTATCTCTTTTTTTAAATAATCATCATATTTGGGCATTTTAACATGTTTAAAACCAAAATTCAATTATTTCCAAACCATCATATTTTCATCATCATGCAGGGGCAAAACGGTCATTTTTGTGCATGTGTCAATGTAAGAATTTTTACTTGGACATTTTTTGATTATTTTTATAGGAATTTGGATGCATATGGAAGAGGCTTATATGAAGATACATGCATGCACAAGGAAATACAAAGGAATGAAGAGGAAATAATTCAAGTTCAAGATCATGGAGGACCCCACCCACTTACCTAACTTCCAATTAGAAGCTAAGCACATGCTAAAAGGACTTAAAGCTTCATGTACATATTAAGTGGGGGATTAGTGAATGTTAATGATTACTTGGAGGCTACACCACCTCAAGGGTATTTTGGGAAGCTCCCTAAAAAGAGAATTAGGGTTTTATACATGTATAAATAGCCCTCTTATGTACATGAAGATGGGGATCTACTCTTTCATTTTACTTAGGAAATTAAGAAATCAAAGTGTAAGCTCAATGTTCTATGAAATAAAAATGGCTTCCAAGCCTCTTTCTTCTCTCTTTTCTACATGTTTTTCTTTGTTTTATTGTTAATGTTTATTTATATGCTCTCTTTCTCTTTATGTTCATAGCTTAGATTTACATTTATGCAAGTAGTTAGTAGCTAATCTCTTTTGCTTTCTTTGCTTATTTTCTATTTTCTTTTCTTTAATGTTGAAACTTACTTGTGATGCTTCAATGCCACAAATGAGTAGCTAAACCTCTTCAATTTAGGGGTGATGAAGCTCTCTAACTTTATGTAATTTCAACATTTTTTATGATTTATGATCTCTTTGTTTATGCTTCATGAATGTGAATTTTGATGTAAGTTTATACAAGTGGGTTTGATAGCTTATATTGCTTATGCAAATGAGCTATTCTTACTCAATATAAACACAATTTACATCAACATTTGCTAATTAATTTTTGATTATGAAATGAAAGTAAAAATGAAATTTGATGATCTATGTTACTAGTTACAATAGTAAATAGATCATACTTAAAATAGTTTTTGCTTTGGCTTCTTTTTCATGAGAATTGTAAGTGGTATAATTGTTGTATTATAGTTTGATGGTTTGAGTTATGTTAACTAATAACATAAACAAACCATACTTATGATAAATGCAATGATTATTTCACTTAATATCAAAGTTAGAGATCATAAATTATGTGTTTGTTGATTTACAAAAATTTAAGAGTGGATTTGCCTCTAAATTGTTCTTTAGTCTAATAATTTTTGAATCGCATTTTCTAGTGTTAGCCTCATTTTATTTCTAGTTAACAAATCCTCTTCGACTTTGGTATAATTTGATTGAATAGATTTTTTTTAAATCATCAATTCCCTGTGGATCGACTCGTATTCGCCACGTACTTCAAGTGTACGCCGTGCGCTTGCGGTTATATTTTAATTTGAAATTTTTCGGCAAATTTCTAAATCAATAGAAATTTTGTCGACGAACAGTTTCAGGGGTCGTGCCCTTAGGGTATGTCCATTACTTTTGGAAAAGGGTGGTATCATGGTATTGAGCCCAGATATTTAACATCTGTGGTTACTGCAAATACATTGCTTTGTGGTTTTTGTTGTTGAGAGCTCTTGGATAAAGGTCGAAAACGACCGAGGATGGCATATCTTAGGTGTTACTCATGGGAAGGGGGTAAACTGGCCTTGTGTTGGCAGAGAGCCGGGTAGGTTCTCGGGGCGTCCCTCTAGAGGCGTTCCCGTGTGGCAATAGGAAGTTCCTTAGCCTGACCATTTTTTGAAAAACCAATCTCCAATACGCGCCTTGTACGGTTTTAGTTGTATAACTTGCCATTTACTTATGGTGGTGCCCTACTGTTTAAATGGCAGCTATATAGGCATAGTTCGAAATGTCTATGCTGGCTAAGATTAATATTATACTTGCAAATGTTATCCACTACGCACTAATAATAATATCAAATTTTTTTGCATATCAAGCACTTTTTACTATCATAAGGAGAAATCTCCTCCAATTCTGCGTTTGCATGGTGTGTGCGGCGGGAGGCCTTATGGTAGTTTCATTTTTCAAAAGGCATTATGGATTTCAATGTTTTAAATTCTTTTGTTTTTTTTAAAGATAAATTGTTTTTGTTTGCTCATACCAGTCCCATGACGGACCCGGAGTTTATTGTTCCCTTCCTAAACTCTGGGTGCCCACAATTTTCCACACGGGCAGTCTAGAGTTGGGTTTTTTAGATAATCAAATATTAGGAGTAGATTCGGTAGCATTCAGCCGTTGGATTTCAGCTATCGCTTTGTACTTCTCTTCAACATTCTTGACCGATATTGCTTAGTACAACTTGATTGGGAGTTAGAGCTATTTCTGGATTGGTGCTTTGGAGATGGAGATTATTGATATTGAAGTTCCTTCTTTGGAGTTCAAGTTTATGTTATCTCTTCCCGCTGCTCTATATTGTCTTTGATATTTGTATTGATATAATTTGTATCAAATTGTTGTATCAAATATTGTATATCAATGATATATTTGTTTGCTTCTGTTGTGTTGTTGTACTTAATGTGTTATAAGCTCCAGCACGAGCCAGATTTGAACGATTGAATCTGTGACACTCGAGTACAAGTGAAGTATGTGTGTCGATTTTCGAACACTGAAATTTGGACCGTGACAATGTGTCAGAGCTGAAGTTTGAAATTTAGCTCAGGAGTGTAACACATTAGATAACTCATTAGTGATAAGGTGTAGTATACCCTAGAATGAGCATATCCCTAAGATATCCTTCTGTATGCCTCTGTAATTCTCTTACTATCCACTGATAGTGAGTAAGAGGCAAGAAGAGGACGAGATAGGGAATAGGGGAGTACCACGACAAATGGTCGATACCATGTAACAACAACGGAAACAACTTTTCTATCGATCTCCTTTGATCCAGTTCCAATTCTTTGATTGCTTCGTGGCCCCTCGAGAGAAGAAGATTTGGTGTAGTGGCATTACGAATCGTTGTAGAAAATCCTTACTTCGTATCCTCACTAGTTTCTTATCAATCTTTCCGTTTTAAATCTAATGAATTTGAAAATTTAATTTGAAATAAATTGATCAACAAAAAATGAAGTTAAATTTAAATTTATATCGATAAAATGATTTCGATTAAAACCAAATTTGGAATTCTGTCGTAATTTCTTGTGAGAATCAAAGTCCGATGAGAGACAAGCGAGTGTAAACTTTGAGGTATTCTGACCTGAGTTTGGAATCCATACCTAGTGTTTGAGATTATGGAAGATTAAATCCATTTTTCTATGGTTTGGGTCTCGATATATTCTACGAGTCGTTAGTTATCCTTCAGACTAACCAATTCCCTTGCATATTTTGTTGACTGGTGACCCGAGTGTCTTGTGAAATATTGAATGAGTTCGTTCTCATAATTATTGATGATATTCTGATTCGGTAAGCCAAATGCAGAATACATATTCAATTTGATCTGGTAAATCAATTTTCTATCTCAGATGTGTTCATCTGTTCTTTTGTTGTCTCCCTTTCATGCAAATTTCGAGGATGAAATTTTCTTAAGGGGGGAATCTGTAACATTCTCGTTTTTAAATCAAATTTAAATTGGCATTTTATTTAATTTTTAAAATTAAATTGTATTAATTTTGTATTTTACAAATTAAATAGATATTGTTTGTTTATACATATAAATTGATTATAAATTGAAAATTTGGATTTGAAATTCAAATATAAATGTATTGAAAAAAATAAGTTGAATTTGGAAAATATTTAGATTGTGAATGAAAAAAAAAATATTTAAAAAAATATTGTTCTTTTATTCATTTATAAATACAAATGGATTGTATATTAATTTTTGAATTTGAAATTTAAAAATAAATGTTTTGAATTATATATTGGATCTGTTAACTCTGTATTTTGAAAAATTAAAGTATATATATAAGATTATTTAGTTGTGTATAATTGGTTTTCAAATCATTTTCTTTACGTAAGTACGAAATATAAATCAAGAATGGATAAATGTTTTAAGATATACATATGTAAATTACATTTAAGCTTTGATATGAATATATCTTCTGAAATATAAGTATAAGAATTAAAGTACACATGAGACAAATTAATTCACAAATTAATAAAGGATTTAAAATGAAACCTATAAATTAAACAAAATAAAGGGGTAAACTTAAATTTATAAACAAAAATGAAGTAAGGGTTTAAAACACAAAAATCTTGTTTGTGACATTCGTAAAATAAGGGAATGCATTCATATTACAAGTGTTAACATGTTTTAACAAGTGGCAATATAACAATTTTCTCTTAATTAAGAATTATATAAAAAAATGCATAAAGAATAGAAACCTGATTTTTCAAAAAAAAAGAGGAAAAAACGGAGCAAAATAAAGTAAAATCAAAATCTGTATTCAAGCTTAAGCCTGAAAAACAGAATAGTTCAAAATAAAATAAAAACAATTTGAGCTTTCAAGCCTAGAAAATCAACAGCATAGCTTAGACAATTCATAGATCGGAGCAACAAAAATTCAAATTCATGATCAGGCAAAAGGAAATGCAAATTCAACCTGAAAACAAGCCTGGAAAATCAAACTAAGGAACTTCAAATCTGAAAGCAATTCAGGGATCAAGTGTAGATCAAAAACTTGAATCAAAATGCAAATCGGGTCAAGGCTTCAGCTCATAAAACAACCAGTCTTCAGATCAGATTCAACAACAACTAATTCAAACCAGTATCAAACTGAAATCAAGTTAAAGATCAAACTCAAAAACATTCCCAGATCTTTCAAAACCTGGTCTCTACTCTTTATATATGGTGAGCAAGCATACTTGAACCCATATGTATGTTTTATTTGAATTTATACTTGAAGTACATTGTGAAAAATGATTGCTTGGTTGCTAATTCTGTCTGCATGTATGATGTGCTGTGTATGAATCTGGATGCATGCGTGTAAAGTGTTGATTCTTCGCTCTTTTTTAAATTAACAGGCTAGATAACGAGTTCAAAAACAAAAATCTTTCTTCCCAATCTATATCTAGCTACGATCATTAGACAAAAAATGATTTTTACAATGTAAGTTCATTTTTTTAAAATAGATTCTAGGTGAAATTATTTAGTTTAAAGTTCAAAAACAAGTTTTTACAGCAAGGATAAATTTAAATCAAAAAAATCAAATGTTTCAATTTCTTGAATTTAATTCATAAACTGGTTTATCATTGCAAATAAATTTTTGAGAAGAAAATCTTGATTTTTAATTTGGGATTAAGTGCAATAATCTTAGTTGATCTGAAAATGGGTTTTTGTGACGACCCGCCCTTCAACTACCAGAAAGACGTATCATCATTAAGAAAGAAAGGGATAGAAATAGAAAAGAAAGAGGAAGAAAGAACAACAATATCAGAATCTCACAGCGGAACGGAACAAAATATAATATATGACATAACTAATACATACTTTTACATATATCATAGTTATACTATATCAATACACATGACAGTTATACATACAACTATCACTATATACATCAGAGGTACATCATACATCAACTAACACAGCGAAATTAGGCAGATAGCTACATACGTCTGGAAACTCCTGCTCCAAGCTCCTCCAGAAATAAATGTCTGAAACCTATCACTTGGCTACTCATAAAAATTTGAGTACCCAAGAGTTTATGAAAAACAAAATATAAACTCCGGGTCAGACGTAGGTCTGGTATGAGTAAACGGTATAAAGTTGTTTAACTTTGAAAAACATTTGAAAATAAAGGTATCACGCAAGACTCCCCACACATAAATACGGGTAAGTTTTTACCTTAAGCTAACCAAAACATTTCATAGGAAATCCAGTGATATTATAATAGTGTCTAGGGTTTTCAAGTAAATAGAAAATAGCCGGAATTGTTATATCTAATAAATTCCAGCTACTAGCCACAAAAGTGGGTAATACAATCAAAACCGTAGGGTCTCGTAGGGAAAATGGATTTCCAATAATGGCAAGGCTACTGGGTACCGCCCGTCACAGTACGGGGCCTAGATCACCGTGCCGAGGATCACTCCCGACCCTCTACAACACAAGGTCGGAACCATTCCTTACTGAACAGTGCCGAACAAGATAAACACCGCGGTTGTAGCTAGCAACCGCCCACACAGCCGAAATAAAAAGGGTCATCTAGACAGAGGAAATATCTTGTCCTACTTACCCATGACCCACCTAACCTTGCCGCATCTCCCCTGTTTTGGCCATTCCCGGTTAATGAGGCTTGAGGCTGCGATTACCTTTCAGGACATATTTCTTAGAATGCTCATCGTCCGCCTTACGATGCACTGAAAGCATTCAATCCATAAAAGTTCGTTCCGGGTTCGAACGAAACCGAAGGCATTATCTCGTCACACTCATTTTGGAATCACCCTCAGAGTTAACGACGATAATCCTTGCATTCTTAAGACACCATCTTGATCTTTAATTCAGAATTCACGACCTAACGTTTAAATTGGATCGATGTGGTTTTTGGAATATCAATTGGATACCCGATCCTGGTCTCATCGAAATCCAAACGCCATTTTAAAGGCCAGGTTAACTAATTTACTTAAACAGTTTAAATTCAACATACTGGATTAACATAGCATTTATCCCAGATAAAAAATATACAAGCATCTTAGATATAACACAGCATATCACAGAGCATCACAGGATATCATTAAATAAATATCATAATTAGATATCCTACTTACACAACAACCCATCATCTGAAATTCTCATTTATAATTAATTCAATTTAAATTAATTACATCAGAATTAATTGCTTAACCCTGTTTAATTAATTATTTATTAACAGTTTATTACTTATTTCCTTTCAAACTATTTGAATCAATAGATCATTCATAATCAATTATTAAATCTTAATTACTTAATAACTTATTTTAATTTACACTATTTAATTAATTAATTCTTAATTAAATTATTTAACTTTAATTACTATTTTTTAATCATTAATTATTATCTTAATTGTTATTTAATAACTTGAATACTTATTTGTTAACTTCTAATTACTAAATTAATCATTTATTAATCCTTAATCCTTAATTAAATTACTTAATTAATTAATTATTAATTCACAACTAGTTTATTTGATCAATTAACTATTAATCAATCATTAATTAACTTAAGCAGTAATTATAAACTTATTAATCACTTATAATCCATCACTAATTACCATTAAAAAGTGATTATTCTTGATTACTTTCTGAAGATAATTGATTATTTAACTTAATTAACATTTAAAAGGTTTCTTTAAATTTGAAGTTCAATTATTACTAACCACAACTCAAACATTAATTAACTTTGTGCTTAATTAAATTGATTACTTAATTAAATTAATAATTAAGAGCTTGACATTTTAAAGTATTGACTAAAATAATTAGCTTGTATTTAAGTTTTTAAAACTTGAAACTATTAAACATTTTTAAGATTCGCAGTGTTTACAGTTTGTTAAAAAGCTGTTTAATTAACTAACTTAAAAAGAACAAAACTGCAGTTAACAAAAACCCAAGGCCTCCCCTATCAAAATGCGTACGCTACTTCGAGTAATCCTCCAAAATCACCAAACCTTCCCTGTTCGAACCCTTCTTCTTCCCCCTTTCTTATTTTCTTTTATTTCTTTAAGTTAAAACTTAATTAAAGATTTAAGCATTAGGAAACTCTACGCACATGATAGGAAACTCGAAGCCAACCCCCATTTTCACTCGAGCACGACCCGAGGCGACCACTCACGTCGTTCACAGACACGATACCCCACCTCCAATGCCACCGTGCACATGCACGGTGGTTCGGCGCACCTCCGGTGGCCCTCGTCACTACCCATAGACCACGATTCAACCCCTCACTCATAATCGAAACCCAGAATGTCCCCAAACAATCGAAATCAAAAATTTACAGTTTCAAGGAATAAATTGCAAAACAAGACCTTCGGCAAATTCGCTCGCGATCATCAAAGAAGCTACCGGAGTTGCCGCAGCTTCGCCCACGCGACCACGGCACACTAAACCATCAACCCACCGAGTCTCGTGCAGCTCGGTCACGTGATGATGATGGACTCGACACCTATCTAACATGACCAAAAGTTCTATCTAAAACCCTATTCTGATCTTGTATGCTAAACTTACACAATAGAAAAATTATTTAACATTTTTCTTGAAATCACAATCACTTATACTTGCTTCACTTCAAATCTTAACATTTATTATTGATTAAATTTCTAGAAATTGGTAAAAATACAATATTTGCACAAATTCAAATTGTCCTTGAATTACTGCACTAAAAACCTTCCTTTTTGTTTTATAAATCATCAATTTTAGTAAGGATTCAAAGGTGTGATCTTGAATTAATGATTTACAACAGTCGAATTTCATCAATTATCCCTTGATTACCTGTATATCATTGTTACAGCGATATACTTTATAAAGATGGTTTAATCACCCTTTTAAAAATATTAATTTAATTATTACATCTTGTATTTTTGAGAAATCAAAACTTCTAAATGATTTAAATAAGGATAATTGGAGCTTTTGCACAAAGTATGTAACCTGTACCAACTACAGAAGAACACAGAACATCATACAATCATATGCAAACTGAAGCAAACCATGTTATCAATGAAATTTGAACTGATTTTAATTAACTTAAAACTTTTAAAAATTTGTTTACTCACCTTGCATAATTCCATAACAAAGAACATTCACTGCCTTTGAACCCGAAGCATGAAACTGTCTTGAATCCTGACTTTTTTTAGTTTTAATAAAAATTTAGTTTACTTCTTTTTCTTCTTTCTATTTTTCTCAGGTTTTGTTATATGTTTGTAGAACGAACTCCAACTGGAAAGAGAAGAGTTTCTCATATTTATATAGGAGAACAACAGTTGTATGTAGGGAGGCTTTTACTGGTGCAATTGTTTATTTTTTTTGTTCTCTCTCTCTTTGTTCTGTTTTGAACAGATTTTATAAATATTATGAACTGACAAAATAATAGGCTGAGATGATAGAAATTAAATGCTTAGGTTTCTAATTATGTTTACACAATTATAATTATAGTGTACTATGTATAAAGATATTTATTTGCAGACATATACATTGCAGGTCAATGGCTTGTGAATGAAGACATCATGTATAAAGATATTTGTACTTAAATGTTATGAATACTTTGTTTTCTCAGTACAAAATCTTTTTGTATATGAATAAGGACATTTTGTAGTTGATTTGTAAACTTTGACTCCTTTGCACACATGATTACACAGCAACATTTGATCAAATATACATGAAGATATTTTGTAAGTAAATATTTGTTTTGTTATTATGTTATTTTCTAGCTTGCAAAATGTTCATACATATGTATCATGTTTTCACTTTACATTTGACTTCATTTTATCTTATTTTATGCTTTGTTCTTGTTCTATTCTTTGTTTAAAAGCTTATCCATTTACCTTTATTTTCATTTTCATTTTGTATTTTAGCTATCAACATTTAAATGATATTCATTTGCTTGCTTGCTTATTTATATTTGTATTTTATATTTTGATTATCAATATTTACATTATATTTTTAAGTTTTACTTAGATTTAATATCTATATTTTATATTGATAAACTTTAATTTTATTTAAACATTATCATTCATATCAATATATTTATTAATCACATGTTAATAAGACAAAGTATTGTAATTCAATCATATAAGATAAATTTTATTTCAATTGAATTGTATAAGAACAATTTATTGTAAATATTATTGAGATTTATTTTAAATTTTCAAATTACTCTCCTTTTTAAAAATACAGTTTATATAAATAAATGGCAGTATTTCCAAATCATATTCATTTTAAGATGATCAAGCTACTTTTTACTTAATTAAATTAAATATATATTAAAATAAACAGGCCAAAATCTAGGGTCGTTACATTCCTTCCCCCTTAAAAGAATTTCGTCCCCGAAATTTAAAACAAAGATAATTTAAAAGCTGTTACATCAGCCATTTAAACATGCATATCATTTATACATTAGCGAACAACCAAACAGTCTATCCTAACAAACATCACTAGTTATCCGAACACAAATCCAGATAAGTTTTCCTAAAATTATCCAGAGTTGTCTCTCGATGATCAACAATCCGAACCGGATTCCTGACCACAGTCAAATTTGATTCGACTTCCCAATCCCTGAACTATCGGTTTTACAACAAATGATGGATCATGAACAAATTTCTTAATGGGATACACAGAATACACAATGAGTTCCAGATATCCACTCTGGCAATTCAATTCTGAAAGCTACAGTATTAATTCTTTCCAAATTTTATTGACTTCTTTACAGAATTTCAATATTTATTCAATCAAGTCCGTACGATGTACATATACCATTCGTATGTAATATCAAATCTGATCGCTCGCTCGATCACACAATTTCACTTCCGAACTAGTATCGTTCACCCGACTTCCTAGTGCGGACTCGGAACTGGTTTCTTGATCAGAAACTGTCATTCTCCTTGCATAGTCACAACTATGCTAGAGAATTTCCAGAATCAATCAAAATCCATATTCATGGTCCGTCGTCGAAAATCGAATGAAAAATCCCAACTCGGATCGATATATAACTATCTCGAAATTCTGTGCTCGAATCTGGATCAAATTGTTATGCGAATAATATATGTACATCCTACGTATTTATATCCATTGATTGTCAACTATATCAATTTCTTTTATTCACACTTTTTTGATTTCTATCCACTTGGAATAATTTTCTCAATATCAAATTTACTTAAGAATTTCACCATTTATTTCCTAAGTTTAATCTAAGCATTATATATCTCTCACATTATTACTCTACCACTCTAACCTTTATATCTTCTTATTTCAAATTTGAATTTCCAATTCCATGTGAATTCAATTTTTCTTCATCTCTGAGTATTTAATTTTATTGACTATCTTCTATTTATAACTGATTTTTATCATTATTTTTAAATTTGGTTTCATCCACTAGTTTATCTCAATTTCAAATTTGAAATTGGTTTGTTCCTAAAGTTTTAATTTCTTTTTTTTTTATTTGAGGTTCCCAAAATTTTGAAAAGTTTTTCGCAGAGTCTCCATTTGTTTAGCATTACATGTTTTCATAAGCACATATGTAAGGTTTCAATCCTTATCACAATTAATTCTAACCAATTCTCAACTCATTCCCTTCAGTTAAAGTGATTAATAACTTACTTGCTTATATTTAATTCATTTAAGCAAAACAAACTCATATTCAAAATCATCCCATTTCGCTTTTAATAATTCATAGAATTTTATCTAATCTCGTTTACTTCAAACGACCCATTTTCATATGCAATTCGACAATATTATTGTGAATAAATAATTACTTAAGCTTTATAAAATTTTTAAATTGATTCCACTCAATTTACACTTGATTCATTCCATTTTAATCTATTCACAATCCTTTCATTGAATTTTCTTTAATTTCAAAAAGTCTGATTTCAAACCATTTTATTAAACTTGACAATCCATATTTTAAATTAACCATCTCACAATTTACTTAAGTTATTTATTTACTTCAAACAGTTTCACCCAATAACTTAAGTTTATTCTATTCCACCAATTTTCATTTAAATTTTTGATTTGATTTTCCTTTAATCAAATCCCAACTATTTACCATTTAATTTGATTAGTTTATTCTTTTATCCATTTTTAAATTTATATTTAACAATTCATTATTGAATTTATTTATAAAGTCATTCAATTTATGCTTGAATTAGGTTTGTTCACACCAATTCTATTTTAATTCAAATCAATACTTACTTATTTACTTAAGGATTTTATTTCATTCAATATTATCTATAACTTGATTGAATTCATTTAAATTCAGTTTTATTATAACTCAACTTCAGTTAAATTTAGCTACTTACCATTCTTTTTAAAATTTATTTCTCAAAATATGAGCCCAAAACTTATTTATTTACTTAAAAGTTTATATTGCTCATTTAGGTCATTTCATCTTATAATCACAATTTCAGATTATATATATATATATATATATATATATAACACTTACTATCTTAAGGTATAAATTTTCATTTCACCTTCCAATTTAGTTCAATTTAATCTAATTTAATTCAATTTCAATTTTATTTAACTTATCTCAGATTAAATTCAAATATATTTTCTTCATTTTCATTTACTTAATTTAAATTTAAATTCTCGGATCAAAATTCCCAATTTGCTCTTATTAATATCAACTTTACTTTATAAGCTCAATAGTTGATTCATTAAACTTTTCACATTATTAAATAGAATTTTTTAGAATTCAATTGCCCGGTTTTCATTTCCAAAACCATTTTGAAATGATAACTACACATACCCACTTGGTTTATCAAATCAAATTTTCAAATTCTAAACACTTGTTTCTACCAAAACAAATTTTCCCTTTTTAAATTTCTAAAACAACTTGTATACCCAACAAGCCCAAACAATATCATGACCAACTATCCTGGTAGCAATCCATCAATTTAGAAACTCGAAAATGAATACTGATGATGTGGCCATCATCATCAGGACTATTTTCCATCGACTGAAGTGAGTTCAGTGCTTCCTTACTTCCACAATTTTTTTTTCAATTTCCATCCAACTATATTTTCCAAAACAATACTCCATTATTGCCTTCAAATCTTTGGAAAAACATTTCAAACATTCCCAAGATTTAAATTCCCAAATCCTTTTGTTTAAATTCATTTAAACACTTTTTAAATTCCAGGACTTAAATTCTAGTTTAATCAAATTTTAATTATATTCCTCTTTATTTAAGTCATACTTAGACAATTTTATTTGGTTATAAATCACTCAAATTTTAAATTTTTATTCAACTATAGTATTAACAACCAAACATCCAAATATATATATAATAATTTCAGAAAAATATTTCTTTTATGATAAAATATAATTTTGGGTAAAATTATTTCATTTACCCTACTTTAAAAAAAAGATACTGTGTCGGTCTATCTTGTTTAAGAGTTTAGAAATCCCTATCGATGAAATGGCGTCCCACACATCGACTAGAATCCATAAACACTCAACAGATAAATCAACACAATATAAAAATAATTTTATATTCACTAACAAATACGCGCTCATATCTACTAATACACTCAATCTCATTTTAGAGTACTACCGACTCTATTCTATGAGTAATTCCTACCAGAGCCAAGGTTATCACCAACCTATGCTCTGATACCAACTGTGATGACCCGCCCTTCTACTACTAGAAGGACGTATCATCAATAAGAAAGAAAGGGATAGAAATAGAAAAGAAAGAGGAAGAAAGAACAACAATATCGGAATCTCACAGCGAAACGGAACAAAATATAATATATGACATAACTAATACATAGTTTTACATATATCAAAGTTATACTATATCAATACACATGACAGTTATACATACAACTATCACTATATACATCAGAGGTACATCATACATCAACTAACACAGCGAAATTAGGTAGATAGCTACATACGTCTGGAAACTCCTGCTCCAAGCTCCTCCAAAAATCAAAGTCCGAAACCTATCACTTGGCTACTCATAAAAATTTGAGTACCCAACAGTTTATGAAAAACAAAATATAAACTCCGGGTCAGACATAGGTCTGGTATGAGTAAACGGTTTAAAGTTGTTTAACTTTGAAAAACATTTGAAAATAAAGGTATCACGTAAGACTCCCCACACATAAATACGGGTAAGCTTTTACCTTACGCTAACCAAAACATTTCATAGGAAATCCAGTGATATTATAATAGTGTCTAGGGTTTTTAAGTAAATAGAAAATAGCCGAAATTGTTACATATATTAAATTCTAGCTACTGGCCACAAAAGTGGGTAATACGAATCAAAACCGTAGGGTCTCGTATGGAAAATGGATTTCCAACAATGGCAGGGCTACTGGGGTACCGCCCGTCACAGTACGGGGCCTAGATCACCATACCGAGGATCACTCCTGACCCCCTACAACACAAGACCAGAACCATTCCTTACTGAACAGTCCCGAACAAGATAAACCCCGCGGTTGTAGCTAGCAACCGCCCACACAGCCGAAATAAAAAAGGACATCTAGACAGGGGAAATATCTTGTCCTGCTTGGGCATGACCCACCTAACCTTGCTGCATCTCCCCTGTTTTATCCATTCCCGGTTAATGAGGCTTGAGGCTGCGATTACCTTTCAGGACATATTTCTTAGAATGCTCATCGTCCGCCCGACGATGTGCTAAAAGCATTCAATCCATACAAGTTCATTCCAGGTTCGAACGAAACTGAAGTCATTATCTCGTCACACTCATTTTGGAATCACCATCAGAGTTAACGACGATAACCCTTGCATTCTGAAGACACCATCTTGATCTTCAATTCAGAATTCACGACCTAATGTTTAAATTGGATCGATGTGGTTTTCGGAGTATCAATTGGATACCTGATCCCGGTCTCATCGAAATCCAAACGCCACTTTAAAGGCCAAGTTGTCTAATTAACTTAAACAGTTTAAATTCAACATACTGGATTAACATAGCATTTATCCCAGATAAAACATATACAAGCATCTTAGATATAACACAGCATATCACAGAGCATCACAGAATATCATCAAATAAATATCACAATCAGATATCCTACTTACACAATAACCCATCATCTGAAATTCTCATTTGTAATTAATTCAATTTAAATTAATTACATCAGAATTAATTGCTTAACCCTGTTTAATTAATTATTTATTAACAGTTTATTACTTATTTCCTTTCAAACTATTTGAATCAATAGACCATTCATAATCAATTATTAAATCTTAATTACTTAATAACTTATTTTAATTTACACTATTTAATTAATTAATTCTTAATTAAATTATTTAACTTTAATTACTATTCTTTAATCATTAATTATTACCTTAGTTGTTATTTAATAACTTGAATACTTATTTGTTAACTTCTAGTTACTAAATTAATCATTTATTAATCCTTAATACTTAATTAAATTACTTAATTAATTATTAATTCACAACTAGTTTATTTGACTAATTAACTATTAATCAATCATTAATTAACTTAAGCAGTAATTATAAACTTATTAATCACTTATAATCCATCACTAATTACCATTAAAAAGTGATTATTCTTGATTACTTTCTGAAGATAATTGATTATTTAACTTAATTAACATTTAAAAGGTTTCTTTAAATTTGAAGTTCAATTATATTACTAACCACAACTCAAACATTAATTAACTTTGTGCTTAATTAATTTGATTACTTAATTAAATTAGTAATTAAGAGCTTGACATTTTAAAGTATTGACTAAAATAATTAGCTTGTATTTAAGTTTTTAAAACTTGAAACTGTTAAACATTTTTAAGATTCGCAGTGTTTACAGTTTGTTAAAAAGCTGTTTACTTAACTAACTTAAAAAGAACAAAACTGCAGTTAACAAAAACCTGAGGCCTCCCCTATCAAAACGCGTACGCTACTTTGAGTAATCCTCCAAAATCACCGAACCTTCCCTTTTCGAACCCTTCTTCTTCCCCCTTTCTTATTTTCTTTTATTTCTGTAAGTTAAAACTTAATTAAAGATTTAAGCATTAGGAAACTCTACGC
This sequence comes from Allium cepa, assembly GCA_030765085.1. Classification (NCBI taxonomy): domain Eukaryota; kingdom Viridiplantae; phylum Streptophyta; class Magnoliopsida; order Asparagales; family Amaryllidaceae; genus Allium; species Allium cepa. Next base: position 117,217,577 of record CM060943.1, read on the forward strand.
ACATGACAGGAAACTCGAAGCCAACCCCCATTTTCACTCGAGCACGACCCGAGGCGACTACTCACGTCGTTCACAGACACGACACCCCACCTCCAACGCCACCGTGCACGTGCACGGTGGTTCGGCGCACCTCCGGTGGCCCTCGTCACCACACACAAACCACGATTCAACCCCTCACTCATAATCGAAACCCAGAATGTCCCCAAACGATCGAAATAAAAAATTTACAGTTTCAAGGAATAAATTGCAAAATAAGACCTTCGGCAAATTCGTTCACGATCATCAAACAAGCCACCGGAGTTGCCGCAGCTTCGCTCACACGACCATGGTACACTAAATCATCAACCCACCGAGTCTCGTGCAGCTTGGTCACGTGACGATGATGAACTCGACACCAATCTGACATGACCAAAAATTCTGTCTAAAACCCTATTCTGATCTCGTATGCTAAACTTGCACAATAGAAAAATTATTGAACATTTTTCTTGAAATCACAATCACTTATACTTGCTTCACTTCAAATCTTAACATTTATTATTGATTAAATTTCTAGAAATTGGTAAAAATTCAATATTTGCACAAATTCAAACTACCCTTGAATTACTACACTAAAAACCTTCCTTTTTGTTTTATAAATCATCAATTTCAGTAAGGATTCAAAGTGTGATCTTGAATTAATGATTTACAACAGTCGAATTTCATCAATTATCCCTTGATTACCTGTATATCATTGTTACAGTGATATACTTTATAAAGATGGTTTAATCGCCATTTTAAAAATCTTAATTTAAGTATTACATCTTGTATTGTTGAGAAATCAAAACTTCTAAATGATTTAAATAAGGATAATTGGAGCTTTTGCACAAAGTATGTAACCTGTACCAACCACGGAAGAACACAGAACATCATACAATCATATGCAAACTGAAGCAAACCGTGTTATCAATGAAATTTGAACTGATTTTAATTAACTTAAAACTTTTAAAAATTTGTTTACTCACCTTGCATAATTCCAGAACAAAGAACATTCACTGCCTTTGAACCTGAAGCATGAAACTGTCTTGAATCCTGACTGTTTTTAGTTTGAATAAAAATTTAGTTTACTTCTTTTTCTTCTTTCTATTTTTCTCAGGTTTTGTTATATGTTTGTAGAACGAACTCCAACTGGAAAGAGAAGAGTTTCTCATATTTATATAGGAGAACAACAGTTGTATGTAGGGAGGCTTTTACTGGTGCAGTTGTTTATTTTTTTTGTTCTCTCTCTCTTTGTTCTGTTTTGAACAGATTTTATAAATATTATGAACTGACAAAATAATGTGCTGAGATGATAGAAATTAAATGCTTAGGTTTCTAATTATGTTTACACAATTATAATTATAGTGTACTATGTATAAAGATACTTATTTGCAGACATATACATTGCAGGTCAATGGCTTGTGAATGAAGACATCATGTATAAAGATATTTGTATTTAAATGTTATGAATACTTTGTTTTCTCAGTACAAAATCTTTTTGCATATGAATAAGGACATTTTGTAGTTGATTTGTAAACTTTGACTCCTTTGCACACATGATTACACAGCAACACTTGATCAAATATATATGAAGATATTTTGTAAGTAAATATTTGTTTTGTTATTATGTTATTTTCTAGCTTGCAAAATGTTCATACATATGTATCATGTTTTCACTTTACATTTGACTTTATTTTATCTTATTTTATGCTTTGTTCTTGTTCTATTCTTTGTTTACAAGCTTATCCATTTACCTTTATTTATTTTTTATTTTAGCTATCAACATTTAAATGATATTCATCTGCTTGCGTACTTATTAATATTTGTATTTTATATTTTGATTATCAATATTTACATTATATTCTTAAGTTTTACTTATATTTAATATTTATATTTTATATTAATAAACTTTAATTTTATTTAAAAATTATCATTCACATCAATATATTTATTAATCACATGTTAATAAAACAAAGTATTGTAATTCAATCATATAAGATAAATTTTATTTCAATTGAGTTGTATAAGAACAATTTATTGTAAATATTATTGAGATTTATTTTAAATATTCATATTGCTCTCCTTTTTAAAAATATAGTTTATATAAATAAATGGCAGTATTTTCAAATCATATTCATTTTAAGATGATCAAGCTACTTTTTATTTAACTAAATTAAATATATATTAAAGTAAACAGGGCCAAAATCTAGGGTCATTACAGTTTTTGTCGTTTGTTGACGAACAGTAAGGCAGGTGAAGTCGCGATCGAGGCGGGTGATAGCTTGAAGACCCACGTTCGTGGGAAAATGGGTGGAGTTTTTTATGTTGATCGTGGTGGCCGTTAGACGTTGATCTAGGGTTCATAATACAGTTTGGGACGTCGACATTTCTGAGATGCCTAGGTTGTCGATGATGCATCAGTCATGTTTTCAAGCATTGGGATAGTTGCGTGGGTCATTGACGATGCTACGATTAGAGGTGCGTGGATTCCAGTCATATTGTTCGTCGTGGCAAAACCCTTTTTGGTCGAGATGGTTTTGGGACTGTGCTGTTCGTTTGCTTGATTTGTTTTGGTGGCGAGATCATCCGATCTAGGTTGTGATGTTGGCTATCGAGGTCGTCCAAAGTCTGATGAAGACCGGAGGGATGGTCGAAGTTGCTTCTTTCTACTGTGCATGTGCACGTGTGCACCGTAATGTCAGGAGTTGTTTAATTTGAGGAAGAAGAAGAAAAGGTGGGGACGAAAGTAAGAATGGCTAGGGTTTACTCTCGAGAAAACGTGAGGGTAGCTCGAGTTGGCGTTCAGGTGACACTCTAATGATTTTGATAGTTTAAAAGTTTAAAAAAAATCAAAGTTTTAAAAAGAAAAATATGAAAGAAGGGAAACTTGTAGCTGTGTTCAGGCATATCAAGGGTTTGACTTGGGTAAACGAGTGTGTCGCTTGGGTAGTGATAAAACAGCAAGGTTTTAAATTTTAGCTAAATGTTTAACAAAGTTTAAACTATATAAATGTTTAAATCAAGTTTTGACAAATATAGGAGGGTGAACAAAGGTTTAAAAGGGTAATGATGAATTTAATCAAGTTTTGACAAATATAGGAGGGTGAACAAAGGTTTAAAAGGGTAATGATGAATTTAATCAAGTTTTCAAATTTATTAATCATGTTTTAAAAGTTATAATGAAAATTAAATAAGTTTTTAACAAAGTTTCAAAATTTAATATTTAGGTTAAATATTTAAGATTGATTTGTTTTTAAAATAATATATTATGTATTTTATTTTTAATGCTTTCAAATGGAATTTAATAATTAATTATTAAGGTAGGTGATTAATTAACCAATGGGATCATTAAAGGGTTATTTGTTTTAATCGAGATGATTGATTTAATTTTTTAATCAATTAATAATTAAGGTAAAATAATCACACGATTAAGGTTAATTAAATAATGATTTAAAGATTAATTAATTAATGAAAGTATTTAAGGAATGATTTATTAATAAAGATAATTTATCAATTAATTAAGTAATTAAGGGTAATTAATTGCTTAGTGATAATTACTTAATTAAAAGTAACTAATTTATGATTAAAGGTTGATTAACCAAGTGATCAAACAATAATTAGTTTAAGGATAATTAATTATTGTGATTAATTAATTAATGTGATTAATTAATTAAAGGTTAATTAATTAATAAAGGTGATTAAGAAATGATAATTAATTGAGGAGTAACTAATTAATGGAATAAATTAAGAATAATTAATTAAAGTATAATAAATTAATTGAAGGATAATCATTTAAATGATTAAAGGTTTTTTAATTAGTAATTACAGGCTAAATTAATTTATTATCAATGGTTAATTAATAAATGATTAAAGAATAATTAATAAAATAATTTGAATTAATTAATGTTAATTAACCAGAATTAATAATTTAATCATAAATGATTAATCTGGTTTTAAATTAATCAGATAATTAAGTGATCTTACTTATGGATATTTAAATTCTATTGATTGTTGAATTGTTTAATATTCCTGTTATGTTATGCTTTGTGCTATAAAGTATTTTGGTGTGATCTGTGATGAATGTAATTTATTTACCAGTGATAAATTTATACAATTTATCTGTGAATGTGTGAATGAAGATAAGCGTTATAGTTTATACCGCATATCGATATTTCTGTGCTTGAAATTCTATGATGGTTGATGATATTGCACTATTGTGTCAAACCCCTGGACAACACTATACACACATAAATATGGATTGCACGAGGAAATTGGTTAAGTCATAGATTTTTGAATTGGTTTTGAATTTTGAATTCAAATGGTTTTTGGAAATGGAATTGGGTTAATGGAAATGAAATGGAAGTGGAACTGTTCTCTTCCTAAACTCTGGTTGCCCATAATTTTCCACACGGGCAGTCTAGAGTTGGGTTTTTCAGATAATCAAATAGTAGAAGTAGATTCGGTAGCATTCAACCATTGGATTTCGGCTATCGCTTTGTACTTCTCTTCAGCATTTCGGACCGATCTTGCTTAGTACAACTTGATTAGGAGTTCGAGCTATTTCTGGATTAGTGCTTTGGAGATGTAGGTTGTTGATATTGAAGTTCCTTCTTTGGAGTTCAAGTTTACATTATCTCATTCCGCTGCTGTATCTTGTCTTTGATATTTGTATTGATATCATTTGTACCAAATTGTTGTATCGAATATTGTATATCAATGATATATTTGTTTGCTTCTGCTCTGTTGTTGTACTTAATGTGTTATAAGGTCCGGCACGAGTCAGATTTCAATGATTGAATCTGCGGCATTCGAGTACAAGTGAAGTATGGGTGTCGAATTTCTAACGCTGAAAGTTGGACCGTGACATATCTAGCTGTCTATCTATTTCTATTTCAGTTATCTCCTTTTAGCTTATGTATTAGTGGATGTATATGTATTTGGATTTCCTGTTTTATTTTCTTTCAGACTCTGGTATTATGTACTTGTTTTGAGACTATGTTGTAGTAGCTTCATGAACCACTATAGTTATTTTATTTCCGCTGTGCGTTATTCTGATATTTCTTTGTCTGTGATTCTATGATTGGTTTTATTATCTCCAAACTGTATTACCATCTATTGTTTTGAATTATTCAAGTCCGACATGTGTGGTTTTATTGTCGATTTGAATTGTCTAAAATAGTGGGTTGTTACAAGTAGGCCCTTAGGTCTAGCCTTCCGAATAAATAATAGATTAGTGCACCGCTCTATTCCAAGAGCGGACTACATCAAGGCTACAGAACATCTGCACCTCCTTTGTCCATGCGTTTCGTAGACTATGGGTTACTCGAATCTTTTGTAACATACAAATCACTTTATATCCTGTTAACGCTAAAATTGAGCGCTAACACCCCGGTGTAAGTAGAGAAAAAGTGAAAGCACCACCCATCGATACGGGAATCAGAAACAAGCAGAAATTACAGAAAAACAGTAAAGAGACAACAGTTTTATAGTGGTTCGGCTTCAAGTTAAGCCTACGTCCACTTTAATCTTCTTTATTGCTGAATTGATTACAACTTTACAACGATCTTCGATTATAACACTACTAAGACAAACAACTAGAACTTCGATCTAGAAGAACTCTTTGAATCCACGTCTAATGTGTTAGATTTCTTCTTGAAGTTTGTTGAAGTGTCTTTCGTGTTTGAAGCGTCGAATGAGTTGCGAAATCAGCAGAGTATAGGCATTCTAGAAATGAGCCAAAAGTCCCCCCTTCGGTGGTGTAGGTATGGTATTTATAGGATATTTATGAAGTAAGTCGTAGGTCGTGGGCGACCTAGGGGTAGGTCGTAGGGATGCGAGCTACGGCTCATCTTGGTTGCACTTGGTCTTCTTTGAGCGGGTTGGTAGGTCGTGGGCGACCTAAGGAACATGGGTTACGGTCTAACAGGGTTGGACTTGATCTCCTGAACAAACTGATAGGTCGTAGCGACCTAGGAGGGAAGAGGCATAAGAAGTTACGGCTTATGGAATTACCTCGGTCTATTTAGGTCGTGAGCGACCTAATGAAGAAGCAGTATGTATGCGGCCTCACACTGTCTTAACCCGTTAGGTCGCTAGGTCGCTAGTCACCTAGTTCATTAGGTCGCTAGGTCGTTGCATCCCTCTGTTGCAATATACTGTTGCCTTGTGTTGGTTGCTAGGTCGCTAGGGGTCTTTAGGTCGCTAGCTCGCTGTTGGTCTTGCATCCATGTTAGCTCGCTTAATCTCCAGATTGTTAGGTCGCTGAACCTTCTAACCCGTTAGGTCGCTGAGTTGCTTTATTCTTTAGGTTGTTAGGTCGTTCTTCCTTTAGCTTGGTAGGTCGTTGCCTTCATGGAATCACCCGGTCGTTAACTCGTAGATCTTTAACCCGTAGAATCTCTAGAGTCTTTAGATCTTTATGTCGTTAGGTCGCTATATGCTTAAGCGTTAGATTTCTTATCTTATTAGGTCACTAGGTCACTATATCATGCTAGGCCGCTAGTTCCCTTCGAGTGTTTGAGTCGCTGTCCAGAATGATATTAACATTTTCCCCTCGAAGCATACGCCTATGTCGTAGGCCGTGTGCTTTGATCTAATTGCTCTAGGTCGTGAGCGACTCAACTGGCTCGCTAGCTCGCGTGCCGATACGTCTTCCTTTCTCTCCCCTATATAAGCCGTTAGGTCGTTTCTTCTTTCTTACTTAACTGCTTTGACAACCTGCTCTGCCATTAACGAACCATCGAGCTTCCAAGGGCGAATTAAATCCAACCAGTCATCAATTCATCTTTACCATCGTATTGCGTAAGTGAATTCGATCTTTATCCAATTATGTTCATCACCGAATTGCGAATCCCCATTTTCTGACCTCAGTCCAACTCTATATACTGCGTTTCCCTTTCGAGCCATGTTGTTGCTGCGATTCACGAGAGCACGGCAGTATGATGGATCTACGATGACTTGAATCAGTTTTGGGTGATTTGATGGTATGGAGAAATAATGGATTTCATTAAGAAGATGTTGGATTTCATTGTATAGGTGATAACGGGTTATTGGATTATAGTTTAATGAGATAGCGAGCTATTGAGTGGAGAGGAGTTAGTGGGTTAAGGAAAGTAGGGCATAGCGATTTTGACAAGAGATAGCTCGAGATTGTTGAGTTACATCAGAAGCGATCTAGGGAATCTGAGCGACATAAAAACCTTTATGACCTAACAAACTTGGCCGACCTAACAAACCGACCGATTTAAGAATTCTTGCGACCTAAGGGAGGTTGAACGACCTAACTTCTCGAACGACCTAACTTCTCGAACGACCTAACTGCTTGCGATATAACTCGTAGGTCGCGTATACATTCAAGCGACCTAGGACTTAGCTTGTTCTGCACTGCATTGAACTCCTTGGCTCGAACAATGCGACTTAAGAGAGTTCGACGTATGTTAGGTCGTTCGATTTGATCTGGACGACCTAAATAATCCCCGAGCTAGCTTGATTCGTTCCTACGACTTAAGGATTTGAACATTTTTCAATTTGAATGAACATGACATTGTTGAATTGAATTCTCAACTTGAACTGCCTAGATAACATGCCTGAACTTGTTGTACTTTTTCATAGATTTTAATGTTAACAACCTACTAAACACAACATTTGCAGAAAACTAGGACGGATATACTGTCACTGACTGCCCACATCGAATAACAGATTAGTCAATAAAGAAAAATCAACTTAAAGAAATTATACGAATGAAATGCTATGAATCACCAAATTCAAGTGAAGTATTGAAGCAAAGCAAAACCAATCAACTAAAGCTGATTTGTATGCATCAACACTGCACTTGTACTTGGACCCAAAACAACAAGCCCTGAAACTTTATAATTGACAAATGCATATTAGTTTAATTTCAGTTATGTTTGCTTGTCGTTTTATTAGTTTTGCACAACACTTTACACATTTAGGAAACATGCACCTTCATATTTGAATATCCAGTTCCTTGTGTAGAATGTCTTCTCAACAAGAAGAAGTAGTAGGACAAGCTGGAGAGGTCTTCCCGATAGCCGATCCATTGAATGATCCCCCAGAAAGGACTTCAACTACCCTGAATCAACGGGCGTTCAACCAACTATGCATTTAGTTTGGTATTGCTGAAGCAGATACTTTACTTCCTGGGCCAAACAATACTGCTAACAGGCCACCTCTCGATTTTAGCGCTGTCAATTGCTAGATGTGCTTGAGTGGAGCTATTCCTCCTTTTAATGTTTTCCTTCAACGACTCCTTCTCCAATTAACTATCTCTCCCTTCCAATTGCATCCCACTGGCTACGCCATCCTGACGGGACTATGTGTACTATTCAAGAGGACACTTGATCATCTTTCGAGCTATGAGGAGATTTGCTTCTTGTGCACATTTGCAAAAAAAAAAGATCATCCCTCTATCACACTCGTGAGAAGCGCAAGGAAACGTAGATTGATCGTCGATCTTCCGGAAAGCGCCCACAGATTCTTAAATCAATTCTTCTTCGTTCGTCGCCCTCCAGGATTTTATGCCATCTAGAGAGTAGGAAGTAAGATTGCTTATCCCCTCTCTTCCCATTTGATCTTTTCAAAATCCGAGTTGCTAGGTGCTTACTTCATTCTTTACTTTTACAGCACTTCCTCCTCCCTCTAAAGATCCCAGCCACAAGCCGACTTTTGAAAGATTAAGTGCCGTGGTGGTTGAGGAAAGAAGTATTAAATTTTTGCTGAAAGACGAGTTTCTTCACCAATTCGGACTTCTGCACTCTTCCCGTTCTACTCAGCCTCATGAAGTCCCCGATTCTCCAACAGAGACACCAGATGCCCCAGTGTCTGCCGAAGAACTTATACCGAAAGAACCTACTGCTGAGGCTTCACTGGTGAAGTGTTCTACTTCTATTGACGTTGCGGGGTCATCTGGAAAATTTGCACTTGCCCTTGTCATTGAGGAAGGGGAACCTCCTCACCAATCCGGGAAGACTGCTGATGAAGGAGCTGAGGGGAAGGGTCCCCCTGGGCACGATGGTGACGACATTTTTGTGGGATTGAGCGACCTGATGATTACTTCGCAGAAGCTCTTTAAAGAAGACACCACTAATACTAAAGTTATTTCTCCAGTAGTTGAAGCGACATCTGTCTTGCAACAAACTCCATCAGCTCAAGGGTTGACACTTGCTGTAAAATCCGTCATCACCCCCTAACCGAGGAGTGGTTCATAGTTTGACGCGCATAGTTTGCACGTTACACACACTTAGGATTTTTCAGCACTTATATGCATTTTGCTTCTTTGCTTTGAAGATTTCTGAACTTGTCTTTTCTTCATTTTCAGGTTCTCTAATGGGACGTAGCGGCTCTTACTATGATGATTTCCAGCATTATAGGAGACGCGGCTCCTATGACCCCAAGAGGTATCTTCCTGCCTCCTGGAAGACCGATAAAGAAAGAGCTGCAAGAAAAGCTCGTGAGAGGCGTGCTTATGAAGAACGCTACGGGAAAAAGGACGATCGACATGATTCTTCCCAGAGAGAGGATGATTCTCACAAACGAAAATCTCGTGATGACAAAGGGAAAAGTCATGTCGATGAAGATTCAAGTAAACGGGCCAAACTTGGCGAAAAGCCGGCATCTGAAATTTCTGAAAAGCCCGCTGCTCCCATCTCTTTGGAAATCCCTTCCAGCTCTCCTTCCCTTCAAAGAGTTGATATTCAAACAATCATCAGTAGGTCCCCGTATTAAGTTGGACAGGGTCCGGCTACTCTTCAAAGCCGGTTTCCGCACTGGTGCTTAAAAGGAGTGTGTTTTGATCTTGACTTTGTCCCAATCGACAAGCAAGCTATGTTGCGAAATCTTGATGCCGTCAAACTCGATATCGAGAGAATGTCTGGTTGGCAGGAGCTTGTTGACGAACTTCAAAGAGTAAACAACGCAAATCTCGAAGCCATGCCGACTATGGAAAATGATAAATCCGAGTGGCAGAAAACACTAGATCAGCATGATGCAGAGATGAAGAGCATTGCCGCTTACAATGAGAAGCTTGAAGCGGAAGTTGAAAAACTTAAAGAAGAGCTTGCCACTTCTTCCACTTCTTATTCTCAAAAAGAAGAAGTGCTTCAAAAACAGGTGAGAGATGCTCACGCCGGGTAAAGAGATGCTGAAGCTAAATTTGAAGCACAGCAGCAAGTTGTAGAAAGCTACCGAACGGACGTTGCTCAGTTGCGAGAAAAAACCAGCTCCCAGGACTTGGAAATCGAAATGTTAAAAGCTCGACTTTCTGAAGTTGAAAAAGAGCGTGATGAAGCTATTGCCGGCAAAGCAGCAGCCGAAGAATCTCATATGGTAACTAAAGCCGACATCAGCTCTACTTTATTCGAGTTTTATATTCATAGTGTTTTGGGGCGCGGTAGCCTTAGGTTTTTGGGACCGAAATACGAAATCACTTTAGCCAAAGTGTAGGAAGCCGCACTTGATATGCTTGAAGGCACTGGATACGCTGAAGCAGATTTGGAGGCGCCCTATCTAGATGACGATGCACTTGCCGCTCTTGCCAGGGGAAAGGAGCAACTTGCTAAAGAGAGAGCCGGAATGGTAGAAGGAGAACATTTAGGGAAGGCAACCTCAACCGACCTAGTTCAACCTTCGGTTTCGGCCGACATCGATATTGTTAGCTCCAGTTCCCATTCTCCACCTCCTGCTAAAGCTGTCATTGAAAGTGCAACTGCTCACACTGGAAATGAGACTCAAGAAAGCACTGAAGCACAAGACTTTGAAGTCGACGTAATAAAGCCTACTTCTCCAGGTAACCTCAATGCTGATCTTGCTCAAGTGGACCGCTTGTTTACTACACATGAGCTTGATGAACTTTTTGATTATTACTTAAATCTTGATGCGCCATTTTCTCCTCTCTTTATGAGAGATACTGATTTTAACTTCTCTTCTTCTGTAGTGAAAGCGCCAAGTGTTGTTCAGACTTCCCCTCTTCCTGCTGTTCCCTCTCCGACTCTTCAGATTACTCCTCCTTCCGTCTCTCAACCGTGGTCACAAGAGGAGCAGATAGTAGCTCTTCAAGGTTTGGATGACCCGGTCGCTTCACAAGAACAGAAGGCCGAGGAACCTGAAGAAGACGAAAAAACTCTGGAGCAAACTATTTCTGATGACACAAAGTTGTCTGCACTTTTCACTCCGGGCAGTGAGTCTTCTTCAAGGAAGAAGGGATAGCGTGGAATCTCAAAGAAAAAGAGGGAAGTTTCTGCCAGCGAAGGAAAAGCAGAAGAAGATCCAATTCACCCATTTCTCCTTCTTTCCCTACTCTTACAAGCCGACCCAAAAAATTAATCATCCGACCAAGTGAGAGCTCCAAAGGTGGCAGGAAGAAGAAGTGATGGGTTTAGTCCTATGCTTTTCATCTCGCTTTTTGCTTTCTGCTTGTATATATAAAGGCTTGTGTTGACCGAAGATTGTCCGGGTACCGGTCCCCGCCTTCTTTTATTTTGAAACCTGCACATGTATAAAATTTTCATAGTATGGAATAAAATGATTCTTTTACTTGTACAAACTTCTATCTGTATTTGAGAATGCATTTATTCTTCTTTTTCATACAAGTTTCTTTGTTTTCTCTGTGTGATGTTGCAGTAAACCTGTGGTATGTTGCTTGAGCATTGCTTTTATGAATGTAACTATAATATATTGCCCCCGTACCATGGTTTATTGCAATCTCTTTCACATTGGCAAAATTTTAGAGAACAACTCTTATGTTTCGAGAAGACTTGTACTCTTTCTTTGGAGAACAACTTTTCCATTTGAAGGAGGCTTGCATCTGTACTTTAGAGAATAATTTTTCCATTTTAAGGAAATATTTCTCTGATTTAGTAGAATGCGCCTCGTATTGGAGAAGTCTTCTCTCTTTTTTATATACACTTCAACTTTTGAAGATGATCACTCTTTTTCTCTCTTTTTTAAAAAAAAGAAAAGTAGTGAATTCTCCTGTGCGGCGAAGTGGGCTTCAAAAGAAGGCTTTGATTTGGTACTTCAATCTTCGGAGAAAAATATTCTCATTGTGGAGAGATTGATCTTTTCTTGAAAGTAGAAGTACGCCTCCGAAGAGGGCTTTCCACATTCCGACTCTTGTGAAGTGTGTCTCCGAAGAGAGCTGTTTGCACTTCAAATCCTGGTGAAATGTGTGCCTCCGAAGTGGTCTTTTAGCATTTCAACTCTGGTGAAATGGGCCTCCGAATAGGGCTTTTCACATTTCAACTCTTATGAAGTTTTATTTCAAATCTCGGTGAAATGTGTGCCTCCAAAGAGGTCTTTTAGCATTTCAACTCTGGTGAAATGGGCCTCCGAAGAAGGCTTTTCACATTTCAACTCTTGTGAAGTTTTACTTCAAATCTCAGTGAAATGTGTGCCTCCGAAGAGGTCGTTTAGCATTTCAACTCTGGTGAAATGGGCCTCCGAAGAGGGCTTCTCACATTTCAACTCTTGTGATGTTTTATTTCAAATCTCGGTGAAATGTGTGCCTCCGAGTAGGGCTTTTGCCTGGAAGTTTCTTTCTCATGGTTGGATGGATTCATGGGGTGGACACAAGTTACTTGGATGTTTGTTTGCACAAACGATCACAACTAGTTAACAAGGGCCCTGTGCCTTCCACTTGGGAAGGTGCCTCCGATCATTCCACCAATCTTTTTTGGTTGAGAAAGAGAACTTTCTTTTTCTGGCAAGCCCCGTTAGAGGTCTTTATCCTCTGAAGAGTTGTGCCTCCGAAGAGGACTTGTGCCTCCGAAGAGGTATTTGGCTGTTTCCTGCCTGCTTGCCCATTTCTTTTCGCCATTTGCTCATATCAGCGACTCCCTGTCATCATTTTCAAGCACACATTCCTTTCTTTTGCAAGTAGTTTGTTTTATCCAAAGAAGTGTACTTCATTGTTAAGTGAGCTCGTAGGGGCAGACACAAGCTACTTAATCGGATATTCGTTTGCATAAACGATCATAATTAGTTAGCAAGGGCCCACCACGAGCGGAATCACTAACTGTTTGTTTGAAGCACTTCTTATATAGGATTTGAAGCTGGAATTTTTGTGGCTTAACATTCGTTTGTGGAGTGATGTCAAGGATTGCTTGGTCTTGTGATGGGTAAGCTTTGTTTTAATGGCCTGCAATATTAAATCAACATTTTATCAATACTATTACATATCGCAATAGAACAGGCATTTTATAATAGTAGAGAACACAAGATTTATAGTGGTTCAGCCAAGAACTGGGCCTACATCCACTTTATAGTTCTTATTATTCACTTATTCTGCTTTTACAATGGTTTACAATGCAAGAATGATACATCCATAATTATTTTACAAATTTAAGCAAAGATTTTAAGTAAAATATGGACGCAAGTGATTGCTGTTCCAAGCTCTTGGAATTGGATCTCCTTCGACAGTTGTTAGTTTGAAAGTTCCATCAAGAAGTTTTTTGCCTATGACATATGGCCCTTCCCAGTTTGGCGCAAACACTCCTGTTGCTGTCATAATCCTTTTCAACACTAGATCCCCAATATCGAAGTTGCGTAGGCGAACTTTGGAATTGAAGTGCCAGGCAATTATTTGCTGATGAGCTGCGATTCTGAGCTAAGCCTCTTCCCTTTTTTCATCAAGGAAGTCAAGTGCTTCAAGTTGCAACTCTTCGTTGTCGGTATGGTTGAAATGAATTCTTCTGTGTGAAGGGACTTCTATTTCCACCGGAATCATTGCTTCTGATCCATATGCTAACGAGAACGGAGTGTGCTCGATCGCAGTTTTGTGGGTAGTTCTGTATGCCCATAGTGCTAGCGGTAGCTTATCGACACAACCACCTTTTTCTTTTTCTAGCAGTTTTTTGATGGTTGATTTGATAATTTTATTTACTGCTTCCACTTGCTTGTTTGCCTGTGGATGAGCCACTGCTGAAAAGCTTTTTTGGATCTTGAATCGCTTGCAAAAACCCTGGAACTCTTCACTTTCAAATTGGGTACCATTGTCTGTGATTATCTTTTGAGGCACACCATACCTTCAAATGATATTCTTAGTCACAAAGTTTATCATCTTTTTAGAGGTAATATTAGCTAATGGTTCGGACTCAGCCCATTTAGTAAAATAATCAACAACAACAATAGCATATCTGATTCCGGACTTGGTAGTTGGCAAAGGCCCAATGAGATCTATTCCCCAAATAGCAAATGCCAACGGACTTACCGTCTGTGTTAGTTCGGTGGAAGGTGCTCTTGGGATTTTTGCAAATCTCTGGCATCGGTCACACTTTCGGGCGTAGCTAGCAGCATCACGATTAATGTCTGGCCAAAAATTCCTGTAACGGAGAATTTTCTTTGCTAGAGTTTGACCACCTGAATGGTTTCCACACCCTCCCCCGTGTACTTCAGCTAGAATTGTCTTAGACTCTTTCTTGGTTACACATCGGAGTAATGGCATTGAGAATCCCCATCTGTACAACCGACTGTCTTGCATTACGTATCTTGAGGCTTTCCTCAACAGCTTCTGACGCTCCTTTGCATTTTCTAGAAGGGAGCCGTTAAGCAGATATTCCTTGATTGGAGTCATCGACTCCTGCTCTTGAGATACAGTCATGATCCAATCAATCTCCATTTCATCAATGCTTGGGGCTGACAAGACTTCTATAGGAACCAATCCCAGTAATTGAGCATCGCCAGTGCTTGCGTACTTTGCAAGAGAATCTGCCTTTATGTTCTCTTCCCGGGGTATATGACTTATCGTATAATGATCGAAATCATCGAGAAGTCCCAGGCTCTTGACAAGTAAGCAGGCAGATTTCCTCCTTTAGTTTGAAACTCTTTCTTGACTTGGCATACAATAAGCTGTGAATCACTGAAGATCTGCAATACTTTGACATTCAGTTCTTTAGCAATCTTCAAGCCGGCAATAAGAGCTTCATATTCTGTTTCATTATTTGTCGAAGGAAATTCCAATCCCAATGCATAGCACAATGACCGCCCTTTAGGGGTTTCAAGCACAACCCCAGCTCCGGAACAGTAATCGTTTCTCGCACCATCAACATATAATTTCCATCGAATTGGGGTATTATCAGTCACCTCTTCCTCACTATCACCTTTATCTGTACATTCTGCGATGAAATCTGCTAAAGCTTGTCCATTAATTGCTCTCCGGGGATGATAAGTGATGTCGTATTGGCTGAGTTCAATATTCCACTTCAGAAGACGACCCTAAGTCTCAGGGCGAAACAGGACTTGCTTCAGAGGTTGATCAGTGAGGACTTTGATAGGATGAGCTTGGAAATATGGCCTCAATTTTCTTGATGCAATCAGTAGACAATAGGCGAGCTTTTCCAACTTTGAATAATTCATCTCTGCCCCAGTGAATCTTTTGCTGATATAATAAACCGGGCGCTGAATTTTTGCATCTTCCCGTACCAATGCTGCACTGAGAGCATGAGATGAGATTTCCAAATATACGAAAAGATCTTCACCATTGTCGGGCTTAGAAAGTATTGGAGGCGTTTCCATATGACGAATCAACTCATCGAAAGCTTTTTGGCATTCAGGAGCCCAGTCAAAGATTTTCCTTCCTTTCTTCAGAGCATCAAAGAACGGAATGCATTTATCAGTGGCTTTGGAAATGAACCGACTCAAGGAAGCGACTTTTCCATTGAGACTTTGCAATTCCTCCTTCGTTCTAGGAGCTTTGACTTCTCTTAAGGCAGCAATCTGAGAAGGATTAGCTTCAATGCCTCTAGCACTCACGAAAAAACCGAAGAACTTTCCAGACTTCACCCCAAATGAACATTTCAAAGGATTAAGCTTCATTCCGTACTTTCGGAGGACTGCAAACATATCTGCCAAGTGATCCATATGGTCTACTGCCTTCTTTGATTTCACCAGCATATCGTCAACATAAACTTCCATAGTCCCGCCAATATGTGGTTTGAACATAGCATTAACAAGTCTTTGGTAAGTTGCCCCTGTATTCTTAAGTCTGAAGGCCATGACTCTATAGCAGTAGAGACTAATATCGGTGATGAAGCTTGTGTCCTCCTGATCTGACTCATGCATCATGATGGGGTTATATCCGGAGTAAGCATCCATAAAAGATAACAATTCATGCCCCGTTGTTCCATCCACCAACTGATCTATCCTGGGTAACGGGAAGCAGTCTTTGGGGCAGGCTTTGTTTAAATCTTAAAAGTCGATGCATACTCTCCACTTTCCATTATCTTTCTTAACCAGTACTGGATTTGAAACCCAATTCAGATAAGTAGACTCCCTGATGAAACCATTCTCCATGAGCCGATCTACCTCTTCTTTCAATGTTGCTGACCTTTCAGGACCCTGGGTTCTTCTTTTCTGCTTTACCGGTGCAAACTTCGGATCAATATTCAGAATATGTACTGCAATTTCTGGGGATATTCCATACATATCAGCATGAGTCCAAGCGAATATGTCCATATTTGCTTTCAAGGATCATATCAAGGAATTTTGAACCGTCACACTAAGTTGCGAACCCACATTCACCACTTTGTTCGGATCTTTTGGGTCAACATGTACTGGCACCGTTACTTCTACTGGCACCACTCTATTCTTCCCTGCACTAGCTTTTCTAGGATCCATTTCTCTTCGTGCCCCGCTATGCTCGCCATTGTAGGGTCCACCCTGTAATTGCTACAAGGTTGGTTCTTTGATGCGGAGTGGGGCTGCCGCATCTTTTCCCATCTCTCTCTTCCTTGCTTCATGCAACTCTATAAGATAACATTCTCGCCCAGCATTCTGATCCCCTTTAATAACACCAACTCCATTATCCGTGGGGAATTTCATAGTAAGGCACCACGGGGCGAGAATTGCCTTAAATGCCGCAAGAGTTGGTCGGCCTAGGAAGGCGTTGTAGGCAGAAGATTCATCAACAATTACAAAATTCTTCTTTCGAACCACCTTTTTCTGCCCCTCACCAAGCTCCACGAACAAGTCGATAGTTCCAATTGGCTGCTTCGGTTCCCCAATAAACCCAACAATTTTTTACGATGAAGCTTGAACATCAGCCATCGGAATTTTCATTTGATCGAATGTCTTTTTGAAGAGAATATTGCAAGAAGCGCCGAAATCAACAAGCACTCTCCTTACAATAGCCGACCCAATGCCTGCAGAGATGACCAAGGGACCCATGGTTGGAGCTTCAATGCCCATAGAGTCCCTGGCTCGGAACACAATATCATCATTAAAAGTTTTCTACTGCTTCAAAGGTGCAGCATCTTCCAACGCAAAAAAACTCTCCTCTGTTGGTGTATACTTCAAGGCAAGGGCATATCTTTCCATCTCAACCCAGCTTCTGCCTGCTAGGTGAGGACCTCCCGTAATCACATTAATAACAGGCCTTTCTGATTCATGCGCAGTAGTCCTCTCACCCGAGCCAGATGGATGAGCAGGAATTTGCTTGCCCTTAGTAGATGAAGTTGGGTCATTCCTATTTCTCTTAACATATTGTTGCAGCTTGTTCTCTCTCAGCAGTTCTTCAATCAAACTTTTCAAATGGCGACATTCGTTAGTATCATGACCGGGTTGATTATGAAACCGACAAAATCTCCCACATTGAATAGCCTTTTCCCCAATTCTCAACTCAGGTGGTTTAGGATATTCCACCGCATCTTTGGTAGCAAAAAAGATATTCTCTGGGGTGTTAGTCAAAGGAGTGAAATCTGAAGGTTTTAAGAAGTGAGGTTTCTTCACATCCTTCTGCTTCTTCCCACCATTATTCTCCCTCTTCTGACTTTCGGTTTCCTTTTTGGTAGGAGCAGCAGTATTATTCTTAACCTCTGTCAATGCCACTTTTGACGGTGCATGAAGGCTCTCCAAGCGCATGAACTCGCCAGCTTTCTTGTAGAATTTCTCAAGCGAGTTTGGTTCCTTCATCTTCAGCCACTTTCCAAATTCACTCGATATGTCGATTGCCCTCATCAAGTATGTCAAGACCATCCGTGGCTCTGCATTATCCACTTCAGCCAAAGCTATGTTGAAGCGGTTCAAGAAAGATCTAATGGATTCCCCAGGATTCTGTTCCAGGCTTGACAGCGACATAATATCCTTTGCCTTTGAAGCATACAACCTGAATTGTTCTTTAAACTTCCGAGTCAAATCGGAGAACTGGTCTACAGATCGGACCGGTAGCTTTGTAAACCAGAGTAGAGCTACTCCTTCCAAGTATACCGGAAAGTACCGACATTTGATCTCATCCGATGCTCTAGCACCAGTCATGTGCCAGTCATACTTATATAGGAATTGGTTAGGGTCGCTTGTTCCCTTATAAGCCGGGATGGTAGAAGGAACAAACTTCCTTGGAAATTCCGCCTTTAGAATCCTTTCAGTGAACGGAGTTTTGCTCGGAGCGAATCCCCATTCCTTTTCATCTTCTTCCCTTTGCATACTTTCTTTCATAATCTGTCGAACCATGCCCGAAAGGTATTCCTCGTCGTTTAAAGGCTCTGCGGGATAGACTTCAGCCATTTTCTCAGAAGTTTTCCTGGACAAACGTTCGCAGAGAGTCGATTGCGGTCTGGATCCTCCAGCTTGGGGAGGTGATTCATTAGCGGGGCTAGCTGCTCTTTGAGGAATATTCCTTTCTTCGGATTATGAACATCATCAGCAAGGTTTTCTTCATTATTCACTGGTTGATGGTTAGCTCCGAGCAAAGCATTCAACCTATCAAGAATTAAAGCATTCTGGGCTTCCATCTGCTGGTATAACCCAGATATTGCAGCATCTAACTCCGCTCGTGTAGTTCCAGCACTTGGTGCTGCTTGACTTGACAAAGGAGAAATGGCAGTATTTTCATGGACATCACCGGGTCTAATAGATCTACGCTTTCTTCCAGGAGCCATTATCTCTGATAGACTTCTGGTTTTGAGGGAGATTTTTTCAACAAACTTTTGCGAAGCAATGACGAAAACTCCTGAGTTCGACGTTCTCAGCAAAAGCACCAAAAATGTTAACGCTAAAATTGAGCGCTAACACCCCGGTGTAAGTAGAGAAAAAGTGAAAGCACCACCCATCGATACAGGAATCAGAAACAAGCAGAAATTATGGAAAAACAGTAAAGAGACAACAATTTTATAGTAGTTCGGCTTCAAGTTAAGCCTACATCCACTTTAATCTTCTTTATTGCTGAATTGATTACAATTTTACAACAATCTTCGATTACAACACTACTAAGACAAACAGCTAGAACTTCGATCTAGAAGAACTCTTTGAATCCATGTCGAATGTGTTAGATTTCTTCTTGAAGTTTGTTGAAGTGTCTTTCGTGTTTGAAGTGTCGAATGAGTTAAGAAATCAGTAGAGTATAGGCGTTCCAGAAATGAGCCAAAAGTCCCCCCTTCGGTGGTGTAGGTATGGTATTTACAGGAGATTTCTGGAGTAAGTCGTAGGTCGTAGGCGACCTAGGGGTAGGTCGTAGGGATGTGAGCTACGGCTCATCTTGGTTGCACTTGGTCTTCTCTGAGCGGGTTGGTAGGTCATGGGCGACCTAGGGAACATGGGTTACGGTCTAACAGGGTTGGACTTGATCTCCTGAACAAACTGATAGGTCGTAGCGACCTAGGTGGGAAGGGGCATAAGAACTTATGGCTTATGGAGTTACCTCGGTCTATTTAGGTCGTGAGCGACCTAATAAAGAAGCAGTATGTATGCAGCCTCACACTGTCTTAACCCGTTTGGTCGCTAGGTCGCTAGGTCGCCTAGTTCATTAGGTCCCTAGGTCGCTGCATCCCTCTGTTGCAATATACTGTTGCCTTGTGTTGGTTGCTAGGTCGCTAGGGATTTTTAGGTCGTTGGCTCGCTGTTGGTCTTGCATCCTTGTTAGCTCGCTTATTCTCCAGATTGTTAGGTCGCTGAACCTTCTAACCCGTTAGGTCGCTGAGTTGCTTTATTCTTTGGGTCGTTAGGTCGTTCTTCCTTTAGCTTGGTAGGTCGTTGCCTTCATGGAATCACTAGGTCGTTAAGTCGCAGATCTTTAACCCGTAGAATCTCTAGAGTCTTTAGATCGTTGTTGAGGGTGTTTCCACCGAGCCATTGCAGGGGGGTACCACCGCACCAAGCCCCTCCACTTCATTGCCGAACCAAGCCTTTCCACTTCACTGCCGAACCAAGGCCTCTCCAACACCTACCGGACCAAGTCCCTCTCCTCCATCACCGGACCAAAACTCCACCTAGTCACTACCGGACCAACGTCCCACCGGACCAACTCCACTTCCATGAACGACCGAACCAACCCACTTCACCTACCGCCGGACCAACCTCTACCGGACCAACCCACTTCCATGCATCACCGAACCAAGGCCTTGTCGAACCAGCGTTGCCAGGCCAGATAGCATCAGCCCAGGCCCAGCAGTAGCTATATACATCCAAGACCCCTACCCCCAGCCTCACTCTATAAATAGAGGGGCAAGGGTACAACAATGGCAGACTAGTTTGAGTGCTCAAGCACGGATAGAACTTTCAAAACAATTTTACAGATACTTGTAATCAAAGCTTTGTACTTGTAACCTGAAAAGAAAAGGAGAATAACATATAAAGTGGACGTAGGCACATTTTGGCCTAACCACTTTAAATCTGCGTGTCTTTTACAGTTTAGTCCATTTATTTTATATATTTGCATAAATCACCCAAACCACTAAGAACAGCGTATAATTAACTAAATCATACGACTTGGAGGTGTTTGCCCATTTTTTGTGCAAACATTTTTGGTGCTTTCATTGAGAGAGGAGCTCGAAGCTTCAGCTTCTCCCACTTAACCCTTTTTCTATCAGCATCGTTCACTGCCTGGAAAACATGCCTCCCGGACGGAAGAAAGATGCTGACAAAGGAAAGAACATTGCAACTGGCAGTATCCCAGATCCAGTGATCAGAGACCAAGACAATCGTCCGGTTCCAACAGAAAATGTAAATCAGGCAAAACCGACAGCCCCCGCTACGGAACAACCAATTACAAGGGCGGATCTGGACAGGGTTGTGGCTGAAGTAACTAAACGCTTCGCATCTCAACAAGAAGCCTTGGTGGATCAACTCATGTCACGCTTAAGGGATGTTGAAGAAACCAACCGCAATACTGAATCATGGGGTGAGTCCCGGTCTGGAGGATCTAGGAGACGACAAAGGTCTTTCTTCTTCGAAGAGGCAAACAACAGAAACAACTATGGTAGGAGCCGAGCCCGGACTCAGCCCGAATTCCGACCCGAGGAAACACTTGGAACCGAACCCAACAGGGGAGGTACCAGGTAAGGGTCGGATGTAGCTGAGCCCGTCATGCTACCTAACCATGGAAACACCAAGGGATGGGGCCGAGCTGGAGTCCAGCCCGAAGTTGGACCCGAGGAAGTGCTGAGAAGAGAACCCAGCAGGGAAAGATCAAGGCAAGGGCCAACTGTGGCTGACCCCAGTATCCCTCGGAAGACCAGAGGAAGCCGTTGGAGAATGTTAGGAGTGATAGACGATACCATCCCTACAGGTCATCTGGATGGAATCAATCCCGCAGGGAAGAACCAAACTCATTTCTATCCGCTCCAAGCTCTGATGAAAGGATGGCGCGATTATTCAAAGAGTGCGTCCAACGGGAACAAAGGGATCAGGGGATCGGTGCTAGGGTAACCAGCCCCTTCACCCGCATATCGAAACTGCCATCACCCCCTGGGAATGGAAAATGCCAACAATGGAACCTTACAAGGGAACCTCTGACCCCGTTGTACACTTGTAGAGATACACACAGCATATGCTAATGAGCGAAGCAACAGAGGGAGTGTTGTGTAAATGCTTTCCACTATTCATGGTAGATCTAGCTACCTCCTGGTTCTGCCATCTGCCCCAAGGATCCATCAGCTCATGGGAAATGTTGAAAGAAAAGTTCATCAGCCAGTTCCGCATTCATATGGAACAATCCAAGGATGCTTATTCCCTATCTAATATCAAACAGAAGCCCGGGGAGACAGTGCAATAATATCTAACCCGATTCAACACGGTAGCAGCCGCATTCCAAGATGCCGACGAGAAACTTATCCTAATGGCCCTCTGCAGTGGTGTGAATCCGGATACTAAGTTTGCTAGAAGACCAATGAAAGAAAAGCCAGCTACCTTACCCGATTTCTTCCACGAAGCCGGGAAATATATGAGACTTGAAGACGCTGCCATTAAAAGGCAGACAGGGCAACAAACCAAGGCAGCTCATGGCAACACATCCGTAGTAGCAAAGGACGTTCAAAGAAATGACCCATAGATAGTGCTGGGGGCAAGAAGGGGGAAAAGCGCTTATATAGGCCAGGACCGAGATTTGACTCTTACACTCCTCTAAATGAAACAATCAAAAACATCTTCTTGGCCACCCAGGATGAAGTTAGATACAAGCGCCACCCGCACAAGAAGGAATCAGATAATGCAATTAAGTCCGGAAAGTTCTGTCGATTCCACGAATCTCATGGGCATGACACCAATGAATGCCATCATCTCCGGGACTTGATTAAAGAACACATCAGAAGGAAGAGACTACAGCGCTATGTGAAAGGTCAGAACATGACTTCAACTCCTGCCAATGAAAACCTAGGGTTGTCCCTCCCGGAAGTAGGTGGAGTAAATCGCAACACCAGCGGCTCCAGTCAAGAGAAGATAGTGGTCCTTATCATATCAGGAGGACCACACATCGCCGACGGAAGCTGGGCAGAGATGGAGAGATACGGTAAGTCACTTAGAAACAATGAAGGCTACGTTAATTCTGTTACAGAAGAACGCCACCCGAAACGGAAAGAGAATGATGACATCACATTCAGTAGGCGTGATCTAGAGGGAAGGCAGTACCCTCACATGGATCCTATGGTCATCTATGCCTAGTTCGGTCCGGCCAAGATTTTCCGAATTCTAGTAGACACTAGAAGCTCGGTAAATATCCTATTCAAGCATGCTTTCGATAAAATGAAGCTGTCAATGAAGGATGTGTCTCCCTGTAGCAAACCGTTACATGGCTTCACTGGAGATGCGAAGATGCCCTCGGGCAACTGGACCTCTTCGTCGAAATAGGAAGTCATCCCTGCTCCGTTGTGCGAAAACAAACATTTGTGCTAATAGAGAACCACTCGGCCTACAACGCCTTTTTGGGAAGGCCAGCCTTGTCTGACTTCCAAACTGTCCTAGCCCTATGGTGCCTGAAGATGAAATTTTCAACGGACAACGGAATAGGAGAAATAGAGGGAGATCAAGACGCCGCTCGAGATTGCTATGTGACTGAACTTCGCAATAACCGCAGGAAGGATAAAGGGAAGGATGAAGAGACTTCTCTCTGCAAGAAAAACTTGGAAGCATAGCAATTAAAGAAAGCCCCTCCTCTTTGATATACCAGCGATCCTTTCAACGAATTAGACCCCAGGGACAAGGAGGAGGAGGCCACTACTGAGCCTGCAGAGGCTATGGAATTTGTATCTATAGACAAACACGATCCAAGTAAACTGCTGAGAGTCGGGTCTCAGTTAAGAGCGGAATTGAAGGATCAACTCGTCGATTTTCCTCGCCACAACATGGATGTATTATGGACGCATGCTGAAATGACTGAAATCTCCCCAGACGTAGCATGCCACGTAGTGAACATCGATCCCACCAAGGTGCGAGTAAAACAGAAAAAGAGAAGCATGGGGGCAGAACGATCAGCAGCCCTCGAGGAAGAAGTAAAGAATCTACTTGCCAATAACTTCATACGAGAAGCCATCTACCCAGAATAGATCACCAACCTGGTACTGGTAAAGAAGGCTAATCGGAAGTGGCGAACATGGATCGACTTCTCCAGCTTAAATGATGCTTGCCCGAAGGACTGCTTCCCGCTCCCCCGAATCGACCAACTCGTGGACAGCACAACCGGACACGAACCTTATCCTTTATGGACGCATACTCAAGATATAACCAGATCCCTATGCATGCCCCCGATCAAGACCACACTAGTTTCATCACTGACCGGGGATTGTACTGCTACAGAGTAATCCCTTTTGGACTTAAAAACGCCGGAGCTACTTATCAGCGCCTCGTCAACAAGATGTTTGCGGAATTAATAGGATGAACTATGGAAGTTTATGTGGATGACATGCTGGTAAAATCGAGAAAAGCCAACGATCATATAAACCACCTGGACGAGATGTTTCAAGTACTTCGCCAATATGGAATGAAACTGAACCCTCTAAAGTGCTCCTTCGGAGTATCGTCGGGAAAGTTCTTGGGATTCATCGTCCATGTCCGAGGGATTGAAGCAAACCCCGAACAAGTCCGGGCTTTGCAAGATATCAAGATACCATCCACTCGAAGAGAGATGCAAAGCCTAAACGAGAAAGTGGCCGCCCTAAGCAGGTTCATCTCTAAAGCAACCGACAAATGCATCCCTTTCTTTGAAGCTCTAAAAAAAGACAAAGGAAAGTTCGAATGGACTGACGAATGCTCGACAGCCTTCCTTAACTTAATCGAACACCACCAGATACCACCAGTACTCTCAACTCCAGATGAAGGCGAGGAACTATACCTATACCTTGCTGTATCGTCCCATGCTTTATGCGCCGCTTTGGTGAGAGATGACAACCGCGCGCAGCGGCCCGTATACTTTGTAAGCAAGAGATTTACAGGGGCAGAAGCCAGGTACCCTAAACTTGAGAAGCTAGCATACTGCTGCTAATCACATCACGGAAGCTGCGACACTATTTCCAATCTCATTCCATCGGAGTTTTAACCGATCAACCGCTAAGGCAGGTACTCCATCCCCCCGACACTTCTGGGCGACTACTTAAGTGGTGCATTGAACTGAGTCAATATGATATCACCTACCATCCTCGCACCGCCATCAAAGGACAAGCCATGGCCGATTTCATTGCCGAATTCAGTACCAACGATCTAAAATAGAAAAGGATATCAAGTGGAATCTCTTTGTAGATGGAGCATCGAACGAACAGGGCTCGGGGGAAGGTATTGTGATAATCACCCCAAGGGGAAGGAAGCTGCACTATGCCCTAAGGTTGGAATTTGCTGCCACCAACAACGATGCAAAATATGAAGCTGTAATAGGAGGACTGGAAGTTGCCTTAGAAATTGGAGTCAGTTCTTTATGTCTCCATAGCGATTCTCAACTTATTGTAAATCAAATACTGGGAGAATTCCAGACTCGAGGAGAACGACTCACAATATATCTAAAGAAGACCAAGCTGCTGCTCAATCAATTGGATCACTATTTAATCAAAACACGTTCCTCGAGAAGAGAACCGAGAGGCCGACGAACTAGCAAAGCAAGCTAGCATGAAGAACAGCACCATTTCTAGAATGGTAGCATCTCAAAACAACTAGCCCCAAGTTTCAAACAGTAGGATCTGATAGCTGCAATCGAAGAAGAAACTTGGATGATTCCTATCCGAAAATACTTGCAAGATGGCACACTACCCAATGAGCGTAACGAAGTCAGGAAAATCTTGAGGAGTGCTTCCCACTACACGATACAAGAAGGCATCCTCTATCGGCGCGGCTTCTCTAACCCCTTATTAAGATGTGTCGCCGGAAGGGAAGCCAAGGAAATCTTATCCCACATCCATTGAGGAAGTTGCAAAGGCCACACTGGAGGGCAGACTCTGGCGAAGAAGATACTCCGATATGGATATTTCTGGCCCACCTCAAACAAAGACGCATTGGACTTCGTCAAAAAATGCGACAGATGTCAGAAATTTGCTAAAATCCCTCGACTACCAACCAATGAGATTACTCAGATGATCAGTCCTTGGCCCTTTGCGGTATGGGGAATTGACCTGATTGGCGAACTGCCGATGGGCCAAGGCGGAGCCAAATATGCTATAGTGGCAGTCGACTATTTCACCAAATGGGTGGAAGCGGACCTTTAAATAAAATATCTTCGGCAAAAGTTATTAACTTCTTGATCAAAAATGTTTTATGCAGGTACGGGGTTCCACTCAAAATCATATCGGACAATGGACTCCAATTTGACAGCGAGGAATTCACCGACTGGTGCCGAGAGCACGGAATTCACAAAATCTTCTCATCTGTAGCTTATCCCCAGGCAAACGGACAAGTCGAAGCTGTCAACAAAATTCTCAAAACTCTAATCAAGAAGAAACTTGAAAAGTCAAAAGGCGCTTGGGTGGATGAACTTCCTACGGCACTGTGGGCCTACCGCACATCTTACAAAACATCAACAGGACATACTCCTTTCTCTTTGGCATACGGATCGGAAGCCATGCTCCCAGTTGAAACTGTAGTGCCCTCCCACCGTAGGATCCACTACAACCCAGAAGAGAATGAAGAACTCCTACACATGTCTTTGGACCTAATTGAAGAAAGAAGAAATGATGCAGCACTCAAAGTGGCAGCTCACAAGCAAAAAGTGGCAGCACAATACAACTCCAAAGTCAAACACCACAGCTTACAAGAAGAAGATCTTGTCCTCAAACGGATCTTTCCGCGCCCTGGAGTGCTAGATCCAATCTGGGACGGACCCTATGTAATTCATAAATATCTCCACAACGGAGCTTATATTTTGTCAACAGTGGACGGAGATGTGTTCCAGAGGGGATTGAACATCCAACACCTTCGTCGATACTTTTCTTAACTTGTACTGCCCATATGAAGTGAATTAATAAAGAGAATCAGTGCACGTAGGCATTTTCGTGCCGAACCACTCTAAAAATCTTGTCTGTTTTTTAACTTGTTCCTTTATATCTTGGTTGCTTGTTAAGCTTTATCCTTTTCTGTTGAACAAAATCCTGTATAACGGAATTTCCATTCTGGATACTTCACGGCACAACCCCACCTGGACAAGACCTAACAGGTACTATACGAATCTATGCCCTTGCCAATGAGACACTTTTGCTCCAGCATCCCTCTGCTGCGGGTTAACTCATTGCTCGCGACGGCCCTCAAAGCCAATTGTAATGAGCCGATCATAAGCCACCGAGAAGGCCGACTATAGCCGAGGTAGCTCATTACGGCGTTCGGCTCGCCGGCGACTGTGAACCGATTATAATCCCCAACATAAGGTGTGGCCAGCCAGGGGCAGTTCACAGTTGACGATCGACACCCACGCTAGCCGGCCACGGTAAATCGAATAATACCCATGATTACGGGCCATAATGGCCCGAGTAGTTACTGTGCGCGATCTCGGCTCCGATGTGTCTTAAGTACGGCTGTGGTAAAAAAGAAAACTCCCCGCGGAGGCGTAAGATGGGCGACGAATGTCTCCAAGACCCACAGCTAGGGAAAGTGGCTACAAAACCCGTTTGCCACGAGCTTAAGCACATCGAAGGCCTTCCGTGATTGGAAGTTTTACCATTTCTTATATTTCCATTTTATTTATAAAAAAATTCCTCTTATCCTCTATAACGATCACTAAAGTACAGGACACAAAATGGGAGACACTCGCTAGTGGAAATGAGAACTCACAACTGGATAACAGGTCACTCGGCTGCGTTCCATCCTCAGTCACACAAGACATTCAAAGCTACCATCTACAACTAAAACATGAAGGGCGGTACTTCCTTTTCTTGT
This sequence comes from Allium cepa, assembly GCA_030765085.1. Lineage (NCBI taxonomy): Eukaryota > Viridiplantae > Streptophyta > Magnoliopsida > Asparagales > Amaryllidaceae > Allium > Allium cepa. The sequence goes on from CM060943.1 coordinate 117,245,156, forward strand.
ACATAAACATGTAGCTATAGCCTATTCACACATCACACTAACATTGCGAGACATGAAATTATATTTTAAGCAAGAGCTTAGCATCAAACACGATTAAAGCACATGCATATACACAGCTATATTTCTTATGCAACACATCAAAATAACGACAGCATTTAAATATGACAGAATCAACTTATGTTATAAAATTATATAAGAATAAAATCATTCGCTACATTGACATAATTACATAATTACAGCCTGAAAGTACATTAATGTTTTGGACAAGTATATTCAGGAATGCCAAGTAAACCAAAAAAGTAGTCAGCTGCAGCAGGGCTCCGCCTCTATCCTGCTAGCCCTCCGGGACCTACTTGACCACTGGATCAGAGCTCCCAGCGTGCTGGCCAGAGGTCCCACCTATCCGATTCAACAGAAGAATCCATCAGATAAATGATACGCAATCAAGATTAGAAAAGATTGAGAGGGAAGACTTACCAACATCTGCTCCCTGATCATCATCCCCCAACTGCACACCCACTTCCTCGGAGGTAAGCAGCCGCATGCCCTCCTTCACTGCCACTTTCTCCTCCTCAGTAAACTTGGCCGTGACCACATCCATTCTGAAAGCTACACCACCCTCCTTATCCACCTCAGCCTTGGCCTCCTCTAAAGCCCGGAGATATATCCTAGCCATGACCCGGGGATAATCGTCCATCCAGGACAGGTTTCCCTGCTTCCAAGTACGGAAGCACATGTCCTGGAGCATCTCATCCATCATCCCCTCGTTCTCGTCAAACTCCCTCATCCAGGCCTCGGAAGCCGACAGCCTTGCAACGGCAGCATCTCCCTCCAATCGGTATCTCGAGAAGTCAACCTGAAGGGATTTCCTTATCGCCTCCATCTCCTCCTTCAGCTCGGCTTGAGCAAGCTCTGCGGCCTCAAGCCTCCCAGATAACTCCTCTATCTGCTCAAGATCCGCTCTCCGGACCTCATCCATCGTGGCAATGGCCATATCAATTCGTTCCTTGCAGGTAGCCTCCATTTTTCGCAACTCGATTCTGCTAGCCTCCTCCATAGTTTTCTTTAGCCGTCTGGAGGACGCCTCATGCTGGGAGATCTGAATGGCCTGATCGGCAAACTGTTTGGCCTGATCGGAAACCATTAGCCGCAGCCGAATGTTAGCACTTCCGATTTCCTCTCCAGCCTTGACCAGTCGGGCGTGATGCCTCATCAACTTCTTGGTCATGTTTGCCTTGGCCTCATCTCCCGTAGTCACAATTCGAGTGGTCAACAAGTCGAGATCCAAAGACTTAGCCTCATCAAGCACCCTTACCATAGGATTGCAGGGTAGGAATTGCTCACCGGTAACCTCGTCGAAGGAAATATCATGAGAACTCGGGTTCATATCTGGATGACCCGCAAATGGGTTACGAGCCAAGCCGGGACGATCAACATGAGTAACGGAAGGATTCTCTGATGGATGCGGAGATGGTATGGACTCAATATCCTCCCCCGTGATGTCATGAATAGGCTAGGTTGGGGGCTGAGGTCCAAGTGAAGGTTCGAACATGGAACGACTCCTCTTTCTCTTTTGAATATCCTCTTCAATGACTCCGAGAAGAGGACGGTAGCCAACTACGCCCCCGGAACGGTCAGTTGAGGGCTTCAGTTTAGCAGAAGCTTTGAAGAGTTTGAATTGCTCAAGGCGGTGCCGAATGTCTGATGTCTTGGCCGCCTTACCCGTTCCTGGAATAAAAACCAAGTGTTACAAGCGTGCATGAGACTATAATCCAAGAATCATGTGAAGTTAAAAGAGGAGTCGAAAATTCACCTTGAACCGCCGGAGTTTCCCTAGCTGAAATGCTCTCAGAAGATGGACTAGCACCAGTCCCGGCCTTACCAGATTTCTTCAGTTTCTCCACCAAGGTCTACCCTTCCTCCAACCCCTCAAAGGCTTGGCGGAAAGCATCATCCGTCCACTCTTGAATTTCACCAGCTTGCCCAGAGGTCAAGGCACCAACTCCACTACCACTCTGTCCTTCGCCACCGTTACCACCATCACCTTCTCCGTCACCTCCGCTCTCCTCCTCGCCTCTTTCCTCCTCTCCACTTTCCTCCTCCTGAACATCTGGGCATGTGCTGGGAGAGGGTCCATCCGATTTCTTGAGCCTCTCCCCCCCGACGACTGGAGGTATCGAAAATGGTCTCCTCTTGCTGCTCTTTGTCGTGGCCCCTCCTTTGGCTTTGGCAGCTCTTTCCTCAGCCGTATCCCTCTGCTTGACCACAGACTGATGTGGTAGAATCATGTTGTGTTCTAGGAGAGAGGCATTCCTGATTAGGTAAGAAGCTGACCTATCCCTTCACGAAATGTCCTCTATCTTCGCAGCCATCTAAACCAGGTGATCGTTCTCCATAACTGCAAAGCCACCTGTCGCTAGCAAGGAATAAAAGCACATAAGAAGAAGCATCTCAGTCAGAACGGAAATTATAAATAAGCTGCAACTTACAGCCAGAGGTGAAGCGGTGGATCGAAACGGTGTCAACCTAGACGAAGAATCATTCCTTCTTAAACATGGTGAACTTTGAATACAAGTCCAAGACCAGCTTGAAGGACACGGCCGATTCCAAGCTGATATATGGGGACCCCTTCTTGTAACCTCTCAAGTTATATAGATACCGAATCTCCCGGTTAGAAGGGGGCGCCCGTACTTTCTCTGAAAAATCATGAATAGGCACACCAAGATAGTGCAGGAGTTGGGCTGGAGCTGGAAAGGGGCCACCTTCAAATAGGTGACGAAGCTAACTATCCAAGTATTGATTGGAGGAATGGCCCCGCACATGCAGTGGTACCTACTATAAGCGAAGTATCCTTCGGGGGGATTATATGGCATGACCCCCTTCCCTGGCAACAACATGCGTGCTCTATCAATCCCAAAGGAGCGGGAGATAACATCAAGCTGCTCCTCTCTGAGAGAGCTAGGAAAGTAGTCAGGCGGAGAAATCAGAAGCTCTTGGGGACCATACCCATCTACTAGCGATCTCGGGGTGGGTCCATGACGTTCCGGCCCTGGCTGAGCTGGGGGCACTACGGTGGACTCTCTTCTGTCCGAAGATTTCATCTTATCCGATCGAGTTTCCACTTTGTGAGACATTATCTGCAACACCAAAAACAAACACACTGATAAAACAAGGAGTATGGAAATATAAACAAACAAGTACATGCGGCCTGGAGTCTCATTCTCAATACGAAACATAAATGTTTGAGGCTAAAGTCCACTCGGCCTCGCACTTCTCAAACTCCCAAGTCCATCCGGTAATACAAGGTCGAAAGGCCATTCGGCACTCAAACTACCGAGCCCATTCGGTAGAGCAAGGCAGAAGGCCATTCGGCGCTATACTCCTCAGCTCATTCGGCACTCAAGCACATTCGGTAGTTCAAGATTAAAACCCCATTTGGCAATCACCTGATTTGGCAATCTAACGTGGTTCGACAGTAAGTTTGATTCAGCAGGAGAGAATCTGATTCGGCTATCAGGCTAGGTAGGGAATAACGAAGGCATAACACCCCTACTTGTAGGCGAACGCAGGATGACCGGACCGGCTAGTTCGGCACATAGGACCGGATGAAAACACCCAAGCTAGAACAAAGCGCGACATATACAAGCATATGCCCCACTTTGGGGGGCAAGTGTTGGGGGTGTTTCCACCGAGCCATTGCAAGGAGGGTACCACCGAACCAAGTCCCTCCACTTCATTGCCGAACCAAGCCTTTCCACTTCACTGCCGAACCAAGGCCTCTCCAACACCTACCGGACCAAGTCCCTCTCCTCCATCACCGGACCAAAACTCCACCTAGTCACTACCGGACCAACGTCCCACCGGACCAACTCCACTTCCATGAACGACCGAACCAACCCACTTCACCTACCGCCGGACCAACCTCTACCGGACCAACCCACTTCTATGCATCACCGAACCAAGGCCTTGCCGAACCAACGTTGCCAGGCCAGATAGGATCAGACCAGGCCCACCAGCAGTTATATACATCCAAGACCCCTACCCCCAGCCTCACTCTATAAATAGAGGGGCAGGGGTACAACAATGGCAGACAAGTTTGAGAGCTCAAGCACGGATAGAACTTTCAAACAATTTTTCAGATACTTGTAATCAAAGCTTTGTACTTGTAACCTAAAAAGAAAAGGAGAATAACATATAAAGTGGACGTAGGAACATTCTGGCCGAACCACTATAAATCTGCGTATCTTTTACAGTTTAGTCCATCTATTTTATATATTTGCATAAATCACCCAAACCACTAAGAACAGCGTATAATCAACTAAATCATACGACTTGGAGGTGTTTTTCCATTTTTTGTGCAAACAGTCGTTAAGTCATTAGGTTGCTATATGCTTAAGTCGTTAGATTGCTTATCTCATTAGGTCGCTAGGTCGCTATATCACGCTAGGTCGCTTGTTCCCTTCGAGTGTTTGAGTCACTGTCCAGAATGATATTAACATATCCCGAAGTGGCAAAATCATTTACACTATTAATTACAAATACTTCTAATTTATAATAAATTCCATTTTCAAATCCTTTCAAAAATCATCTTAAAACCATAAGGTTTAGTCCTTGAAATTATTTACGTTTTATAAACACTTTTATAAAACCATTTTTTATACAAACCACTTTCATATAAAATCACTTCAAAATATTATTCTCAAATATCTCTTTTTTCTCTTTTAAAGGAAATTTTTCGTAATATTTCAATTTAAAAACTAATTTCAAGACGATTCATTGAACTGAAGTGAACCAAATATTACCGCTAAACACCTATAGTCAAATCGTGAAATAAATCACAAGGTGTTAGCTTACAATTATTATCTACTCATCCCATGCATATGGATAATTAATTGCTCATAAACTGGTTGAGCAAAGTCAAAAATCAATAAATAATGATCAGTGCTCATAAACTGGCCGAGCCTAATTCAAACAATCAACCAATGATAATCAATGCTTTATTCTATCAAATATTTATAACACTTTATTTTATCTTGGATTAAAACTATTTGATATTTATTTTGGAGCATCCGGGCTCAACATGTTATATCCCTTGCCCAAGTCTCCTTGGATCTCACATAAGAAACACGTGTACTAGTCGTTTCCATACACTCCTTCGTTTTTAGAAATGATTTATAAAACTTCCTAATCATTATTTAAAACACTTATTCATTTATTTAACCATTCCATAAATCCTTCAAATCACCTTTAGAATACTATATTAATTATTTAAGAATCTTTACAAAAGATTTGGAAAAGTATGGTTGCATTTAAAAATATATTTCAAAAATTATAGAAACTACAATAGAAAAGTGTCGCGAAAAGTGCTTAAAACTAGTTATTTGATTAAAAAAACTTTTTATCATTTGGTGATTCATTTTTATAACTTAAATCACTTTTACACTATTTTAAAATATTTTTATAATTTATTTTATATTTTTAAACAATTTTAAAACATCATTTGCGAAGAAATTTTTTCTTGGATTTCGAACTGCAAAACCGTGATGTTTTTATAAAATTGTTTTGGACTTATTTCAAAATCTACTAACGAAATATTGACGCAGCGGATTAACAGAAAATCGATATAACGATGAAAGTGTAGCAATCGGTGGATTGATGAATACCAAAATGCCCAAATTCGTTGATCTGAAGATACCGAATTCTAGCTATCTCTAACACGTTGATCGCGCATGATACCGTGAAAGAAGATCTTCAATTCTTCAAGCGTTGATCAAGCGCACTTGATTCCGCGAATCGGCTTCAACAATCGTTGATTCGAGCGCACTCGAATAACCGAAAGTGGAGATAGGAGATTACGCTCAACTACCAATTTAAGATGAAAGCACACAGCAATCAATAAGAAATTTTATTCAAAAATCAACCAAGTTACAAATGTACAACACACTCCCTATTTATAGAGTTTTCTCACAACCGCCCTTAAGTCATTCCCGACGCACGACTCACCTTAGGTCGGCAACGACTCAACAACGCGCGACTCATTGCTTTACAATGCAACATACGTTCAGCCTAAAACAGTATAACACTAGTACACCACGACATACGATTCAAGGAAGATGCGACTTAACAGTTTATAACGACTCAAGAAACACAACAAATTACAACAAAACGCGAAGATCATGAACGACTTACGACTCAGAATACAACGACTCAAGACACAATGACCCTGGACGACTTACAACTTAAGACAGTCACGACTTAACCCTTCAGCACAAAGGCTTAACGACTCATGGATCAAGCGACTCATCTCATATGTATCACCACTCAAGGTCCAACAACCTAAATCTGAGCGACTCATCTCCAACGACTTATCTCCGAACGATTCATCTCCCTGCGGCTTATCTCCAAGCGACTTATCTAAGTCGTAACCCATCTTCGACTTATGGCCTTCAATTACTGGAACTTCTCTTTGTTTCTTGATGAGTCGTGGACGACTCATAGCCATGTAGTTAGGTCGTGTATGACTCATCAATCCAGAACGATTTAGACTCCCATCGAGTCGTAACTTCTTTTCACTTTCTTGGTTAGGTCGTAGCTCTTTCCCATATGACTCCTTAAGCTGACTCATGCACAACTTAAGAGTTAGGACCGAAGCCTCATTATCTTGTGAATGACCTAACTTCTGAATTTCTGTAGATCGTGCTGCATCAAATATTGATTTCTATCTTCGTTGGAAAATAATGGATATAATAGTCCGAAAACTTCTTATCTCGAAGGATTCCGAGCTATATTTACTTTGTACACTTATTTAACTTTTATGGCATAAAATATCGAACTACCGTTACACGACGCACCTACTTTTGACTTGTTTTTCACTTTCTTTCCAAACATCATGGAAACACTTTTAAATGTTTATAAAACATATCTAAATCATTTTAAACCTCTTTTAAACAATATTTTTCATATTTCAAATCCATTTTCCATTCATTTCATACTATAATATTATTTTATTATAATATCATTTTCAACCTTTTAAGATATTTAAAATCATTAAGAGACTAAATAATTTCCATACACATGTTTATATGGATTTAAATTCTCATTTAATTAACTATGGTTAATTTCTAACCATTTCTCTTATCATTTATCAAACCAATTAATCATCCATATTAACCATCATATAAACAACCAACTTTGCATCCAAGTTATCAAACATATTAATCATATAAGATATTTCACTTTCATATTACTAAATTTGGAATTATTAGTCAATTCAAAAATGAATACTCAACTTTAACAAAATTGATTAACTGCCTACCAACATTCTTATCCAATCGCACTTCACTAAACTAACTTGTACTTCACTAATACTTCCATAAACAACTCCACCACCTTGCCCATGCTCATGACCATCCTTTCTCCTCCACTTTGCTCTCGGCCCAAACCTTCCTCCCACCTCCATATCTCACGGCCAAAGCCTCCCTAACCTAATACTCATGGAATAAGGCCATTTAAAGAAGAGAAGAAGAAGCGAATTAAGAAGAGGTTAGAGAGTAACTGGTGGATTGGTGCTTAAGCACTCCCTATTTTTAAACCTCCTACCTCTCTTAAAGAAAAGAAGTCGTTAATAAGCATAAGAAAGCTCAAAAATGCAAAAAAAGATAAAGCATAATGAGAAGTGCGAAGAAAATAAAAGTAAGGAGTGGTGAATTACAAAATTAATCATTTACAAAATTATCAAAATGTCCTTACTTTATCTTACTTTTACAACACTTACCATCACTTTATCATATCACTACTTTATATCTTAATCACTTAATGCATAAGTAAAATAAAGTAAAGATTTTATTTGACATGATTTTGTCCTTTTATGCCTACCTTTTGTTAATTACATTCTAGAATTTTCTAATTATATTTAGTAAAAGTAAACTTGTTTAGTGAATTAATCAATACTTATACTATTTTAATATATGTTCATATATAAGAAAATAAAGGTGCAACAACGTTGCGACAACTTTAAATCGACAAAACATTGATTTTCGACAAAAATTTTACGGTCACATTTTGATGTTTTAGTTAAAAAATTTATTTATGTAAACCATACTTGAAAATAAATTTATATAATGTTATTTAAAAATATAAACACACATAAATTAATTAAAATAATTTATTTAACCATTGAAACTTACTTTTCTAAAATCTGGATTTTGTCACTTTTGTCGATATAAGCAATTATTCCTATTTTTGTGTATATTTCTCTTTGCAAATCCTATCTAATATTATTTAAATCATAAAATGTTATGTATTTTATACTTTAAATCATTTTAAATAGTATATTTTAATGTGGTCAAATTCTGGGTCATTACACTTCCGCTATTCATTCCTCAATGATTTCAACAACCGACTTCACTAATGCCATCTCATTTCCGCCCCTTACGTGACGCTTCCCTTAACTCCACACCCATGCCACAATATTGAAATCCAACATGGTCCCATCACGTGCACAACGACCTGACTCGATGTGTTACAATGACCTGAACGACCCCATACTCAAGCCGCAGGTGCTATTTATCAACAAGAACAGGGATCTAATTCCATTCACCACATTAAAACTACAAACAACCAAGAATTTAAACCCTAGTTTTTCTTAGCTACTGCAGTACATAATTCGAGCAACACCAATCATAGATGCATCCTTCAAAACTAGTATCAGTATATAGATCTATTTGATTGCAAACCAAAGAAGCAAGCTTTTTATTTATTTTTTAATATTTTATTTGTAATTGTTTTGAAACTTAAAAGGGGAGATTTTTTTCACCTTTCTTATGGTTTGAAAATGGTTAAAAAAGAGAGATGGAAGGAAGCATTTAAAAAGAAATGAGGGCATGGTCAGCACGTGTAGATGTATAGACAATGGTATGGAAGAGTATGGTAATTATAAAATAATATGTGTATATATAGTTTTCAATATAAAATATCGACATACAAAACGTTCGAAAATCTCAAACTCCTAACAAGACATGCCTCCTGGCATTCTATATGTTATAACCCTATTTCGAATGCAATAGAACCAGTTTCGAGGCCTAATTTGATCATATGCAGAAGATAGTTATTCATACCCAATTATTTATATCAAATTTTGAATTTAATTTGTGTTTCGATCTCACATGACAAAATGATATGTCCAATCACCACGAAATACAACGGCATACAACAATTCACTATTATAGATTCGATGAAGCTTGTTTCATCGAAATCTGAGACAATGCCCTGGAAGGCTATTTTTACACGTTAATTAAAACAAGTTATTTTCAAAATTACTTTAATCACTTTATATTCAAACTTAAAAGTTTACTCTCTTCATTTCTATCAAAATAGAATTTAAATCAACTTTAAGAACCACTCATTCATTTCAAATTCAAGATTCAATTATTTTAAATATTATCAAATATTTAATTCATTTCATTTCAAATGCAGGATTCAATTATTTTAAATATTATCGAATATTTAATTCATCAATTTAATTATCACATTAATCACTATATTTGAAGTTCAAGTTATTTAACTTATAAAATTATCTTTTCAATATTTAAAACCAAATAAATATTCCAAATTCAAATGACTAAAATTCTAGATCATTATATTATTCTGCCCTTAAAAGAATTTCATCCCCGAAATTACCAATGTGAGAATAATGCCCCAAACCCATAACTTTTCAAAACAAATTAGTCAAAACTTGTTGTCAAACCATACATCATTCCAAAATTAATTAGTTGAAATGGATTATAAGATTTTCCAAGTCTTTAAATTTCATTTACAGATTTAACTAAAATCATTCCAAATTATAACGTAAAAATCAAATTTTAATTATCAAAAATTTCTTTGAATTTTTTTTTCAAAAATTTTCTAGTTCTTAAATTTACGGAAAATTTCGACAGCTTCTCCTTTGCGCGGCTAGATAGGAGCAACTTCAAATCAAATAATGATATAAACGTGTACCTTTTAATCGGGAAACAAAGTTTTAATGGTGAAATCAAAGGCATCAAACTAGCCTTTGCTTCTATATACTTGCATCTTACTTACTAATGATATCCAATCATATAGTTCATAATCATATTAATTTGTATTTCCATTTGTCAACATTTGTTTTACTAAAACTTGCATGATGTATATATTTCATCGCACATAATATCAAATCCTATCGCTCGCTCGATCACACAATCTCACTTCCGAACCAATGTCGTCCATAAGACTACTCTAGTGCGGACTCAGATCTGGTTTCTTGATTAGAAACCGTCATTCTCCTTTCATAGCAATATACTATGATGAAGAATTCCAAAATCAACCAAAAAACCACATCAAGTGTTCGCTGTCAAGAATCGGGTGAAAAATACCAACTCGGACTAATGTAAATCATCTCGAAATCATGTACTCGCATCTGGATCAAACAGTTATGCGAATAAATAATATATGTACAACTCATGTATTCATTTCAATATATTTCTTAGCTATACCGAATTTCTTTTTATTCACATTCATTTCATTTACATTCAATTATTCACATTCCTTTATCCACATCCACTTATTACTTAGCATATTCCTTTCAATATTAATTATCATTTAAGAACTATTTCATCAAATTCTATGTTTAACAACATTTGACTTCGTGCTAAATTCATTTATGAATCATTTCATAAAATTTTACTTAATTTTATAAACATTTTATACAACAGTTCTCATCTTTACCATCACTTCACAACTTAAACCCATACCCATTTTAAATCAAAGTCAATTCCATTTAACTTATAATATTAATTCACACCATTGTTCAATTTTGGTGTTTGATTGTATCAACCAACATTCCAAAACACTATTCAATTCGCTAATTTATTTAATTAGCTCATTTCATTATTTTATTTCAATCACCACCTTACAAAAATTATTTCATTTAACATAACTTAAGCTAAATTTCTTTTCAAAATTCATTTTATTTAACTTAAGTTAAATTTAACTCCATATTTCAGTTTCAAATTTACTTTTCTTAACATTCATATTCAATAATTTAAAACATTGTTTTACTTTCTAATTTTCAAAATTTATAAGTTATCAAACTCATTTTCTCATGTTTTCATAAATACTAAATGAAAATTTTACTAAGTTTAAACACTTTGTTTTCATTTATTTCAAACCAATTTGAAATCATATATATATATATATATAATCCCCTTGTTATATCAAATCGTTCTTTTAGATTTTAAAATCAAAACTAGCTTTATCGACAAAAAACTCCAATGGTAGCAATTCCTCTCTTGGAAACCCGGAAATGATAATCGATGATGTTGTAGTCATCATCGACATTATTTTCCGGCTGCCGAAGTGAGTTTATTACTTTTATTTCTTTTATGTTCTTTTTACACATTTCTTCTCAAACATCTTCTAAATAATATTATTATTACTTTCCAAAACATTAAAAAACCATTTCTAAAACTAACAGGATTAAAATTCTCAAATTCCCAACTTTTAAAATGTTTTTACTTACAAATCATATTTATAATTTACTTCTGAAATTTCATTTCCTTTCAATTTATAAATCACATTTATAAACTATATATTTATATAATCTCACTTTGATTATATAAAATCATTTCTTAATTGTTACTCTTTGTTTGCATTATAATAACAATGACTTTTATACAAACACAAACAACAAATGATAATGATCTAACATTATCATTTCCTAACAACCAAGCACACCATATATGCCATAATAATTTTTTGAAAAATTATTCTTTTATATATAAAATATAATAAAGGTAAAATTATTTCATTTACCCAATTTTAAAACAATACCATGTTGAATTTCTCTATTCAAGTGTTTAGAGATCCCTATCAATAATGTTACTTGCTCGTATTGACTAGAATCCATAAACCACTCATTAGGTCAACCAACCTAATATAAGACATTTTTATATCACTAATAAATACATGCTCGTATGTGTGTGTGTGTATACACACACACACTCAAACTTATTCTAGGGTACTACTTACCCTACCTCTAATGAATTACCCTAACAAGCCAAGGTTCTTGCCTAACCTTCGGCTTTGATACCAAGTGTAACAACTGGGATTTCAGATTCTCAAAAATCAACACTAATACGTCCATTATATTGCATGTTGAGTAATCAAATGTCAAAAAACCCAAATGTTAGGGGAAAAGAAGAAGAAAGAAGGAAGGGGAAAGAAGAGAGAAAAGAAAATGAACATAGAATCTCAGAGTGGAATGAATAATCTATAATAAACAATAAATCTCTACACATGTCAAACTGTAATATAGGTATGTACAGACATCAATCAGAGTATACTAACATATTTTAGCCTGGACAGTTTTAACATTCTGTCCTTACAATTTGCTGATAAATACAACAACGAATACAGTGGAAAATAACCATATACGCGAGTACGTCTCTGGCCTCCAATCAATCTCCTGAAGCTCCAAAGAATCCAAATTAAATCTATAAATATGCTCGGTCTAACCCGAGAATTATAATAAAATCCTAGTTATTCTACAAAACCAGCGTAAGAGAACACGCCCAACTGGATTTTAAAGTATAATAATCTTTGAAATCAAAAGTATCTCGTAAGACCATACCGCACATAAACATGGAAAGGTTTACCTTACGATAACCAAAACCTTTTCTATAGAAAATCCAATGATATTATAATAATGTCTAAAGGTGAAAATAATAATAATCAAGTAGCTGTGATGCTCGTGAGTGTACATCACAATAATACCAGGTATATAATCAAAAACCGATAAGGTTCATTTGCTAATTGTGTAGGATTCCATGGAGGTGCCCTCGGTACTTCAAGAACAGTCCTCTTATACAAGGATTAGAAATATCCTTCTAAAGCGGCATACATCCCTGGTGATGTACCATAGGGAAAACATAGCTGGTCTTGCTAAGACCGAATACATCACCCCATGCATGCATAACAATTAAAAGTAATCTATAGGTGGAGCCGACTGCACCCTATGGGTTTGCCAACACTGCTGACCATGCCTCCAATATATGGTTTTAGTCATTACCATTGATGAGGCTATGTCCGGCATTTCAGCTCACGTACTGCCATCAAAATAGATTATGGAATCCTACATGGTTTCCAATACCCTAACTAGACTCGGAACCACATATGGATTCTCATATCTCAAATAGATCTTGGAATCACACACGGATTTCCATACCCCAACGGGTCTCTGAACCACCCATGAATTCCAATATCTCAACATATCATGAAACTCCTCCACAGAACCGTATATGGTTTCAAAGTGGGCATGGTTTTCGAGTCATCTTTTATGAGCACATTCTTCTACTTCCCTGGCGCTTAAAAACCAATCATCGATTTTTTGGAATGCTCAATACTAGTTCTTTAAGAAATAATCAGATAATACACAAGAGCGGGGAACACCCCCTAGCTGTTTAAGTGGATGGATCTCCTCATCATTTGTCCTAGAAGAACTAAAGGAGTTCATACGTATAGTTTAGCACCACCAATGATAACTGTACCATATAATTCTCGTGTTTCTCCTAATTATTTCCCGAGTTAAAATCCTTCAGTATTAAGCAAGGAATATTTCCGTACCACCAAAATTAAGAAGGATTACATAATTAGGCCAATATTTGATAGTTGGTTATCTAAATATCAACAAACACTCATCCATATTAGGGATCTATTCCATAGGGGAAAACCAACATTGGTTAAGCACATAAGGAACCATTAGCCTCCTTTAATAAATCTTTCATTCATAACAATCACTTTGCAAATTACTTGTACAAAAATATTTTTACAAGGGCACATCCACAAATCCCTATATTACAATACTTAGAATATATCCATATACTTCGCCTAACGCTATAAGTATATACATAAAATTGAGAAAGATTTCCTTCTTATACAGTTGAAAAATCATTTATAAATTCCTTTAGACTAAAAACCATTTATAATTATTTTATTAATCTCTAGAACCATTTACAAAACCCCTCTGTTCATTCCTAAAATCATTTCTAACCCCTTATAAGTTCGTAAAACAATTTAAAATGACTTTTATAAATTTATAAACCCATTTCTTTAGTACGTTAATAAATATCTTAACCATTTATAAAGCTCCTCTTATAAACCCAAGTCTGTCATTTATGACTCTATATATGAATCTTGAACACACTTGTCAACAAATAAAAATAACCATTTATTTCCAAACAGTATTATATAATAATAATTATTCAAATTAAACATTATGAATATAAATAATTATTATTAATCTTAAAACATCTTAAAATAATAATTAATCATTTCAAAAACAATAATACTTAATCTTTACCCTTATTATAAATAATAATAATAATTCATTTTGAAATCCTTATTAATAAATCCTTATTATTAATTTCAAGCCATAATTATTCTTAAAACAATTAACCTTCCAAAATATTAACACTGACTTTAAAACAATATTAAATATAAGTAGATAATCTTTAGAACCAAATAATAATACAACAAAACAATATTAAATATAAATAATTAATCTTTAAAACAAAATATTAATATAATTAAGTAATTTTAAAACAATATTAAATATAAATAGATAATTTTTAAAACAAAATATTAATATAATTATATAATTTTAAAACAATATTAAACATAAAAAATTAAATAATTTTGAAAGGACATTAAATATGAATAGATAATCTTTAAAACAAAATATTTCCAAAACCCAATTTTGGATTTAAAAATCATTTCCTGTCTCAAAATCTAATTCCAACTCAAATGGCAATTTATAGTATTTTTAAAATACTAATTTTAGGCCATGAAACGCTCAACCAATATTGATATTGATTTTCTATCACTACTGGGTATCGGTTTCAAACATATAACAATGTTATAATCACAGTATCCACAATCAAGTTCATTATTCAATAATCTATATAAAGCAATATTATTGAAATAATTCAACACTAGCGAGGAATCTCATTGGATCCCTCCAACCTCTTCCCCATGCATTACAACTCATATATACCAGCATATATAAATATGTAAATAAAATCAACAGTGGTGAGGTATCCCATTGGATTCCTCCAACCTATTCCATGCATCACATACAGTGTATAATCAAATAATATAAATCAACCGCTTTGAGGCGAGATCGTAAACAAAGTGCCATCTGCTCTTACATGGGAACATAATAGGGTCTCATCCGCTGTAGAGCCGAGAATATATCCAAACCAACAATATAAATCGGCAAATTATCCAAACATGCAATCAACAATTCTTATCAACTATATATCATACTAGTTAACCAAAAAGATGAGCTCAACTCACCAAAATTTTTGGTTGTCACCGAGGCATTCCAGTTTTGAACTAAAATCGAACGACATCCGATTTTATCCTAAATTTCAATAGTCTCCAAATCCATCCAAACCAGTTCCATTGCAAAGCCTACATTATCACGAGCGCAACGTAAAAATTCGCATCTCGATTGGATCTCGTATAAGAGAGTTATTAAAAATTTTGGTTATCGATATTTAAATATAAAATTAATAAACTAATAACATATATTTTAAATAATTACAACAATACTCTCCATCTTCTTCATCGCCCAACCAATATTCCTTGTGCATGAAACATCCAAATGCACAACCGTGCACTCATGTATCTTACCCTCTTCATTCCTCAACGATTTCAACAACCGACTTCACCAAAGCTATCTCCTTTCCGCCCTCTATGCGATGCTCCTCTTATCTCCATACACGAGCCACCCCATTGAAATTCGACATATTCCCATCATGCATAGACCACCTGATGCGATTTGCTACAATGAACCGCACCTCCCCATATTCAAGACGCATGTGCTATTTATCACCAAAAACAAGGATTCAAACTTTATTTACCACATTACAACTTCAAACAACTAAGAATTTAAACCCTAGTTTTTATTAGCTACTACTGTACATAATTCAAGCAACACCAATCATAGCCGCATCCTTCAAAACTAGTATTAGTATTTGATCTACTTGATTGCAAACCAATGAAGCGAGCTTTTTATTTTTTTACATTTATTTGTAATTGTTTTTGAAATTTAAAAGAGGAGAATTTTTTCTCCTTTCTTCTGGTTTGAAAATGGTTAAACAAAAGAGAGGGAAAGAAGCATTTAAAAAGAAATAAGGGCATGGTCAGCACGTGCAGAGGTATAGACAATGGTATGGAAGAGTATGATAAATATAAAATAATATATATAGTTTCAATTTAAAATATCGAGATACAAAACGTTCAAACATCTCAAACTCCTATCGAGACATGCTTCATGACAGTCTATATGTTTTAACCCTATTCTGAATGCAGTGGAACTTGTCTCGAGGTCTAATTCGATCAAACGTAGAAGATAGTTTTTCAAACCCAATTATTTATATAAATTTTTGAAATTAGTTTATACGCGTTTGGATCTCGCACGACTAAACATTATGTCTGATCACTACGAGATATAACGGCAGATAATAATTCACTATTACGGATCCGATGAAATTGGTTTCGTCGAAATCTGAAACAGCGCCTCAGAAGGCTATTTTTACACGTTAATAACGAGTTATTTTTAAAATCACTTTAGTCACTTTATATTCAAACTTAAAAGTTTACTATCTTCATTTCTATCAAAGTAGAATTTAAATCAACTTTCAGAACCATTCATTCATTTCAAATTCAAGATTCAATTATTTTACAAAGTACCAAATATTTAATTCAACAATTTAATTATCTATTAAATCACTATATTTGAAATTCCACTTATTTAAATTATAAAATTAACTTTTCGATGTTTAAAACCAATTAAATAATCCAAATTTGATAGGTCGTTACAACTATGACCCGTCCCCACAATTATATCTCACATTAGTCCGACTATTTGTAGGTAGTGGTAACCAAATTAGCTAGGCAGGACAAACCTTTCGTCGTCCATAGTTACTTATTATAGGTGATGTCTCACGTCAGCCCCAAAGTCACAGTGCTAGTAGCTAGATTAGCTGGGCAGACTTCTTTGAGCTTTTAAATGACCTTGTATCCCTATAACTTAGTCATAATTTATAACACTATCTACATATATTATCACACATCTCACCGCATCGATAATTAAGGCCTTATATGAAAACATCTTATTTCATTTCTATTATTAGTTACTTTTATAAGGGGATTTAATGATAATTCATAACCTATTAACTACGCAGTTAATATGTTATAAGTATACGTCATTTAAGGAAATATATAATTACACAATTAAAACTTATGTTCAACTTTTTTTTACATAAAATAAGAAAAAGGAATTTCTATTCAAATCGTGGAAATAAGTGGTACAACCTATGAATAAGAATTCAAACCTTACCTAATCAAAACCTTTGATCAGATCCAACGAAAAAGATAAGAAGTGGAATAGAAGGTAAAGTTAGTCGCTATGCACTGGATCGAATATGGCCAATAGTTGTCAATAATGTAAATGCAGCGGAATAGTATAGTAGATCACACAGTTGATTTTATATCGGTTCGGACCTCCAGTCCTACGTCCAGTCCCAAAGCTCCCCTTCGGTATTTCACGATCAAAACCCCTACTTCACTCGAAGGAATAGGTTTATAGATTCCACCTGAACAACCAAATAGGACTTCCAAAACTATTACAAGCAGTGTATTAAATGTTACCAAACTAAATTATATTGAGTGGAGGTGTAGAATGTCTCTTTGATGTACAATGACTCCTATTACCAAACCAAATTATATTGAGTGGAGGTGTAGAAGCTAAGGAGTTTATTCGACTAGAATATGGGATGTAGAGATGAAGCAAACTAGTTGAAATCTCTGAATCGCACGAATCTGTTTGAAGTTTGGAGTATTGCATTAGGAACTAAGAGTTTAGGAGTGGAAATAAGTTCTGCTATGGTCCATGAAGGATTAGGGGTATATATAGTTGTTGTAGGGATGCTAAAGTAAGGATGCAATCTTTAACATTCGTCATTGACGAAGAGAAACAACCGTAGAAGTGAAGAGATGCAACTGTAGGCGTGAAGAGTGGCAAAAACACTACTTTAGGAAACTAGACGCTTTATACTAATTCAATCGACCAGGAGAAAGGTTCAGTCCACTGAACTAGTATAAAAATCAAGCCCAAGAGCATAGCCAAAAATAGACAATTATACATGGTTATAGTCGACTAGGTTTAGTCAACTGGAAGCTTTATTTAGTCGACTGAATCACTATAAATTTCAAAACTTGAATGGTGTAGTGGTAAAGTGTGATAACCTGAATTTTTTCGAACATCTAACAATTGGGTAATTTACTGGTTAATTTGAATAAATAAATGGGATTCTGATAAATAAATAAAAATAATAATATCTAGAAATGATAAACCTTGTGATAGATTAAAAATATGTTTGTAGACATATGCAAAATCTATTGAAAATTTAAGTATGTTTGTATACAAGTGTGTGCATGTATATGTGTGTGTGTGTGTGGAGCTATTATTTTACCCAAGCCTTGCTATGTGAATGGACTTGAATTTAAATTTTAAAATAAATGCCTTAAAAATAAACTGGACTTAAATAATACATATAAATTTTTTTTTTATATATAGTTAGTATAAAATTATTTTCTTCAAATTTTATTAATATTTTATTAAAGGAAAAGAATGAATATAAAGTTGATAACATATATATATATATAAAATAAGAAGGGTTTGAATACACGTATATTATAAGAATAGGACTTGTAAAACATTTGTCAAAATATGTTCTTATGGAGGATAACAAGTGTTAAGATATTAACACTTAAATTTACAAGTGTCACAATAATTTTAAAACAATGAATTAACAAAATTAATCAGGCTATACTCATTTTTTTTCTCTCAACTCTTCTCATCTTCCATTTTTTCTTCAAACAGTAAAACAAAGAAAAAAAAATGAAAACGAAACTATCTCAACTCAAAAATCAAAATTCTGAAAACCAAGTTCAGTTGAGAATTAAATCAAACAGAGAATACAAAAAAAATGCAAAATACAACCTGATCAAGAAGAAATTCAAATCAAAGATATTGCAAAACCCAAAATCTGAAGCAAGAATATAACAACTGTTAAAATTCTTCAAGTTAAATAAATTTCAAACAAGCAATAGGAGATTTATCAAACCTGGAAGCAAAATTACAGGAAAAAAATAACAGAATTGTTTTCTGCATGACTGGGAATTCAAGAGCATGGAACTAACAATGTTCTCTGTCCTCTGCATGTTGGTGAGTAACTCTACTTTCTAAAATTTAAGTAGGTAAATTTAGTTGCATGCTAGATGTCTGAAATATGAATGTTTATGTATATACATGGTTGTAGTTCTGGATGTATGATGCATGTCTGTTTGTTTTCAACAAAGTCTACTCTGTTATACTTCCCAGTTCTTGATATGTACAAATTCAAATCTCTTGATCTAATCACCATTTAAATTTGAGATTCAAATGAAATTTGTTAGTTTAATTATAAACTTTAGTTTAGAATTTTATTTAGGTTAAAATAACCCAGTATCATCTCTGGATTTTATAACAGTTGATCAAACATCAAATTAGTGAAAAATTCAGATGCATTGATTCTGTGTTTCAGGGTTTTAATCTGAAACAACATATTAAATCATGAATTTTAAACCTAAAATTTCAATTTTTAAGGCTAGAGTCAAAGAGCAGTTCTCTTTTGACTGTATTGGGTATTTTATGACATCTCTGTTACCACAAAGGTTTGGAGGTGCCGAGTTTGATTCTGGAGGCGATGGAGTTATCAGGGATGATAAAATTACTCGTTTGGGTTGCATTTCATTTTGGAAGATGTGGTTGTGATTTGTAGTGTAGAACCCTAATTTTACTGGGCTAGGAAGAATCGTTCCATTCGAAAATTATAGTTGATCGAGTTCAACTATGACTTGGGAAATGGAAGATGGTAGGTCGTCGAGTTCTTCGCCGGAGTTGCAGAGGCAACGGTGGTCGGAGGTGATTGGTTGAAGCGTTGATAGGTTTGGAAGTAGGATTCTGTCTGTTGTTTCCAGGTTTAGGAATTTTTTTGGGTCGCGATTTAAATTCTTGCATATGTCGATTTGATTTTTGTTTGGATGGCCTGAGGAGTTGGATGACGACAGCGGGGAGGTCGTGGAGTTGACCTAGGGTGGCCGGCGTCGATGTACATGTGCACAGAGAATTGGGGTTATGCTAGTGAAGTTTGAGTTGGAATTTTGTTGTCTCGAGTTTTCTCGGGTAATTCGAGTGTATGACTCGAAGTAGGTTAAGTTTTGTCTCGGAAAAAAAACAGGTTGCTCGAGTTTACCTGATTGTTTCAGGTTTTAGGAACAACAGAAAATCTGTTCTGTTGTCTTTAAATGTTAAAGCAAGTTTAAATGCAAATTGGAAATTAAACTAAGTTTTAAATCTGGAATTAAACATCAAATTCAAAGTAGTTGAATTTAAGTTTGAATTTAATTTAAATTTTAGAATTTAAATTTAGATTTTAAACTTCTAAAGTATTAAAGAACATTGGTTTTGAATTTAAACTGTGAGTTTTAAATTTGTGAAATAGAAATTTGAAATAACTTTAAATCCAGTTTTAAAAACCTGGAATTTGATTTGAATGTCAGTTTTTACATAAAATAAGTTTTTTTATAAAAAAAAAATAAATTTGTTTTAACTATTTTAGAAATGGTTAAATAATTTGAATTTAAAAATGAAGATGGAAATGTAAGTAAAGCTTTAAAGTTTTAAGTTTAAATCTGGAATAAAAGGATTCAAAACTGTATTTCGGTTTTGAAATCAAAAGGGAATTTTTGATTGAGTTTGATTTAAAATAACTTGTAATGTTTAAGATGAATTGGTTTATATTCTTTTAAACTTTTATTTTATAGAATGGATGTTTCTTGAACATATGACATAAAGGTTTTGAATTTCTTTTAAATACTGTTTAAGATAAAATTTGTTTTCATTTTAAAATCTTAAATTTTAAAATGAAGTTTAAATGGAATTTAAAGTAAATTTAAAAAATAAATTGTTTTTAAATGCTTAATTAAGAAGAGATATTTTCTTAAAATAAATGAGAATTTTAAGAATTTGGATTCATTATTATAACGAATAATTATTCAATTAATTAAAAATGTGGATGATTAATTAAGATTTGAGGTCAATTAATTAAGGTTAATTAATCTATAATTAAGGATTGTTAATTAATTTTAATTGATAATTAAGATTAATTAGTCAAGTGATTAAGGATTAATGAAATTGTAGTTAACATTTAGGGATTAATTAAGTGGTAATTAAATATTAATTAATTTGTAATTAATAATGATTAATATAAGTTAATTTCTTAATTAAGTAATTAAGAATATTTAATGAAGGTCATTAACTTAAGATTACTTAACAATTAATTAATGTGATTAATTTTTAATAATTAATTAAATTAATTAATTAATAATAATCACTTGTGAAATTGTTTATGTTTAATTACTTAATAGAAGTAGTTAATGAATTAATTACTAGATGTAATTAATTGGGTTAATGTGATTTGTTTATGTTAATTAATTAAGTTTAATTAATTTAAACACTTGATGATTGATGAATAATTACTTTATGTAATTAGTGGGAAGTAATTGATAATTACTGGATGTAATTAAAGATGTTTGATGATGAAAGTAGTTTGGATTTAATTACTTTGTAATTAATCAAGGGATTAATTAAGATAATAAATTAAGGAGAAATTTATTAATGAAGTACCTAAGGGAAGTTAATTACTGTTGTTATTAATCAAGGGTGATTAATAATTATGGTTAGTAATTAATTAATAAAGTAATTAAAGGTTAATTACTATTTTGGGTTAAGGATAATTAATTTGTGAAGGGTTAATTACTTAAGTATAATTAAAGGATAAATAGAATGATATTGAATGCCCTTGATTAATAATTATTCCTAATATGTGGTTTATAATGCTATGTGATAAGATATGTTTGATTTAAACTGTGAAGATGTGGTTATCTATTGATGATGAATTACTGTGACATCCTGTACTAAAAATAGAATTGTATTTCACTTGAATAATTTAAGTTAAGTTGACAATGGTTTCGAAGAGACCGGAGTCGGGTATTAGTAAATATCTGAAACCACTTCGATTCCTTATAGATTGATATGTGAAATCAATAGGCTAGTATGGAATGATTTAAGTGAATTGGACCATTTAATCTAAGTATTGGTACTTAGAAAATGTGATGTGTGAAATAAGTGATGTGTAACAACCCGGGATTTCATAATTATTTTATTATCGTCATTAGACGATTAATGATGACATATAATTGCTGTTTGTTGTTGAAGATTTTAAACCGGGTTGAAATTCTTTAAAAATTGGTTAAGTGTTGTTAAGCTTTGAAATTGTGAATCTCGGCCCAATTACTTTTGAATGTCGTTCTCTTTTTAATTGCTATTCGACCCGTCCCCCTTTCATTCTCATTCATTCGAAACCTAACCCTAAAAACTTACGAACGAGAATATTAATGGCGGCTCGTCCCCTCGTTCGTTCCTCTGTCCAAGCTAGGGCTTAGCTTCGTTTTTCTCTTCAATCGCTTCGGTCTCGCCTTCGACAGCTCCATTCGTGGCAAAGGTGAGTAATTTGTATTACTCACATCTTATTCAAACTGTTCGAATTCGTTTGCTTGTTTGTTTTCATGGCCTTTGGCTTCAACTTGATTTTGATTGATGTTTATTCGGCTTCGATTTGAATTTTGTTCGTTGTTGATACTTTCTGGCTGGAGTTGATTTTGGGGCTGTTGATTTTTATTATGCCTTGAATTTGTTCGAACTTACATCCTTCTTGCGGCTTGATGGTTATATCCACTTGCTGTTGTTGGCCTTCATGTGCCCTTGACTTTTGCCATGTTATTCACTGATTTAGTTTTATCTTGCATATATTTGTGATTAGGTCGTGTTTAGATTTGAACTGTTTCATGTTGGCTTGGGTTTTGGCCATTCAGCTATGTAGTCTCAAGCAATTGTGTTTTCGGTCATTTTGTGGTAGCCGCTGTTATTGGCTATACTTGATTACTTGAGCTTGCATTTGTTAGTGATGTCGTACTTCACTATTGTCTGATCTTTGTTAACTTTGTTCTCTTGTTCGATCACCTGCTATGTTTTGTTCATAAGTGATATTTTCATTTATGTCTACCTATATATGTCATACAGTTTGCACTAGTTCCATGTTTTGTTCATAAGTGATATTTTCATTTATGTCTACCTGTATATGTCATACAGTTTGCACTAGTTCCATGTTTTGTTCATAAGTGATATTTTCATTTATGTCTACCTGTATATGTCACACAGTTTGCACTAGTTCCATGTTTTGTTCATAAGTGACATTTTTCATCAATGCTTGCTGCCTTGACCATTTGAGACAGCTTGCCTACCTATTTCATGTAGTCTTTGACTTCACTGACCACTTTTGTACTATGCAGTCATCTGAAGTTGTGTTCCTCGATGTTGTACTTGCATTACCCACTGCATAGTATATTGGTTCATCTCCTTGTAGTCCTCATTACACTGAATATTTATCGTGGCAATGGTTCATTTGTCTGCATTGACTTCATGTAGCTTTTGAAGTGGCTGTACACTAGGTTTGGCAATTTGCTTAGTGCTTCGAGTTGCTGCCGTTTCCACTGTTGTTTATGCAGTTTTATATGATGATTATTCTAGTCATTCATACTTTATGTTGTACACATGTGCATGTTATCACTTGATGTCACTGTTCATGTCCTTCACTTGGTGCCTTTTGCAGTTTTGTTCACTTTTCTAAACAGTTCTGGTTGTATTGGAACATGAGATGTTCGAATCAATGGAGCTTGTACTTTTACCATTCTGTCCCTTGATGCATTTTCTGTAGTAGTTGCAGTTGTACTTCGTACATTGTCATGTACTGTGTTTTGGACTGCACCATTAGTGTAGATTCACTGCAACCTCATTTTGCAAGTTTAATACACAGCATACATGTTCTTTCATTCCAGGTTGCACTGAACACCTCACTTGATCTTCTTGCATTGGCATTGTCACTGTTAGATATAATTTGCATTTAGTTGTGCAGTGCATTTGGGATAGATTGTCTTGAACTCGAGTTCATGTAACATTAGCTTGACCTCTGCATTTGGTTAATGATTTTGGCCATATCTCTATTGCTGTCACCTTATTCCTCTGTGTCTTCATGTTAGTACCTCTGCCTTTATTTGTTTGTTAGCACTGTTTCATCATGTCACTGCCATGTGCATTTGGATTGATTTTCGAATTACACTTGTGTTGAATCCGATGATTGGGGTTTGATCTTGTATTTGTTTGTGAATATTCATTGGGTACATCATCACTGTAGTGGCAAGGCAGTGCACGCAAGCGCGAACTGCAGCCACACGGTATTCATTGGGTACATCGTCACTGTAGTGGCAAGGCAGTGCACGCAAGCGTGAACTGCAGCCACACGGTATGGCTTTTAGGATATTCTATCTTGTTTTGATTAATTGATCTTTTGCATATTCCATATGCGGTAGTGGAGAGGCAGTGCACGCGTGTACTGCAGCCCTACCCGAATTAATATTTTAATTGATATTTCAATGGTTTGAACAGTTTTGTTTATTCAATTCAATATTCTGAATTGTATTCTGATTTGGTTTAATTTGCTGATTTTTTGTTTAACATTGTTACGTGTTATATTTATCGTTATCCGATTTCTTTATTTAAGGATCGGATAGACGAGATTTATTGTGACTGTCGTCTATTCATTATTTAATTATTATTGCTTCTGTGCACTAATACTGAGTTTGAATTAGACTGACCCGTGTATTATTTTCTTTTGAATGTAATACTCAGGTCAGACCGAGTATTTACAGGTTGTAGATTTTTAGCTTTGGGTTGCTGCTAGAGCTATGAAGTCTTTTCATATCTTTTGGAGTAGTCGTCGTCATGTTTAGTAGCCAGTATATTTGTATAGGATGTTGTACATTCATGTATATTATTCACGATAATGTACTTGTATATGTAACTTCCAGAGTCGACAGTTGTAGTTGTATCATCTGTATTGTATCACATGTATATCAACTGACATCAGTTATATATATATGAGACTTTCTATTATATCTGTGTTCCGTATTTACATTATCTGTGTTATTATTATATATATTGTCCTAAACTATTATGAACCATCGTAGTTCGTTTTATACTAGAATTTGGTATGTCGATGGGAGTAAATAAATATGAGATGAAAAATAAAAATATATACCACTCCTATCGAGGTAACTAATACTAGTGTAAGGCCTAACTACGGATGGCCGCTCCTATCCAGCCTTATTCTTCATGATAACAGACAGTATTTCTTTTAATACTCTTTGTTATTGCAAGCATAGAGGTGTGGCGTCACAGTTGGTATCAGAGCTTCAGGTTTATGGACATAATATAAAACATAACTTAGATGGAACATATGTTACAATTATTAGTCGATGTTTTATTTGTGTTTTGAGTCGAAACTAAAGTTTTGAAATCTACATGAAATTTTTAAATATCTTTATTTAAAATAAAAAGTGAAATTGTGCTTGGCTGATTTGACTGATTTGTGTTCTGTTTATCAGAGTGCGCAGCGGAAACGGTGAGACTGTCTTCGCTGGGTACGCTAATATCCTTTTTGAATTAAGAATCAAAATATGGGATTGAAATAAATTTCATTTGTTGTTTACATAGCTGTAATTATTTGTCTTCTTTGAAAATTTTGAATCCGATTTGTGGATTTGAAGCAATTGCAGTTATGTGATTTTGTTGAGATTCCTGCTGTTTTGAATTATCTTCATTAAAGATATATTTGAATGATTTCTTTGTCCAATTTGCGATATACGTGCAAATTTATGTTGCACGTTACTACATTAATTTTACGTTGAACTGATGCTTGGTTATGAAACGTATTTTGTTGCTGTTATTTTATAACGGGATTTTAACACTTGTGCTAAATTTTTGAAGTACGGTGTTTTGTTGACATTTTTGATGAATGTTTTGAATGGAAATTCACTAGTGTTACATTTCGATGCAAATTATTTGGATGAGATTTTGACGTTTAAAAAAATTACTGTTGCTTTGACTTCAATGACCGTCAAATTTTAAAGTGGATTATTCAAGCGGTTATCCCGCAATGCTGATTTTGAGATCCGTTTCTACGGTGTTTTGAGAAGTGCAATTTCCTTGTTGAAATTGTCGCTAATGTTGCTGTTTTTATCACGGATTTGCAAATCGTTTTAAAAATAAAATTGTTTTTCAAAATTTTTATAGTTTATGCTTTCAAAAGAATGAGGAAGTGATTTGAACAATTCAGCAAAATCGAGGACTATGAACCCTTTCTTTTACTGATTTGCTTAATTCTGGACTTGTTCGTTTGAGAATATAGATTATTTACTTTTATAAAATAAATGAAATTATTTTCAGAATTTTTACAGTTTGCGTTTTTAGAAGAATGAGAAAGTGACTTAAACGTTTCAGAAAAATCGAGGATTATGACCCCTTTCTTTTACTGATTCGCTTAATTCCGGACTTGTCCGTTAGAGAATGTGAAATGTTATTTTTGGAATACACAATTTGCACTTTCAAGGAAATGATGAAGAGATTTAAACGATGTAGCAAAAGTGCGGAGTATGGAACCACACTTTTACTATTTCAGTTAATTCTGGACTCGTTAATTGAAACATTTGCTGTTTGATGATTTTGATGATTTTACACGTTCAAGGAAACAATGAAGAGAATCAAACGATTTAGTAAAACACGTGGTATGGGACATGTGCGTTTGCTATTTCGGTTAATTCCGGACTTGTTAATTGAAACATTTGCTGTTTGATGATTTTGATGATTTTACACGTTCAAGGAAACGATGAAGAGAATCAAACGATTTATTAAAACA
This sequence comes from Allium cepa, assembly GCA_030765085.1. NCBI lineage: Eukaryota > Viridiplantae > Streptophyta > Magnoliopsida > Asparagales > Amaryllidaceae > Allium > Allium cepa. Next base: position 117,272,152 of record CM060943.1, read on the forward strand.
CGTGGTATGGGACATGTGCGTTTGCTATTTCAGTTAATTCCGGACTCGTTAATTGAATATATGATGATTTTCGTATGCTTTCGAGCCACTATGTTGGACCTTCGGGTCATATGTTGGACCTTCGGGTCAATACCAGTACCGGACCTTCGGGTCATTTGTTGGGCGCCAAAAATTATGTTGGGTACTTTGTAGGCTTCGGCCATATGTTGATGCACGTGCGGCGTAGCTAAAACTCGCCATTTGTTGGGATCGAACCACCTTTTATGTTGATTTTCTAGATCATCTTAATTGATTTCTAGATATTTGTTGTTTCCAATTATCTGCAGGTAATTGGATATTTGTTGATATGAGTTCTAATTATCGTTTTTGATAATTAGATATTTGTTGATTTGATTATCGCTTGTGATAATTAAATATTTGTTGATATGAGTTCTAATTATCGTTTTTGATAATTAGATATTTGTTGATTTGATTATCGCTTGTGATAATTGAATATTTGTTGATATGAGTTCTAATTATCGTTTTTGATAATTAGATATTTGTTGATTTGATTATTGCTTGTGATAATTAAATATTTGTTGATATGAGTTCTAATTATCGTTTTTGATAATTAGATATTTGTTGATTTGATTATCGCTTGTGATAATTAAATATTTGTTGATATGAGTTCTAATTATCGTTTTTGATAATTAAAAAATTGTTGATTTGTAATTTCTAATTATCGTTTTTGATAATTAGATATTTTTTGATTTGATTATCGCTTGTGATAATTAAATATTTGTTGATATAAGTTCTAATTATCATTTTTGATAATTAAATAATTGTTGATTTGTAATTTCTGATTATCGTTTTTGATAATTGAATATTGATTGATTTGAGATTTGATTATCGTTTTTGATAATCGAATATTTGTTGATTTGAGATTTGATTATCGTTTTTGATAATCGAATATTTGTTGATTTGAGATTTGATTGTCGTTTTTGATAATCGAATATTTGTTGATATGAGTTTTGATTATCGTTTTTGATAATCGAATATTTGTTGTTTCTGATTATCGTTTATGGTAATTAGATATTTGTTGATTTACTGATTTGTTGATTTGATGATTTTAGATTTCTGATTATCGCTTGAGATAATTAAATATTTGTTGATCTGAGATCTCTGATTTTCGTTTTGATAATTAGGTAATTGCTAATTTTGCTGATTATAAGATCTTCTAGTCTCTAATTGATTCTAGATTATGTTGATTATATTGAATTGTTGTTTTCTATCCATCTCTGTTGATAGTTTGAATTTACTGATTATGAAGTTCGTGTTTTCTATTTATCTGTTGGATAACTAGATATTGGCAGTTTGTGATTTGCGAATTTTGTTTTCAAATTATCACGTTGATAATTAGATTTTGTTGTTTTCTAATTATCATATCGATAATTAGGTATTGCTCTTTTGTGATTTCTGTATTCTAATTATCAAATTGATAATAGAATATTACTAATAATTGCCTTTATTCAGTTTCGTTGTTTTCTGATTATCTACTTGATAATTAGATTTTGTTGAGAATTTGTGAATTTCTTTTATGAAATTAAAAGATTTCTTTGATGTGTGTGTTTTCGACCTTTATTTTTCTAGCTTAACCAGTTGATGTTAGAAAATTAATTGTTATTGACACCTTTAATTATGAAAATTGCGGGGATGCAATTTTTATAAGGAGGGGAGTCTGTAACAACCCGGGATTTCATAATTATTTTATTATTGTCATTAGACGATTAATGATGACATCTAATTGCTGTTTGTTGTAACGACCCGCTATTTTGGACCATTCAAATCGTCACTAAAACCGTACATGTCCGACTTGAGTAATTCAAAATACCGAATTGTTAATTTAATTTGGCAAAACTTAAAATATACAGTAAATAAATCAAACACAGATCACAGACACAGAGTAATATAATGCAGCGGAATAGATAAATAATAGTAGTTCATGAAGCTACTATATACATCAGAGTTTAAAATAAAATACATCAAAATATCTCGAATGCAGTGAAGTCTTCAGTACGAGCCGATGACTTCTCTCAACCAGCCAACTAGGAAGAACTGAAAGCTGAGACGATAGTTGGATCTCCAAATGAAGCTCCAATCTCCAAAGGTGAGTCTCAAATGCTGTATTACTCGGTCTGACCCGAGCGTAAAGCAAAACACAAAACACTCGAGTCAGGATTAACATTCTTATATCAATAAATCTAACTCAAGTGAAATATCAATTGAAATACAAATAACTTAAAGGATGTTTGGGATGACCATCCTCTTAGGGTCCATAGAACTATCTACAAGGTAGGAATATACACTATTTCACCGTGGTCACTTACTTAATTTATACTTCAAACCCAATAGTCAATTTTACTTCGAATAATCATATTTCCCAAACTAGTATCTATATATTGAGGAATGTAAACAGTACAGTATTTCAATTTCCTTAACTTAACAAATTGTTCACGTCAACCTGACCTTCCCATTTAAATAAAATCCCATCTCATTTTGTCAGTTAAAATCTTCCTAAAATTCCCACTTTAAATTTATAATTCCCAATTGGATTTGATATCCCAATTTCCCCTTTTATTTCAATATGTTTCCATATTCTAAGTATTCAACATTTTAACTAAATTTTTCAAATCTAGTTTTCTAAATAAAATTCCAATCTGGTTCAAACTCAAATTTCACTTAATTCGATTTGTTATCTACATAACCGATTTAACTATCTTGGTCAATATCAATTTAGTGACCTTAAATTACACCTTACCCAAATTTCTTAAATTTTATTAAACGTGAAATATCTCGTTCGATAAATTTCAAATTGATTTAAATAAATAAATCCTTATCTAAATACCATTTCAAACTACCCAAATTCATCTCCCAATCTTAACTTATTCAAATTATTGCAAAATTTATCCGAATAAAATTTACATAATTATTGATCATAAGTTATGTATTTAATCGAATCTTGATTAAACTGGATATAATTAACTCTATATTTATCATTACCCTGTATATATGTATTTAAGAATTTACATTTAATAAGACCATATATTTCTTACCATATGGTCAAGTGTTACGGATATTATCATCTCAATCTGTACACTAAATGTATATGGGTGGATAGCATTTCAACCCGTAATCCCAATTAAAATAAATGGAAACCGCTTGGGTCTATCATTTCAACCCATTTCAATTCAAACAAACATAGCAAAGGGAACTTGCAGTGTGATGACAGGGATGGAATTAAAGTAAATAACCAAGCAATAACAACAATCAATAACAATTCAATAAATCAAATAACCCCAAAATACTCGTATTAATTCGCATTGTTATCGGTGTAATTATTTTCTGGAATCTACACTATCATTTCATGTAAATTAAAGATTATCACATTACAGTTTTCCACTTGTCGTTCCTTTTTAAATTTCAGTTTATAACTACAACAATTAATCCAAACTACGTTCAAAGATTTAAAGTAAAATTTATCAATTTCTACGACAATTTATGGGTAAAATTTAACCTATCAAATGTACATATGGCGGGGTCAGGTTTTAATAAATCAAGGTCCGTCATATATAACCCGTTTCAATTTGTAAACTATACTACCCCAAATCAAACTAGCAAACTAGTTATCACTTAACAATAATAATAAACATCCAATTTGAACAACAATCCATCAAACAATCAATTATCAACCAATCTGTATATAAATAATTTACCGATAATGGTGTCAGATGTCATAGGTGAACAGGTGCAGATAATAGCAGTCATACAGTAAAACAACTAACAACAGCATATTTCAATTGACGTTTCAATTGAAATCAAATTTAATAAATAAAGAACGTTAATCGTGAGTGATTGCTCACCTTCCGAGGCTAGATAAGTTTGACAACAGAATGAGTTACAAATTCCGGAGCAAAGCTAGATGGACGCGGTGACGGAGAAAATAGACACGACGGCCAAAGCTGATAGATAAGGAGTTGATACAACGAATCAGAAGTGGGTCGGTTAATAAAATCGGTATAAGTGTACATATATGACTATATACATATCCCCTATTCAAATACATATTAGATTCAAAATAAAATTTTATTTCAAAACACATTCTTTAAATATAAGTGTAATTGATATTTATTTTTTTTTCAAAAAAACAAAGTAACCTAACTATACAAATATACCATTTATAGTTTAATATAGTATAACGTATTTTACTTAAACTGCCATCAGTTAAAATATATGGGTAGGTTATAAATCTGTATATATATACCCAGTTCTACTGGAATCATTATAAAGTGAAATAAATATAACAAATCTAAGTTACAAAAACGTATGCAGACAAAATGCGAGCACATAAAATATTGAAAACAAATGCAGACCGCCTTATATAAGGAATACGACTAAATATTCAAAAACATACACAACTAGTTACGCCTAGCAAGACTTACTTTTTTTTTTCTCTTCGAAGCAGGTTACAAAGTACTTATATATACGATACTTCTTATATAAAATAGTATATTTTAAAACACTGTACACTCGTCATATAATTTAATATATGTATAGCTAAACCCATAAACTAAATGTATATAATACCTTTAAATCTTAAAATATCTTTATTTATATAATACAGCCGAAACACATATGTTCTATAATATAACTGCAATTCATATAAATAGGAACACGCATCTTTATATTAAAACATAAGTATAAACCTTTAACAAACAAAGCATAAAATAAAATATACTGAAAGTTTGTTATAAAGCAACCCATATAACTTATATAACTATACAAATATTCCTAACTATTGTATATATTTATAAAAGCCAACCGAGTAAAACTCATATTGTAGCTATGCTTATATGAAATACACATACAGTATGGTTTCAAAATGACAAAGCAACGTACATATATACATACCCAATAAGCACCCTAAAACGCAGGTAAACAGTGGAAACTTTGAATATAATACACGTGCATTATTTATAAAGCTATGTACCATTCTCCTAATGATAAATCCATACTTACAAATCTTATATGTATGGTTGAAATGAAATAAAATATATTATAGTATATGTATATAAATATACTTGCAGACACTTACATATATTAACTATAATACTGTAAATAAAATAAGTATCAGTCATAGCTTATATATACCCAGCAACTAAAATTATAAAGGGAACTATTATATATATATGTACACACACACCCATCACGTAAGTATATATATACCTTATAGAGAAGCGAATGGGAAGAGATAGTTGCGAGGCTGCCTCACGATGGTGAACAATGAAAGGTGATGGAGGAGAGGCCGCTGAGTGTTTAAGGTGGAAGAGGCCGCGGTTGACAGGGTTAGGCCTACTGCTGCGTGGAGGGAGGAGGTTCTGACGGTGACCCGGTAGCTTGGTGGCTGCGGCGAGCTTAGGGAGATGCCAGAGATGGCCGTGGCTGCCGTTGTTGATGCCTAGGTGCGGCTTGGTTAAGGGAGGTCGAGGTTGGTGGGCTGCGTGGGTAGTACGGTTGTGGGAGATGAACCGTGAAGACGTGACTTGGGTGGTGGCGCTAGATCTGGATGGGCTGATGTGTCTGGGACTTGATGGTGGAGCGACGAAGGCCGCGTGCCTGGGTTAAATGCCGAGGCGTGGATGAGGTGCCTTCACGTGGAGGTGAAAAATGGTGATGGGAAAATATAGATCTCTGGGAAAAATTGGGGAAGAAGGAAAGATTTTGGGGTAGGACGTTTTTGGCAGGTCCTCATATTTACTAAAAAGTAACGGAAGCATTTTTTTTTTTCCGTTTCTCAGAATGGAAGGACGTAGGTGAAGGCGAAGAAAAAGGCACGAATTTAAAAGAGTTATGTAACCGGTAGCAGAAAAAAAAAGGGAATGCCGATCTAATTAGGCTACTGAATATTTTATACTAGTCAAGTAAAAGGCAGAAATATTTTAAGCACTTAATTGATGTGTCTAACGGTTCAAATTTTTAACAGCAAGAGAATAAGATAAAAGGGATGGTGATAGTCTATTTCCTTGATTTCAGCTTTGTTATTAAATTTTTGTCCAGCACGTTTCAACTTTTAATTGTAAAAGAAACGTAAAATTTGCCTATTGATTTAACAACGTGATTAAACAAAATAAAAGGAAATGAAGAGTACTCGTCAAACGTTTTGATTTTAAAATAGCCATGGAATAACAACTGTCATTTTGCATCAAGCTGAAAATTTAAAGCAATTGATTATATTGCTTGGCAATCACGGGTCAGGGTTTGAGAAGTAAAAGAAAGCTAACTGTCACTAATTTGTGGTACCGATACAACGTACCGTTATGATTTCTGTTGCGTACCAGATACCAAGATACGGAAATAAATATACTGTGAAGATCAGCTTGACGAGACGATCAAAACGGTACACAGATATTGGTGTCACGATCATCCGACCAAAAGTCGAAAATCGGTACTAGAATTGTTGCTATTTTGTAGAAAATAAGGACGACGGAGCTAAGGAAGTCCGAATTTGGAAAAACGACGAACTGACATCTTGCTCAGAAGATGGTTTAGAATTTTTCTATGTAAAAAGATTTTGGTTTTGAAACGTTTTATTTTCGTCACTTTTTAACTGATTTAATTGAAGTAAATTTACGCGCGAAATAAACTTTCATATTTTTTTGGACGAAAATTTACAGTTTGCTATGTTTATTCAGACGCATTCCAAATTTTAACTTTTTATTTGCCATTTAATTTAATTAAATTTCACCAAATTTCACTTAAATGCGTTAAATAAAACCATTTAAAACTAATAGAATTTTATGGGTCGTTACACTCTCCCTCACTCAAAACTTTTCGTCCTCGAAAAGGAAGGAGGTAGGAGAATAAAACAACCAGGAATAAAGTAGATCGAAAGTCAAGTGTAGATAACTTATTTAAAACTATATAAATTTTCCTCGAAATATTCATTTGAAACTTCATTTGCAATTTAATTTTACTTTATATTTAATACTTTTCAAACTTCTTTTGAAACAATTATTTACATTATTATTTATATTTACAAAGACCATTTGGAAACATTTAATCCTTAATTCATAAATTAATTTATCTCAAAATACTTTTCAACATTATTAATAAATCAATAATTATTTACTTTAAATATGTTTTTATTAAATTAATACTTCTAAAATATTTATAACACTTATATTTTCTATTAAACCATGTAGTATGTAAATAAGCAATATTTAAAGATAAATCCAACAAGGAAGGAAGGTAGATTTTGAAACCAGAATCAAGGTGAATAAATAAGCTGTGTAGATAAGGTAGATGCAAGGAATAGTATCGGGCACGAATAATTAATTTCAAGCTTTTTATAATAATACTCTTGTAATAAAATACTTATTATATTGGAATAAATTTTCCTTTGAAAATACTTTTATAACTCGATGTTTCAACAAGTTTATCATCGTTCTTGTAGACTCTGGCCATGCGTTGATCAGGCGCAAAGCTAGAATTCTTCAAGTACTAAGTAGACTTGTTTCAACACCCAGTGAAAATACTTGAAAACCTTTTAAAAACAGATATGGAAAGTACGATCCAAACAAAACAATCAAACCAAAAACCTTTGTCCGATCATGGTTCGCAGATACACAATGGTTACGCCTGGTTCCCCCAGGAAACAATCCATATCCGTAAGCTTTCACAGCCCTGCGAGTTACGCCATGATGACTAGTAGGGTGCAGGATACACAATGGTTACGCCTGGTTCCCCCAGGAAACAATCCGTACCCCCAGGCAAGACTCAGCCAGGCACTTGCGCTACTATTCGCGACCTACACAGATTGCAGGATACACAATGGTTACGCCTGGTTCCCCCAGGAAACAATCCGTACCCCTAGGCAATACTCAGCCAGGCAATTTCGCTGTGCATTCACGAGAGAAAAAGAAACCGCGGGTTACGCCACGGTGGGAACACTCGAGTATTACATCCGGAAAACCAAAATCAGAGAGAATAATATCGATAGAATGAATCCACGCTGTGGCCACAAAGCGGATATCAAGCAGAAGGCACTTTCCATATCTTTACTTGGAAAATATATATCATATAGTACCTTTTCAACTACTTCCAAATATCATACTTATATAAAGTCCACTATATATAGGATTCCTTTTTCAAATCGAATACTTTCCAAATCAATAGTATATCAAATCATACTTATATAGACTTCGATTATATAAAATTCTCTTTCCAAATTGAGTACCTTTCAAATCAATAGATTTCAAATCAACTTCATACTTATACAAATTCATTTGACCACTCCCAATTCAAGTGCTAAATAATATAAGGTTCTCAATTTCAAATCATTTCAATATCAATTCAATTTCAAGATCCCATATGATTTCACCTAATTTTCTTCCAAATCAAATATCTAAATTTTGAAGTCCCCAAGATAATAGGCTTATAAAATAATCCCAGTTTCCAAATTAAACTGATTCAAGTCAAACAAATTTATTTCCAATATCACCATATAAGTACTGGTTTTTTTTTTTTTTTATTTAATTTCAAAACCAAGTGTTCTCAAAATCAATTACTTAAAATGGTTTCCAAATTTATAATTATCCCTTTAAAACCTTTAAGCTATCTATTTTATTTGAAATATCCAATCTACCTTTTTGAAACCCATTATTTAAAACCAATCATTTTTCCAATATTCCAAACTAAATTCCATATTAGTATAACAGTCATATTTATTTTCTAAACAAAAGGTTTCAAACTTAAGCATACAAAACACAACTTATATGCTTTATCAAATATTTTATACGTTTCAAAATTTCTTAGTCTTTAACCTTTAAACCTTAATTTCGGAGTGCTCGAACCTTCAAAATATTCGGTGAAAATCAATTTCAAATCCAAGAGTTGAAAATCAACAATAAATCAATAAACCAAATTATTAAATCCGAAACTCGAGGACTGAACCCTGGTCTCATTTTATATTGTTTCAAATATATACATATATCTTTCGAAAATATCCAATTATACTTTGGAATTTGAAATCAAAATAGTTTACAAAATCACTCGCATAGCGAAGCTATTAAAGTGGCCTCTCCCCCACTCTGAAACTCGAAAATCAATGTCGATGATGCGTGCACTCATCACCGAAATTATTTTCCAGCGACATGAGTGAGTTCTGGACTTCTATTTTCTTGAAAACTTCTTTGAAATTTCTTCAAAATTATTGGAATTCATTTGAACTCATTTGAAACATTTCTTATTCGGGAAAAATACTTTTAAATCGTATTATTTATATATGTTTTTCAAAATCTTAAAACCAATTCCAAAATACCGGAATCCAATTCTCGAGTTTCAAATTTACCCTTACAGTTATAAATCATTTTTATATAAATAAACCTCTTATGATTTTTCAAATTTTCAAATCCTTTCAAAACCTTTTTACATAGAATAACATATCTTATTTGCTTTATACATATAGGTATATAACCTTATTGAAAACAATTTCTTTTTTTTTATATATATATAGACTAAAATCATAGTCATCGAAGATAAAATTTTGATATATAAAACAATTTCAAAAATACAAACATACCCGATTTTCTAAGGGAAATTTTTGAGAATAGATCCCAAAACAAAGATAGAGATTTGAATTAGAGGAACTGTACACAATAGAATCCTGATTCGAAGATAGGCTCAAACAAAGATGAGAAAATCAAATTACAAAATAGAAGATGGATATCCTTCTATAAATCACGGGCGACCTTACCCGGGTCAACCGTGACTTCAGGAATATGATTGATGCGGAATTCCCAAGGCAAATCAACATTCGATCGCTAGAGATAGGATTCGGCATATCAAGAAATAGTAGCATCGCAAACCGAGGATACAAAATCTTCAGTGAATCGATGCCAATTGTAAAGGAGTTTTCACCCTCTTTACAAAACATCCAGTGGAGTTATGGGATACTCCAGAATCAAACTAATATAAATAGGAAGAGACAAGCATGAATTCCAGAACCGAGGGACATTCCAAAATTCAAAGGAAATCGAGTCAAAGGAAGAGATTCAACTCGCGCGAAAGTGATTCTGTAAATAAATTTACCATATATGCTAAGTTTGCCTAGAGCCAAAGCTCTGATACCAACTGTAACGACCCGCTATTTTGGACCATTCAAATCGTCACTAAAACCGTACATGTCCGACTTGAGTAATTCAAAATACCGAATTGTTAATTTAATTTGGCAAAACTTAAAATATACAGTAAATAAATCAAACACAGATCACAGACACAGAGTAATATAATGCAGCGGAATAGATAAAGAATAGTAGTTCATGAAGCTACTATATACATCAGAGTTTAAAATAAAATACATCAAAATATCTCGAATGCAGTGAAGTCTTCAGTACGAGCCGATGACTTCTCTCAACCAGCCAACTAGGAAGAACTGAAAGCTGAGACGATAGTTGGATCTCCAAATGAAGCTCCAATCTCCAAAGGTGAGTCTCAAATGCTGTATTACTCGGTCTGACCCGAGCGTAAAGCAAAACACAAAACACTCGAGTCAGGATTAACATTCTTATATCAATAAATCTAACTCAAGTGAAATATCAATTGAAATACAAATAACTTAAAGGATGTTTGGGATGACCATCCTCTTAGGGTCCATAGAACTATCTACAAGGTAGGAATATACACTATTTCACCGTGGTCACTTACTTAATTTATACTTCAAACCCAATAGTCAATTTTACTTCGAATAATCATATTTCCCAAACTAGTATCTATATATTGAGGAATGTAAACAGTACAGTATTTCAATTTCCTTAACTTAACAAATTGTTCACGTCAACCTGACCTTCCCATTTAAATAAAATCCCATCTCATTTTGTCAGTTAAAATCTTCCTAAAATTCCCACTTTAAATTTATAATTCCCAATTGGATTTGATATCCCAATTTCCCCTTTTATTTCAATATGTTTCCATATTCTAAGTATTCAACATTTTAACTAAATTTTTCAAATCTAGTTTTCTAAATAAAATTCCAATCTGGTTCAAACTCAAATTTCACTTAATTCGATTTGTTATCTACATAACCGATTTAACTATCTTGGTCAATATCAATTTAGTGACCTTAAATTACACCTTACCCAAATTTCTTAAATTTTATTAAACGTGAAATATCTCGTTCGATAAATTTCAAATTGATTTAAATAAATAAATCCTTATCTAAATACCATTTCAAACTACCCAAATTCATCTCCCAATCTTAACTTATTCAAATTATTGCAAAATTTATCCGAATAAAATTTACATAATTATTGATCATAAGTTATGTATTTAATCGAATCTTGATTAAACTGGATATAATTAACTCTATATTTATCATTACCCTGTATATATGTATTTAAGAATTTACATTTAATAAGACCATATATTTCTTACCATATGGTCAAGTGTTACGGATATTATCATCTCAATCTGTACACTAAATGTATATGGGTGGATAGCATTTCAACCCGTAATCCCAATTAAAATAAATGGAAACCGCTTGGGTCTATCATTTCAACCCATTTCAATTCAAACAAACATAGCAAAGGGAACTTGCAGTGTGATGACAGGGATGGAATTAAAGTAAATAACCAAGCAATAACAACAATCAATAACAATTCAATAAATCAAATAACCCCAAAATACTCGTATTAATTCGCATTGTTATTGGTGTAATTATTTTCTGGAATCTACACTATCATTTCATGTAAATTAAAGATTATCACATTACAGTTTTCCACTTGTCGTTCCTTTTTAAATTTCAGTTTATAACTACAACAATTAATCCAAACTACGTTCAAAGATTTAAAGTAAAATTTATCAATTTCTACGACAATTTATGGGTAAAATTTAACCTATCAAATGTACATATGGCGGGGTCAGGTTTTAATAAATCAAGGTCCGTCATATATAACCCGTTTCAATTTGTAAACTATACTACCCCAAATCAAACTAGCAAACTAGTTATCACTTAACAATAATAATAAACATCCAATTTGAACAACAATCCATCAAACAATCAATTATCAACCAATCTGTATATAAATAATTTACCGATAATGGTGTCAGATGTCATAGGTGAACAGGTGCAGATAATAGCAGTCATACAGTAAAACAACTAACAACAGCATATTTCAATTGACGTTTCAATTGAAATCAAATTTAATAAATAAAGAACGTTAATCGTGAGTGATTGCTCACCTTCCGAGGCTAGATAAGTTTGACAACAGAATGAGTTACAAATTCCGGAGCAAAGCTAGATGGACGCGGTGACGGAGAAAATAGACACGACGGCCAAAGCTGATAGATAAGGAGTTGATACAACGAATCAGAAGTGGGTCGGTTAATAAAATCGGTATAAGTGTACATATATGACTATATACATATCCCCTATTCAAATACATATTAGATTCAAAATAAAATTTTATTTCAAAACACATTCTTTAAATATAAGTGTAATTGATATTTATTTTTTTTTCAAAAAAACAAAGTAACCTATCTATACAAATATACCATTTATAGTTTAATATAGTATAACGTATTTTACTTAAACTGCCATCAGTTAAAATATATGGGTAGGTTATAAATCTGTATATATATACCCAGTTCTACTGGAATCATTATAAAGTGAAATAAATATAACAAATCTAAGTTACAAAAACGTATGCAGACAAAATGCGAGCACATAAAATATTGAAAACAAATGCAGACCGCCTTATATAAGGAATACGACTAAATATTCAAAAACATACACAACTAGTTACGCCTAGCAAGACTTACTTTTTTTTTTCTCTTCGAAGCAGGTTACAAAGTACTTATATATACGATACTTCTTATATAAAATAGTATATTTTAAAACACTGTACACTCGTCATATAATTTAATATATGTATAGCTAAACCCATAAACTAAATGTATATAATACCTTTAAATCTTAAAATATCTTTATTTATATAATACAGCCGAAACACATATGTTCTATAATATAACTGCAATTCATATAAATAGGAACACGCATCTTTATATTAAAACATAAGTATAAACCTTTAACAAACAAAGCATAAAATAAAATATACTGAAAGTTTGTTATAAAGCAACCCATATAACTTATATAACTATACAAATATTCCTAACTATTGTATATATTTATAAAAGCCAACCGAGTAAAACTCATATTGTAGCTATGCTTATATGAAATACACATACAGTATGGTTTCAAAATGACAAAGCAACGTACATATATACATACCCAATAAGCACCCTAAAACGCAGGTAAACAGTGGAAACTTTGAATATAATACACGTGCATTATTTATAAAGCTATGTACCATTCTCCTAATGATAAATCCATACTTACAAATCTTATATGTATGGTTGAAATGAAATAAAATATATTATAGTATATGTATATAAATATACTTGCAGACACTTACATATATTAACTATAATACTGTAAATAAAATAAGTATCAGTCATAGCTTATATATACCCAGCAACTAAAATTATAAAGGGAACTATTATATATATATGTACACACACACCCATCACGTAAGTATATATATACCTTATAGAGAAGCGAATGGGAAGAGATAGTTGCGAGGCTGCCTCACGATGGTGAACAATGAAAGGTGATGGAGGAGAGGCCGCTGAGTGTTTAAGGTGGAAGAGGCCGCGGTTGACAGGGTTAGGCCTACTGCTGCGTGGAGGGAGGAGGTTCTGACGGTGACCCGGTAGCTTGGTGGCTGCGGCGAGCTTAGGGAGATGCCAGAGATGGCCGTGGCTGCCGTTGTTGATGCCTAGGTGCGGCTTGGTTAAGGGAGGTCGAGGTTGGTGGGCTGCGTGGGTAGTACGGTTGTGGGAGATGAACCGTGAAGACGTGACTTGGGTGGTGGCGCTAGATCTGGATGGGCTGATGTGTCTGGGACTTGATGGTGGAGCGACGAAGGCCGCGTGCCTGGGTTAAATGCCGAGGCGTGGATGAGGTGCCTTCACGTGGAGGTGAAAAATGGTGATGGGAAAATATAGATCTCTGGGAAAAATTGGGGAAGAAGGAAAGATTTTGGGGTAGGACGTTTTTGGCAGGTCCTCATATTTACTAAAAAGTAACGGAAGCATTTTTTTTTTTCCGTTTCTCAGAATGGAAGGACGTAGGTGAAGGCGAAGAAAAAGGCACGAATTTAAAAGAGTTATGTAACCGGTAGCAGAAAAAAAAAGGGAATGCCGATCTAATTAGGCTACTGAATATTTTATACTAGTCAAGTAAAAGGCAGAAATATTTTAAGCACTTAATTGATGTGTCTAACGGTTCAAATTTTTAACAGCAAGAGAATAAGATAAAAGGGATGGTGATAGTCTATTTCCTTGATTTCAGCTTTGTTATTAAATTTTTGTCCAGCACGTTTCAACTTTTAATTGTAAAAGAAACGTAAAATTTGCCTATTGATTTAACAACGTGATTAAACAAAATAAAAGGAAATGAAGAGTACTCGTCAAACGTTTTGATTTTAAAATAGCCATGGAATAACAACTGTCATTTTGCATCAAGCTGAAAATTTAAAGCAATTGATTATATTGCTTGGCAATCACGGGTCAGGGTTTGAGAAGTAAAAGAAAGCTAACTGTCACTAATTTGTGGTACCGATACAACGTACCGTTATGATTTCTGTTGCGTACCAGATACCAAGATACGGAAATAAATATACTGTGAAGATCAGCTTGACGAGACGATCAAAACGGTACACAGATATTGGTGTCACGATCATCCGACCAAAAGTCGAAAATCGGTACTAGAATTGTTGCTATTTTGTAGAAAATAAGGACGACGGAGCTAAGGAAGTCCGAATTTGGAAAAACGACGAACTGACATCTTGCTCAGAAGATGGTTTAGAATTTTTCTATGTAAAAAGATTTTGGTTTTGAAACGTTTTATTTTCGTCACTTTTTAACTGATTTAATTGAAGTAAATTTACGCGCGAAATAAACTTTCATATTTTTTTGGACGAAAATTTACAGTTTGCTATGTTTATTCAGACGCATTCCAAATTTTAACTTTTTATTTGCCATTTAATTTAATTAAATTTCACCAAATTTCACTTAAATGCGTTAAATAAAACCATTTAAAACTAATAGAATTTTATGGGTCGTTACATTTGTTGTTGAAGATTTTAAACCGGGTTGAAATTCTTTAAAAATTGGTTAAGTGTTGTTAAGCTTTGAAATTGTGAATCTCGGCCCAATTACTTTTGAATGTCGTTCTCTTCTTAATTGCTATTCGACCCGTCCCCCTTTCATTCTCATTCATTCGAAACCTAATCTTAAAAACTTACGAACGAGAATATTAATGGCGGCTCGTCCCCTCGTTCGTTCCTCTGTCCAAGCTAGGGCTTAGCTTCATTCGTCTTTTCGATCGCTTCGGTATCGCCTTCGACAGCTCCATTCGTGGCAAAGGTGAGTAATTTCTATTACTCACATCTTATTCAAACTGTTCGAATTCGTTTGCTTGTTTGTTTTCATGGCCTTTGGCTTCAACTTGATTTTGATTGATGTTGATTCGGCTTCGATTTGAATTTTGTTCGTTGTTGATACTTTCTTCCTGGAGTTGATTTTGGGGCTGTTGATTTTTATTATGCCTTGAATTTGTTCGAACTTACATCCTTCTTGCGGCTTGATAGTTATATCCACTTGCTGTTGTTGGCCTTCATGTGCCCTTGACTTTTGACATGCTATTCACTGATTTAGTTTTAGCTTGCATATATTTTTGATTAGGTCGTGTTTAGATTTGAACTATTTCATGTTGGCTTGGGTTTTGGCCTTTCAGCTATGTAGTCTCAGGCAATTGTGTTTTCGGTCATTTTGTGGTAGCCGCTGTTATTGGCTATACTTGATTACTTGAGCTTGCATTTGTTAGTGATGTCGTACTTCACTATTGTCTGGTCTTTGTTAACTTTGTTCTCTTGTTCGATCACCTGCAATGTTTTGTTCATAAGTGATATTTTCATTTATGTCTACCTGTATATGTCATACAGTTTGCACTAGGTCCATGTTTTGTTCATAAGTGATATTTTCATTTATGTCTACCTGTATATGTCATACAGTTTGCACTAGTTCCATGTTTTGTTCATAAGTGATATTTTCATTTATATCTACCTGTATATGTCATACAGTTTGCACTAGTTCCATGTTTTGTTCATAAGTGATATTTTTCATCAATGCTTGCTGCCTTGACCAATTGAGACAGCTTGCCAACCTATTTCATGTAGTCTTTGACTTCACTGACCACTTTTGTACTATGCAGTCATGTGAAGTTGTTTTCCTCGATGTTGTACTTGCATTACCCACTGCATAGTATGTTGGTTCACCTCCTTGTAGTCCTTATTACACTGAATATTTATCGTGGCAATGGTTCATTTGTTTGCATTGACTTCATTTAGCTTTTGAGGTGGCTGTACACTGGGTTTGGCAATTTGATTAGTGCTTCGAGTTGCTGCCGTTTCCACTCTTGTTCATGCAGTTTTATATGATGATTATTCTAGTCATTCATACTTTATGTTGTATACATGTGCATGTTATCACTTGATGTTCACTGTTCATGTCCTTCACTTGGTGCCTTTTGCAGTTTTGTTCACTTTTCTGAACAGTTCTGGTTGTATTGGAACATGAGATGTTCGAATCAATGGAGCTTGTACTTGTACCATTCTGTCACTTGATGTATTTTGTGTAGTAGTTGCAGTTGTACTTCGTACACTGTCATGTACTGTGTTTTGGACTAGACCATTAGTGTAGATTCACTGCAACCTCATTTTGCAAGTTTAATTCACAGCATACATGTTCTTTCATTCCAGGTTGCACTGAACACCTCACTTGATCTTCTTGCATTGGCATTGTCACTGTTAGATATAATTTGCATTTAGTTGTGCAGTGCATTTGGGATAGATTGTCTTGAACTCGAGTTCATGTAACATTAGCTTGACCTCTGCATTTGGTTAATGATTTTGGCCATATCTCTGTTGCTGTCACCTTATTCCTCTGTGCCTTCATGTTAGTACCTCTGCCTTTATTTGTTTGTTAGCACTGTTTCATCATGTCACTGCCATGTGCATTTGGATTGATTTTCGAATTACACTTGTGTTGAATCCGATGACTGGCGTTTGATCTTGTATTTGTTTGTGAATATTCATTGGGTACATCATCACTATAGTGGCAAGGCAGTGCACGTAAGCGTGAACTGCAGCCACACGGTATGCATTAGGTACATCGTCACTGTAGTGGCAAGGCAGTGCACGCAAGCGTGAACTGCAGCCACACGGTATGGCTTTTAGGATATTCTATCTTGTTTTGATTAATTGATCTTTTGCATATTCCATATGCGGTAGTGGAGAGGCAGTGCACGCGCGCGTGTACTGCAGCCCTACCCGAATTAATATTTTAATTGATACTTCAATGGTTTGAACTGTTTTGTTTATTCAATTCAATATTCTGAATTGTATTCTGATTTGGTTTAATTTGCTGATTTTTTGTTTAACATTGTTACGTGTTATATTTATCGTTATCCGATTTCTTTATTTAAGGATCGGATAGACGATATTTATTGTGACTGTCGTCTATTCATTATTTAATTATTATTGCTTCTGTGCACTAATACTGAGTTTGAATTAGACTGACCCGTGTATTATTTTCTTTTGAATGTAATACTCGGGTCAGACCGAGTATTTACAGGTTGTAGATTTTTAGCTTTGGGTTGCTGCTAGAGCTATGAAGCCTTTTCATATCTTTTGGAGTAGTCGTCGTCATGTTTAGTAGCCAGTATATTTGTACAGGATGTTGTACATTCATGTATATTATTCACGATAATGTACTTGTATATGTAACTTCCAGAGTCGACAGTTGTAGTTGTATCATCTGTATTGTATCACATGTATATCAACTTACATAAGTTATATATATATGAGACTTTCTATTATATCTGTGTTCCGCATTTACATTATCTGTGTTATTATTATATATATTGTCCTAAACTATTATGAACCATCGTAGTTCGTTTTATACTAGAATTGGGTATGTCGATGGGAGTAAATAAATATGAGATGAAAAAAAAAAATATACCACTCCTATCGAGGTAACTAATACTAGTGTAAGGCCTAACTACGGATGGCCGCTCCTATCCAGCCTTATTCTTCGTGATAACAAACAGTATTTCTTTTAATACTCTTTGTTATTGCGAGCATAGAGGTGGGGCGTCACATGATGTCTATAACAAACTGTGAACTTGTAAAATTGGTTTGAGTTACCCCGGGTTTTATATAAGTTGTTTGCGTGGTATTCCATGTTAAATTGAGTATACTCACGCTAGTTTCCAGCCTGACCTGGGTGTTACTTTGGTGTAATGCTCGGGTCAGACCGAGTATTACAGATTTTCAGGTAAGGACGTTCTGGAGCTCAGGAGGCGAGCTGGATGGTAGGAACGTATAGAGAGTTTCCACTGTGATATTGTATATATCTGAGACATGTTAAATTGTATCTGTCCAATGTTGTATAAAATTGTTGTAACTCTGATATATCGATGTAAATTGATAGATACAGTTTTCTTTGGTATAATTATTATTATTGATGTTATATTTTATCCACTGCGAATGTGAGATTGTGTATTTCTTTTCTGTTCTTCTTCTATCTCTTTCTTCTTTTTCATAACTATCTGAAATTTTCGGGATCGAAAATTTCGGGTCGTTACATTTGGTATCAGAGCTGAAGGTTAAGCGAGAACCTTGGCTCTGGTGGGATTACTCATTAAGGATAGGGTAAGTGGTACCCTAGAATGAGTTGAGCGTGTGTGTGTGTGTGTATGTGTATATATGAGAGAGCGTACTTGTTATTTTCTTATATAAAAGATTTTAAATGGTTTATATAAGATTATATTTTCATATATAAAGCAATATATCTTTCTAACAAATAGTAAAGGAATTGGTTGTTAAATTATTGAATTAAATTAAGAAGTAACAGAAATACAACCAAACTGAAATTAAATCTTGAATTTGGGAAAGGTTTCAGGATAATAATTGGAAATGATAAATGAAGAGGAAGTTACTTATTGAAGTAACTGGAGGTAAGTAATTTAAAGGACAATTACTTAATAAAGGCAATTAAGAAATAAGTTAACTACCGAATGTGATTAATTGGAATTAATTAATGACGTAATTAATTTAAAGAAAAAATAAATAGTATTATTTAATGCAATTGAATGAAATGATCATATTTCAAACATGAGTTGTTTGAAAATTTAAAGAAATTTGTTTTGAATTAAAACCAAGGGTGGTTTAAATTTAGAAATTTGGCTTGGTGGGCCAAGAAGTAAGACGTATATATATGTGTGGATGGTTTAAAATAAAATCTAAATATTGAGTTTTAAATCTGGAATGAGATGTGATACCCAAAAGTGTTAAGTTTTTAAACTTAATAAATGAGAAGATTATTTATGAGAAGTTAAAAATTTGAAATGGAAGTTCGGGTAAGGTTGACTGGATTAAGTGAATTGAGTTTAACTTGGGAAGGTTAAATAAGTTGGAATGATCAACTTGATTTGGAAATTTCAAGATGAAATTAAGTTTTAACTTGGAAAGTTAAATGATTGAGTATATTTGAGAGTTTGAGTAATCTCAAATTGGGTTTGAGATCCGAAAATTGGAAATGGATGGATGTTTTTAAAATAAGGGTTAATTTGATTTGTGTTTTAATATGTTAGGTCTGTGAATTGTTTAAAAACTTTAAAGGTAAATTGATTTAAAGGAATTAAATCAACATTTGAAGTATTAACTCGAATTTATATAATTCGAGATAATTTAAATTTGAAATTTGAATTAGTTCAAATTGAATTTGATTTGAATTAATTGAAATGGTGATTGAAGATGTATGAGTATAAGATTCAAATGGAAAATTTGAATTGGATTGATTTGAATAATTTGGAATTGTAACTAAAGTTGAATAGTTTTAAATTCAAATGGAATTTGAATTAAATTTAGGAGGAAATCAAAAATAATTCAACTTGATTGGAAATGGAATTTGAAATTGGGATTAATTCAAACTGGAGTTGAAATGGATTGGAATTGAAGTGGGTTCAATTGAATGGATATTAGTCCAAAGTGATTGGAATAACTTGAGATTGTAATTGAAGTTGAATATGTTTAAAATCAAATGGAATTTGATTTAAATTTGAAAAGGAATTAAGAATTAATTCAACTTGAATTGGGAATAAATCAAGATAAGAATAGAAGTGATAATCCAAATGGATTGAAGCAATTGTGAGTAAGTGAATGAAATTCAAAGTAAATGTGAATAGAAAGAGAATTCATTTGGCTAATAACTAATAAAGATAAATATGTAGGGTGTACATATGTTATTCTATTCGCATAGTAATTTGATCCAGATTCGAGCACAGAATTTCAAGATAGTTTATCGATCCGAGTTGGGATTTTTCACTCGATTTTCGACGGCGAGCCTGGATATGGATTGTTGATTGGTTCTGGATATTCTCTATCATAGTTATAGCTATGCAAGGAGAATGATGGTTTCTGATCAAGAAACCAGATCTGTGTCCGCACTAGGAAGTCGGGTGGACGATACTAGTTCGGAAGTGAAATTGTGTGATCGAGTGAGCGATCGGATTGGTATAGCATGCGGATGATATGTGTAGATCGTACGGATTTGGATGAAAATGATATTGAAAAGAGTAATCAAATTTGAATATCTGATTTTGAGTAAACAAAGTAAATATCTTTGTTTTATAAGATTAAACTCCCTTTGATGAATCTATTGCCAGAAGGAAAGGATTTTGAAAGTGTTTGAAGTATAAAAGGAGTTTTATACAAGTTTGAAATGATCTGAAGTTTTAAAAATTGTATATATCTGTATATTCCAAAAGGATCTTATAAACCTTTTGGAAAAGGTTTTAGGAACCTTTGAATTTGGAAAGGCTTTCGATTTTTGGGTAAAATCAATATGAGAATTTGGAAAGCCTAGTTTGAGAATTATCGGTTTTGGAATAATTGATTTTGAGTAAAGGAGCTTTGTATGATATCATACTAGGTGTATGATTTGAAAGATACTATATATGTATAGTATAAAATGTTTTGATGATGGCTCTGGGGAAAAAGGCGCTCCCTTGAAATGAACTTCTCAGGAGTACCATCGGGTGGTGCTGCCTTGAGCCCCAAAGGGGGGTTCTAAAGTAGATCCTGTGAGGAGTCCGGACAAAACTAGTTCCTGAGGATTATGAGTAGAGTATACCATAGCGAAAGTCGTGTGTGCCGCCGAGAGCCAACAGTTACATAGACTTTTGCTGCGACGGCAACGTAACCCAGGATGTAACTGCGATCTATGGTATAACATAGCGAAAGTCGTGTGTGCTGCTGAGAGCCAATAGTCTGCGTTTGATTTTATATCAGTAGACTGCGACCTATGTAGGAGTGGAGAAGTTTCATTTTGACAGCGAAAATCAGAGGCCGCTGAGAGCCTGCGGTTACATGGACTTCTCTGCGATGGCAACGTAACCCTGGATGTAACTGTGATTTGGTGTGTGGGATCCATGGCGTAATTGAGAGGCCGCGGAGAGCCTGCAGTTACATGGACTTTTGCTGCAATGGCAAAGTAACCCTGGATGTAACTGTGACCATGGATGAGGGTGATGATTTCCAAAGCATTCTCACCAAAGATATATCCTCTATTTTCAAAAACTGTTTGCTATGTTTTCAATAAAATTATTTTTCAAGTATTTTCACTGGATGTTGAAAATAAGTCTGTTAAGTACTTATAGATTTTCAGTCATACGCCCGATCAACGTATGACCGAATTTCTGTGAGAAAAAGGATGGACTGGTTAAAACATCGAGTTATAAAAAGTATTTTTATAAAAAACTATTTTATAATATTATGTAAATTCTAAAGGTGTTTTAAAAATGATCAAAGAATAATTTTCTGATAATAAGCATCTTTATCATTCTGGCATCGTTTCTTTTCGAGGACGGAAAGATTCTAAGAAGGGAGGAATGTGATAGCCTGAATTATTTTGAACATCTAATAATTGTGTAATTTACTGGTTAATTTGAATAAATAAATGGGATTCTGATAAATAAAAAAATATCTAGAAATGATAAACCTTGTGATAAATTAAAAATATGTTTGTAGACATATGCAAACTCTATTGAAAATTTAAGTATGTTTATATACAAGTGTGTGTGTGTGTGTGTGTATGAGGCTATTATTTTACCCAAGCCTTGCTATGTGAATGGACTTGAATTTAAATTTTAAAATAAATGCCTTAAAAATAAACTGGACTTAAATAATACATATAAGGTTTTTATATTTTTATGTATAGTTAGTACAAAATTATTTTCTTCAAATTTTATTAATATTTTATTAAAGAAAAAGAATGAATATAAAGTTGATAACATATATATATATATATATATATATATATATATATATATATATATATATATATATATATATATAAGAAGGGTTTGAATGCACATATATTATAAGAATAGGACTTGTAAAACATTTGTCAAAATATGTTCTTATGGAGGATAACAAGTGTTAAGATATTAACACTTAAATTTACAAGTGTCACAATAATTTTAAACAATGAATTAACAAAATTAATCAGGCTATACTCATTTTTTTTCCTCAACTCTTCTCATCTTCCATTTTTTCTTCAAACAGTAAAACAAAGAAAAAAAATGAAAATGAAACTATCTCAACTCAAAAATCAAAATTCTGAAAACCAAGTTCAATTGAGAATTAAATCAAACAGAGAATACAAAAGAAAATGCAAAATACAACCTGATCAAGAAGAAACTCAAATCAAAGATATTGCAAAACCCAAAATCTGAAGCAAAAGTGCAACAACTGTTAAAATTCTTCAAGTTAAATAAATTTCAAGAAAGCAATAGGAGATTTATCAAACCTGGAAGCAAAATTACAGGAAAAAAACAACAGAATTGTTTTCTGCGTGACTTGGAATTCAAGAGCATGGAACTAACAATGTTCTCTGTCCTCTGCATGTTGGTGAGTAACTCTACTTTTTAAAATTTAAGTAGGTAAATTTAGTTGCATGCTAGATGTCTGAAATATGAATGTTTATGTATATACATGGTTTTAGTTCTAGATGTATGATGCATGTCTGTTTGTTTTCAACAGAGTCTACTCTGTTTTACTTCCAGATCTTGATTTGTACAAATTCAAATCTCTTGATCTAATCACCATTTAAGTTTGAGATTCAAATGAAATTTGTTAGTTTAATTATAAACTTTAGTTTAGAATTTTATTTAGGTTAAAATAACCCAGTATCATCTCTGGATTTTATAACAGTTGATTAAACATCAAATTAGTGAAAAATTCAGATGCATTGATTTTGTGTTTCAGGGTTTTAATCTGAAACAACATATTAAATCTTGAATTTTAAACCTAAAATTTCAATTTTTAAGGCTAGAGTCAAAGAGCAATTCTCTTTTGACTGTATTGGGTATTTTATGACATCTCTGTTGCCACAAAGGTTTGGAGGTGCCGAATTTGATCCTGGAGGCGATGGAGTTATCAGGGATGTTGAGAAAATTACTCGTTTGGGTTGCATTTCATTTTGGAAGATGTGGTTGTGATTTGTAGTGTAGAACCCTAATTTTACTGGGCTAGGAAGAATCGTTCCATTCGGCAATTATAGTTGATCGAGTTCAACTATGACTTGGGAAATGGAAGATGGTAGGTCGTCGAGTTCTTCGCCGGAATTGTAGAGGCAACGATGGTCGGAGGTGATTAGTTGAAGCGTTGACAGGTTTGGAAGTAGGATTCTGTCTGTTGTTTCCAGGTTTAGGAATTTTTTTGGGTCACGATTTAAATGCTTGCATATGTCGATTTGATTTTTGGTTTGGATGGCCTGAGGAGTTGGATGACGACAGCGGGGAGGTCGCGAAGTTGACCTAGGGTGGCCGGCGTCCATGCACATATGCACAGAGAATTGGGGTTATGCTGGTGAAGTTTGGGTTGGAATTTTGTTGTCTCGGGTTTTCTCAAGTAATTCGAGTGTATGACTCGAAGTAGGTTAAGTTTTGTCTCGGAAAAAAAAACAGGTTGCCCGAGTTTACTGAATGTTTCAGGTTTTAGGAACAACAGAAAATCTGTTCTGTTGTCTTTAAATGTTAAAGCAAGTTTAAATGCAAATTGGAAATTAAACTAAGTTTTTAATCTGGAATTAAATATCAAATTTAAAGTAGTTGAATTTGAGTTTGAATTTAATTTAAATTTTAGAATTTAAATTTAGATTTCAAACTTTTAAAGTATAAAAGAACATTGGTTTTGAATTTAAACTGTGATTTTTAAATTTGTGAAATAGAAATTTAAAATAAGTTTAAATCCAGTTTTAAAAACCTGGAATTTGATTTGAATGTCGGTTTTTAAATAAAATGAGGTTTTTAAAAAAAAATTAAATTTGTTTTAACTATTTTAGAAATGGTTAAATAATTTGAATTTGATGGAAATGTAAGTAACGCTTTAAAGCTTTAAGTTTAAATCTGGAATAAAAGGATTGAAAACTATATTTCAATTTTGAAATCAAAAGGGAATTTTTAGATTGAATTTGATTTATAATAACTTGTAATGTTTAAGATGAATTGGTTTATATTCTTTTAAACTTTTATTTTATAGAATAGATGTTTCTTGAACATATGAGATAAAGGTTTTGAATTTGTTTTTAAATACTGTTTAAGATAAAATTTGTTTTCATTTTAAAATCTTAAATTTTAAAATGAAGTTTAAATGGAATTTAAAGTAAATTTAAAAAAAACAATTTGTTTTTAAAAGCTTAATTAAGAAGAGATATTTTCTTAAAATAAATGAGAATTTTAAGAATTTGGATTCATTATTTTAATGAATAATTATTCAATTAATTAAA
Source organism: Allium cepa (assembly GCA_030765085.1). NCBI lineage: Eukaryota > Viridiplantae > Streptophyta > Magnoliopsida > Asparagales > Amaryllidaceae > Allium > Allium cepa. The sequence goes on from CM060943.1 coordinate 117,297,157, forward strand.
AATGTGGATGATTAATTAAGATTTGAGGTTAATTAATTAAGGTTAATTAATCTATAATTAAGGATTGTTAATTAATTTTAATTAATAATTAAGATTAATTAATCAAGTGATTAAGGATTAATGAAATTGTAGTTAACATTTAGAGATTAATTAAGTGGTAATTAAATATTAATTAATTTGTAATTAATAATGATTAATATAAGTTAATTTCTTAATTAAGTAATTAAGAATAGTTAATGAAGGTCATTAACTTAAGATTATTTAACAATTAATTAATGTGATTAATTTTTAATAATTAATTAAATTAATTAATTAATAACAATCACTTGTGAAATTGTTTATGTTTAATTACTTAATAGAAGTAATTAATGAATTAGTTACTGATGTAATTAATTGGGTTAATGTGATTTTTTTAGGTTAATTAATTAAGTTTAATTAATTTAAACACTTGATGATTGATGAATAATTACTTTATGTAATGAATGGGAAGTAATTGATAATTACTGGATGTAATTAAAGATGTTTGATGATGAAAGTAGTTTGGATTTGATTACTTTGTAATTAATCAAGGGATTAACTGAGATAATAAATTAAGGAGAAATTTATTAATGAAGTAATTAAGGGAAGTTAATTACTATTGTTATTAATCAAGGGTGATTAATAATTATTGTTAGTAATTAATTAATAAAGTAATTAAAGGTTAATTACTGTTTTGGGTTAAGGATAATTAATTTGTGAAGGGTTAATTACTTAAGTGTAATTAAAGGATAAATAGAATGATATTGAATGCCCTTGATTAATAATTATTCCTAATATGTGGTTTGTAATGCTATGTGATAAGATATGTTTGATTTAAACTGTGAAGATGTAGTTATCTATTGATGATGAATTACTGTGACATCCTGTACTAAAAATAGAATTGTATTTCACTTGAATAATTTAAGTTAAGTTGACAATGGTTTCAAAGAGACCGGAGTCGGGTATTAGTAAATATCCGAAACCACTTAAATTCCTTATAGATTGATATGTGAAATCAATAGGCTGGTATGGAATGATTTAAGTGAATTGGACCATCTAATCTAAGTATTGGTACTTAAAAAATGATGTGTGAAATAAGTGATGTCTATAACAAACTGTGAACTTGTAAAATTGGTTTGAGTTACCCCAGGTTTCATATAAGTTGTTTGCATGGTATTCCATGTTAAATTGAGTTTACTCACGCTAGTTTCCAGCTTGACCCGGGTGTTACTTTGGTGTAATGCTCGAGTCAGATCGAGTATTACAGATTTTCAGGGAAGGACGTTCTGGAGCTCAGGAGGCGAGCTGGATGCAGGAACGTATAGAGGGTTTCCACTGTGATATTGTATATATCTGAGACATGTTAAATTGTATCTGTCCAATGTTGTATAAAATTGTTGTAACTCTGATATATCGATGTGAATTGATAGATACAGTTTTCTTTGGTATAATTATTATTATTGATATTATATTTTATCCGCTGCGAATGTGAGATTGTGTGTTTCTTTTCTGTTCTTCTTCTATCTCTTTCTTCTTTTTCATAACTATCTGGAATTTTCGGGATCGAAAATTTCGGGTCGTTACATGAAGGCATGTGCTATTATCTCAGCCCACCAAGATTTGAATCCCAGTATTGCATATGTTAGCCATTTTATTTTCTAACTTTTTCATCATTGTTATGACATGAAATAACTCAATAAACACATTAGTAGAATTGTTGTATGGTTGTTATCACTAAAACACCATATATATGGTTCTTTCATTCTCCCCTTTTTTGACGATGATAACCGCGCAACTTTATAATATAAAATAATAGCTCCCCATATATATATATATATATGTTATATATATTAAGTTTATTTCCCTCAACTTTATATAAATGTCAATATAAAATATGTAAAGCACATGTTCTTTTCCCCCTTTGTCATCAACAAAAAGGAATAAAAGCATAAGCATTTTATATTTTAAAAACACCCCCTAAATATAATATTTCTCTTAAGAAATTATTCGATTTAATTTTCCTATATATGCATACAATTTTTCTCACCCTTTTTAAAAAGAGACATGAAGTATCATGGATATGTTAAATAATTTAACATTAATGCAAAGTGATGAATATTTAATAGATATGTCAAATATAAACAAAATGATGCTCATTTTACAAGAAATAGCGTTTACGAATTAGGAAACCATATCCAGTGGGATTTGGATGATCCCTTAAAAATATAATTTTCATTATTAATCACAGTATGTAATATTTGCTAACGTATAATTGTCTATCATTATCGGTTAGATCAACAAAACTCATATATCAATGTTAATTGTCATTGATTTAGTATTCAGAGGATGGTTTCTATTTCTAAGTACAATACTATCATGACATGAAGTGGTTTTAGAATTATCTTTACTTTTAATACTAGCATTACAACATGTATCCATGAATGCATATCTAGTACTATATCAACAATTATCATGTTCGTAGTCTAAACCAGTTTTATTATTGTTAGCTTTGGTATTCATAATTAAGAAAGATAAATCATCTTTTCTATTGGAATTTATGATTTTCTCATTTAGTTTGCCAAAAACAGCTTTAGAATCACAAATTTATTTTGCAAAATAATGTTTTTACCTTTTAAAAGCTTGCAGTCTTTAGTTAATTCTTGATTCTTCTCATTTAAAGTACTATTCTTTTTTTCAAGGGACAAAAGTTTAGTATTATAATCATTTAAATAATTTCGCAAAAAAGTATTTTTATTTTGCAAAACTTTGATCTCCTTTAAAAGATAAATATTTTTATCATTTAAATGCACGCTGTCGTTTGGTAGAAAAATTCTTTTTCTAAAATAAGTTCTTCTAATGTATTTTCAAAATCTTCATTTTTTTTTATAAAAAATTATTTTCTTCCTTTAAAATACTAATTTTACGCCCACGATCATCTGGGTTAGCTAAAGCAATAGAATTGACAATTTTGTGATGCTTTATAATCTTTTAATAAATTCTCATGTTTTTGTAAAAGATCGTTATATAAAGATCTAAGCGTACTAATTTTGATTTGAGATTAGCCACGTAGCACATGTACCTTGATTCTATTGACCGATGTGTGCTTTTAGAAATTTGCTTTTTCTCGACTATTTATGAGCTTTGATTGGATCATCTTTTTCTAGCCATTATTCTAGGATATTGTTATGATCAGTAGAACACCAGGGTCTAGTACCACTTGTTAGTTGATATGTGATGGATCGAATAGTGCCAATAGTAGTAAACAATGTAAATGCAGCAAAATAGTATTGTAGATCACATTATCGATTTTACATTAGTTTGGACCTTCCGTCCTATATCTAGTCCCGAAGCTCTCCTTTGATATCTCATTATCAATACCCTCACTTCACCCGGAAGAACGGATTCACAGATTCTACCCAAACAACCGAACATGACTTCAACAACAATTACAAGGAGTGTAAAAAAACGTTAGTTTTTGACATGGCATATCTTGATATATGGAATATCTCTTTGATGTACAATGACTCCTATAAGCAAACAGAATTATATTAAGTGGAGGTGTAGTGGTTAAGGAGCTTATTCGACTAGAATATGGGATGTGGAGATAAAGCAAACTAGTTGAATTCTCTGAATCATATGAATCCCTTTGCATTGTTACGTCCCGATTTTTCGATGCCCGAAAATCGACATCAATACGTCCACTGTATTAAATGTCGAACAATCGAATGCCGAAAAATAGACAGTAAGGGAAATAAGAAGGAGGTAGAAGAAGAGAAAACAAACAACATTAGAATCTCACAATCGCAGCGGAACAATATATGATAGATAATAACTTATCTTTATACAAAAAGAACTATATCTGTTTTATACATTACATCATCAGAGTACAACACCATTAATAGAAAAATACTGGACAGTTATATTAACTTGTCCCTACAAAAGATGACTACACAGCATACCAAACACAGTGGAAATAAGACAGATACGTGTGATACGTCTCCATCCAATACATCCCCTGAGCTCTATAGCTGTCCATCCAGAATCTGTACACTGTAATACTCGGTCTGACTTGAGCATTATAGTGAAATAACAACCGAGTCAGTTTGGAAAATCAGCGTGAGAAAACACATTCAATTGGATTATTAAAGTTTTCAAAAATCTTTTGAAATCAAAGGTATCTCGTAAGACCACACCACAAATAAACATGCCAGGTTTTTACCTTACGATAACCAGAAAAATTTCAATCAAATTCGTCTGATATTATAATAGTGTCCATAGAAAGTAAAATAGAATCTAGCTGAAATGCTTGCATCTCACGTTTTAGCAATAGTTGGGCACAATCAAAACTGCACAAGTGCTTATTGGAGATTGGATTCCATACGATGGCAGGGCAACTGGGGTACCGCCTGTCACAGTTCTTGGTCTAGATCAAAGTACCGAGGATCCCTTCTGATCCCCTTTAACACAAGACCAGAGCTACCCCTTACTGGATAGTCCGAATAAGATCACCCAGTGGTTGGGATCAGCAACCGCCCACACAGCCGAATAAAAGGGACATCTAGATAGGGATGATCTTACCCTAATTGGCTGCTAGCCACTTAGCATTGCTGCACATCCTTTATTTTCCTTTAAAAACCCAATCTTTATATTTTTGATATCTCAATATACCCAAATATATTCAGTCAAACCATAGCATTCAATATTTTCAATTCCCAATATAATCAATATAATCTATCATAGATCATCAAATAAAACATATCACCGAATATGAAAATAAATTCCAACATTTTGAGAAATCCAGTTGGAGCCAACTGTGAACTTGAATTTGTACTTCGTTTTTAGTTGAATTTGAATTGCTTCAGTTTCAAGCTTGGAGTTGTTATTATCTTTTTATTTTCTGGTTTTGTTTTGTTTGGAAAATGAAAGGAAGAAAGGAGTTGATATATATATATATATATATATATATATATATATATAAGTGTATAAACTATACAGCACCTGGTTTCTCATTTTTATTTCTTCCTTTTGTTATCAATTTTTTAAATGAAGAAAACAATTTTAAAGAGTAACTTGACACTTGTACACAAAGATCTTCTTCCTAGCTTACAAATGTCTATATGCAAATATCTTACATTTATTTATGTTTTCTATTTTTCTATTTTTATATTTACTTTTTATTTATTTTATGTAACTCAAAAGAAATATTATAAAACCTTTTTATTTATTCTTATTTTAAGCTTAAGCTATTAATAATTTAAATTTAAACTATGCATTTTTAAAACATTAGAGATAAGTATATATATAGTTATTAATTAAGTTCGGAGTACAACTTTAGGAATTGAGAGTTTAGGCATAATATTGAGTTTTATTGTGATTATTGAAGGTTTAAGGGTATATGTAGTTGTTGTAGGGATGCTAAAGTAGGCGTGCAACCTTTAAGATTAGCCATTAACGAAGAGAAGAAATTGCAGGAGCGAAGAGAAGCAACTGTAGATGAGAAGAGATGCAAAGATATTGCTACCATTGAGAAGAGATGCAAAGATACTGCTTTAGGAAACTAACCATTTTATACTATTTAGTCGAACGGGAGAAAGGTTCGGTCAACTGAACTAGTATGAAAATAAAGCCCGAGAGCATAGCCAAATCAGAAGACTATATATTGTTTTAATCGACTATTTTCAGTCGACTAAATCACTACAAATTTCAAAAACTTGAATGGTGTAGTGGTAAAGACATGTGTTGTTGTCCTAGCCTACCTACGTTCGAATCACGGCTTTGTATATCTTTAGCCATTTTATTTTCCAACTTTTTCACCATCGTTTGGACCTAAAATAACTTAATAAACACATTAGTAGCATTGTTGTATGGTTGTTATCATTAAAACACCATATATAGGGTACTTTTTCATACTCCTACGTTTTTATGATGACAACCACACAACTTTATTATAACATAAAATAATAGCTTCTCCAAAATGTATGTTATATATAATAAGTTTATTTCTCTCAACTTTATATAAATGCCAATATAAAATATGTAAAGCATACGTTATTCTTCCCCTTTTTCCATCAACAAAAAGTAACAAGAGCATAGGCATATTATATTTTGAAAACTCCCCCTAAATATAATATTTCTGTTAAGAAATGATTCTATGTATTTTTCCTATATATATGTACAATTTTCCTCACCCTTGGTAATAAGTGAAGAGTATCTAATAGACATGTCAAATGTAAGCAAAATGATACTCATTTTTCAAGAAATATAGGGTTTGCGGCTTAGGAAACCATATCCGGTTGGATATAGTTGATCCCTTAAGAATATAATTTTCATTATTAATTAAAGTGTCGTAATAATTGCTAGTGTATTTTCTATCGTCATCGGTTAGATTAGTTGGAACCCATATATAAATGTTAATTGTCATTGATTTAGTCTTCAAAGGATGTTTATATTTCTAAGTACAACACTATCATGACGCGAAGTGGTTTTAGAACTATCTTTACTTTTAGTACTAGCATTAAAACATGTATCCATGGATGCATATCTAGTACTATTCAAAAGTTTTCCTATTTATAGTCTAAATCAATTCTATTATTGTGAGATTTAGTATTCATAATTAAAGAAGATGAATCATTTTTTTATTAAAATTTGTAATTTGCTTATTTAATTTATTAAAAAGGCTTTAGAATTATTAATTTCTTTTTGTCAAATAATATTATTATCTTTCAAAAGTTCATACCCTTTAATTAATTCTTGATTCTTATCATTTAAATCATTATTCCTTTTTCAAGAGAGACAAAAATTTAGAACTAGAATCATTTAAAGAATTTTCCAAAAATATATTTTATTTTGCAAAACTTCGATTTCCTTCGAAAGATCAATATTTTTATCATTGAAACGCTTATTTTCTTTTAATAGAAATTCTTTCTGTAAACAATTTCTTCCAATGTATTTTCATAAACTTCAGTATGTTTTACTAAAAATATTTTCTTCCATTAAAGTACTGATTTTATGCTCATAATCATCTAATTTGGCTAAAACCATAGAATTGACCTTTTGTGATGCCTTAAAATCTTTTAATAAATTCTTATTCATTTGTTAAAGATCACTATACAAAGAATCTAAGCATACTGATTTTGATCTAAGATCATCCATGTAGCCACGAAACTAAATTCTACTGACTATTGCTTGCTTGCAGAATTTTTTTTTACTATCTTTGAGCTCCGATTGGATCTTCTCTTTATGGGCATTGTTCTTGGATATTGTTATGATAAGTAGAACACCAGGCTCTGATACCACTTGTTAGTCACTATACGCTAGATCAAATACGGCCAATAGAACAATGTAAATGCAGAGGAATAGTATAGTACATCACACGATCGATTTTACACTAGTTAGGACCTCCCATCCTACATCCAGTCCCGAAGCTTCCCTTCAATATTTCACTATCAATACACCCATTTTGCCGAAGGAACATGTTTATAGATTCTGGCTGATCAACTGAATAGGACTTCAACAACTATTACACGCAGTGTAACAAATGTTATTTTCTAACGTAGTGTATCTTGATATACATAATATTTTTTGACGTACAATGACTTCTATAACCAAACCAACTATATTAAGTGGACATGTAGAGGCTAGGGAGTTAATTCGACTAGAATATGGGATGTAGAGAGGAAGAAAACTAGTCGAAATCTATGAATCACTTGAATCCCTTTGACGTTCGGAGTATTGTTTTAGGAATTGAGAGTTTAGGAATAACGTTGAGTTTTGTTGTGATTCTTGAAGGCTTAAGAGTACACATAGCCGTTATAAGGATAGTAAAGTAGGGATGCAACCTTCAATATTCATCATTGACGAAGAGAAGCGACTGTGGGAGCGAAGAAATGCAATTTTAGACGTGAAGAGATGCAAAGATACCGCTTCAGAAAACTTGTCGTTTTATACTAATTCGGTCAACTAGGAGAAAGGATCAGTTGACCAAACTAGTATAAAAATCAAGCTCGAAAGCATAGCCAAAAACAGACAACTATGTATGGGTTCAGTCGATTGGAAGCTTTATTCAGTTGATCGAATAACTACAAATTTCAAAACTTGAATTATGACGACCCGTCTACTTGACCCTTAGAAATCGACACTAATACATCCACGATATTCACGTGCCGTAAATGCTAGTGTTGGGGAGACAGATATCAGGGGTATAAAAGAAAATAAAGATAGAAGATAACACAATAATAGAATCTCACATCGCATTCAACATTTTAATTATACATAAATGATTAGAGTCAAATACAAATCCAGCGGATAGTTATAACTATCTTTCCGTACATATGCTGGAAAATACATACTACATAACGCAGCAAAAAATGGATTGATATCTATATAAGGTACTTAATCTTTATAGCTCCAAAAGTCATACCGATATGCCCCAAAATTCTTCTAAGGTATCCCGACTACATGGCTGCCAAAAAAATAGGGCACCTAGAGTTTAAAGGGAAAAATAAACTCTTGATCAGTCATGGGAATGGTGTGAGAACTCAAAGTACGATGTTTTGAAAACAGAAAGGTATCTCATAAGACCACGCCGCACATAAACACGGAATGGGTTTTTACCTTATGATTACCAAAACTCTTTATTACGTAAAATTTGGGGATATTATTTTTAATGGACTTCTTTGAAAACATTTGCAAATAAACTTATTAATATTAGCCAAAATTGTTGCACTGATTAAATTCCAGCATAATAGGTTTATAATCAAGTTTAAATTCCAGCATAATAGGTTTACAATCAAGTCTAAAGGTTCTTATTGGAAAATGAATTTCCATACAAACGACCAGGTAAAGGGACTACCTTCCGATGGGTACACCTCTAGATGGATGTCCCGAGGAACCATTACAAAAGCTCCTCTACCACACAAGACCGGCCTATCTCTATAACTAGATAGTACCGAATATGTCATTCCCCAGTCGTTACCGACCTTTATCCAAGAGCTCTCTTCGCATACATCCACATTAATTTACATCTCGAACATCATAGCGAGAAGAAATATATCTAGAAGGAAATGATCATACCCTATTTAGGAATGACCCACTTAGCCTTGCTACATCTAACCTGTTTCGGTCATTTTCGGTTGATGAGGCTCGAGGCAACGATTACCTTTTCACAACACATCTTCTTTCACTTTGAATGCCACATTGCCATTCCACATTCACACGACTTAACTTTTTGAGCTCGCATGTCTTGGGAAAGGGTGTTAACATAAGAGAAGGTGTCTTCTCCGCCACAACTGATATACATCCGTACAGACCACTCATTGTGATTTGGAATGCAAGCTCAGACATTCATCCATACAAGTTCGTTCTGGGACCGAACGAAATTGAAGGCACTTTCCTCGGTCATTACAAGATGAGAAGTCCTTGTGGGTTTTGAGGGTTTTCATAACAGAGAGACCACCACTACAATATAGTAAATCGATAGTTTATCCCCAATTAGTTAATAAGTAGCCCCTCATTACTGTTCGTTTTAATATCTCCGTCTACAAACATCTTTAATCTTCGAACACGTAAATTGGTTCGAGGTGGTTTTCAGATAGGAATCACCCAAATTCGACCACGGTTCCTTCGAAATCCAATCATCAATAAAAATGATGTAATTAGGTGATTTTTTTTCGATTTAATCATTTCCTTTACCAAAATATCTTTAGGAGATATATATTTTCGAAACATTCTTATAGTGAATACGGAATCATTTAAACCTCTTTTTGAATATTTCTCAAATCATTTTTAAAGTGTATCTTTTGAGAAAATAGGATTATAGAAATCATTTTACTTTTATTCAGAATCAACTTCCATATTCAATGAGTGCTATGGGTGGAATAACGGTGAGATCACCTTTTAAATTCCACAAAGATGACAAGTTCCCTCTTCGGATTTTAATAATGACTATAAGAAGATTATTTATATAAAAGCCAAGTTGAGCACCCGGACTTTCCTTTCGATATGTTCCACCCCTCGCCTAAAAGAGAAAACTAAGGCCAGGTAAGTTCAGGGCACTAGTTGCTCCATCTCTAACCTTAGTTACACACCTTGTTTTCACTTATAGATCTCACAGACGGGACAAATGTACTAGTCGTTTTCGCATATTCATTTTCCCTTTTTAAATCACTTAACTATTTGTTAACCATCTTTGAAACAATTTAAAATTGTTCAAATTTCTTTCAAAATGCTTTATTATTTACTTAAAAACATTTACTAAGGATTTGGGAAAGAATTGTTATGTTCCAACCTTTATTTCAAAAGTTATTGAAAAGCGTTGTGAATAGTATTGCAAATAGTGTTTTAAAAGCTATATTCTTCAAAACGACTTTTATATCATTTAGAAATCCATCTTTTCAACTTAAATCACTTTTAAGACATTTTAAAAGATTTTTAGAATTTATTTCATATTTTTGAAACATTAAATTCATCAATTTCTAACTTTAATCATTTAGTGCAAAAACCAGATTTTTCTTTGTTAGCACCAAAATTGGCCACTAACACCCTTAAGAGAGATTGTGTAGAGAGATTAATGAAGATAGTAAATTAAAAACTGAAGACAGTATGCAAACTTAAATGCAAAGAACAAGAACACCAAATTTATAGTGGTTCGGCGTAACCGCCTACGTCGACTTTGAAGTTAATCTTTATTGCTTTACTTCATGATTGATTACAGATACAATCCGTTTCTAATCACTTGAATACAATTGCTAAGTAAAAGATTAAGTCTTTAAACGAAGGTTGAATGCGGTAGAATTTCCCCAGTGTTCTTGGAATTCTCCCCCATTTCACTGTGCCTCCGCCTCTCTATTCATAGACGAAGGCAGGTTGGACACCCCTGGTGGGCCTGGTAGCTGAATAATTGGGCCCAAATGGTATAGGCTCTGTGTGCCGACCCAAATATGTCGAACGACCAAATGCCGAACCACCACCTTCATGCCGAACGAAGCGAGGTGCTGAATGAGGAGTGTATGCCGAGCAATGGTCGAAGTTGATTGAGGCTAAACGAATACCAAACACCTCTGGCTGCCGAACGATCTCGGGATGCCGAACAATCTTTGAATGCCGAGCGCTCCTGGATGCCGAGCGCTCCTGGATGCCGAGCGCTTCTGGATGCCTAGCTCTTCTAGATGCCGAGCGCTCCTAGATGCCGAGTGAGACTCATGCCGAACGATCTTTGGATGTCGGTCGAACTCGAATGCCGTACAAACCATTTGCGCCGAATGACACTGGATGCTGAACGGTAGGCGAATGCTGAACGAGACTTGGATGCCGAGCGTTCCTGCATGCCAAGCGTTTCCCAATGTCGAGTACTCTCGAATGCTATTCGAATTGTGAATTCCAGACGAACCATTTGTGCCGAGCGTTCAGAATGCCGAACGGTAAGCAAACGCCGAGCGCCTAGTTGCCTGGTCAAATCTCCAGGAAACATTCTTGAAAATTGATTTTTCCATATTTCAAAATACACAAGATGAAATCTTGATTTTCTTTTTTTTATACAAAAGATTTGAAAAATTCTTACTTTGAAGAATTTCGATCTATATTTCACTTCGTATGTTCATTTAAACTTTTCACGCGAAAACACGAACTATCGTTACGCGACGCGTCAAATTTTAGACGTATTTTGAGATTCATATCCAAACTTTGTCGAGACAAGTTTAAACATTTAGGAATCATTTATAAAGCAAATTTAAACAATTTTCAAAGGTATAAATGATTCCATGTCACATTTTATTTCTTTTGAAAAGTGATTTCCATGTGATTATACGTCATGTAAATCCGTGACTTGTTTTAATATTTTTATGCAATAAACAACATATGAAAATCAATATCATAACCAAATGTCCAAGCAAACATATCACAACATCACAACCAAATATATACATATAATCAGGAGTTCTCACATTATTTGATTTTGGCGCACGGAAAATCGGCTATAGCTTTGCTACTCGATGTTTTTAGCTTATGATCCCTTGAATGCTCAGACTTAGATAGCTTGACTTGGCTTGGGGAAGTCCAGGAGTGCTCGGCCAAATGGAGGAAGGGGGCGTGAGAAATAGAAGAGGAAAGGAGGCGTTTTGAAGTGGTTCGGATGGAGTTTTGTCGACATTTTTCTTAGTTTTATTTTCGAGAATATTTTGGCATAACATAATGAAGGTTGAAAGCCATTAAAAGTGAGAAGAAGGTTGAAAAGTAGAGAAGAAATGGTGCAAAAGTGAAGAAGAAGTGGATGGGTATTTATAGAAAATATTTGAGATTAAAATATAGATTTGTGTTTTTACTTAAATAACCTTCCTTAAGAATTAAATTATTTAATTCAAAACTTGCCATGCACATCACATCGCACTTTTAAAATTAAAATAATTAAGAGTTAGGTAAAGAATAAGAATGATTACTTTATTTTATGTCACATTTCTTTACTTTATGTCACATGTGATGTGTCATGTGTTTTGTCTTTTTTACTTTACTTTTGCTAATTACTTTCTAGAATTTTCTAAGTGTGATTATTAAAAGTAACCTTATTTAGTTAATTGTTAACTATATTTATATGTTAATATATTTATTAAATTGTGTACATAAAGGTGCAACAATATTGTGATAACTTTAAATCGACAAAACGTTGATTTTTGACTAAACGTTTTACGGTCATATTATGAGTTTTATTTAAACTATTTATTTACGTAAACCAAATTTAAAAATAAATTTGTACAATGTTATTTAAGAATATAAACACTCATAAATAAATTAAAACAATTAACCAAACCATTTAAACTTATTTTTCTGAAATCAGAATTTTGTCACTTTTGTCGATATAAGCAAATGTTACTATTTTTATGTATATTTCTATTTCCAAATTCTATCTAATATTGTTTGAATCATAAAACCTTTTATATTCTATATTTAACATCACATTAAATATTTATATTTTGAAGTGGTTAAATTTTGGGCCGTTACATGAATGGTGTAGTAGTATAGGCGTGTGTTGTTGTCTCAGCCTACCTGGGTTCAAATCCAAGCTTTGCAAAATTTTCAACTTTTTCATTATTGTTTTGACCTAAAATAACTCAGTAAACACATTAATAGCTTTATTGTTGGTTTTTTTTATCATCAAAACACCATGTATATGGGTTTTTTAGGTAAAACATTGAAATTGCAAAATATACACAAATTCCATTATTTTTATGTAAAACAATTGAGATTCCAACCTAAAATTGACATTTCGCTTTGGAGGAAGTTTAGGGTTTTTAGTGTAATGTCTTCATAAACCAAAATTTCCCAGGGCATATATCAAACCCAAACCTCACTATTCAATTACTAAAATAGAAAGACTAAGATTTCCACTCATGGCAGGTCCTTTTATTACGTATATGTTTGGTGGAGAATAGAAGTAGAAATAAAATAATAAGCATCTAGAATCTATTAAGTCATTATGAACTTTTTCGAATCTTTGAAAAGAGAAACTGATAGCACTTTGCTAGGTTCTCTAAAATAATATGGGAATAAATGTGAGATGGCTATGCTCTTATATATAGTGGTTAGAATGCATTGGAACCGTCAAATTTAAGTCGGTTTGAAATAATAATGCCAAAATGTTAACCATCCAAACATAACCAAAGTCATACTTGTTTACCGGTCGACTACCCCTACCCTACTAGTCGACTACTTGTGTTCGATCGGCCTAAGATAGGCGGTCGACCAGTTCGTTTACTTCAGGGAACGTTTTTAATCGTCGTTGATTCATTTATTTCATTCTTTTATTACTCCTTTAACATTAACGTTAATTTTAACAGTTACTTAATCCCTAAGTCCAATTACCTTTATTTTTTGAATTTCAAATTTGAGAAGTAATAATTATTTGAATTTGAATTATACTTAAATTGTTTTGAATTTGAAAAACTTCGACCGTCCGTAACATTTCCCCTTAAGATCCGTTTTCGACATGTTGTATATGGAAATTAATCAGAAAATTGCCAAGCACACAACGACCTAGCTTTCATGGTTAAATTTTTACTTTGGCAAAATTCTCATTTTTAGCCTTGTTTTATTTAATTAATTAATCTTACTTTTTTTACAGGGTCTATAGTATACAACTTGTAAACAAACAAATTACTATTAATTACAGAAAGATACATAATAGAAAAGAAATTAACATGCATGATATGAAACCATACCCAGGTGTTTGTGTATAAATGCTTGGTTGCTGGTAGCAATAGTATGTGTAATATATTTGACTTTGATCGGCAATATTGCTCGGTCCAGGTTGGCTTGTATGATGATCGATAGGAGCTTGCATTTCATTTTTTGTATCGCCACTTCTTTCTTAACGCACAACTTGATTACTTTCATCCTAACACGAGACATCGAATCAACATCATCGTCATCATTCACCTCAATGGCAATCAGACCATCATCCATAACTGATTTACTTACTAGCGAGATGTCATATTCGTTTGAATTAATCTTTGTAGCTTTGAATATTGTCGTTTCCAACTAAAGATAATTACAACCCTTCCTTACTTTTGAACCTTTATGGTTTTGCCAACATAGTTTGGTTTGCTATTTTCATCCATGATTAAATCATCGTCATAATAACAAACAATCGGCATGATATTCATAGATCTAACAAAATTTAAATAATTAAATTTGAGTCATAGATCTAACAAAATAAGTAGAAAAGGGTTTGAAATTATTATTTTAGATTTAGAAGAAAGTGGAATCTTGTCTTGACTTTGCCATGAAGCGATTTTGAGTGGATTTGTTGCATTTTCAGTTGTTTTGTAATAAGATAATGAAGAATAAGGTTTTAAAATTGGGGGAAGAAGGGTTTGCTGTAATGAATAGGGGTATAGGATAATATATGCTATTGTGGGGCCAATAAAAAAAGGCCAGACATAATGCGCACTGTTAGTTGTGCATTCGAGTAAATGCAATAGCAAAACTGTTAGTTGTACTAATAGGGAAATTTCTACTGAAGCAAAACTAGGTCTTATTCTCATTCAAACAATGTTTATCTCATTCGAACAACAGAAACAACAAAATTACATAATCTGTTACAACAAATAATAATGTCAAAAAATTAAGAAGAGCACGTCAAAATCCAAGGCGTCGATGGGAAAGCCAGGAAATATACTCATTTCAAAGTGTTCCGGGAAGATATCGAACCTCTATAGCAGGAAATGTCAACGCCTGAGAAGGAATGGCCAACATTCAAGAGTGATGAATTCCAGGTGATTAAACAATAGAAGAGCAGATGTCGAATATCATCAACATAAGTGGCATATGTGTCGTAAGTCATGAATGCAGCAAGGTTTTCGTACATTATCAATGTTCACAGAAGATATCATATATTGTCAACAAAGTAAGAAGGTTGTATATCGTTGATATAAGGACGATGTCATAGATTGTCAATAAGGCAAAATGCCACACTTCATTAATAATAACAGATGTCCAATACTGGCAAGTTAAAGGACCCCGAGCTACATGAAATGTGAGATAATATCGAATAATTAACAATGTAAAGAAGGATGTCGAAATTCAACCATGTGCCCAAGGATATCGTATGCTCGCAATATAGAAAACAATGTCTGGTCTCAACAATGTACTTGAGATATTAGATATTAGAAGTTATGAGAGATCCCGCCTTTCGTCAATATAAATAAGGGGATTTTTACTTCAAGGGCTTATTTGTGCAGGGTAATAAGTTTTAAGGACAACACTTCTGAATAATTAGTTTTAAGGACATTTTACAAGAAAAGGATAAAAGAATTTATCATTTTCAGTTATACATAAATAAAGATAAAAGGATTTATCATTTTTCTGTATAAATTAAAAAGATAAATGAATTTATCTTTATGCTGTAAATTGTCCTTAAAACTAGTTACTCAAAAGTGATGTCCTTAAAACTTATTACCCTGCAAATAGAAGCCCTTCAACCTAATTTCCACTATAAATAATTATGTCACATTTAATCAAGGTAGGAGAGGTTGTCACATATCAACAATACGGAGGGATGTCGGATGTCTACTCTAAATAAAAGCACCAAATGCCAAAAATAATATACTGATGCCATAAATCACCAGCATTCAACGAGATTTCTAAACCATCAATTCTCAAGAAGATGTAGAAAACCATCAAAGCAAGGATAAATGTCATAGACTATCAATAAAACAGATTACTCAGATAAACCAACACAGCGGAACACTATATATCTACACGCTGAAGCCTCCTGCTCCATTACTCCTCCATAATTCGTCAAATGTAACTTGAATCCCTTGGCTACTCGTAAAATTTTTGAGTACCCAAGAGTTTAAGAAAACAGAAGATAAACTCCGGGTCATACATGGGTCTGGTGTGAGTAATAGGTTAAGGTTGCTTAACTTTCAAAACCCTTTTGAAAAGAAAGGTATCACGTAAGACTTCCCACACATAAACATGGAAATGTTTTTACCTTACGCTAACCAAAACATTTGATAGGAAATCCGATGATATTATAATAGGTATAGGGTTTTCAAGTAAATAGAAAATAGCCGAAATTGTTACATCTATTAAATTCCAGCTACCAGCCACAAAAGTGGGTAATACAATCAAATCCGTTGGCACTTATTGGATTTTGGATTCCATATAATGGCAGGGCTACTGGGGTACCGCCCATCACGGTACGTGGCCTAGATCAACGTACCTAGGAGCCACCCTAACTCCCTTGCAACATAAGGCCGGAACCATCCCTTACTGGAAAAGTCCCGAACAAGACAACCCCGACAGTTAGATCTCACAACTGTCCACACAGCCGAGATAAAAAGGGACCTCTAGACAGGGGAAAATCTCGTCCTACTTGGGCATGACCCACTTAGCCTTGTTGCACCTTCCCTGTTTTAGCCATTCCCGGTTGATGAGGCTTGAGGCTCCGATTACCTTTATAGAACACATCACTTAGAATGCTCATCGTCCAACTGACGATGTTATGAAAGCATTCAATCCATACAAGTTCGTTCCGGGTTCGAACGAAACCGAAGGCATTATCTCGTTACACTCATTTTCGAATCACCCTCAGGGTTAACGACGATAACCCTTGCACTCTGAATCTTCATCTTCACTTGAGATTCACGATCTATCGCTAATTTGGATCAATGTGGTTTTCGGATATCCAAATATGGAAACCCGATCCAGGTCTCATCAAAATCCAAAACGTGTCTTTTAAGGCCAAGTTGTTTTAAAGTTTAAAACAATTCAATTATCTATATACACAAAGATAGATAACTCACAAATTATAATAGATAATGAACATTATCATCATAAACAGATAATCCATATTATCATTATAAACAGATAATCCATACTGTCATCGAAATAGATAATCCATATTATCATCACAATGCAACCAAAGCA
Source organism: Allium cepa (assembly GCA_030765085.1). Lineage (NCBI taxonomy): Eukaryota > Viridiplantae > Streptophyta > Magnoliopsida > Asparagales > Amaryllidaceae > Allium > Allium cepa. The sequence goes on from CM060943.1 coordinate 117,314,596, forward strand.
TTCATATCACACAACATCACTAATCTCATATCTGAGATCACAAAACATTCAAGGCAATCAATATCATCCATTCATACATAAGCAAAGATTTACTTCATCATACTATAATTAATTTAAATTAAATTAAATTAATTACTTCCATCTCTAATTAATTTAAAGTGAATTAAATTAATTACTTCATCTTTAATTAATTTAAAATAAATTAAATTAATTACTTCATCATTATAAATCTTGCTTATCTAACCATTAATTAATTACAAGTCAATTAATTAAGCATTCAAATTAATCACCATAATTAATCACCCTTGATTAATTATTTATAATTACATTCAAGTAATTGTCCTTAATCAATTTCACAAATTAATTGTTCTTAACCAACTCAATATTAACTTTAATTACTTCATTAATTAATTGACTATAATTAATTACATTAATCCTTAATTAATTACATTAAATAATTACCTTTAATTACTTATCATTGATTAATTAATCTTAATTAATCAACTTTAATTATATCATTAATTGTATTAATTAATGATCCCGAATTACATTTTAAGTAATTACTTTATTTAAATTAATTACAATAAGTAATTAATCTTAATTAAACCATAATTATCAATCCCTCTTGATTAATCATATTCAGTAATTAACTAACTTTAATTACTTCTTTTAAAATAAATAAATTTTTCCCTAATTAGTTTCCTAATTAATCCCTTGAATAATTACAAAGTAACTTAATCCAAATTACTTCCATTCTTAAAACATCTTCAATTAATTATATCCTTTAATTATCAATCAATTACTTCACTAAGTAATTACTAATCCATTAATTACATTAAGTAATTATTATCAAACCATCAAATAAATTAAACTAATTAATCAATTTAAACAATCACATTAAACTAAATTAATTACATTAAGTAATTAATTCCTTAATTACTTTCATTAAGTAATTACACTTAAACCATTCACAATTGATTATCTTTAAAATAATTAATCTAATTAATTATTAAAAATCAACTACATTAATTAATTATCAAATAATTCTAGTTAATGACCTTCATTAACCATTATTTAATTACTTCCTTAAGTAATTAACTTAGGTTAATCATTACTAATTACAATTTAATTTATCTCTAATTATCCATTAATTAATCTCTAATTATTTAATTAATTAAGTATTAATTATGACTTAATTAATCCTCAATTATTTAATTAATTAACCTTGATTATAACCTAAGTACTTAATTAATAAATCTTTAATCGTTAATTAATAATCTAATTAATAATCCTTAATTACAAATTTATTTTCCATTATTTAATTAATCTTAAACCTTAATTAATTAATTTAAACCTTTAGTTACTTATTTAATTAATCCAAATCATAATTGATTAAATAAATGAATTATCCATTTTAATTAACTTAATAATTCAATCATTTAATCTTCATTTACTTAAAGATAAAAAAAAATTCTTATTAATAATCAAATTATCATCATCAAAAGTGTATAAAAAACAATTTACCTTAAACTTTTCTTTCAAATTCCATTTTAAATTTAAGATTTAAAATTGAATACAAATTGGCTTTAAACAAAGCTTAAAAACAATTCAAAAATCATTAATTCACATATTAAAGAAATATTCATTTTATAAAGAAGTTTAAAAGAAATTTAAAACCAAATTTATGTTTAAATTCAAACCATAGTTAAAAATTCACTTTAATATTCCATTTGTTTAAAACATTTTAAATTTGAAAACTTCTTTTTATTACAAAATTGGAATTCATATTAAATTTTGATTCCAGATAAATCTTTAGATTTAAAATCCTATTTACAATTCAAAACTTCATTTTAAAATTCAACTTCTTAAACATTTCTAAAGTTGTTAAATCAATTCAAATTTAAAAGCATTCTCTTATTTGAAAAATGAGATTTAAACTTAACTCCATATTGAAAAGAATAGATTTAAAACTATTTTTAAAGTTTATTTTTCATTTAAACTCAGCTTTTAAATTTTGTTTTAAAATTTAAAAACAGAACTGTTACAATTAATTAACCCGAGGCACATCCTTTTTACTTCGAGTTCAATGCTCAACCTCCCCGAGCAAACTACCCCACTACTTCGAGTTCAACACAAAATTACTCGAGCCTAAACCAACCACAGCAAACTTCATCAGATACAGAGCCGTGCCCATGCACGTTGCCCCAAGTCACCTATGATCATTAATGATGATCGTTCCACATCCAAAATCACTCAATCACCCCAACTCGATCATCATATTAGCTCCAACCCAATTCGAATTTGAATTCCAGTTTCAACTAAACCTGGAACCCAACATCAAGGTCTATGCTTCACCCCGGAAATTTGCCTCGCCAGCACATCCCCGACCATCGGAGTTGCTGAAACTTTGGCCAAGCCATCGCCTACTTCCAAACTTCCATCACCCAAAAGCTTGAGCACTCGATCCACCGGAGAACCCGTAGTGATCGATTCATCATTTCTAGTTAAAACTAGGGTTCCCGAAGTGATTTCACTGCCGCAACTTCCACCATGAATTGCATCGCCTCAAAGTTTTTTTCCAAGATTCACTGATCACTCCTCCATCAACTGGAAGAACCCCGATCCTTTCAACCTCTTGGATCTCCAGAAAATTCTAATATCCCCATTCTTGTCAATACCCAAACTGCACCTTTATCTTGTTTCTAAAAATCTTGATTCTTGTGTTAAAAAACATATTTTAGTTGATGTATTTGATTTATAATACTGGATTTACAAATTAAAAGGGTTAAGTTTTGATTTTTATCTAACATGCATATATGTTTTTATATTTCCAGAGACAACAAGCTAAATTTTTGACTTACTTAAAATTTTAAATATTAACCTAAGATAAATCAAACAACTTTGATTTATAAATTACATCCTATCAGGAACTAATTAAAAGATAAGGATAAAAATAAAAATTTGAGCCTGGAAATCAGAACAGAACAGAGTAATTAAAAAAACATGCACACAAATACATTTTCACATCAGACATTTACTTATAAACTCATGCAATACTTATTCATTTCAGTATACAAGCATGCAACCAATTTTTTTAATTTTAAATTTTTAAAAGTTACTCGCCTATTTCTGAAGAAGACAGAGCCTCCATCTGAAAAGCTTTTGAAACTTTTAAAACTGCACATTGCTGAAGCCTCCTGCTTCATTGCTCCTCCACAATTCATCAAAGCTAACTGAATCCCTAGGCTACTCGTAAAAATTTTGAGTACCCAAGAGTTTAAGAAAACAGAAGATAAACTTCGGGTCAGACATGGGTCTGGTGTGAGTAACAGGTTAAGGTTGCTTAACTTCCAAAACCCTTTTGAAAAGAAAGGTATCACGTAAGACTTCCCACACATAAACATGGAAAAGTTTTTACCTTACGCTAACCAAAACATTTGATAGGAAATTCGATGATATTATAACAGGTCTAGGGTTTTCAAGTAAATAGAAAATAGTCGAAATTGTTACATCTATTAAATTCCAGCTACCAGCCACAAAAGAGGGTAATACAATCAAATCTGATGGCACTTATTGGATTTTGGATTCCATACAATGGCAGGGCTACTGGGGTACCGCCCGTCACAGTACGTGGCCTAGATCAACGTACCGAGGAGCCACCCTGACTCCCCTGCAACCCAAGGCCGGAACCATCCCTAATTGGACAGTCCCGAACAAGACAACCCCCACAGTTGGAGCTCACAACTGTCCACACAGCCGAAATAAAAAGGGACCTCTAGACAGGGGGAAATCTCGTCCTACTTGGGCATGACCCACTTAGCCTTGCTGCACCTCCACTGTTTTAGCCATTCTCAGTTAATGAGGCTTGAGGCTACGATTACCTTCATAGAACACAACACTTAGAATGCTCATCGTCCACCTGACGATGTTCTGAAAGCATTCAATCCGTAAAAGTTCGTTCTGGTTTCGAACGAAACCGAAGGCATTATCTCGGTACACTCATTTTGGAATCACCCTCAGAGTTAACGATGATAACCTTGCACTCTGAATCTTCATCTTCACTTGAGATTCACGCCTTATCGTTAATTTGGATCGATGTGGTTTTCGGATATCCAAATATGTAAACCCGATCCCGGTCTCATCGAAATCCAAAACGTGTCTTTTAAGGCCAAGTTGTTTTAAAGTTTAAAACAATTCAATTATCTATATACACACAGATAGATAACTCAAAAATCACAATAGATAATCAACATTATCATCATGAACAGATAATCCATATTATCATTATAAATAGATAATCCATACTGTCATCAAAATAGATAATCCATATTATCATCACAATGCAACCAAAGCATTCATATCACACAACATCACTAATCTCATATCTGAGATCACAAACCATTCAAGGAAATCAATATCATCCATTCATACATAAGCAAAGATTTACTTCATCATACTATAATTAATTTAAAATAAATTAAATTAATTACTTCCATCTCTAATTAATTTAAAGTGAATTAAATTAATTACTTCATCTTTAATTAATTTAAAATTAATTAAATTAATTACTTCATCATTATAAATCATGCTTATCTAACCATTAATTAATTACAAGTCAATTAATTAAGCATTCAAATTAATCACCTTAATTAATCACCCTTGATTGATTATCCTTTAATTACATTCAAGTAATTGTCCTTAATCAATTTCACAAATTAATTATTCTTAACCAACTCAGTAATTAACCTTTAATTACTTCATTAATTAATTAACTATAATTAATTACATTAATCCTTAATTAATTACATTAAATAATTACCTTTAATTACTTATCATTGACTAATTAATCTTAATTAATCAACTTTAATTACATCATTAATTATATTAATTAATGATCCCTAATTACATTTTAAGTAATTACTTTATTTAAATTAATTACAATAAGCAATGAATCTTAATTAAACCATAATTATTAATCCCTCTTGATTAATCATATTCAGTAATTAACTAGCTTTAATTACTTCAATTGAAATAAATTAATTATTCCTTAATTAATTTCTTAATTAAAACCTTGATTAATTACAAAGTAATTTTATCCAAATAACTTCCATTCTTAAAACATCTTCAATTAATTATATCCTTTAATTATTAATCAATTACTTTACTAAGTAATTACCAATCCATTAATTACATTAAGTAATTATTATCAAACCATCAAATAAAGTAAACTGATTAATCAATTTAAACAATCACATTAAACTAAATTAATTACATTAAGTAATTAATTCCTTAATTACTTCCATTAAGTAATTACACTTAAACCATTCACAATTGTTTATCTTTAAATTAATTAATCTAATTAATTATTAAAAATCAACCACATTAATTAATAATTAAATAATTCTAGTTAATGACCTTCATTAACCATTATTTAATTACCTCCTTAAGTAATTAACTTAGGTTAACCATTATTAATTACAATTTAATTTAACTCTAATTATCCATTAATTAACCTCCAGTTATTTAATTAATTAAGTGTTAATTGTAAATTAATTAATCCTCAATTATTTAATTAATTAACGTTGATTATAACTTAAGTGCTTAATTAATAAATCTTTAATCATTAATTAATAATCTAATTAATAATCCTTAATTACAAATTTATTTTCCATTAATTAATTAATCTTAAATCTTAATTAATTAATTTAAACCCTTAATTACTTATTTAATTAATCCAAATCATAATTAATTAAAATAAATAAATTAGTCATTTTAATTAACTTAATAATTCAATCATTTAATCTTCATTTACTTAAAGATAAAATAACATTTCTTATTAATGATCAAATTATCATCATCAAAAGTATATAAAAAAACAATTTACTTTAAACTTTTCTTTCAAATTCCATTTTAAATTTAAGATTTTAAATTGAGTACAAATTTTCTTTAAACAAAGCTTAAAAACAATTCAAAAATATTTAATTCACATGTTAAAGGAATATTCATTTTATAAAGAAGTCTAAAAGAAATTTAAAACCAAATTTATGTTTAAATTCAAACCATAGTTAAAAATTCATTTTAATATTCAATTTGTTTAAAACATTTTAAATTTGAAAACTTATTTTTATTAAAAAATTGGAATGCGTATTAAATTTTGATTCCAGATAAATCTTTAGATTTAAAAACCTATTTATAATTCAAAACTTCATTTTAAAATTCAACTTCTTAAACATTTCTAAAGTAGTTAAATCAATTCAAATTTAAAAGCTTTCTCTTATTCGAAAACTGTGATTTAAACTTTACTCCAAATTGAAAAGACTAGATTTAAAACTTATTTTAAACTTTATTTTTCATTTAAACTCAGCTTTTAAATTTTATTTTAAAATTTAAAAACAGAACAACAGGTTTCTGTTGAAACCTGTTACAAATAATTAACCCGAGGCACATCCTTTTTACTTCGAGTTCAATGCTCAACCTCCCCGATCAAACTACCCCACTACTTCGAGTCTAACACAAAATTACTCGAGCCTAAACCAACCACAGAAAACTTCATCAAATATAGGGTCGTGCACATGCACGTCGCCCTCAGTCACCTCCGCTCATCAATGATGACTGTTCCACATCCAAAATCACTCAATCATCCTAACTCGATCATCATATTAGCTCCAACCCAATTCGAATTTGAATTCGAGTTTCAACTAAACCTAGAACCCAACATCAAGGTCTATGCTTCACCTTGGAAATTTGCCTTGCCAGCACATCCCCGACCATCGGAGTTGCTGAAACTTTGACCAAGCCATTGCCTACTTCCAAACTTCCATCACCCAAAAGCTTGAAGCACTCGATCCACCGGAGAACCCATAGTGATCGATTCATCATTCCTAGTTAAAACTAGGGTTCCAGAAGTGATTTCACTACCGCAACTTCCACCATGAATTGCATCGCCTCAAGGTATTTTTCCAAGATTCACTGATCACTCCTCCATCAACTGGAAGAACCCCGATCCTTTCAAACTCTTGGATCTCCAGAAAATTCTAATATCCCCATTCCTGTCAATACCCAAACTGCACCTTTATCTTGTTTCTAAAAATCTTGATACTTGTGTTAAAAAACATATTTTAGTTGATGTATTCGATTTATAATACAGGATTTACAAATTAAAAGGGTTAAGTTTTGATTTTTATCTAACATGCATAGATGTTTTTATATTTCCAGAGACAACAAGCTAAATTGTTGACTTACTTAAAATTTTAAATATTAACCAAATATAAATCAAACAACTTTGATTTATAAATTACATCCTATCGGGAACTAAATAAAAGATAAGGATAAAAATAAAAATTTGAGACTGGAAATCAGAAAAGAACTGAGTAATTAAAACAACATGCACATAAATATATTTTCACATCAGACATTTAGTTATAAAATCATGCAATACTTATTCATTTCAATATACAAGCATGCGACCAATTTTTTTAATTTTAAATTTTTAAAAGTTACTCACCTATTTCTGAAGAAGACCGAGCCTCCATCTGAAAAGCTTTTGAAACTTTTAAAACTGCAGTTGCCCCTTTTTGATTTTAGTTTAAAACTAAGTTGCTTGTTTTAAAAACTTGCGGACAACTACAAAGATTTCCAGATTCAACTTGTTTTGAAATTAAAACTTGAATTGCAGACTCCCTTTTGATATACCCAGGCTGAAAGAATTAGTGCAAGCAGGTTTGGTTTGAAGATGTGTAGATTTGCATTTTGAAGTGAATTACAGGGAAATGGATTGCATGTTTGAACTGAGGATTTGAAGATGATACTGATTTTATTTGAACATGATTTTTGGATTTTTGGTTTGAAGAGTTGTTTACAGGGAAGTGATTTTCAGGGATTTAGATTTTGAATCTGAAAATGGTTTGCATGTTTTCAAATTTGTTTTATGAGGAGAATTACTGATTTGCATGTGAATAGGTTTTGGAAATGGTATAAGTTATTCTCAGATTTGTTTACAGGGAAGTGATTTTCAGGTTTGAGAAATAAACAGGTTGAAGTTTTCTTTGATTAGAAAATGAGTAAAAGAAATAAGAGTGAAAAATGTATTCTTATATAGGCTAATTTTCTGATTTTATAAAATAAAAGAAAAACAAATTTAAAGAGGCCACTTGAAAATTATTTCAACATTTGTCACATTGGAATGTTTAACACTTAACACTTGTTATATGATGCTTAGGAAAACAACACATGTCCTTTTAAAAGTAATTTGCATTTTAATTTAAAAGTTAATATATATATATATATATATGCTAATTAATTAGTTAATTAGTATTTAATATGTATAGAAATTTTTTAAAAGAAATAAAATAAATTATACTTATAAATAAAAGCTTACGCATATAAAAATCCATACAATTAAAAATCTATACTTTGGATTTTAAAATTTTATATTCAAATTCAAATCAAATTCTAAAATCTAATATTTAAAAATCAAGTTATGTATACAAATTAAATTTGAAATAACAAATGCTATTTTATTCAAAATCTATTTGTAAAGACAATACATTATTAATATTATTTTTAGGAATGACTTATTATTAAATTAAAATAATTATAAAAGAAATTATGTCTTTATTAATAAATTACTTATTTTATTAAGCTATATTTTAAAAAGAAAACAAAACAAACCCTTTTTGTTAATTAATTTAAATTTAAAACTTAAGCCAAAATCATTTTAAACATTTAAACATCTTCTTTAACAATTTAAAATCATATACTTATTTATTAAATAGCTTTGAAAAACTTAATATTAAATTAAATCAAAATTTCCAAATTATTAACTATATATATTAGAATTTTAAACCATGATTCATTTATTAAATTTAAACCAAGATTATTTATTTAATAACTTTGAAAAGCTTTATATTAAATAAAAACAAATTTTCAAATTACTAAAAATATTAGAATTAGATAATATGCTTTATTTATTAGATTTAAAACAAAGCTAATCTATTTACAATATAAACCATATATTTATATTATAAATAGAAACTAATTTATTTGCTTTAAAGGATAAAATCTTCCAATTAAATATTTATTAAAGAAAAATTATCAAATCAATTCAAATTTAATTAACAAAATTATCAAATCAATTTAATTTTTAATACAGATTATTAAATAGATATTGTCAAAATTTCCGGGATATCACAATCCTCCCCCCTTAAAAGAATTTCGTCCCCGAAATTTAAAACAAAGGTAATTTAATAATCTCATTAAAGATTTAATTTTAAAACACAAGCATATATCAAATATATGCTAACAACTAATTCATCCAATCAAACAAATCTAACTATCCAGAAAAAAATTCTGGATAGAATTTCCTCGAGTTTCCCCAAGTATAAATACCGGGATACTCGCTCTATAGAATTCAAACAATCAATATTACTAAGCTACAGAGCTCCTACTCAACTATATCTACAAAACTCGACAGGATATCAGACTACAGATGAGTCTGACACTTCATAGCTAGCTTCCCAGCCTTACCCAATCTTATAGCTCCCTTTTTGATCGGAGAAAACTTATCCAAAATTAAATCTCCGACTTTAGAATCCAAATTCCTTTATCTCTTAACCTCATAATCATCTGACTATCCTTGGCTACCTACATCCTTACTGATCAGCCCAACCTTCGCTGATGCCTCTAGAAACAAACAAAACTAATCATCTCAACAAAATGATCTCCTCAAGATCAATCCAAAAACAAGAACAACCCCTACTCTTCAAACAATAGAATACTAACTTACTTTTCCTTATCTGGAAAAGACAATCAAAAAAACTTCCAAACTGCTTCCGCTGCACAACTCTGATCTGAAGTAGATAAGAATGTGATGAGGAACACGAGCATAAACCAAACTGGACAACCCATCCCAGAAATATGGTTCATCAGATCCATAAAAGAAAATCTCAGAAGTTTCTCCAAAACCCTGAGCTGCTACACCAACTCAATCTTAAGAATCATCCTTCTACTAAGTTGAACCACCGGTAGCACTTCTGGAATCCCAGTCGATAAGGAAACTCAATCTCCAGATGCGGACAAACCTCTGACTTCCCTGAAGACATCCGGAAAAACTATGATAACCCAAGAGAACAATCAAACAATCGCAAGTCACTTTTGCGATCAATCCAACCTAATATCCAAAGAAAACTGTTCTCCCTTTACCAAACAAAACAGCTTACACTTATCTAGCCAATCCATCGAAGAAACTGGTCCACTCTGCTGCTTCTGAACTCCTCGTTCAGAAAAACTACTCAGTCAGAAGACTCGCTGCCGACATACAGAACAATCCAAGCTGCACTGCTGCCACAGATGCCAAAGATCTCCTAATCCAAAGCTCTTCGAGAAACTCGAACCTCAAACCAAATAGAATCACTATACTGAACACAGCCACATCACCGATGCATACCTACTTGCTTAAATTTGTTCCAAAGAAAACATCTTCGGGAACATCCATAGTCACTGCATCTCATCATGCAGCTACTACTTCCTGAGGTATCAAGATACCATCACTCGCTTCTGCCTAGCCAACAGATCCAAACTCTACTCATCCAAACTTCAAAAATAGACCCGAACCCTAACAGGTTTCCTTCAGAGATTGATGAAATTCTTTCACCACAGCAAAATTTACTCAAGACAGTATTAGGCCTACAGTCTTGACAAATACACTTCCAACCTCAAACATTCAAACTCCAACCAATGATAGTCGTGTTACACGCACCACTACCCCATCTACCTTTATAACTTATATTAGAAAACCTGAATAGGTAACACAACAGATAGGTAGAAATAATATATATATATATATATATATATATATATATATATATTACAAATACGCTCTCTCACGAAAGAAATCACTCCAAATCCTAGGTATTCACTCAACCTAGCGCTCTGATACCAAATGTGACAACCCGACTTTCTCACCACAGAAAATCGCATCATCTTGAAGAAAGAAAGGGATAGAAAAGAGAAAAGAAAGAGAAGAAAGAAGAAACAACATCTGAATCTCAACAGTGGAACGAATAAATTATATTAATAACATAAATATTACATAGTTTACAACCATTATCAGAGTTACACAGATTACACATTACATACTAGACAGTTATAAACACCTGTCTAGTTATACACCTCAACACAATACAAGGAAACTACTCAGAGAAACCAACACAGCGGAACACTATATATCTACATGATGAAGCCTCCTGCTTCATTGCACCTCCACAATTCGTCAAAGCTAACCTGAATCCCTTGGCTACTCATAAAATTTTTGAGTACCCAAGAGTTTAAGAAAACAGAAGATAAACTCCGGGTCAGACATGGGTCTAGTGTGAGTAACAGGTTAAGGTTGCTTAGCTTTCAAAACCCTTTTGAAAAGAAAGGTATCACGTAAGACTTCCCACACATAAACAAGTAAAAGTTTTTACCTTACGCTAACCAAAACATATGATAGGAAATCCGATGATATTATAACAGGTCTAGGGTTTTCAAGTAAATAGAAAATAGCCGAAATTGTTACATCAATTAAATTCCAAATACTAGCCACAAAAGTGGGTAATACAATCAAATCCGATGGCACTTATTGGATTTTGGATTCCATACAATGGCAGGGCTACTGGGGTACCGCCCGTCACAGTACGTGGCCTAGATCAACGTACCGAGGAGCCACCCTGACTCCCCTGCAACACAAGGCCGGAACCATCTCTTACTGGACAGTCCCGAACAAGACAACCCCGACAGTTGGAGCTCACAACTGTCCACACATCCGAAATAAAAAGGGACCTCTAGACAGGAGAAAATCTCGTCCTACTTTGGCATGACCCACTTAGCCTTGCTGCACCTCCCCTGTTTTAGCCATTCTCGGTTGATGAGGCTTGAGGCTACGATTACCTTCATAGAACACATCACTTAGAATGCTCATCGTCCATCTGACGATGATCTAAAAGCATTCAATCCATAAAATTTCGTTCCGGGTTCGAACGAAACCGAAGGCATTATCTCGTTACACTCATTTTGGAATCACCCTCAGAGTTAACAATGATAACCCTTGCACTCTGAATCTTAATCTTCACTTGAGATTCACGACCTATCGTTAATTTGGATCGATGTGGTTTTCGGATATCCAAATATGAAAACCCGATCCCGTCTCATCGAAATCCAAAACGTGTCTTTTAAGGCCAAGTTGTTTTAAAGTTTAAAACAATTCAATTATCTATATACACACAAATAGATAACTCAAAAATCACAATAGATAATCAACATTATCATCATGAACAGATAATCCATATTATCATTATAAACAGATAATCCATAATGTCATCGAAATAGATAATCCATATTATCATCACAATGCAACCAAAGCATTCATATCACACAACATCACTAATCTCATATCTGAGATCACAAACCATTCAAGGAAATCAATATCATCCATTCATACATAAGCAAAGATTTACTTCATCATACTATAATTAATTTAAAATAAATTAAATTAATTACTTCCATCTCTAATTAATTTAAAGTGAATTAAATTAATTACTTCATCTTTAATTAATTTAAAATTAATTAAATTAATTACTTCATCATTATAAATCTTGCTTATCTAACCATTAGTTAATTACGAGTCAATTAATTAAGCATTTAAATTAATCACCTTAATTAATCAAACTTGATTAATTATCTTATAATTACATTCAAGTAATTGTCCTTAATCAATTTCACAAATTAATTGTTCTTAACCAACTCAGTATTAACCTTTAATTACTTCATTAATTAATTAACTATAATTAATTACATTAATCCTTAATTAATTACATTAATTAATTACCTTTAATTACTTATCATTGATTAATTAATCTTAATTAATCAACTTTAATTACATCATTAATTGTATTAATTAATGATCCCTAATTACATTTTAAGTAATTACTTTATTTAAATTAATTACAATAAGTAATTAATCTTAATTAAAGCATAATTATTAACCCCTCTTGATTAATCATATTCAGTAATTAACTAGCTTTAATTACTTCATTTAAAATAAATAAATTATTCCTTAATTAATTTCTTAATTAATCCCTTGATTAATTACAAAGTAATTTAATCCAAATTACTTCCATTCTTAAAACATCTTCAATTAATTGTATCCTTTAATTATCAATCAATTACTTCACTAAGTAATTACCAATCCATTAATTACATTAAGTAATTATTATCAAACCATCAAATAAATTAAACTCATTAATCAATTTAAACAATCACATTAAACTAAATTAATTACATTAAGTAATTAATTCCTTAATTACTTCGATTAAGTAATTACACTTAGACCATTCACAATTGATTATCTTTAAATTAATTAATCTAATTAATTATTAAAAATCAACCACATTAATTAATTATTAAATAATTCTAGTTAATGACCTTCATTAACCATTATTTAATTACCTCCTTAAGTAATTAACTTAGGTTAACCATTATTAATTACAATTTAATTTAACTCTAATTATCCATTAATTAATCTCTAATTATTTAATTAATTAAGTGTAATTGTAAATTAATTAATCATTAATTATTTAATTAATTAACGTTGATTATAACTTAAGTGCTTAATTAATAAATCTTTCATCATTAATTAATAATCTAATTAATAATCCTTAATTACAAATTTATTTTCCATTAATTAATTAATCTTAAATCTTAATTAATTAATTTAAACCTTTAATTACTTATTTAATTAATCCAAATCATAATTAATTAAATAAATAAATTATCCATTTTAATTAACTTAATAATTCAATCATTTAATCTTCATTTACTTAAAGATAAAAATACATTTCTTATTAATGGTCAAATTATCATCATAAAAAGTATATAAAAAAACAATTTACTTTAAACTTTTCTTTCAAATTTCATTTTAAATTTAAGATTTAAAATTGAATACAAATTTTCTTTAAACAAAGCTTAAAAACAATTCAAAAATCTTTAATTCACATGTTAAAGGAATATTCATATTATAAAGAAGTTTAAAAGAAATTTAAAATCAAATTTATGTTTAAATTCAAACCATAGTTAAAAATTCACTTTAATATTCAATTTATTTAAAACATTTTAAATTTGAAAACTTCTTTTTATTAAAAAATTGAAATGCATATTAAATTTTGATTCCAAATAAATCTTTAGATTTAAAAACCTATTTACAATTCAAAACTTCATTTTAAAATTCAACTTCTTAAACATTTCTAAAGTTGTTAAATCAATTCAAATTTAAAAGCTTTCTCTTATTTGAAAACTGTGATTTAAACTTAACTCCAGATTGAAAAGACTAGATTTAAAACTTATTTTAAACTTTATTTTCCATTTAAACTCAGCTTTTAAATTTTATTTTAAAATTTAAAAACAGAACAACTGGTTTCTGTTGAAACCTGTTACAAATAATTAACCCAAGGCACATCCTTTTTACTTCGAGTTCAATGCTCAACCTCCCCGAGCAAACTACCCCACTACTTCGAGTTCAACACAAAATTACTCGAGCCTAAACCAACCACAGCAATCTTCATCAGATACAGGGCCGTGCACATGCACGTTGCCCCCACTCAACTCCGATCATCAATGATGACCGTTCCACATCAAAAATCACTCAATCACCCCAACTCGATCATCATATTAGCTCCAACCCAATTTGTCCACTAACCTGGAACCCAACATCGGGGTCTATGCTTCACCATGGAAATTTGCCTCGCCGGCACATCCTCGACCATCGGAGTTGTTGAAACTCCGGCCAAGCCATCGCCTACTTTCAAACTTCCTTCACCCAAAATCTTGAAGCACTCGATCCACCGAAGAACCCGCAGTGATCGATTCATCATTCCTAGTTAAAACTAGGGTTCTAGAAGTGATTTCACTGCCGAACTTCCACCATGAATTGCAGCGCCTCCAAGTATTTTTTTCAAGATTCACTGATCACTCCTTCATCAACTGTAAGAACCCCGATCCTTTCTGTGATATCCTGGAATTTTTGACAGTAACAATTTAATAATCTTTATATAAAATTAAATCGATTTGAGAATATTGATCAACAAAATATGATTTGGTTTAATAATCAGATTAAATAAATATTTAATTTGTGATTTTTATCTTTTAAAAAGTTAAGATAAATATTTTAATTATAATGTGTGTGTATATATATATATATATTTGTATATATATATATTTTAGATAATCTTTGTTTTTTTTAAATTCTAAATATATTGAGTAATTGGGAAATTATGTTTTAAATTAATTTTAAGTTTTTCAATGTTTCCTTAAGTTTTTCAATGTTATTTAAATTAATTATTATTTGGGTTGTAAATATTTAAAATAAATGTTAAATTTGTTGAAAATTTATCTAAGCTTAATTTTTGTTTTAAATTTAAGTAAAAATTGATGTTATTTCTTTTTAAATATTATTTGATTAATATGATTTGGAAATATTTTATATAAGTTTAAAATTACAAAATAGCATACGGTTTAAATTTATTTATTAATAAAACTGATTTATAATCTCTTTATAAATCATTTAAAATTTGTTAAATTAATTTTTTCAAGCCATATTAATAATCTATCATTTTTTCCATAAATATAAATAGAATTAAAATAAGAAAATAGAATTTTCATTATAATTGAATAAATTGATATTAATTTGGATTTCAAAAGTTTAATATGAACTTGGAATTCAAAGGTTCAATTTGAAATTGGAATTTTGTTTGAAATTCAAATTTATAGATTCCTTAAAAATATTTGTATAAGTTTTAATTTATAATTTGTTTTATTTACATTTACTTTTAATAGGAAATTCATATATGTATTACATAAGTATAAATAAATTTAAGTAAAATTCTTCATTTCATTTAAAAATATAACTAAATTAAATAAAAGACAAGTGTTAACAATTTAGTAATCTAAGCTAAATGTGTTTATTTAAAAATAAAGCAACATGACAAGTGTCATTTGAATTTGATTTTTATCTTTATTTTAATTTAAATTATTTCAGCCTTTATAAACTATGTTTTTTCCCTTCACTCACTTTTCCTACCTTTCATTCTAAGCTTAGAAAAACATAAGCAAATCTGAAATTGCACTCCTCAAATAAAAGTTGCAAAATCAAGAACATGTAACAAGATTTTCAATATACAACCTGCATTTGAAACTTGAAATTCAATTTCAAAATTAAAAAAATCTGAACTCAAAACCCCTCAAGAACAAATCTGCAACCCAAACCAAAATTCCAAACTAAAGAAAATATCTGCAAATCCACTTCAAAAAGAAAATCTAAGATCTGTAACACTCCTCAAACCAAAAATGTAAATTACAACAACCTGAAGTTCAATTTAAAAAGGAAAATGTATGCATTTCTTCCTCGAGAAAGCATCATCATGCAAGTAAACTACAGATCAGTGTTAAATTCATACCTGCAATTCTTTTTTTTTAAACCTTGAAGCTTGCATGCATATAATTTTAGATAGGAAGCAAAAGCATTGCGGTTTCAAGATTGGGAAAACTACTCTGTTCTTCAGATTTAAGGTGAGTAACATTATATTTTAAAAAAAACATAAGATTGAATATGGTTGCTTATTTCTGTGGTAATTATTGTAGTATGTAAACATGCAAATGAAATCTGCTGTATGCACGTCTGTTTCCATATGGATGTTCTCTGTTTTTTTTGTTTTCCAGTTACCTGTTTTAGGATTTAAATTCATATTCTCTTAAATAAAATTGTTGTTAGGATTTGGATTACAAACAAAACCTGTTTGATTTGTTATGATCTAATGTTTAAAAACTTGATTAAGCTAAACTTCAAGCTTGGGTGTCTCTGAAATATAAAAACAAAAGTGTATAATAAAAAAAGGTGAAAAACTCAATCTTTGTAAATTATGAATTCAGTATATTAAAGTGAGAACAAAAACTATAACATGATTTTTAACACCAAAATCATAATTTTTAATTTGGAAATTAAGGAGCAGTTCTTGGACGAACTGGAAATGAATTTGTGGGGTTATCTAGTGAACCAAATGATCGGGGAGGTCGGAATCTTGGGTAGAGATGGTGGAGTGATTGTAGTTGAAGGGAAAAATGGCTGCTGGCGATACATTTTGTCAAGGAGGCAGCGGTGGTGGATTCTTGGTTTGGAGCCCTAGTTTTGACAAGGCTAGAAAAATTTAAGCACCCCACCTTCTACAGTTAATCGAGCATTAAGGGGTCTTGGGTGATTTGAAGCTTGGAAGTACACGATGGCCTGGCCGAAATTTCAGCAACTCTGGTGGTCGAGATCGTGCTGGCGAATTGATTCCAGGTTGGGGGTTGTTCTGATGCTTAGTTCCAGGTTTTGGGTTTTGACTCGAGATCGAGTTCGAGTTGATGCAGGAGTAGTCTAATGATCGAGTTGGATTTAGGAGTTGATAGTGGATATGGGATGATCATCATTGATGATCGGAAACGTCCACTGCCTCCGTGCATATGCACGGTGGACATTGGTAGGTTTGCTTGTCTCTGGAATTTTTGGTGTTGTTGTTCTCGAGAATTGCTCGAGTATTTTGAATTTTTACTCGTAGATTGGTGATGGAAGACTCGAAGTAAAAGAGTGTTGAGCTCGGGTAGTTTATTTAGTTGCAGGTTTTGTTTTCTTTAATCAATTAATTAAATAGGATTTGATTTAATTTAATTAATGATTTGAATTTATTAATCAAGTAATTAAAAATGAATTAAGATTTAATTATCACTTGATTAATTGAATAATTAGAGATTAATTAATTAATTTTATAGATGATTAAAATATTGATTAATCTCAGTTAATTATTTTAGAAAGGTAATTAAAGATTTTTTATTGGTTAATGAAGATCACTAACATAGTATTATTTAATAATTAATTAATGTAATTAATTTTAATTATTAATTAGATTAATTAATTTAAAGATAATCAATTGAGAATTGTTTAAGTAATTACTTAATGAAAGTAATTAAGAAATTAATTACTGATTCAAATTAATTAATTTTTAACTAAGTTAATTAATTAAGTTTAATTAATTTAAATTAATCACCGGATGATTTGAGAATAATTTCCAATGTAATTAAAGTAAATAACTACTTAGTGACGTAATTAAGAAGATAAATTACTGGATGTAATTTAATTGAAGGATACTTGGATAATGGAGGAGTTTTGGAACTCAATTACTTTGTGTAATTAATATGTAATTAGTATGCAAAACAATTACTTAAGTAAGTAATTAATAATTAATTACTTAGTATAATTAAATTAGGTTTTGATAATTGAGTTATTTAAAGATAATTAAGAGATGAAATTGATTAAGTTAATTACTTAATGTTATTAATCAAGAATGATTAATCAATAAGGATAATTGATAATTAAATTAATAGAGTAATTATAAATAATTTAGGATCATTAATTTAAATAATTAATGATGTAATTAAGGATGGATTAACTAAGAACAATTAATAAATAAAGGAATTAATTAGTGTAATTAATTAAGGATTAATGTAATTAATTATAATTAATTAATTAATTAATAAAGTAATTACAGGTTAATTACTGAATCTGGTTTGGATTAATTAATTTGTGAAATTAATTAAAGATTAATTACTTGAATGTAATTAAAGGATGATTAATCAAGATGGTTAATTAGGGTAACTTGTTAAGAGTAATTAATTGATTGATTTATAGTTGATTAATTGATGTGTAAGCAAGATTTATATGGATGAGTAATTAATTTAATTCATTTTAAATTAATTAAGGAAGTAGTAGTTAATTTAATTTATTTTAAATTAATTATAGAATGGATTAATAAGTCATCGCTTGTGAAATGTTGTTTAATTCTGATTACCCTGAATGGTTGGGATCTCAGATATGAGTTATATGATGTTGTGTGATTTGGATGCTATGGTTGCATTGGAATTGATGATATGAATTATCTGTTTGAGTTGATAATATGAATTATCTGTTTGGAAAGATAATATGGATTAACTGTTGTGATGATAATATTGATTATCCATTGTGATGTTGTGCATTATCTATCTGTGTGTATATAGATAATATTGAATTGAATTGTTTTAAACTTTAAAACAACTTGGACCTAAAAGACACGTTTTGGATTTCGATGAGACCGGGATCGGGTTTCCATATTTGGATATCTGAAAACCACATCGATCCAAATTAACGATATGTCGTGAATATCAAGTGAAGATGAAGATTCAGAGTGCAAGGGTTATCGTCGTTAACTCTGAGGGTGATTCCAAAATGAGTGTAACGAGATAATGCCTTCGGTTTCGTTCGAACTCGGAACGAACTTGTATGGATTGAATGCTTTCAGAACATCATCAGGTGGACGATGAGAATTCTAAGAGATGTGTTCTCTAAAAGTAATCGTAGCCTCAAGCCTCATCAACCGGGAATGGCTAAAACAGAGGAGGTGCAGCAAGGCTTCGTGGGTAGCCCCCAATTGATAGTGAGATTTACCCCTGTCTAGAGGTCCCTTTATATTCGGCTGTTTGGGCGGTTGATTGCAACAACTGCCGGGGTTGTCTTGTTCAGAACTGTTCAGTAAGGAATGGTTCCGGCCTTGTGTTGTAGGGGCATGGGCGTACCACTTGTTATGGTAATCTATGCCACGTACTGTGACGGGCGGTACCCCAGTAGCCCTGCCATTGTATGGAATCCAAAATCTAATAAGTGCCAACGATTTTGATTGTATTACCCACTTTTGTGGCTAGTGGCTGGAATTTAATAGATGTAACAATTCCGGCTATTTCTTATTTACCTGAAAACCCTAGACACTATTATAATATCACCGGATTTCCTATCAAATGTTTTGGTTAGCGTAAGGTAAAAACTTTTCCATGTTTATGTGTGGAAAGTCTTACGTGATACCTTTCTTTTCAAAAGGTTTTTAAAGTTAAGAAACCTTAACTTGTTACTCAAACCAGATCTATGTCTGACCCGGAATTTATCTTTTGTTTTCTTAGACTCTTGTGTACTCAAATTTTTACGAGTATCCAAGGGATTCAGTTTAGCTTTGATGAATAATGGACAAGCAATGGAGCAGGAGGCTTCTGCGTTAGATATATAATTTCCGTTATGTGTTCTCTGTGTTGTGTTGTATTAAGTTGTAAATACTAGACATGTGTTTATAACTGTCTAGTATATGTGATGTGTATGTTGTGTATCTCTGATTGGTATTGTATATTATGTAAATACTTATGTTATTAATTTAATTTATTCGTTCCGCTGTTGAGATTCTAGTGTTGTTTCTTCTTTCTCTTCTTTCTTTTCTTCTTCTATCCCTTTCTTTCTTAATAGATGATGCGATTTTCTGGAATTAGAAAGTCGGGTAGTCACATTTGGTATCAGAGCATTAGATGGAGTGAATACCTTGGCTCTGGGGTGGTGTCTATCTTGAGAGAGCGTATCTGTAAATTTTTAAATATATTTATTTATTTCTACCTATCTGTTGGGTTACCTGTTCGGGTTTTCCAATATGAGTTATAAAGGTAGGTTGAGGTAGTGGTGTGTATAACGCGACTACCAGTGGTTGAAGTTTGTCTGTATGAGGTTGGAAGTTCATCTGTCGAGACTGTAGACCTAATACCGTCTCGAGTGAGCTTTACAGTAGTGTAAAGACTTCACTGATCTCTGAAGGTAGCCTGTTAAGGTTCGGAGTTCATCTTTGAAATTGGATAAGTGGAGTTTGGATCTGTTGATGAGCAAAAGCAAGTGATGGTATCTTGATACCTCAGGAAATAGTAGCTGTGTGATGAGATGCAGTGACTATGGATGTTTCCGAAGATAATTTCTTTGGAACAATTTTAAGGAAGTAGGTCTGCTTTGGTGTTGTGGCTGAGTTCAGCAGGGTGTTTCAGTTGGTTTGAAGTCCGAGTTTCTCGAAGAACTTTGGATTGGGAATTTTTTGGCATAGGTGTCAGCAGTGCAGCTCGGAGTGTTCAGTGGGTCGGCTGAGTTTTCTGGCTTAGCAGTTTCTGAAGGAGGAGTTCAGTAGCAGTTGAGTGAATCCATTTCTTCGATGGATTGGCAAGACTAGCATAAGCTGTTTTGATGGGTAAAAGAGAGAACAGTTTTCTTTGGATTTTAATTTGGATTGATCGCAAAAGTGATTTGCGATAATTTAGTATTCTCTTGGATTGTTGGAGATTTCTCTGGATGTTTTCTAGAAGTCAGGAGTTGTCCTCATCTAGAGATTCAGTCTTCTTAATGTGGTACCGGTGGTTCAACTAGTTGAAGGTTGGTTCCTTGAGATGGAATTTGTTGAAGCAGCTCAGGATTTGAGGAACTTTTGAGTTTTCTCTGGGTTTTTAGAAATCTTCTTGGTTTTGTTGTCCAGTAATACTTGTGTTCTTCACCAGCATTCTTTTCTACTCCAGATCAAAGTTGCGCAGCGGAAGAAGTTTGGTAGTGCATCTGCTTTTCTTTTCCGGATAAGAGAAGTTTGTTTTCTTCTAATGGTTGTGAGTGGAGTTGTTCTTGATCTTGGTTGATCGTGGAGGGCCATTTTTGTGGATTGGGTTTGGTCCAGTTTGTTTCTTGGGACATCAGCAAGGATTGAGCTGATCAGGTAGGATGAAGGCAGCCTAAGATCCTCTGAAGAGTTTTGTGGATCTGAAGTCGGAGATCTGATTTTGGATAAGTTTCTCAGTTTTTAGGAGCTATAAATTTTGGTAAGGTTAGGAAGCTAGCTCCGAGATAGTTTGGATTTCTTCTGTGTTCTGTTTTGGATAAGTGTTTAATTTTCTGGATTGAATTGCCAGTTTGGACAACTGGAATTCGATGTGTTTCACGTATCTCTGAGGGAGTACGTGTATGATCTATTTCTGGTTTTGGAATCAGTTGTTTTGGGGGATTTGGTTGTTGAGTCAGACTTGTCTTCGGTCTGATATCTTGTTCAGTTATAGATCTAGATGAGTGGGAGTTCTGTAGCTTCGTAGTGTTGATTGTTTGGGTCTTATAGAGCGAGTATCCCGGTGTTTACTTGGGAAATTCAAAGGAACTCTATCTAGAATTTTGTCTGGATAGTTAATTTTATTTGATTGGGTGAATTGACTGCTATGGGTATTAGCATATGTTTGATGTATGCTTGTATTTTGAAATTAAAAATCTTAAATGGGTTATTAAATTACCTTTGTTTTAAATTTCGGGGACGAAATTCTTTTAAGGGGGAGGGAATGTGATATCCCGGAATTTTTGACAATATCAATTTAATAATCTTTATATAAAATTAAATTGGTTTGAGAATATTGATCAATAAAATATGATTTGGTTTAATAATCAGATTAAATAAATATTTAATTTGTGATTTTTATCTCTTAAAAAGTTAAGATAAATATTTTAATTATAATATATATATATATATATATATATTTGTGTATATATATATATTATAGATAATCTTTGTTTTGAAATTTAATAAATAAAAAGTTTTGTTTTTTTAAATTCTAAATATATTGAGTAATTAGGAAATTATGTTTTAAATTAATTTTAAGTTTTTCAATGTTATTTAAATTAATAATTATTTGGGTTGTAAATATTTAATATAAATGTTAAATTTGTTTAAAATTTATCTTAGCTTAATTTTTGTTTTAAATTTAAATAAAAATTGATTTTATTTCTTATTAAATATTATTTGATTAATATGATTTGGAAATATTTTATATAATTTTAAAATTTCAAAATAGCATATGGTTTAAATTTATTTATTAATAAAAGTGATGTATAATCTCTTTATAAATCATTTAAAATTTGTTAAATTAATTTTTTTCAAGCCATATTAATAATGTATCATTTTTTCCATAAATATAAAAAGAATTAAAATAAGAAAATAGAATTTTCATTTTAAATTGAATAAATCGATATTAATTTGGATTTCAAAAGTTTAATACGAATTTGGAATTCAAAGGTTTAATTTGAAATTGGAATTTTGTTTGAAATTCAAATTTATAGATTCCTTAAAAACATTTGTGTAAGTTTTAATTTATAATTTGTTTTATTTACATTTACTTTTAATAGGAAATTCATATATATATATATATATATATATATATATATATTACATAAGTATAAGTAAATTTAAGTAAAATTCTTCATTTCATTTAAAAATATAACTAAATTAAATAAAAGACAAGTGTTAACAATTTAGTAATCTAAGCTACATGTGTTTATTTAAAAATAAAGCAACATGACAAGTGTCATTTGTATTTGATTTTTATCTTTATTTTAATTTAAATTTTTTCAGCCTTTATAAACTATGTTTTTTCCCTTCACTCTCTTTTTCCTATCTTTCATTCTAAGCTTAGAAAAACATAAGCAAATCTGAAATTGCACTCCTCAAATAAAAGTTGCAAAATCAAGAACATGTAACAAGATTTTCAATATACAACCTGCATTTGAAACTTGAAATTCAGTTTCAAAATTAAAAAAATCTGAACTCAAAATCCCTTAAGAACAAATCTGCAACCCAAACCAAAATTCCAAACTAAAGGAAATATCTGAAAATCCACTTCAAAAAGCAAATCTAAGATCTGTAACACTCCTCAAACCAAAAATGTAAATTACAACAACCTGTAGTTCAGTTTAAAAAGGCAAATGTCTGCATTTCTTCCTCGGGAAAGTATCATCATGCAAGTAAACTACAGATCAGTGTTAAATTCATATCTGCAATTCTTTTTTTTTTAAACCTGGAAGCTTGCATGCATATAATTTTGGATAGGAAGCAAAAGCATTGCAGTTTCAAGATTGGGAAAACTGCTTTGTTCTTTAGATTTAAGGTGAGTAACATTATATTTTAAAAAAAACTTTAGACTGAATATGGTTGCTTATTTTTGTGGTAATTATTGTAGTATGTAAACATGCAAATGAAATCTGCTATATGCATGTTTGTTTCCACATGGATGATCTCTGTTTTTTTAGTTTTCCAGTTACCTGTTTTAGGATTTAAATTCATATTCTCTTAAATCAAATTGTTGATAGGATTTGGATTACAAACAAAAGCTGTTTGATTTGTTATGATCTAATGTTTAAAAACTTGATTAAGCTATACTTCAAGCTTGGGTGTCTCTGAAATATAAAAACAATTGTGTATAATAAACAAAGTGAAAAACTTAATCTTTGTAAATTATGAATTCAGTGTATTAAAGTGAGAACAAAAACTATAACATGATTTTTAACACCAAAATCATAATTTTTAATTTGGAAATTAAGGAGCAGTTCTTCGACGAACTGGAAATGAATTTGTGGGGTTATCTAGTGACCCAAACGATTGGGGAAGTCAGAATCTTGGGTAGAGATGGTGGATTGATTGTAGTTGAAGGGAAAAATGGTTGCTGGCGATACATTTTGTCAAGGAGGCAGCGGTGGTGGATTCTTGGTTTGGAGCCCTAGTTTTGACAAGGCTAGAAATATTCGAGCACCCCACCTTCTACAGTTGATCGAGCGTTAAGGGGTCTTGGGTGATTGAAGCTTGGAAGTAGATGATGGCCTGGCCGGAATTTCAACGACTCTGGTGGTCGAGATCGTGCTGGCGAATTGATTTCTAGGTTGGGGGTTGTTCTGATGCTTAGTTCCAGGTTTTGGGTTTTAACTCGAGATCGAGTTTGAGTTGATGCAGGAGCAATCTGATGATCGAGTTGGATTTAGGAGTTGATAATGGATATGGGATGATCATCATTGATGATCGAAAATGTCCACAGCCTCCGTGCATATGCACGGTGGACATTGGAAGGTTTGCTAGTCTCTGGAATTTTTGGTGTTGTTGTTCTCGAGAATTGCTCGAGCATTTTGAATTTTTACTCGTAGATCGGTGATGGAAGACTCGAAGTAAAAGAGTATTGAGCACGGGTAGTTTATTTAGTTGCAGGTTTTGTTTTCTGTAACCTGACTGTTTCAGGTTTTAAAATTGCAGAGCAAGATTTGAACCAAGAATTGAAGCAAGTTTAAATTATGAATTCAAATGAATTTGAATTCCAGTTTTCAAATAAAGAAATTTTATAAAATATGAAATGTTAATAACTAAAACCTATACAGTATTTGATAAAGTGTTAGAAATCTGGAAATGAAAATTTAAACTAGATTTTAAATTTAAGTTAAACTCTGGATTGAATTCCTGAATTCAAATTAGAATTTGAATCTGAAAGTTTTCAAAAGGAAATAAGTTGATAAATTCAAATGTTCTAATCAAGTTTGATTATTTTAGTAATTATAACATGTGTTTTTATAAATCTGAAATGAGATTTTAAAACAGGATTTTAAATTTAAATTTTTGAATCTGAATCTGAAACATGATTTGAATTCTAGTTTGAAATGAAATAAGATTTTGAATTTAAATGTTTCAAAATCACTTGAGTATATTTAAAGTATAATTTAAATTTATTTAAATTGATTATGGATTAAAAACTATTTTGCTTTAGAAGATAAGCAATTCTTTTAAAAAAAAAGGTTTTTAATAATTAAGCCTTGTTTAAGATTAAATTTGATTTCATTTTAAATTTAATTTAAAATGGAATTTAGAGAAAATTTAAAAGCGCATTATTTTTAAATTACTTTGATAATGATAATTAAATCATTAATGAGATTAATGATTTTCATTAAATTGTTTTGAACTTAATAATTTATTATTTGATCAAGGTAATTAAGTTTATAATTAATTAATTTAATTAATTAATAATTTGGGTTAATTAATTAAATAATTAAGGCTTTTATTTAATTAATTAAAGGATTAAGTAAGTTAATTAAACTTAATTAAATTGTAATTAAGAAATCAATTAATTAAATAGGATTTGTTTTAATTTAATTAATGATTTGAATTTATTAATCAAGTAATTAAAAATGAATTAAGATTTAATTATCACTTGATTAACTGAATAACTAGAGATTAATTAATGAATTTTATAGATGATTAAAATATTGATTAATCTCAGTTAATTATTTTAGAAAAGTAATTAAAGATTTGTTATTGGTTAATGAAGATCATTAACATAGTATTATTTAATAATTAATTAATGTAATTAATTTTAATGATTAATTGGATTAATTAATTTAAACATAATCAATTGAGAATTGTTTAAGTAATTACTTAATGAAAGTAATTAAGAAATTAATTACTGATTGTAATTATTTAATTTTTAACTAAGCTAATTAATTAAGTTTAATTAATTTAAATTAATCACTTGATGTTTGAGAATAATTTCCAATGTAATTAAAGTAAATAATTACTTAGTGAAGTAATTAAGAAGATAAATTACTGGATGTAATTTAATTGAAGGATACTTGGATAATGGAGGAGTTTTGAAACTCAATTACTTTGTGTAATTAATATGTAATTATTTTGCAAAACAATTACTTAAGTAAGTAATTAATAATTAATTACTTAGTATAATTAAATTAGGTTTTGATAATTGAGTTATTTAAAGATAATTAAGAGATGAAATTGATTAAGTTAATAACTTAATGTTATTAATCAAGAATGATTAATCAATAAGGATAATTGATAATTAATTTAATAGAGTAATTATAAATAATTTGGGATCATTAATTTAAATAATTAATGATGTAATTAAGGATGGAGTAATTAAGAACAATTAATAAATAAAGGAATTAATTAGTGTAATTAATTAAGGATTAATGTAATTAATTATAATTAATTAATTAATTAATAAAGTAATTACAGGTTAATTACTGAATCTGGTTTGGATTAATTAATTTGTGAAATTAATTAAAGATTAATTACTTGAATGTAATTAAAGGATAATTATTCAAGATGATTAATTAGGGTAACTTGTTAAGAGTAATTAATTGATTTATTTATAATTGATTAATTGATGTGTAAGCAAGATTTATATGGATGAGTAATTAATTTAATTCATTTTAAATTAATTAAGGAAGTAGTAATTAATTTAATTCATTTTAAATTAATTATAGAATGGATTAATAAGTCATTGCTTGTGAAATGTTGTTTAATTCTAATTACCTTGAATGGTTGGGATCTCAGATATGAGATATATGATGTTGTGTGATTTGGATGCTATGGTTACACTGGAATTGATGATATGAATTATCTGTTTGAGTTGATAATATGAATTATCTGTTTGGTATGATAATATGGATTAACTTTTGTGATGATAATATTGATTATCCATTGTGATGCTGTGTATTATCTATCTGTGTGTATATAGATAATATTGAATTGTTTCAAACTTTAAAACAACTTGGACCTAAAAGACACGTTTTGGATTTCGATGAGACCGGGATCGGGTTTCCATATTTGGATATCTGAAAACCACATCGATCCAAATTAACGATAGGTCGTGAATCTGAAGTGAAGATGAAGATTCAGAGTGCAAGGGTTATCGTCGTTAACTCTGAGGGTGATTCCCAAATAAGTGTAATGAGATAATGCCTTCGGTTTCGTTCGAACCCGGAATTGTATGGATTGAATGCTTTCAGAACATCGTCAGGTGGATGATGAGCATTCTAAGAGATGTGTTCTCTAAAGGTAATCGTAGCCTCAAGCCTCATCAACCGAGGGAATGGCTAAAACAGGGGAGGTGCAGCAAGGCTTCGTGGGTAGCCCCCACTTGAGAGTGAGATTTACCCTTGTCTAGAGGTCCCTTTATATTCGGCTATGTGGGCGGTTGATTGCAACAACTGCTGGGATTGTCTTGTTCGGAACTGTTCAGTAAGGAATGGTTCCGGCCTTGTGTTGCAGGGGAGCGGGCGTACTCCTCGGTACGATGATATAGGCCACGTACTATGACGGGCGGTACCCCAGTAGCCCTGCCATTGTATGGAATCCAAAATCCAATAAGTGCCAACGGTTTTGATTGTATTACCCACTTTTGTGGCTAGTAGCTGGAATTTAATAGATGTAACAATTTCGGCTATTTCTTATTTACCTGAAAAACCTAGACATTATTATAATATCACCGGATTTCCTATCAAATGTTTTGGTTAGCGTAAGGGAAAATATTTCCATGTTTATGTGTGGGAATTCTTACGTGATACCTTTATTTTCAAAAGGTTTTTAAAGTTAAGCAACCTTAACCTGTTACTCACACCAGACCCATGTCTGACCCGGAGTTTATCTTTTGTTTTCTTAAACTCTTGGGTACTCAAATTTTTACGAGTAGCCAAGGGATTCAGGTTAGCTTTGACGAATAATGGAGGAGCAATGGAGCAGGAGGCTTCTGCGTTAGATATATAGTTTCCGCTATGTGTTCTCTGTGTTGTGTTGTATTAAGTTGTAAATACTAGACAGGTGTTTAAAACTGTCTAGTATATGTGATGTGTATGTTGTGTATCTCTGATAGATATTGTATATTATGTAAATACTTGTGTTATTAATATAATTTATTCGTTCTGCTGTTGAGATTCTAGTGTTGTTTCTTCTTTCTCTTCTTTCTTTTCTTCTTCTATCCCTTTCTTTCTTAATAGATGATGCGATTTTCTGGGAGTAGAAAGTCGGGTCGTCACACTTTCAACCTCTTGGATCTCCCGAAAATTCTAATATCCCCGTTCCAGTCAATACCCAAACTGCACCTTTATCTTATTTCTAAAAATCTTGATTCTTGTGTTAAAAATCATATTTTAGTTGATGTATTCGATTTATAATACTGGATTTACAAATTAAAAGGGTTGAGTTTTGATTTTTATCTAACATGCACAGATGTTTTTATATTTCCAGAGACAACAAGCTAAATTTTTGACTTACTTAAAATTTTAAATATTAACCTAAGATAAATCAAACAACTTTGATTTATAAATTACATCCTATCGAGAACTAATTAAAAGATAAGGATAAAAATAAAAATTTGAGACTGGAAATCAGAACAGAACAGAGTAATTAAAATAGTATGCACAAAAATACATTTTCACATCAGACATTTACTTATAAGCTCATGCAATACTTATTCATTTCAGTATACAAGCATGCAACCAATTTTTTTAATTTTAAATTTTTAAAAGTTACTCACCAATTTCTGAAGAAGACAGAGCCTCCATCTGAAAAGCTTTTGAAACTTTTAAAACTGCAGTTGCCCCTTTCTGATTTTAGTTTAAAACTTAAGTTGCTTGTTTTAAAAACTTGCAGACAACTCCAAAGATTTCCAGATTCAACTTGTTTTGAAATTAAAACATGAATTGCAGACTCCCTTCTGATATACCCAGATTGAAAGAATGAGTGCAGGCAGGCTTGGTTTGAAGATGTGTAGTTTTGCATTTTGAAGTGAATTACAGGGAAATGGATTGCATGTTTGAACTGAGGATTTGAAGACGATTACTGATTTTATTTGAACATGATTTCTGGATTTTTGGTTTGAAGAGTTGTTTACAGGGAAGTGATTTTCAGGGATTTAGATTTTGAATCTGAAAATGGTTTGTCTGTTTTCAAATTTGTTTTATGAGGAGAATTACTGATTTGCGTGCGAATAGGCTTTGGAAAAGGTATAATTTATTCTCAGATTTGTTTATAAGGAAGTGATTTTCAAATTTAAGAAATAAATAGGTTGAAGTTTTCTTTGATTAGAAAATGAGAAAGAGAAATAGGAGTGAAAAATGTATTCTTATATAGGCTAATTTTCTGATTTTATAAAATAAAAGAAAAGCAAATTTAAAGAGGCCACTTGTAAATTATTTCAACATTTGTCACATTGGAATGTTTAACACTTAACACTTGTTATATGATGCTTAGGAAAACAACACATGTCCTTTTAAAAGTAATTTGTATTTTAATTTAAATGTTAATATACATACATACATATATATATATATATATATGTTATGCCCAATTAATTAGTTAATTAGTATTTAATATGTATAGAAAATTTTAAAAGAAATAAAAACAAATTATACTTATAAATAAAAGCTTATGCATATAAAATCAAAACAATTAAAAATCTATACTTTGGATTTTAAAACTTTATATTCAAATTCAAATCAAATTCTAAAATCAAATATTTAAAAATCAAGTTATATATACAAATTAAATTTCTATTTTTGTTCAAAATCTATTTGTAAAGACAATACACTATTAATATTATTTTTAGAAATGAATCATTATTAAATTAAAATAATTATAAAAGAAATTATGCCGTTATTAATAAATTACTTATTTTATTAAGCTATATTTTAAAAAGAAAACAAAACAAACCCTTTTTGTTAATTAATTTAAATTTAAAACTTAAGACAAAATCATTTTGAACATTTAAACATCTTCATTAACAATTTAAAATCATATACTTGTTTATTAAATAGCTTTGAAAAACTTAATATTAAATTAAATCAAAATTTCCAAATTATTAAATATATATATTAGAATTTTAAATCATGATTCATTTATTAAATTTAAACCAAGATTATTTATTTAATAACTTTGAAAACTTTATGTTAAATAAAAAAAATTCAAATTCCTAAAAATATTAGAATTAGAAATCTATTTACAATATAAACCATATATATACATTATAAATAGAAACCAATTTATTTGCTTTAAAAGATAAAATATTCCAATTAAATATTTATTAAAGAAAAATTATCAAATCAATTCAAATTTATTAACAAAATTATCAAATCAATTTAATTTTTAATATAGATTATTAAATAGATATTGTCAAAAATTCTGGGATATCACAATTATTCATCTTTATCCTTACCTTCATATGAATTTTCACCTCCTTCGAGTGGGAGGTCTTCAAAAGATAACAACTTCTTTGAAGCAATGGCTTGTTCTTTAATAAATTCGTCTCGAAGAAATTCCCCAGCTCTCTCCAATAAGAGATCAAACTTTCTTTTGAATTTGTCATTTAATTTTAGGAGAGAAGGAAAATCCAGATCAGGGCATTTGCTAATATTGTCGTTGTACATTACAAAGAGTGCATCTTCATAACACTTTTCGATGATTTTAGTAAGATCTTGATCGAGAAAGAAAGTGACTTTCTTCTCAGCATCCTTTATTACGTTATTGGCATAAATCAAAGTGGCATCTCTGGTTTCCAATCAGCGTTTTGAAGATTTTACCTTGTCTGCCATATTAACCTTTTCTTGCTCTAAAGTCCTCGTACTTTCCTTAAGTTATAGTTTGGCTTTCTTTTCCTTGGTAAATGAGGAGGCGAGTTTGTTTTTCTCAAGAACAACATTATCCTTCTCTACCGTAATATCAGTCACTTGAGCTATTAGCCAAGAAACTTGCTTCTTGAGCTCATCGATTTGATTACAGGGCGCTTAAGAGGCGTATTGAAGGAAGAACATATGCTTAGCCGCTTAAAACATATAATGGACACAGGTTAAGTGGAGATATACTAAGTTGGAAATCTAAAATAGCTAAACATAAAAAGATACAAACCAGCAAAAGTTGTTAGTAAAGAACATAAAGATGATCTATTGAAATGGATGATGACTGCAATGGCATTAGAGAAGCCATAGTGGGAGATCGAAGGATCGAATGAATAAGATCATCAAAATCCAAGGGAGTAGTTTGAGCCTGAGTCACTGAAGGAAGAGAATCATTAGGGAAAGGAGACAAATCCAACTCCTTAAACAAGCACTGAAAACCTGATGTAGAAGTAGGGAGCCAGATGTTTAGCAAAGGGTTCGAAGTATGAACTTCCTTCGCATGTCTTTATGCATCCAGATCCAGAGAACCTAAATTAATCATGCTAAGAACTTGAGTGGTCAAGAAAGCATCCACGTTCGGTTTCCCGACAATAATCGAAAGTCCAGACCTCCCCGAGCTTAGGCTTTTTATACGAAGGGGGGATTGAAGTATCAATTGAGGCTTTGGCACTCACTTTCCTTTTTATAGCTTCAACAAATTTAGCAATAGAATCCTTGGTAGGAGCAGGTTTAGTTAGTTTGACCAAAGCGGACATGTGGCCTTTATTTTTTTATGCTTGGAAGCCACAATAGGCGATCTAAATAAAAAAGGAAGTTTATAAGATAATAACACAGGAAATTCATTAAGTTGTAATAAAATTTACCGGAGAATTAAAGCTAAATAGGAGAGTAAGCAGAAAAAGCCTTTCGATTACTAATAACCAACGATCATTTTCTCTAGGCATCCCTTTCATCATCCGAGGTTCTGCAAGTATTTTGTAGTTGTCTAAAATCAAGGAATATTTATGGAGATTCACTTTAGTGAAGAGTTTAAGCCTGTCACCTATACTCCTAGAAGCTTGAGTCAAGGACTTAACGGTATCGACGATGGAAGGGCTAAGTTTCTTGGGAGTAAGGTCTAAAAAAAATACTTATCATAAGAAAGCGATAGATATAACATAGATTATAGAAAATAGAACCTTACTAAATACAGAGAAAGTTCCCCTGATCTTAGGAGAGTGGCATTTGACATAGAAAAATTTGTTCTTCCAATCCTTTGTCTTGTTAGTTGGATGCATGAGTAGGCTTTTCGAGGAAAGGAAAAGATGGTACACGGGACTATCCAACTGTTCACTTATCCTTATGGGATTTGTTAGGGCATGAAGGGTCTGAACATTTAGAGAAGGAAGTTTAGCCTCCCTGGCAAGGATTTTAGATAGGTCAAGTAAGTGTATGAATTAGAGGTTAGTCGGATTAGATCAATATTTAAATGCTCCAAGAATTGTAGAAGAAAGTCTTGGAAAGGCAAGGACCCAGAACTCCAGATGTGGATATAAGTAAAAGCAAAGAATCCCTCTGGAGGATTGTTTATTCTGCCAGAGGGACCATCAACTATGGCCTCTATACCTGTGATTCCAAATTGCCGAAGGATCATGTCTACCTCCTCCTAAGAGGTAATGAAAGATTGGTTAAGCCTATGGTCTCCCTTCTTCGTAAAAGGAGAAGGTTTGGTTCTCTTGCTTGGCTTTTTGCTATCTAATTGCCTGGCAGGAAATATTACACAAAATCAGGTATACATTGCATAGTTTACAAAATTTGGAATGCAATGCACATAAATGCAGAATAGGCAATTAAGCTAAAGAATTGTTAATTAATTAAAAGTTATTCAAGTCATAACGGTAAAGTGTTAAAATCCAAAATTAGCTATAACATTTGAAACAACTCAATAACCTATTAATAGTCCATTTATAGATGTCGAGTTTATATGAGATGCCGAATTTGTAAAGTACTTAGGAAATTTATAATCAGTTGAAAATTTATTAACAATATTTAAATTATGATGAGATATTGAGATTATAACTAGTCAATAGGCCTAATTGAAATATCATACTAATAGCATCTTAAATGGAAGGTCGAATCAATAATCTAAAATTGAATCCATGGGATATTTTATTAATAACCTCTTATAAAACCATAATGGAATGCTAAGTCGACAACCTGATGTTGAATTATAAGACTATCAAATTTGTAAACAGTGAGTAATGTAAGATTAGTTTAGAAGAGCTTTAACCAATCGTTGAGCTCATAGGATGTTGAGTGAATAGGTCATTTATAAACCTATTATGCAATATCTACATTACAAACTAATGATTTCGTATAAGACTTAAGCTAGATATCGAATTTACAGCAAATACATCAACACTATTAGTAATTGTCGGGTTTGTAAAAGAGTAGTGATGAAATATGAGGATATCAAATCTGTACTAAGCGATAACCCTTCAAACAGATGTCAAACTTCTAAATAGATATCGCGTTTTTAACCGATTGTCGACAACTCAAAGGCTTCGTAATTTAATTTAGTTGTTAATTTCCTGAGTGGGTTTCGAGCTTCTATCTAGTTGCCTAAACAATGGCTAAAGGGCAAAGTTTTTGGATATCGAACATCAAGTTAAATATTAGGTTTTGAAAGGCAATAACTTCGAAACCAAGAAGCTATCAAATTTTAAAGCGGGTTTCAGGTTTCTTAGAAGCAACCAAGTTCTTAGTTAAATAGGAAAGATCCAGATTATCAAACTACCAAATCGATATTAATTTGGATTTCAAAAGTTTAATATGAATTTGGAATTCAAAGGTTTAATTTGAAATTGAAATTTTGTTTCAAATTCAAATTTATAGATTCCCTAAAAATATTTGTATAAGTTTTAATTTATAATTTGTTTTATTTACATTTACTTTTAATAGGAAATTCATATATATATATTACATAAGTATAAATAAATTTAAGTAAAATTCTTCATTTCATTTAAAAATATAACTAAATTAAATAAAAGACAAGTGTTAACAATTTAGTAATCTAAGCTACATGTGTTTATTTAAAAATAAAGCAACAAGACAAGTGTCATTTGTATTTGATTTTTATCTTTATTTTAATTTAAACTATTTTAGCCTTTATAAACTATGAGTTTTCCCTTCACTCTCTTTTTCCTATCTTTCATTCTAAGCTTAGAAAAATATAAGCAAATCTGAAATTGCACTCCTCAAATAAAAGTTGCAAAATCAAGAACATGTAACAAGATTTTCAATATACAACCTGCATTTGAAACTTGAAATTCAGCTTCAAAATTAAAAAAAATCTGAACTCAAAACCCCTCAAGAACAAATCTGCAACCTAAACCAAAATTTCAAACTAAAACAAATATCTGCAAATCCACTTCAAAAAGAAAATCTAAGATCTGTAACACTCCTCAAACCAAAAATGTAAATTACAACAACCTAAAGTTCAGTTTAAAAAGGCAAATGTATGCATTTCTTCCTCGGGAAAGCATCATCATGCAAGTAAACTACAGATCAGTGTTAAATTCATACCTGCAATTCTTTTTTTTTTTTTAAACCTTGAAGCTTGCATGCATATAATTTTGGATAGGAAGCAAAAGCATTGCAGTTTCAAGATTGGGAAAACTGCTCTGTTCTTCAGATTTAAGGTGAGTAACATTATATTTTAAAAAAAACTTAAGATTGAATATGGTTGCTTATTTCTGTGGTAATTATTGTAGTATGTAAACCTGCAAATGAAATCTGCTGTGTGCATGTCTGTTTCCATATGGATGTTCTCTGTTTTTTTTTTCAGTTACCTGTTTTAGGATTTAAATTCATATTTTCTTAAATCAAATTGTTGTTAGGATTTGGATTACAAACAAAAGCTGTTTGATTTGTTATGATCTAATGTTTAAAAACTTGATTAAGCTAAACTTCAAGCTTGGGTGTCTCTCAAATATAAAAATAACAGTGTATAATAAACAAAGTGAAAAACTCAATCTTTATAAATTATGAATTCAGTATATTAAAGTGAGAACAAAAACTATAACATGATTTTTAACACCAAAATCATAATTTTTAATTTGGAAATTAAGGAGCAGTTCTTGGACGAACTGGAAATGAATTTGTGGGGTTATCTAGTGACCCAAATGATTGGGGAGGTCGGAATCTTGGTAGAGATGGTGGAGTGATTGTAGTTGAAGGGAAAAATGGCTGCTGGCGATACATTTTGTCAAGGAGGCAGCTGTGGTGGATTCTTGGTTTGGAGCCCAAGTTTTGACAAGGCTAGAAAAATTCGAGCACCTCACCTTCTACAGTTGATCGAGCGTTAAGGGGTCTTGGGTGATTGAAGCTTGGAAGTAGACGATGGCCTGGCCGGAATTTCAGTGACTCTGGTGGTCGAGATCGTGCTGGCGAATTGATTTCTAGGTTGGGGGTTGTTCTGATGCTTAGTTCCAGGTTTGGGTTTTGACTTGGGATCGAGTTCGAGTTGATGCAGGAGCAATCTGATGATCGAGTTGGATTTAGGAGTTGATAGTGGATATTGGATGATCATCATTGATGATCGGAAACGTCCACAGCCTCCGTGCATATGCACGGTGGACATTGGAAGGTTTGCTTGTCTCTGGAATTTTCGGTGTTGTTGTTCTTGAGAATTGCTCGAGTATTTCGAATTTTTACTCGTAAATTGGTGATGGAAGACTCGAAGTAAAAGAGTGTTGAGCTCGGGTAGTTTATTTAGTTGCGGGTTTTGTTTTCTGTAACCTGACTGTTTCAGGTTTTAAAATTTTTTAAACAAAATTTAAATAAAGGATAGCAGAGCAAGATTTGAACCAAGAATTGAAGCAAGTTTAAATTATGAATTCAAATGAATTTGAATTCCAGTTTTCAAATAAAGAAATTTTATAAAATATGAAATGCTAATAACTAAAACCTATGCAGTATTTGATAAAGTGTTAGAAATCTGAAAATGAAAATTTAAACTAGATTTTAAATTTAAGTTAAAATCTGGATTGAATTCCTGAATTCAAATTAGAATTTGAACCTGAAAGTTTTCAAAAGGAAATAAGTTGATAAATTCAAATGTTATAATCAAGTTTGAATATTTTAGTAATTATAACAAGTGTTTTTATAAATCTGAAATGAGATTTTAAAACAGGATTTTAAATTTAAATTTTTGAATCTGAATCTGAATCTGAAACATGATTTGAGTTCTAGTTTGAAATGAAATAACATTTTGAATTTAAATGTTTCAAAATCACTTAAATATATTTAAAGTATAAGTTAAATTTATTCAAATTGATTATGGATTAAAAACTATTTTTCCTTAGAAGATAAGCAATTCTTTTATAAAAAAAAGTTTTTAATACTTAAACCTTGTTTAAGATTAAATTTGATTTCATTTTAATTTCAATTTAAAATGGAATTTAGAGAAAATTTAAAAGCACATTATTTTTAATTATTTTGATAATGATAATTAAATCATTAATGAGATTAATGATTTTCATTAAATTGTTTTGAACTTAATAATTTATTATTTGATCAAGGTAATTAAGTTTATAATTAATTAATTTAATTAATTAATAATTTGGGTTAATTAATTAAATAATTAAGGGTTTTATTTAATTAATTAAAGGATTAAGTAAGTTAATTAAACTTGATTAAATTGTAACTAAGAAATCAATTAATTAAATAGGATTGATTTAATTTAATTAATGATTTGAATTTATTAATCAAGTAATTAAAAATGAATTAAGATTTAATTATCACTTGATTAATTGAATAATTAGAGATTAATTAATGAATTTTATAAATGATTAAAATATTGATTAATGTCAGTTAATTATTTTAGAAAAGTAATTAAAGATTTGTTATTGGTTAATGACGATCACTAACATAGTATTATTTAATAATTAATTAATGTAATTATTTTAATGATTAATTGGATTAATTAATTTCAAGATAATCAATTGAGAATTGTTTAAGTAATTACTTAATGAAAGTAATTAAGAAATTAATTACTGATTCTAATTAATTAATTTTTAACTAAGTTAATTAATTAAGTTTAATTAATTTAAATTAATCACTGGATGATTTGAGAATAATTTCCAATGTAACTAAAGTAAATAATTACTTAGTGACGTAATTAAGAAGATAAATTACTGGATGTAATTTAATTGAAGGATACTTAGATAATGGAGGAGCTTTGGAATTCAATTACTTTGTGTAATTAATATGTAATTAGTATGCAAAACAATTACTTAAGTAAGTAATTAATAATTAATTACTTAGTATAATTAAATTAAGTTTTTATAATTGAGTTATTTAAAGATAATTAAGAGATGAAATTGATTAAGTTAATTACTTAATGTTATTAATCAAGAATGATTAATCAATAAGGACAATTGATAATTAATTTAATTGAGTAATTATAAATAATTTGGGATCATTAATTTAAATAATTAATGATGTAATTAAGGATGGATTAATTAAGAACAATTAATAAATAAAGGAATTAATTAATGTAATTAATTAAGGATTAATGTAATTAATTATAATTAATTAATTAATAAAGTAATTACAGGTTAATTACTGAATCTGGTTTGGATTAATTAATTTGTGAAATTAATTAAAGATTGATTACTTGAATGTAATTAAAGGATAATTAATCAAGATGATTAATTAGGGTAACTTGTTAAGAGTAATTAATTGATTGATTTATAATTAATTAATTGATGTGTAAGCAAGATTTATATGGATGAGTAATTAATTTAATTCATTTTAAATTAATTAAGGAAGTAGTAATTAATTTAATTCATATAAAATTAATTATAGAATGGATTAATAAGTCATTGCTTGTGAAATGTTGTTTAATTCTATTTACCCTGAATGGTTGAGATCTCAGATATGAGATATATGATGTTGTGTGATTTGGAAGCTTGGTTGCATTGGAATTGATGATATGAATTATCTATTTGAGTTGATAATATGAATTATCTGTTTGGAATGATAATATGGATTAACTGTTGTGATGATAATATTGATTATCCATTGTGATGTTGTGTATTATCTATCTGTGTGTATATAGATAATCTGAATTGAATTGTTTTAAACTTTAAAACAACTTGGACCTAAAAGACACGTTTTGGATTTCGATGAGACCGGGATCGGGTTTCCATATTTGGATATCCGAAAACCACATCGATCCAAATTAACGATAGGTCGTGAATCTCAAGTGAATATGAAGATTCAGAGTGCAAGGGTTATCGTCGTTAACTCTGAGGGTGATTCCAAAATGAGTGTAATGAGATAATGCCTTCAGTTTTGTTCGAACCCGGAACGAACTTGTATGGATTGAATGCTTTCAAAACATCGTCAGGTGGACGATGAGCATTCTAAAAGATGTGTTCTCTAAAAGTAATCGTAGCCTCAAGCCTCATCAACCGGGAATGGCTAAAACAGGGGAGGTGCAGCAAGGCTTCGTGGGTAGCCTCCACTTGAGAGTGAGATTTACCCCTGTCTAGAGGTCCCTTTATATTCGGCAGTGTGGGCAGTTGATTGCAACAACTGCCGGGGTTCTCCTGTTCAGAACAGTTCAGTAAGGAATGGTTCCGGCCTTGTGTTGTAGGGGAGCGGGCATACTCCTCGGTACGGTGATCTAGGCCACGTACTGTGACGGGCGGTGCCCCAGTAGCCCTGCCATTGTATGGAATCCAAAATCCAATAAGTGCCAACGGTTTTGAATGTACTACCCACTTTTGTGGCTAGTGGCTGGAATTTAATAGATGTAACAATTTCGGCTATTTCTTATTTACCTGAAAACCCTAGACACTATTATAATA
This sequence comes from Allium cepa, assembly GCA_030765085.1. NCBI lineage: Eukaryota > Viridiplantae > Streptophyta > Magnoliopsida > Asparagales > Amaryllidaceae > Allium > Allium cepa. The sequence goes on from CM060943.1 coordinate 117,353,650, forward strand.
TCACTGGATTTCCTATCAAATGTTTTGGTTAGCTTAAGGTAAAAACTTTTCCATGTTTATGTGTGGAAAGTCTTACGTGATACCTTTCTTTTCAAAAGGTTTTTAATGTTAAGAAACCTTAACCTGTTACTCAAACCAGACCCATGTCTGACCCGCAGTTTATCTTTTGTTTTCTTAAACTCTTGTGTACTCAAATTTTTACGAGTAGCCAAGGGATTCAGGTTAGCTTTGACGAATAATGGAGGAGCAATGGAGCAGGGGGCTTCTGCGTTAGATATATAGTTTCCGCTGTGTGTTCTCCGTGTTGTGTTGTATTAAGTTGTAAATACTAGATAAGTGTTTATAACTGTCTAGTATATGTGATGTGTATGTTGTGTATCTCTCATTGATATTGTATATTATGTAAATACTTATGTTATTAATATAGTTTATTCATTCCGCTGTTGAGATTCTAGTGTTGTTTCTTCTTTCTCTTCTTTATTTTCTTCTTCTATCCATTTCTTTCTTAATAGATGATGCGATCTTCTGGAAGAAGAAAGTCGGGTCGTCACATTTGGTATCAGAGCATTTGGTTGAGTGAATACCTAGGCTCTGGAGTGGTGTCTATCTTGAGAGAGCGTATTTGTAAATTTTTAAATATATTTATTTATTTCTACCTATCTGTTGGGTAACCTGTTCGGGTTTTCCAATATGAGTTATAAAGGTAGGTTGAGGTAGTGGTGTGTATAACGCGACTACCGGTGGTTGAAGTTTGTATGTATGAGGTTGGAAGTTCATCTGTCGAGACTGTAGACCTAATACCGTCTCGAGTGAGCTTTACAGTAGTGTAAAGACTTCATTGATCTTTGAAGGTAGCATGTTAAGGTTCGGAGTTCATCTTTGAAGTTGGATGAGTGGAGTTTGGATCTGTTGATGAGCAAAAGCAAGTGATGGTATCTTGATACCTCAGGAAATAGTAGCTGCGTGATAGATGCGGTGACTATGGATGTTTCCGAAGATAATTTCTTTGGAACAATTTTAAGGAAGTAGGTCTGCTTTAGTGTTGTGGCTGAGTTCAGCAGGTTGTTTCTGCTGGTTTGAAGTCCGAGTTTCTCGAAGAACTTTGGATTGGGAATTTTTTGGCATTGGTGTCAGCAGTGCAGCTTGGAGTGTTCAGTGGGTCGGTTGAGTTTTCGGGCTTAGCAGTTTTTGAAGGAGGAGTTCAGAAGCAGTTGAGTGAATCCGTTTCTTCGATGGATTGGCAAGACCAGCATAAGTTGTTTTGATGGGTAAAGAGAGAACAGTTTTCTTTGGATTTTAATTTGGATTGATCGCAAAAGTGATTTGCGATAATTGAGTATTCTCTTGGATTGTTGGAGATTTTTCTGGATGTTTTCTAGAAGTCAAGAGTTGTCCTCATCTAGAGATTCAGTCTTCTTAATGTGGTACCCGTGGTTCAACTAGTTGAAGGTTGGTTCCTTGAGATGGAATTTGTTGAAGCGGCTCAGGATTTGAGGAACTTCTGAGTTTTCTTTGGGTTTTTAGAGATCTTCTTGGTTTTGTTGTCCAGTAATGCTTGTGTTCTTGTCAGCATTCTTTTCTACTCTAGATCAGAGTTGTGCAGCGGAAGCAGTTTGGTAGTGCATCTGCTTTTCTTTTCCAGATAAGAGAAGTTTGTTTTCTTCTAATGGTTGTGAGTGGAGTTGTTCTTGATCTTGGTTGATCGTGGAGGACCATTTTGGGGGATTGGGTTTGGTCCAGTTTGTTTCTTGAGACATCAGCAAGGATTGAGTTGATCCGGTAGGATGAAGGCAGCCTAAGATCCTCCGAAGAGTTTTGTGGATCTGAAGTCGGAGATCTGATTTTGGATAAGTTTCTCAGCTTTTAGGAGCTATAAATTTTGGTAAGGTCGGGAAGCTAGCTCCGAGATAGTTTGGATTTCTTCTGTGTTCTGTTTTGGATAAGTGTTTAATTTTCTGGATTGAATTGCCAGTTTGGACAACTGGAATTCGATGTGTTTCACGTATCTCTGAGGGACTACGTGTATGATCTATTTCTGGTTTTGGAATCAGCTGTTCTGGGGAATTTGGTTGTTGAGTCAGACTTGTCTTCAGTCTGATATCTTGTTCAGTTATAGATCTAGATGAGTGGGAGTTCTGTAGCTTAGTAGTGTTGATTGTTTGGGCTTTATAGAGCGAGTATCCCGGTGTTTACTTGGGAAACTCAAAGGAACTCTATCTAGAATTTTGTCTGGATAGTTGATATTATTTGATTGGGTGAATTGATTGCTATGGGTATTAGCATATGTTTGATGTATGCTATTTTGAAATTAAAAATCTTAAATAGGTTATTAAATTACCTTTGTTTTAAATTTCGGGGACGAAATTCTTTTAAGGGGGAAGGAATGTGATATCCCGGAATTTTTGACAATATCAATTTAATAATCTTTATATAAAATTAAATTGATAGAGAATATTGATCAATAAAATATGATTTGGTTTAATAATCAGATTAAATAAATATTTAATTTGTGATTTTTATCTTTTAAAAAGTTAAGATAATGTTTTCAATTATAATGTATATATATATATATATATTTGTGTATATATATATATTATAGATAATCTTTGTTTTGAAATTTAATAAATAAATAAAGTTTTGTTTTTTTAAATTCTAAATATATTGAGTAATTGAGAAATTATGTTTTAAATTAATTTTAAGTTTTTCAATGTTATTTAAATTAATAATTATTTGGGTTGTAAATATTTAAAATAAATGTTAAATTTGTTTAAAATTTATCCGAGCTTAATTTTTGTTTTAAATTTAAATAAAAATTGATTTTATTTCTTTTTAAATATTATTTGATTAATATGATTTCGAAATATTTTATATAAGTTTAAAATTACAAAATAGCATATGGTTTAAATTTATTTATTAATAAAAGTGATGTATAATCTCTTTATAATTCATTTAAAATTTGTTAAATTAATTTTTTTAAGCCATATTAATAATGTATCATTTTTTCCATAAATATAAAAAGAATTAAAATAAGAAAATAGAATTTTCATTTTAAATTGAATAAATTGATATTAATTTGGATTTCAAAAGTTTAATATGAATTTGGAATTCAAAGGTTTTACTTGAAATTAGAATTTTGTTTGAAATTCTAATTTATAGATTCCTTAAATATATTTATATAAGTTTTAATTTATAATTTGTTTTATTTACATTTACTTTTAATAGGAAATTCATATATATATTACATAAGTATAAATAAATTTAAGTAAAATTCTTCATTTCATTTAAAAATATAACTAAATTTAATAAAAGACAAGTGTTAACAATTTAGTAATCTAAGCTACATGTGTTTATTTAAAAATAAAGCAACATGACAAGTGTCATTTGTATTTGATTTTTATCTTTATTTTAATTTAAAGTTTTTCAGCCTTTATAAACTATGTTTTTTCCCTTCACTCTCTTTTTCCTATCTTTCATTCTAAGCTTAGAAAAACATAAGCAAATCTGAAATTGCACTCCTCAAATAAAAGTTGCAAAATCAAGAACATGTAACAAGATATTCAATATACAACCTGCATTTGAAACTTGAAATTCAGTTTCAAAATTAAAAAAATCTGAACTCAAAACCCCTCAAGAACAAATCTACAACCCAAACCAAAATTCCAAACTAAAGCAAATATCTGAAAATCCACTTCAAAAAGCAAATCTAAGATCTGTAACACTCCTCAAACCAAAAATGTAAATTACAACAACCTGTAGTTCAGTTTGAAAAGGTAAATGTCTGCATTTCTTCCTTGGGAAAGCATCATCATGCAAGTAAACTACTGATCAGTGTTAAATTCATACCTGCAATTCTTTTTTTTTTTAAACCTGGAAGCTCGCATGCATATAATTTTTGATAGGAAGCAAAAGCATTGCAGTTTCAAGATTGGGAAAACTGCTCTGTTCTTCAGATTTAAGGTGAATAACATTATATTTTTTTAAAGAACTTAAGATTGAATTTGGTTGCTTATTTCTGTGTAAATATTGTAGTATGTAAACATGCAAATGAAATCTGCTGTATGCATGTCTGTTTCCATATGGATGTTCTCTGTTTTTTTTAGTTTTCCAGTTACCTGTTTTAGGATTTAAATTGATATTCCCTTAAATCAAATTGTTGTTAGGATTTGGATTACAAACAAAAGCTGTTTGATTTGTTATAATCTAATGTTTAAAAACTTGGTTAAGCTAAACTTCAAGCTTGGGTGTCTCTGAAATATAAAACAACAGTGTATAATAAACAAAGTGAAAAACTCAATCTTTGTAAATTATGAATTTAGTGTATTAAAGTGAGAACAAAAACTATAACATGATTTTTAACACCAAAATCACAATTTTTAATTTGGAAATTAAGGAGCAGTTCTTGGACGAACTGGAAATGAATTTGTGGGGTTATCTAGTGACCCAAATGATTGGGGAGGTCGGAATCTTGGGTAGCGATGGTGGAGTGATTGTAGTAGAAGGGAAAAATGGCTGCTGGAGATACATTTTGTCAAGGAGGCAGCGGTGGTGGATTCTTGGTTTGAGCCCTAGTTTTGACAAGGCTAGAAATATTCGAGCACCCTACCTTCTACAGTTGATCGAGCGTTAAGGGGTCTTGGGTGATTGAAGCTTGGAAGTAAACGATGGCCAGGTCGGAATTTCAGCGACTCTGGTGGTCGAGATCGTACTGGCGAATTGATTTCCAGGTTGGGGGTTGTTCTGATGCTTAGTTCCAGGTTTTGGGTTTTGACTCGAGATCGAGTTCGAGTTGATGCAGGAGCAATCTGATGATCGAGTTGGATTTAGGATTTGATAGTAGATATGGGATGATCATCATTGATGATCGGAAACGTCCACAGCCTCCGTGCATATGCACGGTGGACATTGGAAGGTTTGCTTGTCTCTGGAATTTTTGGTGTTGTTCTCGAGAATTTCTCGAGTATTTCCAATTTTTACTCGAAGATTGATGATGGAAGACTCGAAGTAAAAGAGTGTTGAGCTTGGGTAGTTTATTTAGTTGCAGGTTTTTTTTCTGTAACCTGACTGTTTCAGTTTTTAAAAATTTTAAACTAAATTTAAATAAAGGATAGCAGAGCAAGACTTGAACCAAGAATTGAAGCAAATTTAAATTATGAATTCAAATGAATTTGAATTCCAGTTTTCAAATAAAGAAATTTTATAAAATATGAAATGTTAATAACTAAAACCTATATTGTATTTGATAAAGTGTTAGAAATCTGAAAACGAAAATTTAAACTAGATTTTAAATTTAAGTTAAAATCTGGATTGAATTCCTGAATTCAAATTAGAATTTGAATCTAAAAGTTTTCAAAAGGAAATAAATTGATAAATTCAAATGTTATAATCAAGTTTGAATATTTTAGTAATTATAACATGTCTTTTTATAAATCAGAAATGAGATTTTAAAACAGGATTTTAAATTTAAATTTTTGAATCTGAATCTGAAACATGATTTGAATTCTAGTTTGAAATGAAATAAGATTTTGAATTTAAATGTTTCAAAATCACTTGAATATATTTAAAGTATAATTTAAATTTATTTAAATTGATTATGGATTAAAAACTATTTTGCTTTAGAAGATAAGCAATTCTTTTAAAAAAAAGGTTTTTAATAATTAAGCATTGTTTAAGATTAAATTTGATTCCATTTTAATTTTAATTTAAAATGGAATTTAGAGAAAATTTAAAAGCGCACTATTTTTAAATTACTTTGATAATGATAATTAAATCATTAATGAGATTAATGATTTTCATTAAATTGTTTTGAACTTAATAATTTATATTTTGATCAAGGTAATTAAGTTTATAATTGATTAATTTAATTAATTAATAATTTGGGTTAATTAATTAAATAATTAAGGGTTTTATTTAATTAATTAAAGGAATAATTAAGTTAATTAAACTTAATTAAATTGTAATTAAGAAATCAATTAATTAAATAGGATGTGATTTAATTTAATTAATGATTTGAATTTATTAATCAAGTAATTAAAAATAAATTAAGATTTAATTATCACTTGATTAATTGAATAATTAGAGATTAATTAATGAATTTTAAAGATGATTAAAATATTGATTAATCTCAGTTAATTATTTTAGAAAAGTAACTAAAGATTTGTATTGGTTAATGAAGATCATTAACATAGTATTATTTAATAATTAATTAATGTAATTAATTTTAATGATTAATTGGATTAATTAATTTAAAGATAATCAATTGAGAATTGTTTAAGTAATTACTAAATGAAAGTAATTAAGAAATTAATTACTGATTGTAATTAATTAATTTTTAACTAAGTTAATTAATTAAGTTTAATTAATTTAAATTAATCACTGGATGATTTGAGAATAATTTTCAATGTAATTAAAGTAAATAATTACTTAGTGAAGTAATTAAGAAGATAAATTATTGGATGTAATTTAATTGAAGGATACTTGGATAATGGAGGAGCTTTGGAATTCAATTACTTTGTGTAATTAATATGTAATTAGTATGCAAAACAATTACTTAAGTAAGTAATTAATAATTAATTACTTAGTATAATTAAATTAGGTTTTGATAATTGTGTTATTTAAAGATAATTAAGAGATGAAATTGATTAAGTTAATTACTTAATGTTATTAATCAAGAATGATTAATCAATAAGGATAATTGATAATTAATTTAATAAAGTAAGTACAAATAATTTGGGTTTTAGATAATTAATGATGTAATTAAGGATGGATTAATTAAGAACAATTAATAAATAAAGGAATTAATTAATGTAATAAATTAAGGATTAATGTAAGTAATTATAATTAATTAATTAATAAAGTAATTACAGGTTAATTACTGAATCTGGTTTGGATTAATTAATTTGTGAAATTAATTAAAGATTAATTACTTGAATGTTATTAAATGATAATTAATCAAGATGATTAATTAGGGTAACTTGTTAAGAGTAATTAATTGATTGATTTATAATTAATTAATTGATGTGTAAGCAAGATTTATATGGATGAGTAATTAATTTAATTCATTTTAAATTAATTAAGGAAGTAATAATTAATTTAATTCATTTTAAATTAATTATAGAATGGATTAATAACTCATTGCTTGTGAAATGTTGTTTAATTCTGATTACCCTGAATGGTTGGGATCTCAGACATGAGATATATGATGTTGTGTGATTTGGATACTATGATTGCATTGGAATTGATGATATGAATTATCTGTTTGAGTTGATAATATGAATTATCTGTTTGGAAAGATAATATGGATTAACTGCTGTGATGATAATATTGATTATCCATTGTGATGTTGTGCATTATCTATCTGTGTGTATATAGATAATATTGAATTGAATTGTTTTAAACTTTAAAACAACTTGGACCTAAAAGACACGTTTTGGATTTCGATGAGACCGGGATCGGGTTTCCATATTTGGATATCTGAAAACCACATCGATCCAAATTAACGATATGTCGTGAATCTCAAGTGAAGATGAAGATTCGGAGTGCAAGGGTTATCGTCGTTAACTCTGAGGGTGATTCCAAAATGAGTGTAACGAGATAATGCCTTCGGTTTCGTTCGAACCCGGAATGAACTTGTATGGATTGAATGCTTTAAGAACATCGTCAGGTGGACGATGAGCATTCTAAGAGATGTGTTCTCTAAAGGTAATCGTAGCCTCAAGCCTCATCAACCGGGAATGGCTAAAACAGGGGAGGTGCAGCAAGGCTTCGTGGGTAGCCCCCACTTGAGAGTGAGATTTACCCTTGTCTAGAGGTCCCTTTATATTCGGCAGTGTGGGCAGTTGATTGCAACAACTGCCGGGGTTCTCCTGTTCAGAACTGTTCAGTAAGGAATGGTTCCGGCCTTGTGTTGTAGGGGAGCGGGCATACTCCTCGGTACGGTGATCTAGGCCACGTACTGTGACGGGCGGTGCCCCAGTGGCCCTGCCATTGTATGGAATCCAAAATCCAATAAGTGCCAACGGTTTTGATTATATTATCCACTTTTGTGGCTAGTAGCTGGAATTTAATATATGTAACAATTTCAACTATTTCTTATTCACCTGGAAACCCTAGACACTATTATAATATCACCGGATTTCCTATCAAATGTTTTTGTTAGCGTAAGGTAAAAACTGTTCCATGTTTATGTGTGGGAAGTCTTACGTGATACCTTTATTTTCAAAAGGTTTTTAAAGTTAAGCACCTTAACCTGTTACTCACACCAGACCCATGTCTGACCCGGAGTTTGTCTTTTGTTTTCTTAAACTCTTGGGTACTCAAATTTTTACGAGTAGCCAAGGGATTCAGGTTTGCTTTGACGAATAATGGAGGAGCAATGGAGCAAGAGGCTTCTGCATTACATATACAGTTTCCGCTATGTGTTCTCTGTGTTGTGTTGTATTAAGTTGTAAATACTAGACAGATGTTTATAACTATCTAGTATATGTGATGTGTATGCTGTATATCTCTAATTGATATTGTATATTATGTAAATACTTATGTTATTAATATAATTTATTCGTTCCGCTGTTGAGATTCTAGTGTTGTTTCTTCCTTCACTTCTTTCTTTTCTTCTTCTATCCCTTTCTTTCTTAATAGATGATGCGATTTTTTGGGAGTAGAAAGTCGGGTCGTCACACTTTCAACCTCTTGGATCTCCCGAAAATTCTAATATCCCCATTCCAGTCAATACCCAAACTGCACCTTTATCTTATTTCTAAAAATCTTGATTCTTGTGTTAAAAATCATATTTTAGTTGATGTATTCGATTTATAATACTGGATTTACAAATTAAAAGGGTTGAGTTTTGATTTTTATCTAACATGCATAGATGTTTTTATATTTCCAAAGACAACAAGCTAAATTTTTGACTTACTTAAAATTTTAAATATAAACCTAAGATAAATCAAACAACTTTGATTTATAAATTACATCCTATCGGGAACTAATTAAAAGATAAGGATAAAGATAAAAATTTGAGCCTGGAAATCAGAACAGAACAGAGTAATTAAAACAGCATGCACACAAATACATTTTCACATCAGACATTTACTTATAAGCTCATGCAATACTTTTTAATTTCAGTATACAAGCATGCAACCAATTTTTGTAATTTTAAATTTTTAAAGTTACTCACAAATTTCTGAAGAAGACAGAGCCTCCATCTGAAAAGCTTTTGAAACTTTTAAAACTGCAGTTGCCCCTTTCTGATTTTAGTTTAAAACTTAAGTTGCTTGTTTTAAAAACTTGCAGACAACTCCAAAGATTTCCATATTCAACTTATTTTGAAATTAAAACTTTAATTGCAGACTCCCTTTTGATATACCCAGATTGAAAGAATGAGTGCAGGCAGGCGTGGTTTAAAGATGTGTAGATTTGCATTTTGAAGTGAATTATAGGGAAATGGATTGCATGTTTGAACTGAGGATTTGAAGATGATTACTGATTTTATTTGAACATGATTTCTGGATTTTTGGTTTGAAGAGTTGTTTACAGGGAAGTGATTTTCAAGGATTTAGATTTTGAATCGGAAAATGGTTTGTATGTTTTCAGATTTTTTTTATGAGGAGAATTACTGATTTGCATGTGAGCAGGTTTTGGAAATGGTATAAGTTATTCTCAGATTTGTTTATAAGGAAGTGATTTTCAGGTTTGAGAAATAAATAGGTTGAAGTTTTCTTTGATTAGAAAATGAGAAAGAGAAATAAGAGTGAAAAATGTATTCTTATATAGGCTAATTTTCTGATTTTATAAAATAAAAGAAAAACAAATTTAAAGAGGCCACTTGTAAATTATTTCAACATTTGTCACATTGGATAATTTAAATGTTAATATATATATATATATATATATATATATATATATATATGTTATGCCTAATTAATTAGTTAATTAGTATTTAATATGTATAGAAAATTTGAAAAGAAATAAAAACATATTATACTTATAAATAAAAGCTTATGCATATAAAAATCAAAACAATTAAAAATCTACACTTTGGATTTTAAAACTTTATATTCAAATTCAAATCAAATTCTAAAATCAAATATTTAAAAATCAAGTTATATATACAAATTAAATTTGAAATAAGAAATGCAAATGTTATTCAAAATCTATTTGTAAAGACAATACATTATTAATATTATTTTTAAAAATGACTCATAATTAAATTAAAATAATTGTAAAAGAAATTATGCCGTTATTAATAAATTACTTATTTTATTAAGCTATATTTTAAAAAGAAAACAAAACAAACCCTTTTCGTTAATTAATTAAATTTAAAACTTAAGCCATAATCATTTTGAACATTTAAACATCTTCCTTAGAAATTTAAAATCGTATACTTATTTATTAAATAGCTTTAAAAAACTTAATATTAAATTAAATCAAAATTTCCAAATTATTAAATATATATATCAGAATTTTAAATCATGATTCATTTATTAAATATAAACCAAGATTATTTATTTAATAACTTTGAAAACCTTTATATTAAATAAAACAAATTTTCAAATTACTAAAAATATTTGAATTAGAAATCTATTTACAATATAAACCATATATTTATATTATAAATAGAAACCAATTTATTTGCTTTAAAAGATAAAATCTTCCAATTAAATATTTATCAAAGAAAAATTATCAAATCAATTCAAATTTTATTAACAAAATTATCAAATCAATTTAATTTTTAATACAGATTATTAAATAGATATTGTCAAAAATTCCGGGATATCACAATTATTCATCTTTGTCCTTACCTTTATCTGAATTTTCACCTCCTTCGAGTGGGAGGTGTTCAAAAGATAACAACTTCTTTGAAGCAATGGCTTTTTCTTTAATAAATTCGTCTCCAAGAAATTCCCCAGCTCTCTCCAATAAGAGATCAAACTTTCTTTTGAATTTTTCATTTAATTCTAGGAGGGAAGGAAAATCCAGATCAGGGCATTTGCTAAATTTCCATTGTATGTTACAAAGAGAGCATCTTCATAACACTTTTCGGTGATTTTAGTAAGATCTTGATAGAGAAAGAAAGCGACTTTCTTCTTAGCATCCTTTATTACGTTATTGGCATAAATCAAAGTGGCATCTCTAGTTTCCAATTAGCGTTCTGAAGATTTTACCTTGTCTGCCATATCAACCTTTTATTGCTCTAAAGTCCTCGTACTTTCCTTAATTTATAGTTTGGCTTTCTTTTCCTCGGTAAATGAGGAGGCGAGTTTGTTTTTCTCAAGAACAACATTATCCTTCTCTACCGTAATATCAGTCACTTGAGCTGTTAGCGAAGAAACTTGCTTCTTGAGCTCATCGATTTGATTACAGGGCGCTTAAGAGGCGTATTGAAGGAAGAACATATGCTTAGCCGCTTAAAACATATAATGGACACAGGTTAAGTGGAGATGTACTATGATGGAAATCTAAAATAGCTAAACATAAAAAGATACATACCAGCAAAAGTTGTTAGTAAAGAACATAAAGATGATCTATTGAAATGGATGATGACTGCAATGGCATTAGAGAAGCCATAATGGGAGATCGAAGGACCGAATGAATAAGATCATCAAAATCCAAGGGAGTAGTTTGAGCCTGAGGCACTGAAGGAAGAGAATCATAGGGAAAGGAGACAAATCCAACTCCTTAAACAAGCACTGAAAACCTGATGTGGAAGTAGGGAGCGAGATGTTTAGCAAAGGGTTCGAAGTATGAACTTCCTTCGCATGTCTTTATGCATCCTGATCCAGAGAACCTAAATTAATCATGCTAAGAACTTGAGTGGTCAAGAAAGCATCCACGTTCGATTTCCCAACAATAATCGGAAGTCCAAACCTCCCCGAGCTTAGGCTTTTTATGCGAAGGGGGGATTGAAGTACTCAATTGAGGATTTGGCACTCACTTTCCTTTTTATAGCTTCAACAAATTTAGCAATAGAATCCTTGGTAGGAGCAGGTTTAGTTGGTTCGACCAAAGCGGACGTGTGGCCTTTATTTTTTATGCTTGGAAGCCACAATAGGCGCAGACGAATCTAAATAAAAAAGGGAAGTTTATAGGAAAAAAACATAGGAAATTCCATTAAGTTGTAATAAAATTTACCGGAGGATTAAAGCTAAATAGGAGAGTAAGCAGAAAAAGCCTTTCGATTACTAATAACCAACGATCATTTTCTCTAGGCATTCCCTTTCATCATCCGAGGTTCTCCAAGTATTTTGTAATTGTCTAAAATCAATGAATATTTATGGAGATTCACTTTAGTCAAGAGTTTAAGCCTGTCACCTATACTCCTAGAAGCTTGAGTGAAGGACTTAATGGTATCGATGACGGAAGGGCTAAGTTGCTTCAGAGTAAGATCTAAAAGAAAATACTAATCATAAGAAAGCGATAGATATAACATAGATTATAGAAAATAGAACCATGCTGAATACAGAGAAAGTTCCCCTGATCTTAGGAGAGTGGCATTTGACATAGAAAAATTTGTTCTTCCAATCCTTTGTCTTGTTAATTGGATGCTTGAGTAGGCTTTTCGAGGAAAGGAAAAGATGGTACACGGGACTATCCTACTGTTCACTTATCCTTATGGGATTTGTTAGGGCATGAAGGGTCTGAACATTTAGAGAAGGAAGTTTAGCCTCCCTGGCAAGGATTTTAGATAGGTCAAGTAAGTGTATGAATTAGAGGTTAGTCGGATTAGATCAATATTTAAATGCTCCAAGAATTGTAGAAGAAAGTCTTGGAAAGGCAAGGACCTAGAACGCCAGATGTGGATATAAGTAAAAGCAAAGAATCCCTCTGGAGGACAGTTTATTCTGCCAGAGGGACCAGCAACTATGGCCTCTATATCTGTGATTCCAAATTGCCGAAGGATCATGTCTACCTCCTCCTAAGAGGTAATGAAAGATTGGTCAAGCCTATGGTCTCCCTTCTTCGTAGAAGGAGAATGTTTGATTCTCTTGCTTGGCTTTTTGCTATCTAATTGTCTGGCAGGAAATATTACACAAAATCAGGTATACATTGCACATTTTACAAAATTTGGAATGCACATAAATGCAGAATAGGCAATTAAGCTAAAGAATAGTTAATTAATTAAAAGTTATTCAAGTCATAATGGTAAAGTGTCGAAATCCAAAATTAGCTATAACATTTGCAACAACTCAATAACCCATTAAGTAGTCCATTTATAGATGTCGAGTTTATATGAGATGCAGAATTTGTAAAGTACTTAGGAAATTTATAATGAGTTGAAAATTTATTAACAATATTTAAATTATGATGAGATATTGAGATTATAACTAGTCAATAGGCCTAATTGAAATATCATACTAATAGCATCTTTAATGGAAGGCCGAATCAATAATCTAATATTGAATCCATGGGATATTTTATTAATAACCTCTTATAAAACCATAATAGAATGCTAAGTCGACAACCTGATGTTGAATTATAAGACTATAAAATTTGTAAACAGTGAGTAATGTAAGATTAGTTTAAAAGAGCTTTAACCAATCTTTGAGCTCATAGGATGTTGAGTGAATAGGTCATTTATAAACCTATTATGCAATATCTACATTACAAACTAATGATATCGTATAAGACTTAAGCTAGATATGAATTTACAGCAAATACATCAACACTATCAGTAATTGTCGAGTTTGTAAAAGAGTAGTGATGAAATATGAGGATATCAAATCTGTAACTAAGTGATAACCCTTCAAACATATGTCAAACTTCTAAATAGATATCGCGTTTTTAACCGATTGCAGACAACTCAAAGGCTTCGTAGTTTAATTTAGTTGTTAATTTCCTGAGTGGGTTTCGAGCTTCTAACTAGTTGCCTAAACAATGGCTAAAGGGAAAAGCTTTTAGATATCGAACATCAAGTTAAATATTAGGTTTTGAAAGGCAATAACTTCGAAACCAAGAAGCTATCAAATTTTAAAGCGGGTTTCAGGTTTCTTACAAGCAACCAAGTTCTTAGTTAAATAGGAAAGATCCAGATTATCAAACTACCATAGATAAACTTTAATCAACCAATTAGCGACTTGCCAATTCCACATAGAAGCATAATAAATATACCAGTTAGCTTATAATCCAAAGATTAACTACTAAACGCATAACCCTAGTTGTAACCACCCGTACCTTAATAGGCCTAAATTTCAAAACAAATCAGAACCCAAGTCCATTAAATCACAGATCATTGGATTTGGTACCTATGAATAAGAATGAGCATTATCAAAGATTGATAGAAATCTGAACTTACAGTGGAAACAATAATAGGATAAGAGCACTGACTGTGACTACTACCTTAGAATAATGGTATTCCTTGGATAGCAGATTGTTACATCAGCATCAAGCATGAGAGAAAAAAAGGCTTCTCCAACAAAAAACCATGTCCAGCTCCAGAGACACGTTCCACCAAATCTATCCCATGGATTGTAATAAGAAGGGGATCAAAACAATGTTCTGGTGACTAGAAAATCTTTCATAACATAAATTTATACAGATTGATTTCCATTTAATTGTTATGTCTATTCATATTAGAAATTCTAATCTAACATTTCAATTCACACACTACTTACCTACCCATTCGCAAGGTATGAAATACTGATAAAGCCTTATCAACCACCAAATACTTCTAAGTCCATTATCCACTTGATACTTCTAAATATGAAGCGGGCTTCTACTGTAGCCACATAATAATTTTAAAAGAGAAATAGACAAACTTTAACATTTAAGACCTCGTTCGAGGTAGATTCCGTCATTTAAGACCTATTCCCAAGGTGGACTTCTAGCGTCGTCATTAGTGGTCTATTGGTCCTAACTAAAGGGACCCTTGACCACTATACATGGCCTTATAATTTATAATAGCCACACCACTAGCGCAACTATCATTATTAAAGTCTTAGCAATATGAGAGACTGTACCCAAGCCACTTAATACCTCATTAATAAGAAATAGGCAGGCCTTTGGCCATTTAATACCTATTTATAGGCAGCCTTTGCCATTTAATACCTAACTCCAAGACGGACTCCTCACTGGTACTATCTAGCGGACATTGCTTGGAAATCTCATTGGGCTACTTAATAATTCTTTTATATGAAAGAGGCGGATCTTACAACCGCTTAATACCTCAAACTTAAAGCAAACCTCTTCCGAGATATCCAATAGTACTCTTATAAATGTGGAAACTCATTAGATTATTTCTTTTGGTAGGGAGGCAAGCCCTAAGATAGCCACTTAATTCCTCAAGACTGAAGTAAACCTTTTTAAAGATATCCCTCACCTCTCCTAATTCCAAAATTGGACCATTTAATACTTTCTAATTAAGAAATCAAGTCCAATCTCTCACATCGTCATGGGTTTTAGGATTAGTGAAATCTCACATTAGTAAAAAGTGGACCCGACCTTTGATAGCCTCAAAGTGAAGGGCAATCTTTTGTTAAGTGACTCTCCTAATCTCGCATTACTAGCCTACTAAGTCCAATTATCGTCGTAAGTCTTTACTTATATTTTCTTAGGTTGATATTGGATTTAGCTTACTAATTCCCTTTTTATTTAAGGCAATAAGATTTACCTTAAAATACTTATCTACCCATAAATCCTCTTTTAATGCTCATAAATGTCAATTTGTCCATAAAATCCTAACGGACATTTCCTAAGACATTTATGTATGATTACTAATTTTAAATTAGTAACCATTTCATATCTATTTCATCTTTATCAGTCTTATTAATCCATTTATCTCTATTAATTGTAACCCCTAATTTAATACTATCCATTATTTCTCATTAATTGCCTATTAATTTAGAGTACAATCTTTCATTTTCTATTAACTAGTTAATATGAACTCCTAATTTATTTTCCATTAATATGAATTACTACCTTTTCTAATTGTAACTATTCACTTACCTAAATATAATAATAACTAATGAACATTATGCATAAATAACGCATGAATAAACGATGTTCTTCTTTATTAATGCAATAATACATATAAACTACCTAATAAAACTACTTATCCTTAACTAAATCTATTCTAGTCATATATATAACTAGAATATGCTTTCATATTTAATTTGCTGGAATTAAATTTCTTAGGAAGATTTTCCGCTGTGATTTCCGTAAATTGGTTTAACACAAAAAGAAAAGATTGACTCCATTTGAAATTATAAGGAATGGATAATTTCTTTTTAATTGGAGTAGATAGTGTAAAGTATGGAGAATAAATCTATTCTTTACACATCTCTTCCCTTTTTGTTTATGGGTATTCTTATTAAATCAAACGTTGCCCCTTTTGAATGAAAAATGGAAAAAGTAAAAAAAAATTATAAAAACCAAGCGGATGTTCTTCCCATAAATTAAACTATGGAAAATTTACAATATAACACAAATTGAGCAATAGTGCAAATACTCTATTTTACACATTTGTACATATCTGGAATAAAAATATACAACAATCAAATTCTAAAATCTTTGGTACTTATTTCCAGATCTAGGTGTAAACATATTTCAAATTAGATCTAAAATAAGAATATGTAGGCAATAATTTTCTACACTAATTTAAGCCTACAATTCACAAATAAAAATTGGTTTGAGCATAAAAATCAAACGTATGACAATGGAATAGATTTAAAATCATAAACAATATCTAAAATTTCTCACTCACTTTTTAAAAGCGATTCAAATCTCCAGATCTGAAGTAAAACCTTAAATTCATCTCCAAATCCTTTTTAATCCAAGAAATATATATAAAAAGAGTATATACATACATTAGAATTACATATCTTAGAAAATATTTAAGATTGGGAGAGAAAATAGATACAAAAACATAAATATATAAATTACCATAAATACGCGTATAATTGATTCACTTCTCTTCTCCATTTCATTTAATTTCTACTCTTCAGTTTGTATAAAAATAAATACAAATATCTTATTTTTATAATTTAGAAAGAAAGTAGAGAATAAGAAATGGCAAAGCATCATTGCTTAATTGATAAAAATATGAGAAGCAAAGGAAGGGTTAGGCATGAATTTATAGGCGCTGGAGTCAAACAGAACCAAACGATTTAAAATCCGAGCCGTATATGGCCTAGGGTTACTCAAGCCACCACATAGAGGTGGGTCACCTGCCCCCACCCTAGGGATCGACCGCCCCTTGTCAGCCGCTTTACACGACCATCGACCCATGGGCCTAGGCAATTTTAGTTAATTTTCTTATTTTAATTATTTTCGTTCTGAATTCATTTTCTGTCTGTAACTTCTTCGTTTGGACTCCGATTGCAAAGCTCCATGTATGAAAGTTGCTAAGAATTTTACCATGAACGCAGCGATGCAAATTTCATAGTCAAATTCAATCATTTGCACAAATTCCATTTTTGGAGCAAAATGAATTATCTAACTAATTAATTAAATAACTAAAGCCAAATTATGGAGTGTTGCACTAGCTATAATTCAAAATCAGAATTTCTTCACTTAATCTATCGATTAAGTTTATTAAACTAAATCGAACCTCGAGGGGAGCTTGAATGCTGAAATAGTGGAAACTTTAGAACAAATTTGAAAGTAAAAATTCCTCTCGGGTTGATTTTGCAGGTGAAAGAAGGCAGAGGAAGAAGAATGAGTATTTATAAGAGGAGAGAGGAAAAGCTAGAGCCTTTGATCATAATTTAAATGAACGGAACATATTTGAGTAGAATGCCAATGAGAGGCAAGTGTTAATATCGAGGTGTTGACTTGAAAAGTCAACATTTTTTTGACACTAGGGGTGGGGGAAAATGTTACTGCAAATGATAATGTCGAAAATTTAAGAAGAGCATGTCGAAATCCAAGACATCAATGGGAAGGCTAGGAAACGTATAGCTAGGGATATCGCATTTCAAAGTGTTTTGGGAAGATATCGAATTTCTATAGTAGGGTATATCAAATGCCTGAGAAGGGATGGCCAACTTTTAAGAGTGTCGAATTCTAGATGATTAAACAATAGAAGAGGAGATGTTGAATATCATCAATATAAGCGGCATATGTATCTTAAGTCATGACTGAAACAAGGGTTCCATAGATCGCTTATATTCGTATAAGATATTGTATATCGTCAACGAAGCAAGAAGGTTCAATATCATCGATATAAGGACCGATGTCGTAGATTGTCAATAAGGCAAAATGTCGCACTTCATCCATATAACAGCAGATGTCGAATAATGGCAAGTTGGAGGACCCTAAGCTTCACGAAATGTGAGAGGATATCGAATGATTAAGAATGTAATGAAGGATGTCGGAATTCATCTGTGTGCCAAAGGATATCGTATGCTATCAACATAGCAAACAATATCGGATCTCAACAATGTACTTGAGATATCAGATATCTGAAGTTATGAGAGATGCCGCCTTCCATCAAATAATGGTATCGTATTTAATCAGGATAGGGGAGGTTGTCATGTATCAACACATTACTAGAATTTTGTTCATGGACATCGAGCTAAAACCGATGTCTATGAAAAACTGTACCGATGTGTTAGTGGGTGATGTTAAAAATAGCCAAAGTTTAGACATTATTTTATAGATAATGTCTATACGTACATCTAAAATTAGTTTTAAACTTATTAGCAATGTAAATCGATTTAGCTATACATCACTTATTCTATCAAACACGATGTTATTGAATATCATATACATCGGTTTGGTATAATTGTAATCAATTTTATAATTGTAATTTGTGATGCTAGTTTGTTTTAAACACGTTATATATTACTCAATAATGTTAAAGATGATTATATATGGTATAAACATATAACATTTCATAGTACAAATTCAATACATAATACATAATATTAAATATTCGTACTCATAGACTACACCTCATATTCATAAACATCAAACGCACACACTTCTCCCACTTTCTGAACATCAAACAGAGGTTAGCTCTTTACATTAATGAGAAGTTTCCACTGGCGGTTCGCATCCCCATAGCAACTCATGCACTCTTGTTTCATGTTTGTTACTTGTGTCACAGCAAAATTTTCTTTATTTCAGGTAGAACCTGCCAGTAAGAATTATCAGCTTGATGTTATTGTAAAGAATGTGAGCAGACCATGCCATGCTAAACCAATTATGACTGTGAATGGGCAATTTCCTAGGCCAACTGTTTATGCCAGAGAAGGAGATCGAGTTATCATTAATGTCACCAACCATGAATAATACAATATGTCTATCCATTGGTATTTATATCTTAATTTATACACTTGTTCATTCTCAAAATACAAACAAAGTATGAGTCAAAGGCACATGGGTTAAAGACACATACCAAATTTTAGGAATAATGGATAGATTGAGCTCTATCATTCAAGTATTTATGAAAGATCTTAATTTTGAATAAGCATAACTTAACTAAGCGTTTTCGAACTATCTACAAGAAAACTCACAACATATGACATAAAACCCCGAGAGAATGGCGTTTAAGACATTTCAACAAACACCATCTCTGCATAGTCCATCTTCAAACAAAGGCAAACTTCGTCAATAACTCGGATCAGCAACAAGAATTAAGATCATCTCTAGACGAATTCGTGAACACTGAACTCTTAGCAAGCGGATCCAAAATTCGAACCTAAAGTCACCTATCAAACGCGAATCATAATCAACATCCTGAAGATCCACCACGAAACCCTAACCACAAAAAAAATGTTGCATATCCTCTAGCGTTGAGAAAATTTGGCACCCGAAACCCTACCGCAGCACATTGCCCCCTTTATACAAGATGTGTGACTTGATTTACATACAATCATTAATAAATTCCATTTTGTCTATCTTGCATAGCGCATTGCACTTTATATACAAGATGTGAGATTTGATTTATATAATTATTGAAAAATGGTATTTTGTCTATTTTAATTATTGATAGGAGCTTGTTGCTCAAATTCCCATGTTTTTAATTAAAATTTTAAGAAAATAACAATGTTACACAAATAGTACTATTTGCGATGATTGTGCTCATAGACGATGGAATTTGGATGTATTCCGCGTTTTCTATCAAAATATTTACACTTAGTTTTCCATGCTTTTTTCCAAATTTGGAATTTACATTTTAACATCACCTTAAAAATCAATGTAAATGAACGATATTATAAAGATAACAAAAGGATTTTTAACATTGCCCTGAAAATCAATGTGGTGTGTGTGTTTTATACAACATCGATAATAAAAGTAACGATGTTACAAAAAAATTTAACATCGTGCGTTTTTATCCTTTATGTAAAGATGCGATGTCTATGAACAAAATTCTAGTAGTGAAAATATGGAGGGATGTCGGATGTCTACTCTAAAGCAAAGCATCGAGTGCCAACAACATTATACTGATGCCATTAATCAACAGCATTCAACAAGATTTCGTAAACCATCAATTCTCAAGAAGATATCGAAATCCATCAAACCAAGGATAAATGCCGTAGACTAATAATAAAACGGATGTCACATGTCGATTGCATACTAGAAGTTGCAAAAAATCAGCAACGAACAAAAGGATGCCACATGTCATCAACGCAATGAATGATGATGAAATCCATGGATGCCATGAGCCACGTGACAGCCATACCGCCAAACTCCACTCTTATAAATATGGACCTCACGGCAATGTAAAATGGGTGAATTTTTCTCACCGCTTTCCTTACATTTTAAAGTTGTAACCGTAAATCGATTTGGGGATTTCATTTGCATATTGAGAACTTGTGACATTTCGCATATTGGACTATTATCCATGGATTCTTGTACTGTATATTATCGAATAAAGACTTTGAACGACAACATGCTTTGTGTCTAGCATATGATCTTTATACTTCAGACATATGCTCAATGACTAAAACTATGGGCATGCATGCTTTTTGTAAACTTCTCGCAAGCTAACTTTGGATTATCCAAGCCCATTACAAGCATAGACTTATCCTTCTTGGACATTGTGGGGTTAACAATTTTTTTTTTTACATAATCCAAACCACAAATTCAACTTAAGTAGAAGTCAAATTAATCAATGCGAAAAACATGTTCTTTACAAACAACTAACCATCAACTTGAAAAGTTCAAACATACTAACAACAAACAACCTAGAAAATAACCTAATAAACAACCTAATCTCTTAGATTCTAATTTCATATGGTGTTCTTCTACTTTATATTTATGCTAGAGGAAGTTGAGATTTCCAGCTTCAACTTCATCATACACCGATTGAGTAACTTATGAAGAACCATTTGTAGCTCTCCGACAACTTCTTTGGTATTTACAAGAAAAGCTTCAGGCGAACGAGGTACATAAGGCAGTGGTCGTTCAAGATTGTTTCTTCCAAGAATCGACTTGATAATATCTTTGATGCCGAAGCACTTACTTTTTACTCGATCTTCATCTTTAGGATCTTCAAGCACATCATCAACTTCGTTTGAAATCATGTACAGACGTTGAACCTGAAATAAAAGAAGTTTTGACAGAAGGAAGTATTGTCACTTGAATGAGATATTAAATGAAAACTTATGTAATCATACCAAGTCACATTCTACGGTTCCTCATGGAGTATGTCTAGGCAATCTGGTAGACGAATCCTTATAACAAATCGACGCGTGATATGCCAGTACCAAATATTATATTCCTCAATGGTGATGATTAGTATGCGTTTAAGTTATATGTAATCCATCCTATGATCCCATATGGCAATATGAAAGTCTCTATTGCAATTAGGGAATACTTGCTCAGCGGCATCCGGTATATGCTGGTTAAGGCTAAATTGTCTCATCACTCTATTTGGAATGTAACACGCTATAAAATTTAATAAGAAATTTAATAATTAAAGTAAGGTTAAAATTGAAATTTTGTAAATATCGAAAATGGGAGTTGTACCATTGCGTCCATGGCAATTTTTTGATCAATTTCCATATATAATATGTCGAAATCGAAGTTAAAATGAAAGAGTTATGTGCATTTAAAGTTTTGAGTTTAAAATTTAAATATTTGAATTTGAATTTAAAAATGTGAAGTTTGAATATTAAAATTTGAATTTAAATAATAATTAACATTAAGGGACACTTAATGTAGACATTAATTATAATTTGGTTAACGTATAAATTTAATGAGGCATTTAATGAATAGTTAACATAAATTAATCAACGCAGAAATCAATGGTTGCAAGTTAAGACTGGTCGATCGCTCGGGGAGAGGCGGTCGACCAGTGCTCATTTGAATTTGAGGTGGAAACTAGATTTGATGTTTTTTAACGGCTCAGATTGTATTATTTCGATCAGACGGTTCTCACTCATTCTTACCTCAAGTAAGACCCTAGGCCCCTTCATTTTTCCATATGAATTTCGGAGATGACGGTGCAGCTCTGTCAAAAAAAATTCTTCTAGGGTTTGAGAAAAATAGTAAATAACAGTAAGTAATTTTGCTCTTTAATCTCTACTTAAAATTGAAATATAAATCCTTCTTCCCTATATCTTTGGATTTCTAGAATCTAATCTATATTTATACAATCTATTTTTTCTATATTAAAAACGGGAAGATCTATCAGAGATTTAAAAGTAGCTTAACTCATATCTAATCTTAAATAAAAAGGACTTCTATGAGTGAAATTTCAATCTTTCTCATTCTAGTATTTGTGTTGTATTGACTTAGATCTGGAATATGCCTTGAGAATTCTATAAATGCAAACCCTAAAACAATAAAACCCTAGAATTTCCCTAAATAAATATCAATCTTTTGTAAGTTGGAATTGTAATTGTTTTTGTGTTATTATTATAGAATAGAATTAATTGACTTGAGTTAGATAAATTATGATCAATTCAACCCATTTCTCTTTTGTTTAAATTTTAGTGTTAAAGGATTCAAAAGGAAATATTTTTGAAATGGTGTGTAAACTATGACTTGGATTATTGTAGTTTACACCGTCTATTTCTACCACATAAATAAATAAGGAATTCCTTTCTCACTCCAAAATCATGTATGTGAAGGTTAAATTGAACATAGGGGATCTAATTTGTGAGATCTATTTCTTTAGAACAGAAAATTTATTCTAATACATTATTAATATGGTACATGTTATAGATATTCCATTCTGTACAAGTCTATTTTATTTGGCTATGGGTAGTAGTTGTTCTTGTTAGAATTGTAGATTTGTATGTGATTGATATTTCGAATTATCTTGTAAGCGAATTATTATCGAATTATTGGAGTGTAATGATTATACCTTAATTTTCTCATATACACAAATATGTAGTACTATTGTATCAATTATTAATGATTGGTAACATAATAATTATAGCGTATTGAATGTATCAATTAGCATTATTTAAGAATTAATAGTATTAATTGCATGGGAAGTTAAATAGTAATAATTATAGGAATTAATCCATAATTAAAGGCATAGTAAGGGGTTACCTTATATGGCTTTAATTATTAATTATGAAGGGTGGTGTGTGTATACACAAATAGTGTGTGTTTGTATATATGTGTATGTATGTATGTATGTATGTATACGTATACATACATATATATATGTATGTATGTATGTATGTGTATGTATATATGTATGTATGTATGAAGTATGACTAAGTTATAAGGATGCGAGACCAGCCTAAAGTTACATAGAAGCTTGCTCAATTAAATCTAGCTACCAGCATTACAACTTTGGGGACTGATGTGGGACATCGTCTATAATAAATGACCACAGTGGACGTGAAGTTAGTCCTAATTCTACGACGTAAGTCTGCCCAGTCAATCTAGCTACCAGTGCCTATGAATAATCAGACTATTATGAGACATCACGGTTTGGATTATGGGCCATAATTGCGCTATTGATACGATAGGAAGAGTCTTTAGCAGGGGTCCACTTCAGGTTAATAAATGTATTAAGTGGCTATTATAGGGCTTCTCACTCTCCTTAAGAGAAGTATTAAGTGATCTAATGGGATTCTTTACGATGTTAGTTAGTGAGGATCATGTAGTGACCCATCTTGGGTTAGGTCTTAAATGACAAGGATCTGCCTATCCTACAAGTATTAAATGATCAGAGTCTGTCTGATTCCTAATAAAAAGGTATTAGGTGGTTAGGGTTCTCTCTCTCATATCGTTAACTATAGTCGCGTTAGAATTTTGTAGTTGGACTGGAAATGAGTTAGGTATTGAATGACAAGGGCTTGCCTATCTTATAGATATTAAATGGTGAGTCCGCCTAATTCCCAACAAAGGGTATTTAATGGCTATGATGCTTTTTCTTGCATCATTGATAATAGCTGCGTCGGAGTTTTGAGATTGAACTGGAAAGGCCTTTGGGCCTACAGCTAAAGTTATTAGTATTTGTGGCCACCACCATTTATGGCAATTGTTACATTTTAGTATGGCTTTAAATATGTAAGACATATTCTCTTATCTAAATGGTACTGCCAACCTATAGTAAAGCTTGAGATTCTCATTTCACTGGACATTTATTGTTCCAACCCACTCTTCATTACAATACACAGGTTAGAGGAGGCAATGCTGATTTTAGGGTAAAGAAGGTGGAGGTGAAGATTTGTGGTAGTTATCTATCAATTTATGCTTTTAAAATGTTTCTGATGCACCCAGTTTAGAAAATTAAGTTATTATGAAATATTGTACTATGGAGGTCTTATATAGACATGTTGTGAGATTTAATGACATGTATATTTCTGAGATGGTTTTCTTTTGTGAAATGGGTACTTGTTTTAGATAACATATTTTACTCTATTCAGTTGTGTGATTCTAAAACCATAGATAGATAGCTCTGTGTACTGTGTATTGTTTAAGTTTTATCAACCTAACAGCTCACTTTAAGATGACCTAAGGTTCAATAGGTTTTTATTGGGTTGAAATTATGTCCATATCGGGGGGGGAGGGGAGTTGTTACATTTGGTATTAAAGCTTAGGTTACCCGATCGATGGGGATAGATATACGTATGAGTAGTGTACTTGTTATTTTTGAAATTATTTTTCAAAAATCTACTATCTAATAATATGTATGTATACTTGATTAGGATTTACTCTATAATTTATGACAATAGAAGTTGTTGCGACCATACTCCAAAAGGATGGGCGAGGTGACTATGGGTTGGAGAAGAAATAATGGAGTAAGGAATGTACGACAAAGGTCATATTATTAGGGATGAAAATGGAAAAGATTGTAACTCAAAAATTAATATGAAGTTACAATAATTTAATTATGATATAAATGGACCAATTAAAGAGATCGTTAAGGTAATTATGGGATTATAGAATTGGGAGAGGTTGTAACTCTCAAAAATTAAATAGACAATGAATATGTAGTATGTGAGGAGTTACAAGGAATTATATAGATTAATAAGACAATTAAGGTAAGAGGTTGAATAAGTAAATAAATGTCTTTAGGAACGTTTGTTAAGGTAATAGCCATTTAATACGGACCGAGTGACATTTATAGGGATGATAAATAAAAATGTTAGGTATTGATTCAATATTACAAGGTGGTATAGTTGTAAACATTCATAAGCAAGCAATGAAAGAAGAAGAAATGCAATTGTTGTTTTGGAAAATGTTTTCGAAAATTTGACTCCACGTGAAGGATTAGATAAAAAGATTTTCTTTGGAAACTTTCATGAAAAGTTTTGAAAAGTTTTTCAAAAGATTTATTGAGGAGCTGTTGTTTTGAAAGTAAAAAAAAAAAGAAATTTTGGATATTCATATGTTAGAAATTTTTTTAACGCAAAGGTTTATAAATAAAAAGAAATTGTGGAGTCAAAAGTTTTGATTGAAAGGTTTCTGGTAAAAATGGTTTTTCATTTTGAAACTCTTAGTTTAAAATTTTGGTTGGAAAAAATGTTCGGTTTAAATTTTTTTCGATAAAATGATTTATCTATTCGAAGTAAATGTAAAGTAGAGCGTAAGTTGGGCCTTATGATTTTTCCTATTTCATAAATTTGAAAGTTCTTCAAAAATACTTCTTTTTAAATTAAATGATAAAAAATGATGAAGAAGTCATTTAAGTAGGAAAAATATAAACAAGGGCAGTAATGGGAGATTTGGATGGGAATAGTGCTAGCAACTTATAAAATATGATTAGTAATCTAGTTAGAGATAATGTAGGAGAAAAACGATGAGAGTGAGAGAGGAAAAAGATGAAATAGGAGTTTCCGTGTCTACTCCATTTTTCATTGCTTAAGATTATAGAAGATATTATTGAATATTCTGAACTAAAAGACTAACTTTCAAAGAAAAAAATTCTTTGATGTAGAAAGTTTTTGAAAAAGGAAAATTACATCGCTTATTTTTAGAATTAAACAACCCTTTTTGAAATTTTTGATGGTTTTATTTAGCAATTAAGTTTTTAAATGTTTTGGGTTGAAAACCCTACTTCTAGTAAGTCTTTAAAGTAAAGTATTGCAGGAGGAAAAGTATTTTTCTAAACAATTTAAAGTGGTAAATATTTAGAAAATTTGAAAAGTTGAGTTCAAATATTTTTGCAAGATTTTGTCCAAATGTTTTATAAAAATAGAATATATATATATATATATGGAATAAAATAAAACATGGTGTTTAGATGTTTTAAGAATTCAATTCCTTCAAATTACGTTTGGAAAATTTGAATTCTTTTGGAAAGTGTGTTTAAAAGTTTTTTTTTAAGATATAGAAATTCTTTTGTAGGTTTGAATTTCAAATGTTGCATACTTACATAATGTGGATGTCTAAGTTTATATTTTATAGAGTAGATGGGGTTCATTAAGTAAGAAGGGTTAAAAGTTTCAGAATATGAATAAAATAAGAATTTATATACAACCTGATTTGGAAATTTGAAATCAGTCCCAAGCAATTATTTATAGAATGTTAGTAAAGCTGTTAAGTATTTCAGATCCATAATTGGGTTGTAAGTTAAGTCTCTCTTGGAATGTGAATTTCCATATTTTGAATTATTGGGCAGGCTCCGCGTAATTTCTTAAATTATCTAATTCCTTAAATTTGTAAAAGATCGACGTTTGAATTTGCAAAGAGTAATTCCAAAAGAAAAAAAAAGATGTGTAGGATGTGGATATTCTTTTTCGTAGCTTACATTATATGTTTCAATAAAAGAAAAAGAAATAATTCTTTGTAATTTCAACAAAGCAGAAATATCATTCATGGTTAATTTATGGAAGATTATAACGGTGACTCTTTTTGGAAGGATAGCTCTAATAAAATAAAATATGTAGATGAATGTTATAGTTTAAAGATTGATGATAGAAATAAGAAATAATTAAATAGCATAATTTACAATGGTATTCGTATTAATTATAAAAGCGTAGTAATTATAGAACTAAGATTTCTGGACATTAATTACAGAGTTAATTGGCACAATAAATTTGTAATTGAGAAAGTATAAAAAGTAATTAAATAAGGGACCGGTTAGGGAAATCTAATATGAAGTTGTGAAAGGATTGAAAACTCAAAATAAAGAGATTCTGAAACTGGTAATGGATTTAAAGTGATTAACTAAGGATTGTTTGGAGATTGTCAATTTTGGTATTAATGACCAGTTATTATGAGTAGTGGATAATTATTAAAATGAAGAAGGAAAATTCATAAAGGCGGGTAAAGGTGGAATGACATTCTAGGAATGTGTCTTAAATTGGTAAGGAGCATTAGGACCCTAACATCGTTAACACCAGTTAGTGATTAAGGGAAGCTTCCAGCAAAATTTCCTTCTAGAGATTTTTGGGTTGGAATTGCTAGTTGTCTCCTTTAGAGAAAAGTATTTGATTTTGTATAAGGCATGTTTTATGACTAGGTTGATTTTAGGGACGGGATTAAACCACTAAATATATAACAAGGAACATCGTAAATAAGGAAACTTCATAAAGACACTTAACTTGTGATAAATCGAAGATAAGACTGGAAGTTAGTAAGAAAATTATATTAGAATGCTTCAAACCCAAAGCTTGTAGTGTGTTACCATTCATCACAAATTTGATAAGTTGTATTGGAAGATGAAGAGAATTTTCTAATTGGTTGAGGATAAAGAAAGAGCCACAAGATTTTTTCTGGATGTTTGACATGCCAAAGGATCAAAGCTAAGCAAGGCAAGCCCAGAGGGTTATCACTACCACCGGAGGTTTCGACTTGGAATTGAGAGCATATATCTGTGATGACCCGCCCTTACTACCAGAAAGACGTATCATCATTAAGAAAGAAAGAGATAGAAATAGAAAAGAAGAGAAAGAAAGAACAACAACATCAGAATCTCACAGCGGAACTGAACAAAATATAATATATCACTTAAATAATACATAGTTTGTACATATATCAAAGTTATCCAATATCAATACATATGACAATCATACATACATCACATACTAGACAGTTATAAACACCTGTCTAGTTAGTACAACTCAATACAATACAACTAGAGATACCCACACAGCGGAACTATATGTATATCTACAACGCTGAAGCCTCCTGCTCCGTTGCTCCTCCAGAATTCGTCAAAGCTAACCTGAATCCCTTGACTACCCGTAAAAATTTGGGTACCCGAGAGTTTATGAAAAACAAAAATAAACTCCGGGTCAGACATGGGTCTGGTATGAGTAAACGGTTTAAAGTTGTTTAACTTTGAAAACATTTGAAAATAAAGGTATCACGTAAGACTTCCCACAAATAAATATGGGTAAGTTTTTACCTTACGCTAACCAAAACATTTCATAGGAAATCCAGTGATATTATAATAGTGTCTAGGGTTTTCAAGTAAAATACAGAAATAGCTGAAATGCTTACATCTCACATTTCAACATAGTTGGGCACAATCAAATCGTACGGCGCTTATTGGAAATTAGATCCCATACAATGGCAGGGCTACCGGGGTACCGCCCGTCACAGTACGGGGCCTAGATCACCGTACCGAGGATTACTCCCTTCATCCCCTGCAACACAAGGCCGGAACCATTCCTTACTGAACAGTCCCGAACAAGATAAACCCCGCGGTTCTAGCTAGTAAACCGCCCACTAAGCCGAGTTATAAAAAGGGACATCTAGACAGGGGAAATATCTTGTCCTGCTTGGGCATGACCCACCTAACCTTGCTGCATCTCCCCTGTTTTAGCCATTCCCGGTTGATGAGGCTTGAGGCTACGATTACCTTTAAAGAACATATCACTTAGAATGCTCATCGTCCGCCTGACGATGTGTTGAAAGCATTCAATCCATACAAGTTCGTTCCGGGTTCGAACGAAACCGAAGGCATTATCTCGTCACACTCATTTTGGAATCACCCTCAGAGTCAACGACGATAACCCTTGCATTCTGAATACACCATCTCGATCTTCATCCCAGGATTCACGACCTAACGTTTAAATTGGATTGATGTGGTTTTCGGAGAATCAAATTTGATTCTTCCAATCCCGGTCTCATCGAATCCAAACGCCATTTTAAGGGCCAAGTTGTCTAATTAACTTAACAGTTTAAAGTTAACAATTTGAATTCATATAGCAATTTAACGCAGAAAAATAACATCGGATAAACATATAGCAATTAACATAGATAAATCATACATAATCATCACAGATATATTCAGAATATCACAAAACATCACAGGATATAAATAACACCAGAGACAAACAAATAGAATCATTGATTCATATCAACATTTAGTTTGATTTATCTTAAACTTAATTGCATACTTAAGAAGAAATTTAATTTTATTCTTGCTTAATCAATTATCAATTGAGTAGCTTATTGCAAGCCATTAGTTACTTATTAATCTTTCCTTTAATTAATTAATTATGAATCAAAAATCTTAATTATTGATTTATAAAACTCAATTACATAATTAATTATTTTTAATTGCTAAATTAATCATTAATCATTAATTAACTAAATCGTTAATCTTTAATTATTTAATTAATTCGTTAACTACGATTTGTTAATTAATCAACTTCAAATGATTAATTAAAATCCTTAATTACACATGAGATTACACAAGACTATTAAAATCCTAATTATAAATTTGATTATACTTTGAACTACTTATTCAATAATCATTATAAAAATATTTATATACATAATTAACTTTGATTTTAAATTAATTACTCATCTTTGTTACAGAAAAACTTTAAAGTTCATCTTGACTCAAAACAATTTGTCCATCATTATAACTTTAATTGATACTGAACTTATAATCTTTAAACTTAGTATTAAAGTTAACTAATTCCAGGAATTATAAACTCAAAGCAAACCCCGTGATTTACTCGGGTCGAACACAAGATCCTCCTGAATTTTCTCACGTTGCCTCCTTTGTCGCTCTTCTCCTTCCTCTGTTTCTATCCTTTCTCTTCTCTTTCATCTTTGTTTTTTTGTCTTTTTTCTTTTTTTACTTACTGTAAACAACTCACACGAGACCCAAAAGAAAACCCGCAGCCAACTTCAAAGTCCTCGAGTAGAACACGCGTCGAACAAAAATTTCCAGTCACGTACGTCACCGTGCACGTGCACGGTGACTTGCCGCCACTCCGGCGACCCTCCATGCCCCCAGCAAACCCCAAAACCACCGCTGATTTGAAATCGAGGCTCAGCTTAACATAAAATCCCCAAAATCAAAATATGCTTGAACTGTTGAACTGTATCATGAACAAGGTATACAAATCCATCTCGCCCTCACTGTCATGACCGCCAGAGACGACGCAGCTTTGACAGAACCTTGCCAACAACGCACTCGAGCACCCTTCAAAATCCCATAGCACTCGGTTGCGCCATGTCGACGCAAGCATCGAATGAACAGAGCACAGAAATACCGGCCCTTAAACCCTATTTTCCATCAATGCTCAAAAATCTTGCATTAATAAATTTTTTTAGCATTTTTCTAGTGATCTAGAATCAATACACAAGCTTCCTGTCAATTTTCATCAACAAATATTGGTTGAATCGTCTGAAATTCAAGAAATAGCCTAAACAATTTACTGATGAACTGCTCTAAACACAGTTAACTAAAAATTTGAATTTTTATCTTAAAAATCATAACTTCATGCGTTGTTTCAATTTATAAGTTCGAATTTACAATTCATGCTTCTCGAATTTGAATCTTTGTTTTACCTTTTTTTTTTTCTGAAAATATGTGTTTACAGTGTTTTGCAATTTACTGCTATATAGTGTTTACAGTTTATTTTTGCTGTATAATATTATTTAGTTAAATTACAAATTAAAGGAGATGACTTTATATATAAAATATGAAATATTCTTTATTTTCTTTGTTTCAACAGAAGTTGAATTCTGGAAGAACAAAATATGCACAACACACGGTAAGTATCAAACATTCAAGATCATTAAACATCATCAGACCAAATCCTTCCAGAAGTAATTACCAAAAAGTTAGATTTTGAAGAAGCTTACTCACCAAACACTGTTGACAACAGAGGCTATATTGATGATGAAGCAACCTGCAGTTGAAGTGTTGCATTTCTGTAAACCTCCTTTTTGCTTTCAACTGGATATGCAGTTTTGTTTGTTTATTATTTTTTTTTTATTTTTTTTATTATATTACTTTTGCTATCTCTCAGGCTTTGCTCTCATAAGTTAATGACTGAATTAAAAGATAAGAAGAGGTGTATACATATACTTATAGCTTTGAACAATATGTCTTCTTACACAAGCTTCCACTAGATAAAAATATCTTGCTTTACTTTATTTTATTTTATTTTATTTTTGTACTAACCTGAGATGGATCAAAAATTTCGGCTAGAAGATTGTATTTGACTGGTTGTATGCTAATTAATGTTTGTGTCTTTGAATTAGTATGCACTAATTAATATTGGCTGACACAAATATTAGATACAAAG
Organism: Allium cepa; assembly: GCA_030765085.1. Taxonomy (NCBI): domain Eukaryota; kingdom Viridiplantae; phylum Streptophyta; class Magnoliopsida; order Asparagales; family Amaryllidaceae; genus Allium; species Allium cepa. The sequence continues at coordinate 117,385,497 of CM060943.1, forward strand.
ATATTGCAGGCTTTGTTTGTACTTGTATGTTTCATATGTGTTCACACCAATTAGTATTTACTGACCATAAATATCTTGTACAAGATATTTCAGGTTTTGTTTTTATTATACTTTAAAGTGAACACTTTGTTTTATTAGTTCGGTCAATATGTTTTGTAAGACACAGGTTTTATATGCAGATAGTTGTAACTTGTACAAGACAATGATCTGTTCTATTTATATTGAAGTAAAACCTTTGTTTTCTTATACACATAAACCTCAGCATCATATATGTTTAGTACAGAATATGTTACAAGTTATCCACTCCTTCTTATGCATTGACTTGTTCACATGATATTTAAAAGTTCTATGTTGTACAATTAAAATTTATAGGTTTGTCTTGACGTTATTGATTGTAATTTATTTGCACTTTAGTTTTCCAAGCATTTGATTCATAATATTTTATATGTAAATTTATATTCCTAGTTATAACTTATATTTGTATATTTATATCTTAATTATATTTTATATTTTAAAATTTATGGTTATACTTATGTTTATAATTATGATTCATACTTGTTTTGGAAGTTTATGTTTATAATCAATTATATTGTTTTAAACTTATGTGTTAGATTTCCATGCTTATGTTAATATTACTATGTTTGTTAATTTTTAAACTTTATAATTAAAAACTAACATTGTATTCATATAAATTATCAAAAATAAAATATTGAATCTTTGATTTGATTTTATCAAATAAGACCGATTTTGTTTTAAAATGGTTTTGAAGTATTCTATTTAAATTTTCAAATCAAACTTTCTTTTATAAATTCATATATAATTGTTAAATATCCAAGATCTCATCATTTTAAACATTTAAAAGTTTGCATTTTATTTAAATTAGATTAAATATTCATTAAAATATGCTGTCAAAAATTCCGGGTTGTTACATTCTTCCCCCCTTAAAAGAATTTCGTCCCCGAAATTTAAAACAGCAGTTAATTCAAAAGCTTATTATTAACAATTCAAACATCCATATCATTATATATTGACAACAACCAACCGTCAATTTTAACAAACATCCCTAGTTATCTGAGCACAATTCCAGATAAGCTTTACTAAAATTATCGAGAGTTTGTCTCTCGATGATCAACAATCCGAACCGGATTCCTGACCGCAGTTAAATTTGATTCTACTTCCAAATTCCTGAATTACTAGTTTAACAACTAATGAGGAATCATGAACATATTTCCTTAGATGGGATATACAATACATTCCAGATATTCACTCTGGCAATTAAATTTTTGAAATCTACAATATTAGCTCTTGCCAAATTTTATTTACTTTTTACAGAATCTCAATATTTATTTTAATCAGGCCCGTACGATGTACATATACCATTCGTACGCAATATAAAATTTGATCGCTCGCCCGATCACACAATCTCACTTCCGAACTAGTATTGTCCACCCGACTTCCTAGTACGGACTCAGAACTGGTTTCTTGATCAGAAACTGTCATTCTCCTTGCATGGTCACAACTATGATAGAGAATTTCTAGAATCAATCAAAATCCAAATCCTTGGTTCGTCGTCGAAAATCGAGTGAAAAATCCTAACTCGGATCGATATAACTATCTCGAAATTCTGTGCTCGAATCTGGATCAATTTGTTATGCGAATAAAATAATATACGTTCATCCTACGTATTTATATCTCATTGATTGCCAACCATATCAATTTCTTTTATTCACATTATTTTTGATTCCATACACTTGGAATAATTTTCTCAAAATTTTACTTAAGAATTTCACCATTCATTTCTTAAGCTTAATATAAGCATTATATATACTTTTATATTATTACTATGCCACTTTAGCCTTTATATCTTCTTATTTAAATCTGAATTACCAATTCCATATGAATTCAATTTTCTTAACTCTGAAAATTGAACCTTTATTGTCTATCTCTATTTATACCTGATTCCTATTATTATTTTTAAATTAGTTTCATTTATTAGTTTACTTTAAATTTTCAATTTGAAATTGTTACGTTGTTAAAATTTTTTTTTTTTTTTATATAGTTTTCAAATTCTGAAAACTTTGACATATTTTCCATTACATATTTTCATAAGCACATATGTAACACATATGTAAGGTTCCAATCCTCAACCCAATTAATCTAAATCAATTCTCAAACCATTCCCTTTTAATCAAAAGGAATTTACAACTTACTTGCTTATATAATCCATTTAAGCAAAACAAACTCTTATTCAAAATCATCCTATTTTGCTTCCAATAATTCATAGAATTTTATTCAATCTTATTTACTTCAAACAACCCATTTCCTATGAAACTCACAATATTATTGTGAATAAATAATCACTTAAGCTTTATAACAAGTCTTAAATTGATTTCAACTCAATTTACACTTGAGTCCATCTCAATTTTACACTTGACTCTACCACATTAAATTTTATCACAATCCTTTCGTTGCATTTCCTTTCATTTCAATCAGGTTTGATTCCTAATCATTTCACTATTTATTTTCTTCAAACTGTTCCACCCAACAACTTAGATTTATTCTATTTCTCCAATTTCCATTCAAATCTTTTGATTTGATTTTTCCTTTAATCAAATCCCAACTAATTTCCTGATTAGTTTATTTTTTTATCCGTTCTTAAATCTTCATTTACATTAATAACTCATTATTACATTTATTTATAAAAGGTCATTTAGTTTATTCGTGAATTAGATTTGTTTATAACTTATTCCAATTTTATTTTAATCTAATTCAAGACTTACTTGGTTTACAATTTACTTATTTACATAAAAATTTTATTCTATTCAAAATTATCAGTAACTCGATTGAGTTCATTTAAATTCAATTTTTATTTCTCAATATATGAGCTCAAAACTTATTTGTCTACTTAACAGCTTATATTACTCATTTGAGTCATTTCATCTTATAATCGCACTTCAGATTATATATATAACACTTACTGTCTTAAGGTATAAATTCCCACCTCATGATTACAATCATTTTACCTTCAAACTTTATAGTCAATTAAGTTCACTTCGAACTTCAATTCCATTTAACTTATCTCAGGTTAACCTCTAATAGGTTTCTTAGTTAAATTTTAATTCCGGGATTAAAAATTCCCAATTTCTTCTTATTAATATCAACTTTACTATATAGGTTTAATAGTTGATTTATTCAAACCCTTCACATTATTAAATAGAATTTTCTCAAAATTCAATTGCCCGGTTTTCATTTCCAAAACCAATTTGAAATGATAACTACACATACCTACTTGGTATATCAACTCAAATTTTCAACTTTCAAACACTTGTTTTCACCAAAACAAATTTTCTCCTTTTAAAATTTTTTTTTAAAAATAGCTTGCATACCCAACAACCCCAAACAATATCATAACCAACTATCCTGGCAGCAATCCATCACTTTAGAAACTCGAAAATGAATACTGATGATGTGGCCATCACCATCAGGATTATTTTCCAGCGACTTGAAGTGAGTTCAGTGCTTTCTTACCTTCACAATTCCTTTCAAAACAATTTCCATTCAACAATATTTTCCAAAACAATATTACATTGTTTCCTTCAAATCTTTGAAAAAACATTTCAAACATTCCCAAGATTTTTTTATATATATATATATATATATATATATATATATATATTTTTATTCCCAAATCCTTTGTTTTAAATTTATTTAAACATCTTTCAAATTTCCGGGACTTAAATTATAGTTTAATCAGATTTCAGTTATATTCCTCTTTTTTTTTTTTTTTTAAAAAAAGAATCATTTTTAAATAATTTTATTTGGTTATAAACCATTCACATTTAAATTTTTATTTGATTGTACTATTAACAATCAAACATCCAAACATATATAATATTTTTAGAAAAATATTTCTTTTATATCAAAATATAATTTTAGGTAAAATTATTTCATTCACCCACTTTTAAAAAAATCAATATTGTGTCGAATTGCTCTATTCAAGTGTTTAGGAACCCCTTCGATACAGTTTTCGAGGCTGTGCCGATGAAGGTTCATATACCACTCAATAAATCAATCAACGCAATATAAAACCATTTTATATCCACTAACAAATACGCGCTCATATCTATTAATACACTCAAACTCATTTTAGAGTTCTACTGACTCTATTATATGAGTAATTCCTACCAGAGCCAAGGTTATCACCAACCTACGCTCTGATACCAAATGTGATGACCCGCCCTTACTACCAGAAAGACGTATCATCATTAAGAAAGAAAGAGATAGAAATAGAAAAGAAGAGAAAGAAAGAACAACAACATCAGAATCTCACAGCGGAACTGAACAAAATATAATATATCACTTAAATAATACATAGTTTGTACATATATCAAAGTTATCCAATATCAATACATATGACAATCATACATACATCACATACTAGACAGTTATAAACACCTGTCTAGTTAGTACAACTCAATACAATACAACTAGAGATACCCACACAGCGGAACTATATGTATATCTACAACGCTGAAGCCTCCTGCTCCGTTGCTCCTCCAGAATTCGTCAAAGCTAACCTGAATCCCTTGACTACTCGTAAAAATTTGGGTACCCGAGAGTTTATGAAAAACAAAAATAAACTCCGGGTCAGACATGGGTCTGGTATGAGTAAACGGTTTAAAGTTGTTTAACTTTGAAAACATTTGAAAATAAAGGTATCACGTAAGACTTCCCACAAATAAATATGGGTAAGTTTTTACCTTACGCTAACCAAAACATTTCATAGGAAATCCAGTGATATTATAATAGTGTCTAGGGTTTTCAAGTAAAATACAGAAATAGCTGAAATGCTTACATCTCACATTTCAACATAGTTGGGCACAATCAAATCGTACGGCGCTTATTGGAAATTGGATCCCATACAATGGCAGGGCTACCGGGGTACCGCCCGTCACAGTACGGGGCCTAGATCACCGTACCGAGGATTACTCCCTTCATCGCCTGCAACACAAGGCCGGAACCATTCCTTACTGAACAGTCCCGAACAAGATAAACCCCGCGGTTCTAGCTAGTAAACCGCCCACTAAGCCGAGTTATAAAAAAGGACATCTAGACAGGGGAAATATCTTGTCCTGCTTGGGCATGACCCACCTAACCTTGCTGCATCTCCCCTGTTTTAGCCATTCCCGGTTGATGAGGCTTGAGGCTACGATTACCTTTAAAGAACATATCACTTAGAATGCTCATCGTCCGCCTGACGATGTGTTGAAAGCATTCAATCCATACAAGTTCGTTCCGAGTTCGAACGAAACCGAAGGCATTATCTCGTCACACTCATTTTGGAATCACCCTCAGAGTCAACGACGATAACCCTTGCATTCTGAATACACCATCTCGATCTTCATTCCAGGATTCACGACCTAACGTTTAAATTGGATTGATGTGGTTTTCGAAGAATCAAATTTGATTCTTCCAATCCCGGTCTCATCGAATCCAAACGCCATTTTAAGGGCCAAGTTGTCTAATTAACTTAACAGTTTAAAGTTAACAATTTGAATTCATATAGCAATTTAACGCAGAAAAATAACATCGGATAAACATATAGCAATTAACATAGATAAATCATACATAATCATCACAGATATATTCAGAATATCACAAAACATCACAGGATATAAATAACATCAGAGACAAACAAATAGAATCATTGATTCATATCAACATTTAGTTTGATTTATCTTAAACTTAATTGCATACTTAAGAAGAAATTTAATTTTATTCTTGCTTAATCAATTATCAATTGAGTAGCTTATTGCAAGCCATTAGTTACTTATTAATCTTTCCTTTAATTAATTAATTATGAATCAAAAATCTTAATTATTGATTTATAAAACTCAATTACATAATTAATTATTTTTAATTGCTAAATTAATCATTAATCATTAATTAACTAAATCGTTAATCTTTAATTATTTAATTAATTCGTTAACTACGATTTGTTAATTAATCAACTTCAAATGATTAATTAAAATCCTTAATTACACATGAGATTACACAAGACTATTAAAATCCTAATTATAAATTTGATTATACTTTGAACTACTTATTCAATAATCATTATAAAAATATTTATATACATAATTAACTTTGATTTTAAATTAATTACTCATCTTTGTTACAGAAAAACTTTAAAGTTCATCTTGACTCAAAACAATTTGTCCATCATTATAACTTTAATTGATACTGAACTTATAATCCTTAAACTTAGTATTAAAGTTAACTAATTCCAGGAATTATAAACTCAAAGCAAACCCCGTGATTTACTCGGGTCGAACACAAGATCCTCCTGAATTTTCTCACGTTGCCTCCTTTGTCGCTCTTCTCCTTCCTCTGTTTCTATCCTTTCTCTTCTCTTTCATCTTTGTTTTTTTTTTCTTTTTTTTTTTACTTACTGTAAACAACTCACACGAGACCCAAAAGAAAACCCGCAGCCAACTTCAAAGTCCTCGAGTAGAACACGCGTCGAACAAAAACTTCCAGTCACGTACGTCACCGTGCACGTGCACGGTGACTTGCCGCCACTCCGGCGACCCTCCATGCCTCCAGCAAACCCCAAAACCACCGCTGATTTGAAATCGAGGCTCAGCTTAACATAAAATCCCCAAAATCAAAATATGCTTGAACTGTTGAACTGTATTATGAACAAGGTATACAAATCCATCTCGCCCTCACTGTCATGACCGCCAGAGACGACGCAGCTTTGACAGAACCTTGCCAACAACGCACTCGAGCACCCTTCAAAATCCCATAGCACTCGGTTGCGCCATGTCGACGCAAGCATCGAATGAACAGAGCACAGAAATACCGGCCCTTAAACCCTATTTTCCATCAATGCTCAAAAATTTTGCATTAATAAATTTTTTTAGCATTTTTCTAGTGATCTAGAATCAATACACAAGCTTCCTGTCAATTTTCATCAACAAATATTGGTTGAATCGTCTGAAATTCAAGAAATAGCCTAAACAATTTACTGATGAACTGCTCTAAACACAGTTAACTAAAAATTTGAATTTTTATCTTAAAAATCATAACTTCATGCGTTGTTTCAATTTATAAGTTCGAATTTACAATTCATGCTTCTCGAATTTGAATCTTTGTTTTACCCTTTTTTTTTCTGAAAATATGTGTTTACAGTGTTTTGCAATTTACTGCTATATAGTGTTTACAGTTTATTTTTGCTGTATAATATTATTTAGTTAAATTACAAATTAAAGGAGATGACTTTATATATAAAATATGAAATATTCTTTATTTTCTTTGTTTCAACAGAAGTTGAATTCTGGAAGAACAACATATGCACAACACAAAGTAAGTATCAAACATTCAAGATCATTAAACATCATCAGACCAAATCCTTCCAGAAGTAATTACCAAAAAGTTAGATTTTGAAGAAGCTTACTCACCAAACACTGTTGACAACAGAGGCTATATTGATGATGAAGCAACCTGCAGTTGAAGTGTTGCATTTCTGTAAACCTCCTTTTTGCTTTCAACTGGATATGCAGTTTTGTTTGTTTATTATTATTTTTTAATTTTTTTTTATTATATTACTTTTGCTATCTCTCAGGCTTTGCTCTCATAGGTTAATGACTGAATTAAAAGATAAGAAGAGGTGTATACATATACTTATAGCTTTGAACAATATGTCTTCTTACACAAGCTTCCACTAGATAAAAATATCTTGCTTTACTTTATTTTATTTTATTTTATTTTTGTACTAACCTGAGATGGATCAAAAATTTCGGCTAGAAGATTGTATTTGACTGGTTGTATGCTAATTAATGTTTGTGTCTTTGAATTAGTATGCACTAATTAATATTGGCTGACACAAATATTAGATACAAAGATATTGCAGGCTTTGTTTGTACTTGTATGTTTCATATGTGTTCACACCAATTAGTATTTACTGACCATAAATATCTTGTACAAGATATTTCAGGTTTTGTTTTTATTATACTTTAAAGTGAACACTTTGTTTTATTAGTTCGGTCAATATGTTTTGTAAGACACAGGTTTTATATGCAGATAGTTGTAACTTGTACAAGACAATGCTCTGTTCTATTTATATTGAAGTAAAACCTTTGTTTTCTTATACACATAAACCTCAGCATCATATATGTTTAGTACAGAATATGTTACAAGTTATCCACTCCTTCTTATGCATTGACTTGTTCACATGATATTTAAAAGTTCTATGTTGTACAATTAAAATTTATAGGTTTGTCTTGACGTTATTGATTGTAATTTATTTGCACTTTAGTTTTCCAAGCATTTGATTCATAATATTTTATATGTAAATTTATATTCCTAGTTATAACTTATATTTGTATATTTATATCTTAATTATATTTTATATTTTAAAATTTATGGTTATACTTATGTTTATAATTATGATTCATACTTGTTTTGGAAGTTTATGTTTATAATCAATTATATTGTTTTAAACTTATGTGTTAGATTTCCATGCTTATGTTAATATTACTATGTTTGTTAATTTTTAAACTTTATAATTAAAAACTAACATTGTATTCATATAAATTATCAAAAATAAAATATTGAATCTTTGATTTGATTTTATCAAATAAGACCGATTTTGTTTTAAAATGGTTTTGAAGTATTCTATTTAAATTTTCAAATCAAACTTTCTTTTATAAATTCATATATAATTGTTAAATATCCAAGATCTCATCATTTTAAACATTTAAAAGTTTGCATTTTATTTAAATTAGATTAAATATTCATTAAAATATGCTGTCAAAAATTCCGGGTTGTTACAATATCAATGGAATTTATAAATCGGTTGCCTATAGGAAATCATGCTATATATGTTATAGTATATTGTTGATTATACTTCCACTGGAAGTAATAGGATTATAGCAACTCTAGCATAGATTTGTGTTAAGGGAGTAGTGCAGCTACAAGGAGTTGCCATTAGCATTTTTGGTGATGGAGACCTTTGTTCATTAATGAATTTAAAGTAATTTGCAATTGGCTTTAGGACCGATTTTGGATCTTAAAAGATTTATTGGGAGCTTATATCTTGTATTTTGAAGAACCTTGGAGAAGGTAGAATATTAAGGTGACGAATGAAGGCCGCATAGGAACGTTGAAAGTCCTTGTTGATAGGCACAGAAAGGGATTTGAGTTTTTAGTTGGAAATATGATATTCGTCAAGGTTTCCCCACTTAGAAAGATTATGAGGATCGGTACTTAGGGAAGTCAGCGCCAATATTTGTTGGGCCTTTTGCGATTTTAGAAAGGGTGGAGGAGGATCTTCCAAACTAGTTAGCAGAAGTCCATGATGTCTTTTCATGTTCCACGCTTAAGGAAATGTCTGCATGACATTGCATGTATAGTAGAGCCTGATTAGTTAATTAATGTTGAGAAGGAGCCTATCGCCTCCTATGCCTCCACATGCATAGTGGAGCATGGTATTAGAGGCTTCGTAATAAAGAAATTAGGTTGGTTTGAGTTCAATGGGGAGATAACCCAGCGAAAAGCATATGGAAGGTCAAAGGAAAGATGAAGGTCTCTCATCCCGAGCTTTTCTTTGGTAAACTTTTCACTCCAAAATTTAGTATTTGGTTGCATCGCAGTTGCTAGATTGGATCATAGGAGATGGTCACCACACTTTTTACTGTTATTTTCATGCTCATATAGAACTTTTTGTATATTTAGGATGTGTTGCATACATGTATATATGTTACAACCTTGCATTCATGCTAGGATTGAGCTCATCTATAGTATGTTTGCATATATAATCACATTATGTTTTTGGTTGAGTAGATGGTCGGATAGATTATTGGAGATAACTTGGTTATATAACATGGTTGTTGAGTGTACGTTGCACTATAACCCCTTGGTGAGTTCGAGGAGGAGATCATTTTAAAGAGGGGGAGAATGTAACACCCAGTAAAATTTAATGAGAAATTTAATAATTAAAATAAGGTTAAAATGGAAATTTTGTGAATATCGAAATTTGACCAAGGGTGTTACACCATTGCATTCGTGGTAATTTTTTGATCAATTTCCATATATAATATGTTGAAATTGGAGTTAAATGAAAGAGTTATGTACGTTTAAAGTTTCCAATTTGAAATTTAAATATTTGAATTTGAATTTAAAAATGTGAAGTTTGAATATTAAAATTTGAATTTAAATAATAGTTAATGTTACTGAGACTTAACATAAACATTGATCATAATTTGGTTAACGTATAAATTTAATAAGGTATTTAATTAAAAGTTAACATAAATTAATCAACATAGAAATCAACGATCGCAAGCTAAGACTGGTCGGCCGCCTTTATTGGGCATGTCACTGCTAGCACTCGACCGCTCAGGGAGAGGCAGTCGACAGGTGGTCGTCTAAATTTGATATGGCGACTAGGGTTTTATGTTATTGAACGGCTTGGATTGCATTATTTTGATCTGATGGTTCTCACACATTCTTACCTCTATAAATAAGACCTAGGCCTCCTCATTTTTTCGCACGAATTTTAGAGATGACGGCGGAGCTCTGTCAAAAACATTTCTTCTAGGATTTGAGAAAAATAGTAAACAACAGTAAGTAATTTTAATCTCTAATCTGTATTTCAAATTGAATTCTCAGTCCTTGTTCCCTTTATCTTTTGATTTTTAGAATTTAATCTATATTTATTCAATCTATTTGTTGTATATTAAAAAGGGGGAGATCTATCAGAGATTTAGAAGCAGTTTAAATCATATCTAATCTTAAATCAAAGGGATTTATGTGAGTGTAATTTCAATCTTTCGCATTATAATATTTGTATTGTATTGATTTAGATCTAGAACATGCCTTGGGAAATTATATACGAAAAACATAAAAAAATAAAACTCTAGAATTTTCCTATATGAATATCAATCTTTTGTAAGTTGGAATTGTAATTGTTTTGGTGTTATTGTATTAGAATTGAATTAATTGACTTGAATTAGATAATCTATGATCAATTCAAACCATTTCTCTTTTGTTTAAATTTATAGTGTTAAAGGATTCAAAGGGAAAATAAATTAGAAATGGTGTGTAAAGAATGACTTGGATTGTTGTAGTTTGCACCGCCTATTTATACCACATAAATAAAAAAGGAATTCTTCTACTTTAAAATCATGTATGTAAAGGTTGAATTGAACATAGGCGATTTAATATGTGAGATTTGTTTCTTTAAAATGGAAAAGTTATTCTAATACATTAATATAGAACATGTTGTAGATATTGCATTATTGTATAAATCTATTTTATTTCGCTATGGGAAGTAGTCGTTCTTGTTCGGATTGTTGTATCAGATTGATATTTCAAATTATTTTGTAAATAAATTATTATCGAATTATTGGAGTGTACTAATCATACCTTAATTTCCACACGTATGCAAATATGTAATATTAATGTATTAATTATTAATGATTGGTAACGTAATAGTTATAGCATATTGAACGTATTAATTAGTGTTAATAGAAGAATTAATAGTATTAACTACATGGGAAGGTAGTTAGTGATAATTATGGGAATTAATCCATAATTAAAGGTGTAATAAATGGCTACCTTATATGGCGTTAATTACTAATTGCCAAGGGTGGTATGCGTGTGTGTATATAATTAGTAATTATATATATATATATATATATATATATATATATATATGAAATAAGTTATAGTGATGCGAGGTCAGTTTAAAGTTACATAGAAGCCCGCCCAGCTAAATCTGTCTACCAACATTGTAACTTTGGGGACCGATGTAGGACATCATCTATAATAAATAACCTCAATGGATGTGAGGTTATTCCCAATTCCGTAGGGAAAGTCTGCCCAATCAATCTAGCTACTAGTACTAACGAATAGTCGGACTAATGTGAGACGTCACTATTTGGGTTATGAGTCATAATTGTGCTATTGATACGATAGGAGGAGTCTTCGGCAAGGGTCCGCTTTGAGTTAAAGGTATTAAGTGGCTATTGTAGGACCCGCCTCTTTCCTTAGGAGACGTATTAAGTGACCTAATGAGATTCTTTACGATGTCAACTAGTGAGGATCATGTAGGGACCCGCCTTGGTTTAGGTCTTAAATGATAGGGACATGCCTATCCTATAGGTATTAAATGGTCAGAGCTTGTCTAATTCCTAATAAAAAGGTATTAAGTGGTTAAGGTTCTCTCACTCGCATCGTTAATGATAGTTGCGTTAGAATTTTGTTGCTGGACTGGAAATGGAATAGGTATTATATAACTGGACCTTCCTATCTTATAGGTATTAAATGGTGAGTCTTCCTAATTCCCAATAAAGGTTATTTATTAGTTAGGATGCTTTTTCTTGCATCATTGATAATAGCTATATTGGAGTTTTGAGCTGAAAAAGCCTTTGGACCTATAGTTAAAGTTATTAATATTACCATATAGGGTGACTGTTACATTTGTTTTAAATCGTAAGACATATTCTCCTATCTAAATGATACTGCCCAAATACAATTATGGTGAAGCTTGAGATCTCATTTCACCAGACATTTATTGTTTTGACCCACTCCTCATTTCAACACACAGGTTGGAGGAGGCAGTGCTGATTTTGCGATGGAGGCGGAGATGAAGATGAAGATTTGTGACAATTATCTATCTATGCTTTTAAAATGTTTTTAATGTATCAAGCTCGGAAAATTATGTTATTATGAAATATTTTACTATGCAGGTATTATGTAAACATGTTGTGAGATTTAATAACATGTGTATTTCTAAGATGGTTTTGTTTTGTGAAATGAATACTTGTTTTAGATATTATATTTTATTCCATTCAGCTATGTGATTCTGAAAGTATAGATGGATAGCTCTGTACCGTATATTGTTTAAGTTTTATCAACCTAATAGCTTGCTTTGAGATGGATCTAAGGTTCGATGGACTTTTTTTGGATCGAAATTAGGTCCATTCAGGGTAGGTTGTTCCATGGAAAGTGCATGGCCGCACTTTGCAATCAAATGATAGGGGTTTATGAATACCAAGTTTGTTGCCAATCTAAGAAAACTTGCGGAAAATCATGTAAAATATCATCGATGTACGACATCCACTTAATATTACAATCCTCCATTATGTTCACTCATTGTGATAGAGTATGGCATGATGGGATGGATTATCTCTCGAACGTCTATCTCCCGTCCATCTATAAATAATGTAATAAAACAATATGTGAATGTGGTACTAAAACATATAATTTTAAATAGGAATTAATAATAATTTTTGCCTAGCCACATACAGTAATCCAGCAGTGACAATGGTACAAACATTTGGACGACCAATAGAAATATGTGTCCATGACAAAACCTGCACATTATCAGTGTTACACAAGGTTTTTAAAATATTTGTTAAATTATTATGTAAAAAAGTGTTATACCTATAGAAGTGTTAAGCAATCGGCTAAGCCATTCGGCTTACTCAGCGCTAACATCTAACTCCTTAGACAAAGCACATAATACAGTGCCACCCCCTTGAATATCCAGATATTGTTCTAAAATCCTATTACGAATATAACCATTTGATGTTGACTTGGCCCTTGGTGTGGTTTGGAGAAAGCCTGGATGTTAGAAGAAGCAGTATCACAGCTTGTGTATACTGCTTTATTTCCTCAATCGATGAATCGTAGGGTAATAGTCGAGCCACTTATAAAGTCGTTAATCAATTTATTTTTCAATTATTGTTTATTAACCAATATTTCAGGGGGTGGCATCTCACAAACAATTGGTGACAAATATCATCTATGTGATGATCCTCAAATCTGACACTTTTAGAGCTGACAATCAACGACACATGCCCAAACCAAACTGAATGGAAAGACGGATAATCATGAGAAAGAAAGAAGAGAAGAGAGAAGAGAAGAGAAGAAGAAGAAAAAGAGAGAAAGAAACTAGAAAAAATGAAAAGGAAACTAAAATAATAACAGAATCTCACCATCACAGCATACAATATATAATATAATATCAATGATCTTTACAAAATAGAAACTGTAATATGCATACATCCATCAGAGTACAACAATCAATCATTAGTCATCAGCCTGGACAGTCATAATAATCTGTCGTTACAAATGCTGATAATTTAAACAACAATGCAACAGAAAAATAACATATATGTGATTATGACTATAAGACCTCCAGCTCGTCTATTGAAGCCCCAAAGCATCCATTTACATCTATAAACATACTCGATCTGACCTGAGCATTGGCAAAGAAGAGCATCCAGATCAGTCTGGTAAACCAGCGTGAGAAAACACACCCAACTGGACTTATTTTAAAGTTATAAAAACTTTCCTTTATCAAAACAAAGGTATCTCGTAAGACCACGCTCACACATAAACATGGACAAATTTTTACCTTAACGATAACCAAAACCTTTCATAGCAAATCCTGTTATATTATACTAATGTCTAGAATACAAATAATAATCCAAATAGCCGAAATTGTTACCATTATTAAATTTCAACATACTAGGCTCTACAAAAAAAATGGCAGGCATATAATGGAGAATGGATTTCCATACAAATGACTAGGTGAAGGGACTACCTTCCGGTAGTACATCTCTAGAGGAATGTACCGAGGCCTAACTGATGGTCCTCTACCAACACAAGACCGGCCTACCTCTAACTAGATAGTGCTGAATATACTGACCTATCTGAGACCCTCATAACATAAATCCACAATAATTTTAAACTTGAACGTCATAGGGGAATAAATATATCTAAAAGGGGATGGTCATATCCTAATGGTTGTGAACCACATAGCCTTGCCGCATCTACCTTATTACGGTCATTTTCGGATGTGAGACCTGAGGTCACGTTTATCTTTCACATAGCACATATCATTTCCTCTTTGAATGCCACACTGCCATTCCTACAATCACTATTGACTTTCACAAACATACAACCTCTAAGGTCATACCTCTCAGAGAAGGGTGTTAAACTAAGAGAAGTTGCCTTCTCCGCCACCAAATAGATGTGCGTTTATAAAAGTCAACGATGTAATCTCAAAAATGCAATGCCAGACATCCATCCATACAAGCTGTCCAGGAAGAGGACAAACCGAAGGCACTCTCCCACCACACCCTATCGGGCGTTACCCCTACGATTAGTAGCGAATAGTTTTTGCATTGGATATTTCATAATGAAGATACCACTGCTACTATATGTATATTTGGAGTTTATCCCCAAATGATCAACAAGTAGTCCTTCATTATGAAAATCCCAGATATCAATGTCTTCCAACACCTACACATTCGAACGCATATACATTGGTCCGAAGTGATTCTTGGATAAATCTGATCCCGGTCTCTTCGGATCTACAGTGATAAAGAGGCTAATATTTGATAGTCGATTGTTTAACTATCAAAGCAACAATATCTAGTACCATAATCAATCACTAGGCCTATTTAATAAATCTTTAATTAATTGAATCAACCTCTAAATATTTTCCTTAAATTATCTTTAAAAAAATATACCTTCAAAACCATTTCAAAATATTGATATTGGAAAACATTTCCATATACTTATATCAACAGTATAGGTATATTTCATAACATTACCATTTGGAGAAATGCCAATAGATTTCTATGACTGTACAACTCTAGAGTTCATATGCCTCCGGACGGGTGTTAAGTATGTTAGTCCTTGAGAAGGATAGTTTTGATGAAAACAACCTTAGGACTTATTATAAATTATAAATACCAACATTATAGTTTAGATATATATGTGTATATGCATGATATAAACATGCAGGTACCGAGAATGAAGATTGTGTGGTATAGAGATACAAGACTAACGAATTTAAAGATTGAAGACTCATGAGTATCAAGATATCAAGAGTTCAAGATTTCAAAGTACAAGATAAGTATTGAGTCTAGAATTATGTTAAAACTTCTTGAAAGCACTTACATCTTTATTCGAAATGTATTCATGGAATGGGATCCACTTCGAGCTTGTTAAAGGGATGGAACCCTAGCAGGATGAAACCCACGATAATATCTAGTGGAACATATATTGGTCCTATTTTGATATCCAATAATTTTATAAAAATGATTTTCAATAATATATCGCTTGTTTTTAAAAAAAATTCAAAACTTTCTTTTCAAAAAGACATCTCTCTTGGTTTTAAATATTTTAGCCTCAAAACAATTTTTATCACTTTTAATATTTCGATTTCAAAATTTTCCTTGATTTTAAACTATCTCTTGTTTTAAATATTTAGCTTTAAAAATATTTATATACTCAGATTTTAAATCACTTTATAGACTAAGATTATATATATTAAAATTACTTTCTAAACTCTTTTATATGTTTAAACTATATTCAAATATATTTACAAAGTCTAGAAATTGTTTTGACAAATTATAGAAACCAATTTTAAAAAGAAAATCAAAACATCAAATTTACCTTAAGCATGTTGACATACCCCTAACCCCATGTCGACATGGTGTCCGTTATTTTCAAATTTCAATTTTCAAAAGAAGTGTCTATTCGTCGTATTCTTTCATGAATAGATATGGCTGTTGATCTCTATAAATACCAATAAGTTCTAAACAAATATTTACTAGATTTTCATTCACTTTCTCTCCTCTTCATCTTCCACATTTATTCTAAAGAATCCCAAACTGTACTCTGCCAAAGTTCCAAGTGAATCAAACTTGATTATCTCTTGTTTGATTCTCTATCACTCTCTCCAATAAGATCTCAGTGCTATTCAGACTTATGGGATTATTTGTAAATCAAACTGTTGAGTAAAAGGTGTGGTTGAGCCTTAAAATCAATTGGGTGTGATCGTTGCCTTAGAAATCGATTAGGTGATCTTGTGGCCTAGTAAATCAAGAGAGTTTGCCCCATACTAGAATACAGGAAGGTATACCTCGCGGCCTTGAAATTGAGAGTGTAATCTGGGAGATTACTTTGAAAAGAAATCCGTTCAATTGTGCGAGACTGGATATATGGTAACTCCGAACCAGTATGAAATCCTAGTGTGTTCTTTTCATTGCCGCTTTAATTATTATTTGCATCTGTGTCTGATTCTGTGATTATATCTGTGTCTATGTATGCATTTATTGGTGATTAAATTACATAATTTTGAAAAATATTTATTAAATCCACAAAACAATATTCACCCCTCCCCCCTCCAATGTTATTCTAGCCTTAAGATCTGTAATCCGCATTTCTAACAAAGTATAGGTAGCAATGCTCCTACGCCTCCAAGCCTTTAGTACGATCATAAGAATCAATTCGTGTATTTCACGATGGAAGGTCAAAACATAATTTATTGCGTCAAAACGAATGTCGCATAAAACATCGTTACAACAACCCAAAAACATTAGTATATGGATTTGATTAATTAATATTTTAAGTAAATACTGTATGCTATATGAAAAAATTACTTTCGGAAATCATTTACTATAGCAACAATATTATAATCCATGCCTTCCTTACTTTCTGAAAGCATCTACTACAACAATAAATGTTGAAATCCATATTTCTGATACTTATCGCATTTTAAAACATTTTTCTAACCGTTTAAATTCAATTTGGAATTATTACTTCCAAAACCTTTACTTCCAAAAGATAATTTACCTTTAAAACCATTATTCCATCATAATATTTATTTCAACATTCCTTTAAATAAAAATCCATATTTATAAAACTATTTTTAAAATCTCCTTTGATTTTATAAAATTCCTTAATTTACAAAATTCCATTTATAAATCCATTCATTTATAAAAAACCTATTTTACTTAATAAAATCCATTTACAAATTCATTTCTTTATAAATCGGATTTATTTATAAAACCCATTCACTAAACAACTTCAAATCCTTTTAAAAAATATTTCTAAATTTCAGTTATAAATCAACTTCTTTATTTTTAAAAATATCGCCTTTATAAATCTTTTATATAAACTTATTCAAAAATCTCGAACCAAAGTATTTCTCAAAACTATATTTGTATAACATCAAAAATCATAACTTTTTTATTTCTTAAAAACAAATTCCTTTCCTTTTAAAAATTTAAAAAATATTAAATCATATATAATTTTAAAATCATTTTGAAATCCTTTTCAAATCAAAATCATCATTTTAAGGTTATCAAAATACCAAAAATATGGCTCAGTGCTGCTAAAGCACTAAATAAGTCAAATCACATCAACATGACATCCAGAGCATCATATATATCAGCATATATATGAAAAGGAAATTAACAATGGTGAGGAACCCTATTGGATCCCTCCAACCTGTCCCCCTGCATCATAGACAACATATAATCATAAAAATATAATCAATTACTTCGAGGCAGGATTCATATACAAAGGGTCATCCGCTCTTACAAATGAATGTAATAGAGTCTCATCCGCACCAATAGGTGGGAATATATCCAAACCAACTAATATATATAGCATATCATCCAAACAAGCAACATACATCATAAATAAATTTATTCCCACTTATATAAAAATATAAGCAGGCCAGAGAGGTGAGTTAACTCACAAAAATGTCAGAAATTGCAAAGCGCTCCGGTTTGAATTAAAATTAAACGGTCATTCAATTTAACTCAAAATTCCAACTAGCTATGAATTCGTCCAATCCAACTCCATAGTGTAGTGCTCGCTGTTATGAACGCAAGTAACTTGTCGCGCTCGAAACGGGCCTCGTAAGAATTAATTAACATTCGAAAAATTAAAACTATAATTAACTAAACTTAATTAAATTTAACCTTTCTTCCTTGTTTTCGCTTCTCTCTAGGCTACAGGCCGTGCGCGCACGTTTTTGTTTTTATTTTTTTGAACTTCGTTCACTCGCGCCCTACCGTATGCCGTCGACAAACCTCACTGCATTGCCCTAGTTCCCCACTGCGATCGCCGCATGCTCCAACCCACCTACGCTCGCGCGTACATTTGAAACTCTTTCGCCAAACCCATGTGCTGATGACGAACGTGGGGTGACATGCCACACCAAACGGCGATCCATCCTTTGATCGAGTTCGTATCGACATGATGTACATTTCCCTAGTTGAAGTCGGAGGCTAATTCGGCTCCTTGAGGCTCCGATCCGATGATGGCCTTCAGGTGGATTTATTTTAATGGTGGCTGAGAACATTTAGTGTTTCAATTTTGCAAATGAAAGAAAGTTAAAGGCTATTTATAGAAAATAAACTCGGCATTATTCATCTGTTAAATTTTCAAACTCCAAACGAAACATGCCGCCTGACATTCTATATGCTATATCCTTATTTCGAACAAAATGGAATATGTATCGGAAGCCAATTCCATCATATACAGAAGATAGATTTTCAAATTGAATTACATTAACTTAAATTCATTTAATTAAATTCTATGCGTTTCAAACTCATACGACCAAATAATAAGTCTGATCGCCACAACATCCAGAGCATCATATATAAGCATATATATGAAAAGTAAATCAACAATGGTGAGGAATGCTTTTGGATCCGTCCAACCTGTACCCCTGCATCACAGACATCATATAATCATAAAAATAAAATCAACCGCTTCGAGGTGGGATTCGTATACAAATGGTCGCCCTCTCTTACACGAGAACGTAGTAGCGTCTCATCCGCTCCATTAGGCAAGAATATATCCAAACCAACTAATATGTATATATATTATCATTCAAACAAGCAACAAACATCATATGTAAATTTATTTCCGCTTATATAAAAACATAAGCAGTCCAGAGAGGTAAGTTAACTCACAAAAATTCCAAAAATCCCAAAAGCGCTCCAGTTTGAATTAAAATTGAACGATCATTCAATTTAACTCAAAATTCCAACTAGCTCCAAATTCATCCAATCTAACTCCATAGCATAGTGCTCATTGATAACGCATCACAACTTGTCGCATTTGAAACGGACCTCGTACGTGATAGTCATGAATCTATTAACATTTGAAAAATTAAAACTAAAATTAAATAAACTTAATTAAATTTAACCTTTCTTCCTCGTTTTCTCTTCCCTCCAAGATACAGAATAAGTGTGCATGTTTTATTTAAAACTTCGTTCACTCGCACCCAGCCTTATGCCACCGACCAACCTCGTCACCCTGCCCCAGCGCCCTCCGGCCGCCTGTTCCAGCCGCCTACGTGCGTGCACGTACACGTGAAACTCATTCGCCGAACCCATAACGCCGTAACGACCTATATTTGTAGCAATTTTTAAATTTCAAATTTAATGTAATTATTGAATAAAAATAAATAAAAATAGAAATTTCAAAGATTTTTGCGATAACAAGTATTGAAATAAATTCTACATATTGGCAATGTTTAAAATCGATAGTGAAGTTGAATAATTGAAATCAAATGACTGTAAAATGGAAATAGTTATTCTATAATTTGAATTCGTTTTAAAAGTTCAATCTTATAAGTTCAATAACTTATATTTCAAAAGATAGTGATTTATTGAATAATCAAAATTGTTTAAATTTAATATTGCAATTATTTAAATAATTGTGTTCTGAATTAAATATGAATGAAAATGATTCTAAAAGTTGATTTAGATGTTATTTAAATATTAATGAAGATTTTCCACACTTAAAAATTGAATTTAAGTGATTAATTTAAAATTTGGAAATTTCTAGTTTAAATTAATGATTAAAAATAGCCATTTTAGTTTTTGACTCGGATTTCGACGAAACCAGTTTCATCAGATCCATAATAGTGAATTATTGTAGGATTACAAGTTTCGTAGCATTCGGACTTGTCGTTTGGCCGTACGAGCTTGAAACACGAAGCATTTAATTTGATAATTCAATTAAAATCAATTGATTTGAAATGCTATCTTCCATATACGATCGAATTAGGCCACAAAACTTGTTCAGTTATGTTCGAAATAAGGGTAAAACATTATAAACGCCAGGCAACACGCATCGATTGGAGTTCATCCAAATTTTCACGTGAATAGTCGAAATAATATTAAAATATTGTAGCTATACGTATATATATGTGTATATCCTCACAGTAAACCCTAGCGCCTCCATCTTCTTTCCAGTGATAAAAATTAAGCTAGCTTCCACCCTCGATTCCTTCCAATCCATCGACTTTTAGAGAAAACTTTCAAATAGGAAATGGAAGAGCAGCTCGAGCTCTTGTTTTCAACGTTCATGGTTGGATTAGCACGGCGTAGAGAGAGAGAGAAGGGGCCATAATCATCATCATTGTTTTAGGGTTGCGAGGCCGATATGGGGAGCCGAGATCGAGGGGATTAGAGGCTTGGGGGTGTTGGAGGACAAGCTTTCAATTCGTGATGGTGGATCGATCTCTGGTGACCTCGTAGGTGGAGCGGCATGAGCTTGGTCGACGTGTATGGGTTCGTGCAATCTCACCAGGGAGAAAATGGAGGAAGAGGGAGAAAGCAACATGCGGCCAGATCTTGATTGGAATGAAAACCAACGGCCAGATTTACCTAGGTTTGAAAATGAAAAGGAAAATGAAAATTAATTATATTATAAATTATGAAATCTTAAAAAGTGTATATCTTTTTCATATGTTGCTAGAATTGGATGAAACAAACGGCGACGGAATTATAGCGATGAGTACTACGTTTAGGGGCTGATTTGTAGCTGATTAGAGCTAACTAAAATTTTAGGTCAAATCGAACGTCGTTCGATTTGATTTATAATCGAAAACTCAGGTGAGTGTTTTTAACGCTCATGATGTACTACAATATTTTTATGTTCGTTAAAATTGAATCATTAAGTTATCTAATTTTATTGACTGTTATTTGAAAATGAAATTAACATGTGAATTGACTGTAGGTATTAAAATTTATAATTAAATCTGAAACTGGAATTTAGTTGCCAGTAAATTACCTGATATTGATAACTATGAAAAGGTTGTGAATTATTGGCTGATTTGGATGTTGATTATAATGGACGCTATTGATTGATATTTTGGATGATTTAGATGTTTATTTATTTTAATATATCCTTCTAACACCCTGTAAATCATTTATAGTATATAAACTACAAATTGAATTATTTCAAATAAATTAAGAAATAGGTCAGAATGATATATATCTACGACATTTATTTGAATTAAAATGATATATATCCATCCCTGAAATTAAATTGGAATAATGGATTCACTTGGCCATAGGTTAGAAAGTAATATACGGACACCGGATTGGTTAAATTAAATGATTTTAAAAAAAATGAAGTTATTTAAATGATTTGATTTTAAGAAATAAAATTTCGAATTTATAGAAATCGAATATTATTTCAAACTTAACCTTAAATTGTGGAATTGAAATGCATTAAACAAAATTGTTTAAAAATAAAATTTGAGATTTCAAAGTTATAATTGAATTATGATCACAGTTTCAAAAATTGATTTGTTATAAAAAAGACTTGGATTTTATTCGAACTTTGAAATATTACTAAGTAAACGTAATTTAAATCGATATTTCAAAATTGAGCTCGGAATTGAATTGTTTTAAAGATTTGATATTGAAGTTAAATTTGATATAAATGATTTAAATCGACATTTTGAAAGTGAACTCGGAATTGATGTAAATTGAATTGGTTTAAAATTAGTGTTGAAATGAAATTTAAACCATTGACTCAAATTGTTGAATCAAATTTGAAGTTAAAAATGAAAGTCGATATTGAAATTGATTTGAATGGGAATTAGGATTGAAGTTATCTGAATTGGAATCGGTATGGAAGTAACTAAATTGAAATGGAAATCGAATTGTTTTGAATTGGAAATTTTGGAATTGGATCAGTTTGACTTTAAAACTGTTTCAAGATAAATTGTTTAGTATATAAACTATTTTAAAAACCAATTTTTAGATTCAAATTACTTTGATTTTCTAAACTATTTTACTATAAACTATTTTAATACTCAAACTACTTTATATTAAACTATTTTAATTATTTTAAAACTATTTAAACTAATTTCTAAAATTTAAACTGGTAAGAGTGGGAATTACTATATTTAAATCATGGATTTAAACACAAATTGGGTTAAATTAAAGTTATAATCTAAAATGAAATTCGAATCAAATTTTGAAGTGAAATCGATATATCAAAATGAATTGACATTTTGAAATAAAATATGATTTGTGAAGTAAATATGATATGTCGAAATGAATTTCCTTTTGAAGCGAATATGATATTTTGGTAGCAATTATGAATTGATTTTCGAAATGTAAAAGTACCAACCGGTGTGTAAAACGACGTTTGATTGTCAAAGAAACCGGAGCCTCTTATTGGCATACTTTCTGTCAATATTGGAACCACTTTAACAACTATATATGTAGAGTGATGATCCAGAATGAAGTGGTTAGATTTGGCGTACGTTTGCTGGATTTGAAGGAAGAGAATGATGATGGATTTGCCTGGAACTTGTGCCAATTTGAAATGACTAAAACAGGAGCCATACCAACCAAGCGGGCTAGCTACCCCGAGCGGACATCCGTTCTTCGATTTTCTTGGACTTGATCCATATTATTACTCTTGTTGTTGGTTTCGATTGGTGCATCTCGATTTTGGGATAACTTCCCCTTGACTCGATATGGGATGGATGTAGCGGTGGGCGATCATGGCGATGATGCGTTACCACCAGCCAAGAAGGGTAAACTGGTAGTATCCTACCTTGGGCATTGCCTCACGTGCCTTGTCATACTTTTATCCTTATATGAGACCCCTTTGATTTTGGTTTAGTGTTGTAGTATCATGGCGCATCAAAAGATCTTGAGTGAAAAGTTTTGCTAAATTTATCTGACTACCAACGCGCTACTGGTGTGTCTAATGCAAACTCAACGACAATGCTTAAAAATACGTTAAGGAGGATCAATGTAAAGCCTTAGCGCTAAGAAAAATATTTATTTTACTGACTAGACATTGTATATGTAGCGTATTCTACTATGTATAAAATTTTGACGGATTCTTAAGAGATGGAAAATCCTGTAACATCTCTTGAGTTATTGCACGCACGTTATACACTAGATAGGAGATGTGAAATCCCATAAATATCTCTAACGCTATTACACTCATGTTATGCGATATAGATTTGACTCATATAAGGATATTTTAGTCCTGACTCGAGTGTTTAGCCTTTTCATTATGCTCGGGTCAGCCTTGAGTTTTTTAGCTTATTGAAGATTATTCTCTAGTGGATGAAGACGAAGATTTGTTATACTATTATTACAATTATTATTCCAACATCACATTGCCTGCTGCACTATCTATTTATCCCTATTGTATATATAACACTGATAAATGTTGTATAAATTATAATAAAATGTATTGTAATAATCCGAAATTTAAACTATAGCAACTAATTAACGAATTAAGAAAATGCTAAAATAATTTTGTGAAATTTTCGGAAATGAGCCACGGGAGTTGCACCATTGTGTCCGTGGTAATTTTCTGGTCAATTTTCATATATAAATCATCAAAATTGGAGCTAGAACGAAGAAGTTACGGAATAAACAAGAAATCAAAAAATAAGAGGAAAAATAATATAATAGGTCGGGTCGACCCTAGGGTAGACCTTCCCTATACATGGGCCGACCTATTGGTCGACCCGTACGCTACCAAGGTTGATCTAGTAGTTAACCCGCCATTGCATTTGGACGAACTTTCGTCCAGGTGAACGAATGACGTGTTTTTCTATTTTTATCCGATCATGTGCATCCATGCTTCCTTCCGACGTTTCCCATTGAGCCTATGACATGGTTGCACTAGTTTTAGTCTTCAAATCCAACAGTATAAGATCCGTAAGTGACAGTATAAATAAGACCCAAGGCCTATCTATTTTTCTCACTCAGATTTTCCCTATCTGGATTCATTTCCTGAGGCTGGACCCTAAAAGGAATATTTTTCCGAGAAGAAGATCTTTTTAATTAAAATATTTTATACCCTTAAGTGGATCCGGGAAGACCAAGGAAATGAGTTAAGAACCACATATGAGTGTTCAGTAATAATTTTAGATTTTAAGTAATTTAAAATAATAGGGTTTCCAAAAGTTATAGTTTTTCTACAATTTTGGGATAACTTTTATGCAAGTTTATTTATGGTTTATTCTAAATTTTAGACTTGGTTTCTATTACCTGGAAGATCGACCAGGCAATCACAGCGCTCGGCATAAGTGGAGGCTCGGCATGCAGGGTTGTACTCGGCATAAGTGGACACCCGGCATGCAGGGTTGTACTGGGCATAAGTGGACACTCGGCATACAGGGTTGTACTCGGCATAAGTGGACACTCGGCATGCAGAGTTGTACTCGGCATAACTGGACACTCGGTGGTGCAGAGTTGTACTCGGCATAAGTGGACGCTCGGCATTAAGAGACGTTCGGCAGTCCAAGATTACACTCGGCATAAGACCGTTTAGCACTTCACCCAGCACTTCACTCGACATGCTCTTCACTTCCCTTCACTCGGATCATTCGGCATGTCCCTTGCACGACAGACCTTT
This sequence comes from Allium cepa, assembly GCA_030765085.1. NCBI lineage: Eukaryota > Viridiplantae > Streptophyta > Magnoliopsida > Asparagales > Amaryllidaceae > Allium > Allium cepa. The sequence goes on from CM060943.1 coordinate 117,411,012, forward strand.
CACACGGCATGTCTTTCACTCGGCATGCTCCTCACCCGGCATCCACATTTCACTCGGCATCCCAACATCGTTCGGCCCGCTTCCTTCATTCAACAGAGAGATCCATCGACTTGGAAAGGAGGGCTCGGCATGCCGACCGTTCGGCCTATTTCACTCGGCATGCAGGGCGCGTCCTATCTGGACCGAGCTGTCTAGCCATCTGGCCCACCAGGGAAGTCCAATCCACATTCGTCTATAAATAGAGGGGCAAGGGCACAGAAAAAAGGGATCAGATTTCCGAGAACACAGGGGAGACTCTGCCTCATCCAAACCTCATCCAAGACTTCTACTTTTATTTCACAATTGTATTCGAATACTTAAAAGCGGATTGTATCTGTAATCAAGTTTAAAAGGAAAGAAATAAAGGATCAACTTCAAAGTGGACGTAGGCTACAACGCCGAACCACTATAAATTCTGTGTTCTCGTCTCCCGCATTTTAATTCATATTATCTTCTCTATTTTAATTTATCTTCTTCATTAATCTCTCTACACAAACTCTCTAAGGGTGTTAGTGACTGATTTTGGCGCTAACATTTTGGTGCTTTCACTGAGAATCGAATTCTCAGGTTGTGAAGATCTACTTTGTAGCTACTGGATTGCATAAATCCCCCGAAGAAGATCCGTAATTATTCATAAGGCATCTGTAGATTCTACTCAGAGTTGCACCAACGACTCTACGATGGGAAGACCACGAACAAGATCGACCTCCCAAAATGTAGATGCCCGCGAAACCGCTAGTGTTTAGCAACTTGGACCTAACGATCAACAAGCAATTCGAGGCACGGGGCCCTCCAGCCAAAACCAAGCGGAAGCTGTTTCACGAGCAGAATTGAATGACTTGATAAAAGAGCTTACGGAAAGTAGAAGGCAACTCGCTGAGCAAATACAAGTTAATGCTGACCTCATGACCCAACTTGCTCAACAGCAGCATCAGAATGCTGGAGGTAGCCCTGTCCCCTACTCCGAAGATGATAGCTCAACTTCAGCTGATGAACCTCCCAGGCGTAGACGCCGCAAGGATGAAGGTGACCAAGCAGGTGCCACTAATCGCTCTACTAGAAATCAAGCCCATGGAGCGGAATCCAACCTTCCTCCTACCATACAAACCTCGGATTTGACAGCTATGGTCAGGAAGTTGATGAGAGAGAATCAAGATTTGACTAATGAAGATTGGGGAATGTCTAATAGTCATACTCCCTTCACAGATACCATTCCACAGGCTGAATACCCAAGGAAGTTTAACATGCCCACCATGCCCGCCTATGAAGGAAAAACTGACTCTAGACAACATGTAATGAGGTATGGATGGATGATGGACTCAGCAAGGGCCAACGACGCAACTAAGTGCAGGTGCTTTCCAATAACTCTGTCCGGAATCGCCACCATGTGGTTCACTCAACTTCCTCCACGGTCAATCCCAAACTTCGACGAATTAGCAAGAAAATTCATAGAACAATTCAGGATACACGCCACTCGACCCAAGGATGTGATGTCCTTATCAAGCGTGACCCAAGCTCCTGGAGAATCACTGAAAGTATACTTGCAGAGATTTCATGTTGCCGCTACTGAAGTGAGCAATCCAAACGACCATGCGATTTTGATGGCAGTAATGCATGGAGTGGATCCAGACTCTGAATTTGGGGATTGGTTGGCGGGAAAGCCACCAGCTACGTTGGAGCGTTTCTATTCGAAAGCCCACCAGTTCATAAGGAGGGAAGAAGCTCGGTGGATAAGGAAAGACAAGGCACCAGGGTCCGTTCAGGAGTCTGTAAAGGGCAACATCGCCATGAAAGCAACCAACGATAACCCTGGAAAGGCTCAGGCCAGCGTCCAAAATAATCCCGGGCAGTCTAAGGGAACTGGAAGTGGAAATCCTGGAAAGAAGAAGGAAACGGGGAGATGGAAGTCAAGGATCCCAACCTACAACGAATACACTCCACTGAATGCGTCTCTTGAAAACATCTACTTATCGACCTGCAACACTTTTCAATACAGAAAACCATGCCCTAAGGAATCAACAGAGGAGCAAAAGCGGAATGGAAAGTATTGCCGCTTTCACGAGTCTTATGGGCACAACACAGACGAATGCAGGCATCTCCACGACGCTATTGAGAAATTGATTAGGCAGAAGAAGCTGCAGGAATTCGTCAAAGATACGCCAAAAGGAAGACAAGAGACTTCAGACCCCGAACGTGGCCCAGCTCTACACCAACCAGAGCAACCTACTCGAACTGTGGGAAGACTGGTTATTAACACAATTGCTGGTGGACCTCATCCTGCGGATAAAAATTGGCAGGAAATGGAGCGATATTCTAATTCCTTGAGACATACAGAGCATGAGTGCTGTTCAAATGTGGAGGATGGAACTCCCGCAAAGCAGCAACGCACGATGCACGACGATATTGTATTCAGGAATAGAGAGGCGGATAGGGTGGAAGCTCCCACCATCGATCCATTGGTCATATCTGCAACCATCGGACCGGCATTCGTAAGAAGAATCCTAATTGATTGCGGAAGTTCCGTTAACATCATCTTCAAGAAAGCGTATGACCAAATGAAGCTGGAGACTAAGGATTTGAAACCATCTAAAGCCCGAATCCATGGCTTTGACGGCACAGCCACAGACGCAGTAGGATATGTGGAGTTACCAGTTGAACTGGGACAAGGTGAACGCAGGAGAGTGTGAATCCTACCATTCATAGTGCTGGATGTTGATTCACCATACAACGTGTTTTTGGGACGACTAGCCCTCGCAGATTTCAGGGCAGCCTTGGCCCCGTGGTGTCTCACACTGAAATTCCCGACGGACAAAGGAGTTGGCGTAGTGCATGGCGACCAAGCAACCGAACGTGCATGTTACGTGGCTGAGCTGAGAGAGGCCCAGCGCAGAGAAAAGGGGAAGACTGCGGACAGCATCGTCCACATCCCGAATTCTGATGATTGACAATTAGCGCCCGAGCCCTGGCTCGGGCGACATTCTCGGATCATTGGAGACATAGATCCGAGAGATGACAAAGGGGAACCCAGGGAACAGACGCAGCACCGGCTGAACTAACAATTGACATTCCAGTTAGCCACAGCGACCCGACACGAGTTCTTAAAATTAGGTCACAGCTCGATCCCCTAATGGCATAGAATTTATCTGATTTCCTCCGAGCGAATCTTGATGTCTTCGCCTGGACACACTCTGATATGCGCGGGATTTCCCCTGCAATTGCGAGCCATATGTTGAATATAGACCCGAAACACGTACCTGTGAAGCAAAAAAGGAGAGGCATGGATCTGGAGAGGTCTACAGCTCTCAAAGAGGAGGTGGACAAACTCAAAGCCAATGGGTTTGTCCGCGACGCCCTCTACCCGGAATGGGTTTCCAACCCAGTGTTGGTAAAGAAAGAAAACGGGAAATGGAGAACCTGCGTTGACTATTCTGATTTAAACAAAGCATGCCCGAAAGATAGCTTCCCGCTACCACCAATTGATCAACTGGTCGATTCAACGGCAGGGCACGAGTTATTATCATTTATGGATGCATATTATGGATACAACCAAATTTCGATGCATATCCCAGACCAAGAGCACACCAGCTTTGTCACAAATGTTGGGTTATACTGCTATGTAGTGATGCCCTTCGGACTGAAGAACGCCGGAGCAACTTACCAGCGTCTGGTAAATCGAATGTTCAAAGATCAGATTGGGAGAACAATGGAAGTCTATGTGGATGACATGCTTGTGAAGTCACGACAGTCAAACGACCACATTCGAGACTTGGCGGAAATGTTCGATATACTAAGGCACTATGGGATGAAGATCAATCCTTCAAAGTGTTCATTCGGCGTGGCATCAGGGAAGTTCTTGGGATTCATTGTGAATGCACGAGGAATTGAAGCTAACCCGAAAGAGATCCAGGCCATCCGAGATATACAGGCACCTAGAACCATAAAACACGTACAGAGCTTGAACGGAAAAGTAGCTGCGCTCAGTCGATTCATATCCAGAGCCACAGATAAGTGCGTTCCTTTCTTCGATGTCATAAAGAAAGGAAAGAGAAACTTCGAATGGACGACTGACTGCGAGGAAGCATTCCGAGCCCTGAAAAGACACTTGGAAAGTCCTCCAGTGTTGTCAAAACCAGTAGGCCACGAGACGTTGTACGTATATTTGGCTGTGTCTCAACACGCTATCAGTACAGCCCTTGTTCGCGAAGAAGACAAGGTTCAGAGGCCGGTGTACTATGTTAGCAAACGACTGACGGGGGCAGAAAAGAATTATCCCAAGATCGAGAAACTTGCCTATTGCCTGGTGATTGCATCACGCAAGCTTCGTCCCTACTTTCAGGCGCACTCAATCAGTGTTTACACTGACCAACCCTTGCGACAGGTACTCCAACGACCGGAAACTTCCGGTAGGATGCTAAAGTGGAACATCGAGTTAAGCCAGTTTGATATCACCTACCTGCCGCGAAGGACCATCCAAGGGAAAGCATTAGCTGACTTCGTTGCTGAGTTCACCATTCCGGATGAACCGAGTGAAAATCACAAAGTAATCCCTCCTGTCCGATGGAGGATGTTCACTGACGGGGCATCTAACGACCGTCGGTCGGGAGCTGGGATAGTTCTGCTAACTCCCGAAAACCGATCGATTTTCTACGCTTTGAAGATCGAATTTACAGCGACAAATAACGAAGCCGAATACGAGGCACTGATTGCTGGCTTAAGACTTGCCAATGAACTGAGGGTAAGGTCCATCGAAATCTTCTGCGACTCACAACTGGTGGTATATCAGGTACGAGGAGACTACCAAGCGAAAGGACAGAGACTGGCTCCTTACCTTGCTCGGGTCCGGGAGCTACTAGTAAACCTGGAATATTATGACATTTCGCATGTCCCGCGCGAACAGAACAGGGAAGCCGACTCGTTGGCTAAATTCGCGAGTACTGGCGATGCACAGCAGATGGGATTGTTCCCTGTCGAGACTCTGCTTGCTCCAAGTATAGACATGATGGAGATAGATCTCGTCTTGGAGACCAAACTTGAAAGGGGATCATGGCTAACCCCGATCAAATAGTACTTGCTATACGGAGACTTACCTGAGAAAAGAAGCGAAAGACGCCAAGTCCTTCGTAAGGCTTCGCGTTATGTAATGCAAGACGGGATAATGTATCGGAGGGGATTCTCGACCCCCTTGCTCCGGTGCGTGGCCCATGACGAGGTAAAACAGGTGTTGGAAGAAGTCCATGAGGGAGAATGTGGTGATCATACCGGGGGGCAAACTTTGGCGAGGAAAATCCTCCGCTATGGATATTATTGGCCAACTGTAAATCGGGATGCTGCAGACTACGCGAGAAGATGCGACAAATGCCAGATATATGCAAAGATTCCGAGAGCTCCGCCAACGGAACTCACACAAATGGTTAGTCCCTGGCCATTTGCAATGTGGGGAATCGACCTAATTGGATCTCTGCCCATAGCCAAAGGAGGCACGAAATATGCAATAGTGGCAGTCAATTATTTCACCAAGTGGGCGGAAGCAGAGCCAATGGCCACAATCACCACCAAGAAAGTCATTAATTTCGTTGTACGAAATATCATATGTCGTTTTGGCCTCCCACGGACCATCATAACGGACAACGGAACTCAATTCGAAAGCAAGGAATTCAAAGAGTTCTGTCAGAGGTATGGCATTGAGAAAAGGTTCGCAGCAGTTGCTCACCCGAAGGCGAATGGGCAGGTAGAAGCCGTCAATAAAATCATCAAGTCCATATTGAAGAAGCGTTTGGAAAAGGCTAGAGGCAAGTGGGTGGATGAACTCCCAACAGCGCTTTGGGCCTATAGAACTACCCACAAGACCGCGACTGGCCACACACCATTCGCACTGGCGTACGGCACGGAAGCCGTCATACCCGTAGAACTTGAAGTTCCGTCACACCGGGTAACCTATTATGATCCTGCGTCAAACCAGGATCTCCTATTGGAATCATTAGACTTCATTGATGAGAAACGCGAAGAAGCTGGTTTGAGAGCAGCCTCATATAGACACCGAGTCGCTAAATATTATAATGGAAAAGTCCGGCCAAGAACCTTTAGTGTGGGAGATCTCGTTTTGAAACGAGTTTTTCCAACCCCTTCGCACATGAATCCCGCATGGGAAGGTCCATACGTCATCGAACGGAGGCTTGGAGAAGGAACTTTCAAGCTAATGACCGTCGATGGTGCGACACTCCCTCGAGCATGGAACAGCGAGCATTTGCGGCGTTATTACACTTAGTCTATTTCCTTTATGCGGTAGTTGCATTTATTTCCAGTATGCTTTCTTCTTGGCATGTAATAAGATAATCTAGCTTGTTTTCATTAATAAAGGCTTGAAGCCATCTTTTCCATGAATGACCAATGTCTCTTCGTATGATCTTCCTATGACGTGCAATTAAAAATTATGATACCTTGGCTAGTTAACGAACACTTATAATAAACAATTCAAAATCTCCAAGTCCCCGGAGTGCGGACTGGAGTACTCTAAGTCCCCGGAGTGCGGACTCGAGTATAAACGATTCAAAATCTCCAAGTCCCTGGAGTGCGGACTGGAGTACTCTAAGTCCCCGGAGTGCGGACTCGAGTATAAACGATTCAAAATCTCCAAGTCCTCGGAGTGCGGACTGGAGTACTCTAAGTCCCCGGAGTGCGGACTCGAGTATAAACGATTCGAAATCTCCAAGTCCCCGGAGTGCGGACTGGAGTACTCTAAGTCACCGGAGTGCGAACTCGAGTATAAACGATTCAAAATCTCCAAGTCCCCGGAGTGCGGACTGGAGTACTCTAAGTCCCCGGAGTGCGGACTCGAGTATAAACGATTCAAAATCTCCAAGTCCCCGGAGTGCGGACTGGAGTACTCTAAGTCCCCGGAGTGCGGACTCGAGTATAAACGATTCAAAATCTCCAAGTCCCCGGAGTGTGGACTGGAGTACTCTAAGTCTCCGGAGTGCGGACTCGAGTATAAACGATTCAAAATCTCCAAGTCCCCGGAGTGCGGACTGGAGTACTCTAAGTCCCCGGAGTGCGGACTCGAGTATAAACGATTCAAAATCTCCAAGTCCCCGGAGTGCGGACTGGAGTACTCTAAGTCCCCGGAGTGCGGACTCGAGTATAAACGATTCAAAATCTCCAAGTCCCCGGAGTGCGGACCGGAGTGCTCTAAGTCCCCGGAGTGCGGACTCGAATATAAACGACAAAAAATCCCCAAGTCCCCGGAGTACGGACTGGAGTACTCTAAGTCCCCAGAGTGCGGACTCAAGTATAAACGATCCGAAATCCCCAAGTCCCCAGAGCGCGGACTCGAATACAAATGGCTCGACATCTCCAAGTCCCCGAAGCACGGGCTGGAGTACTCGAAGTCCGGTATATAGACTTAATTACAAGCAGTTCGGACCTCCGAGTTCCTTGAATAGGAACTACGACGCGAATGACTTGGATATGTCAAGTCCCCAACATATGGGCTATGAAATATTCTAAGCGCTTGAAGCACCAAGTGGAGATTGATCAAATCCAGGGAAGCTCCCAAGCCATGTAAAGACGAACCAAGAAGTCTAAGTTTCCCATAACAATTCAGATTTCAATCACAACCATAAGAGAAACTGAATAATAAAAGTCTTTTAAGAAGACAAAAGTGAAGATCAAATTTTATTCGCAAAAAGCTTATTTACACAGTCTACGAAAATTAGTACATGACTTAAACTAGTTCTCGTTGAACGGGGACGACGGTCATTTCTTGTGTTTCTTTGACTTCTTCCCGGATGGTTCCTCCCCAGAGCGCTTACTCTTGGAATCCTTCCCTGACGGAGGGGTCACGACCGAGGACGTAGGAGGAACATCCATGGGCTGGGACTTGCCAGGAAGAATGACCTTCAATGGTTTGTTCAGAGGATCGCCCAGGTCCACTTCACGTGGCTCGACCTTGACTGAGATCGTATCTCTTTTCTCTTTCTCGAGTCGTTCCTTCATGCTCAAGTCGGATGTGTGCTCAGAGGCGCCTGTGATGTCTACTTCGAAACTCTCCGAGGAAGAGTCAGATTTGCCCTCGTCCAGCGCCCCGATTACTTGAGCATCAGGACCAGGGTCTCCGCCGACTTGAATAGCCTCGCTCACCTTTGTCTCTACCTCCTTGGCGGCATCGCTCCTCGGAGTGGGCTCGGGGTCAGAACAGCCTGCACAGAAGGCACGAAAATGAACAGGTGTTAGAACACAACAACTTCTGAGGGAACGAGAAGGATCTTTGTGAAGCCCAGAGGTTACTCACCAGATGCCGGTGGGTTCTCAGTCGCCAGGGGTGTCCCGCCCTCCGGGATGGGAGATAAAACATGAATGCCAAGCCCGGGGGCTTCCGGGTCATAACCAACGTGCTGCTCGAAGGGGTCAAGTGTTGACCGACTGGCCGATTGGGTAGGCGCGTGAACTGGGGGCACAACGCCGGAAGGGTCCGTAGCCACCTCTTTCCCCTTCCTAGAGGGAGAACCTTTGCTATAGAGGGCTTTAGCCGCCGATAAATCTGAAGGCTCCTTCCCCCTCAGGAACTCTTTTATCAATGCTTCTTCATCGACCTTATCGGCGCCGCTCTTAACCTTCCTTATCTGAATCAGGGTCTCACATGCCTCGGCCAATGACTCAAGGTAGCCGTCGCCCAGAAAAGTTAAATCCTTATGCATGAGGACTCGGGCATTGAACTCGGCGATCAGCGGGTCGAATTCAGTCTTAATTTCCTCCCTACCTTCTTCCCTAGCTGCCTCAAGGCGAGAGTCAACATCGGCAGTCGCTATCTTTTTACCCTCCTCACGGGCTTCATTCTTTAGGGCCTCAACTTTGGAGAGATCGTCCTCTAGTTTCTCCTTTAAGAGCCGGGTGGCGACGATCTCATCACAATAGTGCTGTGCCTCAACCTGGGCGGCCACTTTGTCTTCTTTCTCCTTATTGAGTTGCTCCTCGAGCTCCTTAACTCGCCTATTAAGCACATCTCGCTCCTTTTGGACGAAATCTTTCTCCAAAGCTAATGCCCCACACCGTTGAACTGCTTCATCGAGCTCTTTCTTATGAGTCAATACAAGGCGGGAAACAGCCTCGGCGGTGTCCTTAGCGCTCTGACGAGTAGCTTCAAGCTCGGACTTATAAGCGGCAATTTCTTCATCCTGGGCCTTAATGATATCCCTGTCATGAATAGCTTCAAGCTTTAGGCGGTCAATTTCGTGCTGGCGCTCCATAGAGACTTCATAAAGTTTCTCGGCCAGATGGACGAATGCGTCATGTTGCACGTAGACGTCATTGGTACAGGCGATAGCATTTTGTTTGACATCTCCGGGAATAGGATGAATCGCCGGAAGGAACTTTAACCCATCAAAACAAATCTTCGGAAACTTAGCCTTAAGTTCGTCCAATCTCTCCGACACTGTCGGATCTGTTACGGGAGCGGGAGGAGACAGCTTTGAAAGTTTGCCCTTCCTATGAGAATCTCGGGAGTGCCGGGTAGAAGAAGAGTCAGAGTGTTGGTCCCGGGGAGCATCAGAATGCGACCTCTTATGGCCACGTTCGTCTTTGCTTCGCTCCTGATAAGAAGAGGTCTCCCGACGGTGTTCGGGCTGATAATAAGTTTTCTTCCGGGATGACGAGTCCCGGGCAAGATAATCTCGATCACTGTTGCTGTCTCTGTCTCGGCGCTTCCCGAGGCCCGAGTCCCGACCAGAATGGCGTAAAGTCGACGAACCGCGAAGGCGGTCGTATCCGTGAGAGCGCTCCATGTCACCTGCAATCACACAATGGCAAATTAGCGAGAGAGCATAATGGTGAAAGAAAAGTAGATGCAAAGTGAAATGCATGTGTCTGTGTGTGTCCTAGTGCTACCCCCCGATGGACCAGTGGCTTTGCTAACGGGAGTCTTTTCCCCTTGGATCGGGGCCGGGACACCCGCATCGCCCTTGACGGGCGAGCGAAACTTAAACAGCTCTGGGTCGTTGAAATCATAGTTGAGCAAGTCGTCGGGAATGGAGAGATTCGATAAGCCCTTCAGAGAACTTTTAACACGCTTTGAAGAAGCCTTTTTCTCTGGCTGAATAGGCGTAACTTTGGAAGTCCCACCAACTTTCTCCTTCCTCGACTTGCACGCCAGCTTCTTTTTCCCCTTCGAAGGGGAAGATGACGTTTCAATATCATGAACTTCGGCTGCAAAGCCTAAATCCTCACCTTGCTTCTCAGGTGGCTCGCCTGAAATTTCCCCTTCTTCCGGAGCTTCAAGAGAAGGGCGAATGGATGATTCAGGCAGATTTTTCCCTCTGACGTGTACGGGCTTGGGAAGCGAGGCGCCCTCTGGAAGACTAACCCGGCGGCCAGGGGCTAGAAACCGAACTTTGATAATGACTCATTGGAAATGAGGGCTCGGATATCTCGCTCTTCAGCAGGAAGAGTTCTAATGGCATCGACAGCATCGGAGTACCCTCGGCCCTCGGGACGTGGGACGGAGCCTAAAAAGATAGAACAGTGAGTTAGGAGAAGCTCAACCTCAACCGGGAGCGGATATCAACTCAGAGAAAAGACTTACTTCCTTTAATCCATCGCCTCGCAAAGCCTTGGGGGCAGCGCACGTAAAACCACTCCTGTTTGTACAGGGCGAATTTGCTACTCCACGCGCTAGTGAAAAGTTGGCACTTCCGATGTGGCTCAAGGAACATGTAAGAGGGGCTGTCTCCCCGTTTCTTGGTCATATATATGTACCTTATATCGCCAGGGGTTGGAGGCCTAGAGAAGACGGCCATGAAAAGCATGTACGTGCCATAAATGAAAGCGTGACCATTTGGATGAAGCTGAGACGGGGCGACATCTAGGTACCGCAGCACGTCACGGAGGAATAGGTTGAACGGTGGCACGCTACCAACCCAGCACATGAATTTGCTACACGCCGTATATCCCACTGGGGGCAGATGTGGGCGGTCACGCCCCGATGGAACGAGCACATCAACAAATGGGATGCCATGAATAGAACATATCCGCTTAAGAGCGGCTTCAGTGACTCTTGAAGCTTGTGAATCGACTGGGTCATCCAGTAAAATAGCCGATTCCAAAGTATCGGGAGCCCAGTCATGAGCGGGAGAAACTGACGGGTCAGCTGTGTCGGGGGCCGTTCGCGTAGAAGACGGCCCAGGTTTGTCGGAAAGTGTAGCAGAACTGGATCTTTTGGACATCTTGAATAAATAGCAGACCCAACCAAGCACCTGTGCGAACTATACTCGAAAAATGATCGACGTTAGAATTAACAACGCAGATAACCCCCCCCCTCGTGTGGTGTGTGAACTAGTGCAAGCAATCGTGCATAAGCATTTAATATAACGTCAAGCCTAAAAACATTGCTTCCGAAAACCGTCATCGCTGACCGTCCCCGAAAGCCTTCTGAATAACGACTGCAGTAAGACACTAGAGGTAATTATCCGATTATGCCAAGTAAAGACCAGTTATGAAATTGGGCAAGGCGAGTATGTTCGGTATTTGTATATGTCCGGCATTTATGTGTGCTCGGCACCTAACTATGCTAGGCATACTATATATGTTCGGCGTATAAATATGCTCGGCATTTACTGTTTGTTCGGCATTTATGTTGTTCGGCATGTGGATACGCTTGTCTGGTCTAAGTCTGTTCGGCACGTCAGTATCATTTATACTTATCCGGCATGTCACTATGTTCGAAATTTGTGCTTGTTCGGCATGTCAGTATGTTCGGCGTTAATATTTGTTCGGCCCGAAAGTATGCTCGGCACTAATGTCTGTTCAGCTACATTGCTGTTCGGCAAAGAACGTTCGGCCAAAATGCTATTCGGCCGAAACAACATTCGGCCTACCCACTGACTCACACTTCCTCCCTAGCCTTCTAACCCATTGTCCGGCCAACAATGTGCAATGCCGAATCAAGATTATGCCGAGTCCTAATGCTCGGCACGACCTCCATACTTTCCTCTCCTCCACCTAACTCTCTCCCATAACCCCATATGAAACCTAGGCACCGTGCCGAACCACAGCATCCCACTTAAACGACTAAACAAACCCTACGAAGCATTCATATCCCTAACCATCTATCCCTACCTCGCGTCGCTCGGCCTTGGAGATACCCCAATCGGAATTCGGGTCCTCCATCTACACAGCCCCGTTAAAAAATGATTCTGCCCTATGCGAATTGGTGGAAACTGACCAGGGAAAGGAGTTAGGTAAAGGGATTGTACCTTGTTCGTGGATCGAGCTTTAGAAAGGTTTGAGAAGTCCTTGGATTTTGATTGCAAGAGTGGTTCGAGAATTCGGAATTGCAGGAGTAAAAGTAAAGAAAGGAAGAAGAAGGAGGTGGTTTTTATAAGGAAGAAGGAGAAGTCGAAGAGACTTTGGCCGGCTCTACCGGACAAAACGGTTTCACTCGGCACTCGTATCGTTCAGCGTCCTTAGCATCCGGTGACAATGCCCTGATCCAGTAGCTCAAAGCACACCCTGTTTGAACACACGGTGTACTTTGGGGGGCAAAATGTTACCTGGAAGATCGACCAGGCAATCACAGCGCTCGGCATAAGTGGACACTCGGCATGCAGGGTTGTACTCGGCATAAGTGGACACTCGGCATGCAGAGTTGTACTCGGCATAAGCGGACACTCGGCATGCAAGGTTGTACCCGGCATAAGTGGACACTCGGCATGCAGAGTTGTACTCGGCATAAGTGGACACTCGGCGGTGCAGAGTTGTACTCGGCATAAGTGGACGCCCGACATTAAGAGACGTTCGGCAGTCCAAGATTACACTCGGCATAAGACCGTTTAGCACTTCACCCAGCGCTTCACTCGGCATGCTCTTCACTTCCCTTCACTCGGATCATTCGGCATGTCCCTTGCACGGCATGTCTTTCACACGGCATGTCTTTCACTCGGCATGCTCCTCACCCGGCATCCACATTTCACTCAGCATCCCAACATCGTTCGGCCCGCTTCCTTCAATCAACAGAGAGATCCATCGACTTGGAAAGGAGGGCTCGGCATGCCGACCGTTCGGCCTGTTTCACTCGGCATGCAGGGCGCGTCCTATCTGGACCGAGCTGTCTAGCCATCTGGCCCACCAGGGAAGTCCAATCCACATTCGTCTATAAATAGAGGGGCAGGGGCACAAAAAAAAGGGATCAGATTTCAGAGAACACAGGGGAGACTCTGCCTCATCCAAACCTCATCCAAGACTTCTACTTTTATTTCACAATTGTATTCGAATACTTAAAAGCGGATTGTATCTGTAATCAAGTTTAAAAGGGAAGAAATAAAGGATCAACTTCAAAGTGGACGTAGGCTACAACGCCGAACCACTATAAATTCTGTGTTCTCGTCTCCCGCATTTTAATTCATATTATCTTCTCTATTTTAATTTATCTTCTTCATTAATCTCTCTACACAAACTCTCTAAGGGTGTTAGTGACCGATTTTGGCGCTAACAGTTTCCAGTCTATTTTCTTTTAACTATTCTATTTCAATTATTTGAATTATTTACTGTTAATTATAGCTTTCCCAATTATTTACAATGATTTACGGTATTTTCAGTTATTTACGTTTTATTTACATCTATTCTATGTTGGGATTTATTCTGTAAATGTTAGTTTCTTTTTAATTCCCTTTTTATGAAAATGGAATAAATAGAAGAAAATAATTCGTTAATATGGACTAAAATATAGGAACACTGAATTTACAGAAAATGGGATGTAAGATAAGAAAAACGGCAATAAATTGGACTTAGACTAAAATAGGTAAATTTAAGACATTTGCAAGCAAAGTTATAACATGTAATTATAACTAAAAAGAGAAAATAGAAGAAATAGTAGAAGTAGCTTATTTTTAAACTTAGGCCTTGGGTTAATTAAATAAGCAAAGTTATAACACACGAGTTATAATTAGAGACAAAACAGAAGAGACTTATTTTAAAGACTTACACTAAATTAATAAGAAAATATAGCAGAGATAATAAAATAGGCTTATTTTAACGACTTAGAATAAGTTAATAAGCAAATAGAGCAGAATTAACAGAAGAGGCTTATTTAGAAGACTTATACCAAGTTAATAAGCAAAGATAGAAGCCGGACCCATAACCAATAGCATTCCCTTTTAATCATGAACTGATAGTCTCACAACATATAAGGTGAGGCTGGGACACACTTATGCTAACTTGGGTAACTAACGGGCCAATAGGTAGAAGCTCAAATCAGGGGATTTAGGAAAGTGGCACAACTCGATTTTGTTTGTTAGGACCCATATCGGCAGCATTCCCCTTTCAGACTAAGACTGATGGTCTCACAACACACTTAGGCGAGGCTAGCCAGGACCCTTTCAGACTAGAACTGATGGTTTCACAATACATCAGGTGAGGTTGGGCACGCTTATGCTATTTAGGATAGGTAAGAGGTCAAAAGAGGGAGCAAAAGGTAGTGCGAGCCTAACGGTGGCTGAGCGTGCGCCCTGAGCACAGGGAGATAAGTGGCTATTGAGTTCCAAAGTGCTGAACATGTGTCTTTTGCTGTGGGACCCACGGGATGGGACTATCCCGCGGTAGGCGCAACAGAGATGGAAGGCCGATCAAAGGGTAGAATTATGATTACAGCCTAATTAATGAAGGATTAGGAATTCAGCCTAATCAAAGCAGTTATCTAGGACAAGTGCAAACAATCTAACCGAACTATCTAAGCAAGGCAAACAGTTAAACCGTATTTTATTCCAGCTTTATCTTTTCCTTTATTTCCTTTTATACTAGAACTATTGCAAATTCTATTATCTTTACCTTGCTTAATAATACTAGTTATTACTTTCATTCACCAGACTTTTAGTCCGATACACTCCTTTATTTTGCCCTTTTCCCCCATAGGCCATGTAACGACCCGATTTTTCGACGCCCTAAAATCAACATCAATATGTCCACTGTATCAAATGCCAAACAATCGAATGCCGAAAAACCGAACCATTAGGGTTAAGAAGAAGGAGGTAGAGGAAGAAATAGAAATAATATTAGATTCTCACTATCGCAGCGGAACAGTATATAATAGATATATATCTATTTATAAATTACATCATCAGAGTACAACGAAATTTATAGCACACAACTGGACATTTATCATAACCTGTCCTCACAAAACTGACAATACAGTTAATCATACACAGCGGAATATTCATCGAATATGAGCGATACGTCTCGCCATCCAGCTCGTCTCCTGAGCTCCACAGCAGCCCATCCAGAATCTGTACTCTATATACTCAGTCTGACCTGAGCATTATAGTTAAATGACACCCGAGTCAGTCTGGAAAACCAGCGTGAGAAAACACACTCAATTGGATTATTAAAGTTTTCATAATCATTTTGAAAATCAAAGGTATCTCGTAAGACCATGCCATAAATAAACATGTCGGGTTTTTACCTTATGATAATCAAAACATTTCTTATAAAATCCTCTGATATTATAGTTGTGTCTATATACAAATACTTATTCAAATAGCCGAAATTGTTACATTATTAAATTCTGGCATAATAGGTTCTACAAACAAAACCATAAAGGCACGTATGGAAAATGGATTTCCATCAATGGCAGGGCTACTGGGGTACCGTCCGTCATAGCTCGTGGTCTAGATCACTTTACTTAAGATCTACCCTGATCCCCTGCATCACAAGACCGGAGCTACCCCTTACTAGATAGTTCGAATAAGTTCATACCGCGGTTGGGATCAACAACCGCCCACACAGCCAAATAAAGGGACATCTAGGCAGGGGTGGCTTTACTCCAAATGCTGCTAGCCACTTAGCCTTATGTGCACCTTCCTTGTTTTAGCCATTCTCGATTGATGAGGCTCGAGGCTATGTGTTGCCTTTTAGCACACATTCACTTAGAATGCTCACCATCCTCCAGACGATGTTCTTAAGCATTCATCCATGCAAGTCTGTCCTAGGTCTGAACGGAACCGAATGCACTACTCCTACTACATCCATTTTGGAATCACCCTCAGGATTAGTAGCGATTACCCTTGCACTTCATTACTCCATTTTCGACTCCAAGCTCTTGTCTTCTTCATGAAAACATTCAAACCAGATCGAAGTGGTTTTCAGGAAATTAATCCTGATCACGGTCTCTTCGAAACGATCAGCGCATTAGCCAATACTGATAGTCGGTTATTTAACTATCAAACTACATCCACAAACAACCATCAGATTTAAATAATTTTCCAAATTATTTATTTCAAAATATCTTCGCAAGAATTTTCTATACTTAAATCCTTTGAAAACAGTTTTGAAATCACTTTCCTCTTGCAGAATAAATTCCCAAATATTTTTTATTTCCACTTAAAATTACCAAGTCTAAATACCTTAGATTTCAAAATAATTTAAACCACTTTATCCAAAAATATATACTTTAAACATTTAAAATAAAAACTACTTAAAACACTTTATTTAAAAATACTAGTTATAAAATTTTAAAATAACTCCTCATGTAAAACTTAAGCTAAAACAAATTTAAAATAAAAGTTATGAAATTCTATACAAATTTTCAAATAAAAAATTTAGCCAAACCATCTTTAAAATAAAACTACTTTATACAATATAATTATTAATAATTATCTTTTTTTAATCATAATACCAATTAGCCTTTTAAAAATAATTACTACTAAAACTAATTTAATAAATATTTGCCTTTAAAATTTCAAACAACTTAAATAATGATCTTTCAAAAACATTCTTTTAAAACAACTTTAAAACTTTTAACCTATAATTAAAAATCTTCTTTGAAAACGTACTTGGCTTTTCAGGGAAATACACCATCCACACCTTTTTTAAAAGTAAACCACTATTTATTTATTTTAAAAATTACCCATTCCTTTATAAATTCCCACCATGAATTTATACTTCCGAATATCCACTAAAATCTTATTTCCGTTTATAAATCCAGTTTATAAATCCCATAGTCTCATCCTTCTTTAAATCACAATTTCAAATATTTTATCAATTTCCAAATCGATTTCCAAATTTACTCCATTTTAAAATAAATTCCTTTACTTTCTCAATTTATTTCAAACCCATTAATTTCATATTTAACTTCTTTATTACGATTTAAAATCTTACTTAAACTGAAAAAACCAATTTCATATTCATTTCAAAATTCTTCTTTTATTTCTTCTGAAACCATTTAAATTCTAAATTTAAAATAAAACATTTATTCCTTTAATTAATATCACTTCAATTTAAAAATCAATTTATTCCCATTTATATAAAAATCTCCTTTCCCATACTTGGAATTTATTAGAATTTAAAAAAAAATCAACTTTTATCCTTTACAATTCACTCTTTAATTTATCCAAATTCTCTATAATTATTTTACTTAAAAATTCCCTACCTTATTTTCCTTTAAAAATTCAATCTTTATTTTTGATAGCTTAGTACACCAAAATATATTCAATCAAACCATAGCATTCAATATTTTTAATCGCCAATATAATCTATCTCAGATTATCAAATAAATATAGAATATTAAAACAATCTAAATAATTTTGAGGACTCCAGTTGGATCCCTCCAACCTGTTTTCCCTGCAACCATAGATGTTAGCACAATAATTTAAAATACCAATCCCGCTTCGAGGCGGAATATCGCGGCATAAAGGGTCATCCGCTATTATACAGGGCGTATAGTGTCTTATCCACTATATAATGTGGGAAATCAATCAATCCAATATATATACTACTATATATAATATACCACATCCAATTAATTCAATCATTCAACCAAAAATTTAAATTTAACTATTTAATTTAAATTATAAAACAGATGAGTGAGATTAACTCACCTTTGATTTTTGATTTGCAAACCGATCTACACCGGCTTGATTCATCACGATTTAGACCTTGTACAGACATTAGATGATTTTATAAATATTCGAACTAATAAAATAGTTAATTACCGTGTAATAAATTATTATACTTTTAACTAATAATTTAATTTAAATGAATAATTAAATTTTAAACTAATTCCCCCTTTAAAATCTTTTGGTAACTAAAATAAATTAAATAAGTTTATTAAACAAATTAATCATTATAATACAATTTTAAAAATAAACTAGAAGATCTTAAAAAAATACTAAAATCAAATACTGTTATATATATTCTCTTTCTGTCTACACACATATTTATTATATTTAAATTAAAATATAATTTATACCATACTGCCTTCGAAAAGCACACCCACGTTCTTAGACTCGACATCAACCTATCCTACTCCACGCGACCCGAGCGTCGCCCTGACCTAGTTGTCACCAATTCGTGTCTTGACTGGTTGGCCTCTTCGCCCAAAAATGACTTCGACAAGGCGATAATCCACAGAATGGCTTCGTAGATCTACTCTAGAACCATTTCAAAAATCATGAACAACTTCGAAGATTACCTAATGCTTTCGAGAACCAATGAACCATTCGAACATCACTACGTTTGCTCGCCATACACCGAGCGACGCTCTCGATTTTCTAGGTTACTTTGATTTCGAGTCGAACTTGTTTCCCTTTTTTTTGAATTCGTGGACTGGGTTTCGATGCTATCCCTCGTCTTATTTCGATTTGAAATTAAAATGCTCAATAGATCGGCCAATTTTTTTTGAATAGATATAAAATTTTAACTGGCTTGGGTTTCATTTTTCTACAGAGAAAGAAGATGGGGAGTTCGATGTTGAAAATGAGTCTTAGAAGGGGAGAGTTTCGTTCTTAATATCTATATATTTTTTACGAGACGCATGTATAAAAGGTAACACGTGTTGTAAAATGAAGGACAGGTGTTGGGATGAGGTCGACAAAAATTTGAAGGAAGAAAACATATATATTATATTTAAATTAAATTTTAATTTTAAATTGTTTCAAATTACAAGACTCAAAATCTCGACCTCCTAAGGAGGCGTGTCGCTAGGCGTTCATAATGTTATACCCATATTACGAACACAATGGAAAAGGTTATGAGTCCTAATTCGATCGTATGGAGAAGATAGCTTTTTGGGCCCTGTTATTATAATGAATTTTCGATATAAATTTCAGCGCGTTTATCAATCGTACGGCCAAAAGATCATTCCAAACACTACAAAAATTGAAATCCGATAAAAATAAACTGTTACAGATTCAATGGAACCTGTTTCGTCGAAATCCAAGACTATGCCTCGGAAGACTATTTTTAATATCGATTTAAACGATGAAATTTCAAAACTTAACAAAACACATCCATATTCAAGTTTAACACTTTTACTATCATCGGTACTATCAATATAAATTTTACAAGCCTTTAAATTATTTTTAACAAGCTTAAAATTTCAGATTCAACCATTTACCCAATTTCCAATTATTTAATTAAACAATTAAATCACCCAATAAATAGTGGCATTTGAAATTCAAGTTAGAAATTAACTATTAAATATTTAAAATCAATTAAATATTTCAATTTCAAATGTCCAAAATCTCGGGTCGTAACATTCCTCCTTCCTTAAAAGAATTTCGTCCCCGAAATTACTACTAGGAAGAATGGTCCGAATGGTCCAATACTCGTTTCTATTTAACCAAAACCAAACATTTTTTCATCGACTTCCCAGAATAATCTTTTTACTAAAGACACACTAATCTTCTTACTAACTTCCTAACACAATTATAAATGACAATCAACATTACTTATTTAATCATTCAAATTATAATTCAAATTCAAGTTTATACTTAAAACCAAAATTTCAAATTATCAAATTTTCTCAAAATTTTCTAACTCCCTAAATTTTTGAAATTTTTTTGCTAGCGTCTCCTTGTGCAGCTAGCTCGCTACAACTACAAAATGCCTCCACGGGCCTAGATTTCAAAAGAAACAAAAAGCCAAGTGGCTAGATCAGAAAACCATCAAATTTCATATAGAAATTTAAATACATACCTCTGTCGAGCAATTTAAATTTATCTTCTGAAAACAAAGAATCCCAATTTATCTTTTGGCTTTTAAAAACACATGAATCCTACTTAGCAATAACATCCAATTACATAATCCAATATCATTTTATACATTTCTTTACCAAAGTTTCAATATCTATTTCATTCAAATACGTACGATGTATTTATATCATCTGTACACAATATCAAATTTGATTGCTCACTCGAGCATACAATTTCATTCCGAACTAGTATCTTTCACCCGACTTCCTAGTACGGAATCAGATCTGGTTTCTTGATCAGAAACCGTCATTCTCCATGCATAGCCACAAACTATGATAGAGAATTTCAAGAATCAATCAAAAATCCAAATCCAGAGTTCGCTATCGAAAATCGAGTGAAAAATCCCAACTCTGATCGATATAAATATCTCGAAATTCGGTGCTCGAATCTGGATCAAACCGCTATGTGAATATAAAAAATATACGTACATCCTACGTATTTATCTTAATTCATTATTATCTAAATCAGTTCTCTTCTTATTCACATTTAATTCGATTTCCATTTACTTATTCACCCTTATCATTTTATACACCTTTATTAAATCTTTATTCACATATTTACTTAGAATATGTTTCCCAATGCCAAATTTTACTTAAGAATTTCAGCCTTTCTTCTTAAGTTCAATATAAATATTTTATACAACTTCTTTATTGTAATTTTCACTTCATCTCTTAAACCTTTATATCTTTCGATTTAACTTCCTTTCCAATTCCACTCTGAATTCAATTTATGTAACGTCCCGAAAATTTTCGACTTTCGAAAATTCAACATCGATACTCACTTTATCGACTGCCGAGAAATCGAAGGCCGGAAACCCGAAATGTTATGGTTTAAGAAAAGAAAAGAGGTAGAAGAAGAGAGAAAAAGATAGAAAAAGATAGAAAATAGAGAGAAAAGAAAATAGGAAATAGAACGAAATAGATAACAACAGAACAACAACAGAATCTCACAATTCGCAGCGGAACAACATATAATAAATAAATGAATAATCTTTAAACAAAGAACTATATCAGTTATTACATTTTATACATTACATTTCATCATATCATCAGAGTGTACAACAACAACCAGTGCAGCGGAAAAAGAAATACTATATAGTAGTAATACGCCATGCCATCCAGCTTGCCTCCAGCAACTCCAGAATATCCAGAATATCCTGATAAACCTTAACTCTTGACTGCCCGTGTGAAAATTGGTGGGCACCCAGAGTATAGGAAGGAAAACAATAAACTCCGAGTCAGTCATGTGACTGGTGTGAGAACTCAAAACAGTTTATTTATCTTTAAAATCAAAATATAGGAATATTTTTAAAGTCAATTCGCAATGCTTTTAAAAATGAGACTACCATAAGACCTCCTGCCACACACACAATGCAAACGCAGACTTGGAGGAGATTTCTTCTTATGTTAGTCAAAGATGCTTGATACGCATTAAAAAGAACATTTGATATTATTATTAGTGCATAGTGTAGGAAAAATTCATTTCGAAAATAAAATATAAATCTTAGCCAGCATAGACATTTCGAACTATGCCTACTATAGCTAACTATGTTCAATAGCAGGTTACCGCCACATTCCATAGCAAGTTATACAACTAAAACCGTACAAGTCTCGTATTGTTTCTTTGGATTTCCAACGAATGATCAGGCCAAGTAACTTCCCATTGCCACATGAGAATGCCTCTGGAAGGACATCCCCGAGAACCAAACCGGATCTCTGCCAACACAAGGCCGGGTTACCCCTAACTGAGTAACAACTGACCGAATATGCCATCCCCCGGTCCATTGGGACCTTTCACCGAGCGCTCGCAATCAATTCACACAATCATAAAGTGTTTTCAACATGAGTAAGTATCTGGGCTCCATACCATGATACCACCCTTTTCCAGAAGGAAATGCACATATCCTAAAGGGTGCTACCCCTCATAACCTTGCTGCATCTTTCCTGTTTTGACCATTCCCGGGGTGTGAGGCTCGACGAAGTCACGTCCACAAAAACATACTTTATACAAAAGCCATGCTTTGGGTCAACAAATGATCATAGAAATGATCACCAGGATAGACGATCAAATAAATGATCCTATCACAAATAATCAACACAATGATCATTTCACAGCAACACTCAGCATGTCACATTACCAAATTGGGAATATATCGCTGATAACCTTCAACTACATAACCTCTGAGCTCGTACGTCTCAGAGAAGGGTGTTAAGCTAAAAGAATAAATTCTCCACCGCCAACAGAAATATATTTGAAAGAAATCTGCTTTATATCTCAATTTGTAACGTCAGACAAACAATCCATACAAGTCTGCTCCGGGATTGAACAGAACCGAAGGCACTTACAAAGAAGTCCTTGCAATCCGGATATCCACAATCCTGATCGGATTTCCCATCACATATAGAGAACTCAATACCGGAGCAACTCGGTGCAGAGTCAATCGACAGGTCATCCTATCGCTCTCGCAAATACCGGGTCTTCAACACCGATCTTCAATGTTATCCATTACGTCGTATCACTATTCGGAATGGGTAATCCGAATAACGAGCGCAATAATTTAAAAACAAGTGTAGCATTCAAATTCAACAAATCCCAACAAATACCTTTCAAAGGTAAATATTGATAGTCGGTTATTGAACTATCAGTGGATATGCACACATCACCAGATTCCAAATAATTTTCCAAATTATTTATTTCCCAAAGATATCTTTACAAGATAAATAATTTTCATACTTCAAAAATAAATCAATATTTATTTTTTTAAACAACTTCCCTTTCCATTCATAAATTCCATAATGAATTTATATTTCACAATATTTATGAATAACGATTTCAATTATTCATTTCAATTTATCTTCAAAAAGATAAATTCTCAAAATATTCACTTCATATTGGAAAACATTTCCATACTTATTTAATAAGTAATTCACAAATCTAATTATTTTCAACACTTGGAAAATATTCAATATACTTAAATCGAAATTAAGTATATATTTCATTCTTTAAGGAAATCATTCTCTTAACCATATTTATTTGGGCCAAAACGAATGTTGCGTAAAACATCGTTACGACAACCCAAAATCACTAGTATAGGGATTCGAAATTAAAATAGATATATAAATCCCAATACTATACAAAACATTTCCTTTCGGAAATCATTTACTATAACAACCGTGTTATAGTCCACCATTTCCTTCTATTTCTCGAAAACATCTATTTCAACAATAAATGTAGAAATCTATGGTTTTGAATCTCAACGCATTTAAAACATTGTTAGATCGTTTTAATTCTGTTTAAAATATCACATTCAAAACAATTTCTTTAACATATTATTCACTATTCAAAAACGTGAATATACTACGTTAACAAATTTCAACCTTTTATTCATTTTATTTTAAAGGATTATTCACTGTCAAAAACGTGAATATAACTCCATTAATAGGTTACAACAATTTACTTATCAAAATAAGTCGTTTGCGAATTTATAAAACAACGTTTATAAACTCCATTTCTATTTATTTTATAACAACTTCCTTTTATATATTCCTTTATTAACCTATTCAATTTATAACTCAATTATAAAACAAAGGTTCATATTATAAGTTAAATGCTTATAAAACGATTATTTTACAAAATCGTTCTTTTAAACTTCATAATTATAAATCTTATAACTTATAAGATTCAATTATTTATCCAAATATATTCTTTAATAACTTTATAAATTTTATAAACCTACTGCTTATAAAATTTCATTTATAACTTCACCGTTTATAATTTTATAAATTTCATTCATTTATGAAATTCATTCACAATTCATTCTAACACTTACAAAAGCTCGTTTTATAATTCCAATATTTTTAATTTATAAATATCAATTTATAAATCTCTTATATAATCAATTTATATTATTATTTTAAGACATCTTTAATCTCCTTTATAATTTCATCATTTTGATTCATAAAATAATTAGATTTTATAAATCCTATATTTAAACTTTTCACAATAATTTCAAAAATCCCGATTTAACTATTTTATGAAATCATTAGCTTCATATTTTCAAAAATCAACCTTTAACTATATTTCTCAAAAACCATAATTTTTATAACATTAAAATTATAACGTTTATTTATTTAAAATAAATCAATTCCAAAAATATTTTATATTTTCAAAAATCACTTTAAAAATCATTTTAAAATTCCAAAACTTGGTCCAATGATGCTACATACCAAATAGCCAATCACGACAAAAACAATATCATATATCGATATGATAATCCATCAAATATCAAAATATCTGAAATCAAATAAAATCTGTTGAGGAATCCAGTTGGATCCCTCCAACCTGTTTTCCTGCATCCACAAACATTAGCACAATACCAATTCCGCTCCAGTACGGAATTATCGCGGTATATGGGATTTAAAATATTATCCGCTTAATAAACGGCGCAATAGGGTCTCATCCGCTATACAAATGCGGGAAATCAATAACTCCAATATATACATATGCCAATATATATATTGCTATTATATATAATACCAATTTCACTGTTTATGAAATATTCGCGGTATATGTTTTTAATAAATAACATCCGCTTACTAACGGCGCATAATGTCTATTTTAACAATCAATAGATAACAATCATTATTCAAACATGCATTCAAATATTTTAAATTCAACTATTTAAAATAAAATCGAAACCGATTCGATTGAGTGAGAAGTTCTCACCTTGATTTCAATTTCGTTTTAGCGATTTATTTTGAATAAAATTAAACGGACGTTTAATTTTACCCGAAATTCTCACTAACTCCAAACGACTCCAATCTAATTCCATCGCGTAGTGCTCGTCCAATCGATTCCAACGCAACTGGTTTCGCGCGTTTTCGACCTCGTATGAAAAAGATATGAATTTATGGAGTTTACTCGATTTTTAAGTAATAATTACAGCAAAATTTTTATATTATAAACCTTCACTCAATCTAAGCCGTCCATCACAAGTTCAAGCACATCAGGGCCGCACGCGCACAAACCCCATCCTCTTCGTTCCCAACCCAGAAAGCATCACGCAACCGAAACCCATCAAAGCCCTAACTAGGTTTCGAACCGCTACCACCACGCTCGACCGTTCGTCGATCAACAACCTCCAATAGACGCGCCTCGCCTTGCTCCTCCATCGCCCTGAGCCTCGTCGAGCTCGGTCAAGTCTCGGCCTCGAACCACGCGTTCGAACGTACGGCCTTTGTGGCGAAATTCTGGTCGATCCAGCGCTTCGATTCAAATCACCACCGTTGAGATGCTAGTACTCGACACTCTCTACATTTTCGCAGTTGAAGGTGAAGCCCAGAAATGAGTAGATCACGAGATAATTGGAGGAGAAGGAATCAAAGTTTCGGCCATCGATTTTTAAGAGGGTGGCGGCTGGCTAAAATTAGGGTTTTAATTTTTTTTATTTTTGTGAATTTATGAGCCTATTTATAGGAAATTTTTGAACACTATTCATCCGGGTTTTCCAAACTCCGATTTACGCGCCGTAACCAGCGTTTCTAGGGTTTACCCCGCGTTCCGGACACAATGGAACAGGTTTCGAAAGCTAATTCGGACATTTGTGCGAGTTATGGCAATAAACGATCGATTTAAATTAAACCGATTTAAACGATTTTCTAGGCGTTTTAATTTGTACCGGACAAACGGTAAATCCAATTGACACGAAATTTGAAACCTTACAATAATATCACATTACGGATCCGATGAAACTGGTTTCGTCGAAATCCGAGACTTTTTGAAAAATGGCTATTTTAACTTGCCAAATTAATATTAAAAATAATTCGATGCGTTTCGAGCTGCCACGATAAAACGATAACTCCGATTGACACGAAAATTGAAATCCGATAATAACAAACTATTACGGATCCAATGGAACTAGTTTCGTCCAATTCTGACACTGTTCAAAAATTGACTAATTTCACTAGTCGATTTAATATTAAAATATTCAATTTTCACAAATAAACTTTTAATTCGATTTTAAAAATTCTTTAATATCATTCTAACTTCAATATGATAAAATAAAATTTTACAACTCATTTTCAATCATATTTCACCCAATTTTCAATTATTTCCATAATTTAACATATTAAATTATCGATTTAATTATTCAATTAAATCCAATTATTCGAAATAAAATTTATTCGACTTATAAATTTCACTTATTAATATTTAAAATTAATTAAATATTCAAATTTTAATTATCAAAAATTCTGGGTCGTTACAATCTTCCCCCCTTAAAAGAATTTCGTCCTCGAAATTACAAGTAAGAAAAGTTATAGAATCTATTAATTTTCCATAAATCCATAGTTAAACTTCTTATAATACTTTACTAAGTTTTCAAATCATACTTAGTTATCTTTCCAAAAATAACTACTATATCATTTAACTTTCAATTCAAAATCAAAGTTATAGTTTTCAAAATTTTCCAATTTTCTCAAATTTTTTCTAACGCCTTAAATTTTCGGAAAAATTCGCCATAGTCTCCTTTGCGCGGCTCGATCCGAAAAAAAAAATGACAGTATATATATCACAAATATACATCTCATCAAGTAATGAGGCATCCCGAAGGGAAAAAAGTATAAAAGTATGATATTTAATCCGAGATATGTACCTTATATTTTATTAGCGAGCATATACGGCTAATATAGCGCGAAAGCGAGCTCCAAATGCGAAGCAAACGCGATCCGCACCTACTAATCACTCAACAACAACATGAGAATCATGTATATAGACAATAGTATCGATATACAACATATAGCAACAAAATATCTATATATGCCAACATAGCAAATGTAGTAAAAGCAACAAATGCAAACATCAACCAACTTACATCCATAACCAATAAACATTCATTCATATTCTCATTAATATTCAATGAAATGGTTTTCAATTTAATCACATTTGATTCATTAATAGTGGATGTTTACTAACATTCATTTTCAATTAGTTTATATTCACTAATTCATATTCAAGTTGGTTCACTTCCAAATCAAATTCAATTCTATTTAAGATTCATTTAACTTCCAATTGAATTTCAATTAATTTAACTTCCAATTTCATTAATTCAATTTCATTAACACTTAATGAATTATATACAATCAACTAACAACCATATAACAACCAATGTACCAAATTCCTTTGCTTAAATTCATCTTGGTTTAACACCTTTACTTTCAATTGGTTTAATTAAATTGATTTTCATTCAATTATTCAACTTCCAATAACATTAAATTTTAATGAATTAACACTTACATTCATTATCTCAAATCAATTTTATTTACATTCAATTGATTAACATTCAATCCATTAATTCAACTCAATTTCTAAAGTTGAATTTCACTTATATAACTTAAGTTCACATTTATCACTAAACTTTATTAATTTACTTTGATACCAATCAACTTCATTCTATATCACTTAAGTTATATTCCATTTAACTTTAAATTCATTTTCATTTACAACTCATATTCATAAATATATTCATATAGTTTCACTTCTTATATATATAAGTTTATTTCACAATTGTAAATCACTTTAATTATAATTCAATTCTTATAATTCTTTTGCTTATACAATTATTTTTTTTATTTAGATTATTCAAACAACTAAACAATCAACTTATATCCACTTTAATAATTCTGAAAAAATTATTCCTTTATATATAAAATATAATCAAGGTAAAATTATTTCATTTACCCAATTTAAAACAATATCGTGTCGAATTGTTCTGTACAAGTGTTTAGAGATCCCTATCAACAACGTTAATTACTCGTATTAACCAGAATCTATATACCACTCAACAAACCAATCATCACAATATAAAACAATTTTATATTCACTAACAAATACGCTCTCATAGCTATTATTACACTCAAACTCATTCTAGAGTACTACTGACTCTATCTCTAATGAGTAATACCCAATAGAACCATGGTTGTCGCTTAACCATATGCTCTGATACCAAAATGTAACGTCCCGAAAATTTTCGACTTTCGAAAATTCAACATCGATACTCACTTTATCGACTGCCGAGAAATCGAAGGCCGGAAACCCGAAATGTTATGGTTTAAGAAAAGAAAAGAGGTAGAAGAAGAGAGAAAAAGATAGAAAAAGATAGAAAATAGAGAGAAAAGAAAATAGGAAATAGAACGGAATAGATAACAACAGAACAACAACA
Organism: Allium cepa; assembly: GCA_030765085.1. Lineage (NCBI taxonomy): Eukaryota > Viridiplantae > Streptophyta > Magnoliopsida > Asparagales > Amaryllidaceae > Allium > Allium cepa. The sequence continues at coordinate 117,439,278 of CM060943.1, forward strand.
GAATCTCACAATTCGCAGCGGAACAACATATAATAAATAAATGAATAATCTTTAAACAAAGAACTATATCAGTTATTACATTTTATACATTACATTTCATCATATCATCAGAGTGTACAACAACAACCAGTGCAGCGGAAAAAGAAATACTATATAGTAGTAATACGCCATGCCATCCAGCTTGCCTTCAACAACTCCAGAATATCCAGAATATCCTGATAAACCTTAACTCTTGACTGCCCGTGTGAAAATTGGTGGGCACCCAGAGTTTAGGAAGGAAAACAATAAACTCCGAGTCAGTCATGTGACTGGTGTGAGAACTCAAAACAGTTTATTTATCTTTAAAATCAAAATATAGGAATATTTTTAAAGTCAATTCGCAATGCTTTTAAAAATGAGACTACCATAAGACCTCCTGCCACACACACAATGCAAACGCAGACTTGGAGGAGATTTCTTCTTATGTTAGTCAAAGATGCTTGATAGGCATTAAAAAGAACATTTGATATTATTATTAGTGCATAGTGTAGGAAAAATTCATTTCGAAAATAAAATATAAATCTTAGCCAGCATAGACATTTCGAACTATGCCTACTATAGCTAACTATGTTCAATAGCAGGTTACCGCCACATTCCATAGCAGGTTATACAACTAAAACCGTACAAGTCTCGTATTGTTTCTTTGGATTTCCAACGAATGATCAGGCCAAGGAACTTCCCATTGCCACATGAGAATGCCTCTGGAAGGACATCCCCGAGAACCAAACCGGATCTCTGCCAACACAAGGCCGGGTTACCCCTAACTGAGTAACAACTGACCGAATATGCCATCCCCCGGTCCTTTGGGACCTTTCACCGAGCGCTCGCAATCAATTCACACAATCATAAAGTGTTTTCAACATGAGTAAGTATCTGGGCTCCATACCATGATACCACCCTTTTCCAGAAGGAAATGCACATATCCTAAAGGGCGCTACCCCTCATTACCTTGCTGCATCTTTCTTGTTTTGACCATTCCCGGGGTGTGAGGCTCGACGAAGTCACGTCCACAAAAACATACTTTATACAAAAGCCATACTTTGGGTCAACAAATGATCATAGAAATGATCACCAGGATAGACGATCAAATAAATGATCCTATCACAAATAATCAACACAATGATCATTTCACAGCAACACTCAGCATGTCACATTACCAAATTGGGAATATATCGCTGATAACCTTCAACTACATAACCTCTGAGCTCGTACGTCTTAGAGAAGGGTGTTAAGCTAAAAAAATAAATTCTCCGCCACCAACAGAAATATATTTGAAAGAAATCTGCTTTATATCTCAATTTGTAACGTCAGACATACAATCCATACAAGTTTGTTCCGGGATTGAACAGAACCGAAGGCACTTACAAAGAAGTCCTTGCAATCCGGATATCCACAATCCTGATCGGATTTCCCATCACATATGGAGAACTCAATACCGGAGCAACTCGGTGCAGAGTCAATCGACAGGTCATCCTATCGCTCTCGCAAATACCGGGTCTTCAACACCGATCTTCAATGCTATCCATTACGTCATATCACTATTCGGAATGGGTAATCCGAATAACGAGCGCAATAATTTAAAAACAAGTGTAGCATTCAAATTCAACAAATCCCAACAAATACCTTTCAAAGGTAAATATTGATAGTCGGTTATTGAACTATCAATGGATATGCACACATCACCAGATTCCAAATAATTTTCCAAATTATTTATTTCCCAAAAATATCTTTACAAGATAAATAATTTTCATACTTCAAAAATAAATCAATATTTATTTTTTTAAACAACTTCCCTTTCCATTCATAAATTCCATAGTGAATTTATATTTCACAATATTTATGAATAACGATTTCAATTATTCATTTCAATTTATCTTCAAAAAGATAAATTCTCAAAATATTCACTTCATATTGGAAAACATTTCCATACTTATTTAATAAGTAATTCACAAATCTATTTATTTTCAACACTTGGAAAATATTCAATATACTTAAATCGAAATTAAGTATATATTTCATTCTTTAAGGAAATCATTCTCTTAACCATATTTATTTGGGCCAAAACGAATGTTGCGTAAAACATCGTTACGACAACCCAAAATCACTAGTATAGGGATTCGAAATTAAAATAGATATATAAATCCCAATACTATACAAAACATTTCCTTTCGGAAATCATTTACTATAACAACAGTGTTATAGTCCACCATTTCCTTCTATTTCTCGAAAACATCTATTTCAACAATAAATGTTGAAATCTATGGTTTTGAATCTCAACACATTTAAAACATCGTTAGATTGTTTTAATTCTGTTTAAAATATCACATTCAAAACAATTTCTTTAACATATTATTCACTATTCAAAAACGTGAATATACTACGTTAACAAATTTCATCCTTTTATTCATTTTATTTTAAAGGATTATTCACTGTCAAAAACGTGAATATAACTCCATTAATAGGTTACAACAATTTACTTATCAAAATAAGTCGTTTGCGAATTTATAAAACAATGTTTATAAACTCCATTTCTATTTATTTTATAACAACTTCCTTTTATAAATTCCTTTATTAACCTATTCAATTTATAACTCAATTATAAAAAAAAGGTTCATATTATAAGTTAAATGCTTATAAAACGATTATTTTACAAAATCGTTCTTTTAAACTTCATAATTATAAATCTTATAACTTATAAGATTCAATTATTTATCCAAATATATTCTTTAATAACTTTATAAATTTTATAAACCTACTGCTTATAAAATTCCATTTATAACTTCACCGTTTATAATTTTATAAATTTCATTCATTTATGAAATTCATTCACAATTCATTCTAACACTTATAAAAGCTCGTTTTATAATTCCAATATTTTTAATTTATAAATATCAATTTATAAATCTCTTATATAATCAATTTATATTATTATTTTAAGACATCTTTAATCTCCTTTATAATTTCATCATTTTGATTCATAAAATAATTAGATTTTATAAATCCTATATTTAAACTTTTCACAATAATTTCAAAAATCCCGATTTAACTATTTTATGAAATCATTAGCTTCATATTTTCAAAAATCAACCTTTAACTATATTTCTCAAAAACCATAATTTTTATAACATTAAAATTATAACGTTTATTTATTTAAAATAAATCAATTCTAAAAATATTTTATATTTTCAAAAATCACTTTAAAAATCATTTTAAAATTCCAAAACTTGGTCCAATGATGCTACATACCAAATAGCCAATCACGACAACAACGATATCATATATCGATATGATAATCCATCAAATATCAAAATATCTGAAATCAAATAAAAACTGTTGAGGAATCCTGTGGGATCCCTCCAACCTGTTTTCCTGCATCCACAAACATTAGCACAATACCAATTCCGCTCCAGTACGGAATTATCGCGGTATATGGGATTTAAAATATTATCCGCTTAATAAACGGCGCAATAGGGTCTCATCCGCTATACAAATGCGGAAAATCAATAACTCCAATATATACATATGCCAATATATATATATTGCTATTATATATAATACCAATTTCACTGTTTATGAAATATTCGCGGTATATGTTTTTAATAAATAACATCCGCTTACTAACGGCGCATAATATCTATTTTAACAATCAATAGATAACAATCATTATTCAAACATGGATTCAAATATTTTAAATTCAACTATTTAAAATAAAATCGAAACCGATTCGATTGAGTGAGAAGTTCTCACCTTGATTTCAATTTCGTTTTAGCGATTTATTTCGAATAAAATTAAACGGACGTTTAATTTTACCCAAAATTCTCACTAATTCCAAACGACTCCAATCCATTTCCATCGCGTAGTGCTCGTCCATACGATTCCAACGCAACTGGTTTCGCGCGTTTTCGACCTCGTATGAAAAAGATATGAATTTATGAAGTTTACTCGATTTTTAAATAATAATTACAACAAAATTTTTATATTATAAACCTTCACTCAATCTAAGCCGTCCATCACAAGTTCAAGCACATCAGGGCCGCACGCGGACAAACCCCATCCTCTTCGTTCCCAACCCAGAAAGCATCACGCATCCGAAACCCATCAAAGCCCTAACTAGGGTTTCGAACCGCTACCACCACGCTCGACCGTTCGTCGATCAACAACCTCCAATAGACGCGCCTCGCCTTGCTCCTCCATCGCCCTGAGCCTCGTCGAGCTCGGTCAAGTCTCGGCCTTGAACCACGCGTTCGAACGTACGGCCTTTGTGGCGAAATTCTGGTCGATCCAGCGCTTCGATTCAAATCACCACCATAGAGATGCTAGTACTCGACACTCTCTACATTTTCGCAGTTGAAGGTGAAGCCCAGAAATGAGTAGATCACGAGATAATTGGAGGAGAAGGAATCAAAGTTTCGGCCATTGATTTTTAAGAGGGTGGTGGCTGGCTAAAATTAGGGTTTTAATTTTTTTTTTATTTTTGTGAATTTATGAGCCTATTTATAGGAAATTTTTGAACACTATTCATCCGGGTTTTCCAAACTCCGATTTACGCGCCGTAACCAACGTTTCTAGGGTTTACCCCGCATTCCGAACACAATGGAACAGGTTTCGAAAGCTAATTCGGACATCTGTGCGAGTTATGGCAATAAACGATCGATTTAAATTAAACCGATTTAAACGATTTTCTAGGCGTTTTAATTTGTACCGGACAAACGGTAAATCCAATTGATACGAAATTTGAAACCTTACAATAATATCACATTACGGATCCGATGAAACTGGTTTCGTCGAAATCCGAGACTTTTTGAAAAATGGCTATTTTAACTTGCCAAATTAATATTAAAAATAATTCGATGTGTTTCGAGCTGCCACGATAAAATGATAACTCCGATTGACACGAAAATTGAAATCCGATAATAACTAACTATTACGGATCCAACGGAACTAGTTTCGTCCAATTCTGAGAATGTTCAAAAATTGACTAATTTCACTAGTCGATTTAATATTAAAATATTCAATTTTCACAAATAAACTTTTAATTCGATTTTAAAAGTTCTATAATATCATTCTAACTTCAATAATATCATTCTAACCAACGTTTCTAGGGTTTGCTTACTCATTTTAATTTCAATACTTTGTTTTATTTAGTCCAACTTGACTAATTCCTAATTTACACAATTCAAATATTCAGTTTCAATCTTATTTACTTACAAATGAAAATTCATTTATCTATCCGCAAAATTTAATTCCAACTTATAACCTTTAAGTAACCATTTCATTTAGCCTCCTTAGATTTTTCTTTAAGTTCAATTTTACTTAACTATATTTAATTACACTTTGATTCGATTTAAATTTTAAACTTCTATGAGTTTTCCAAATTTAATTACATTTGCTAACTTCCTTTAATTCACTTCATTTAATTATCTTACCTTCCCACTTATTTAGGTTTCACATTTACTTTTATTTAACCCTTTCGCATTGAATCTTATTCCAACAAATTTCAAATTTTATAAGTTTCTTGAACCTGTTTATTATTCCATAAACATTTGTAATTAACTTCCACAGTTTTAAACAATTGCTAAAATACTTAAAAACATTTTTGAAATCATATATATATATATATATATGTATGTATGTATGTATGTATGTATGTATGTATGTATATATATGTGTGTGTGTGTGTGTATATATATATATATATTTGCATATCAAATTATCCCTTGAATTTTAAAACCAAACTCAGTTTTGCAAACACTCCAATTTAAAACAATTTGGTAGCAATTCCTCTCTTGGAAACTTGAAAATGAACATCGATGATGCTACAGTCATCACCAAAGTTACTTTCCAGCGACCAAGAAGAGTTTAGTGCTTTTACTTCCTTCAAAAACATTTCAAATATTTTTAAATTCCAAATTTCATTAGATCTCATATCCAATTCAAGAATATTTTCGAATAATATCACCATTATTCCTTCAAAACCTTTTGAAAACCATTTTTAAACCCAAAGGAAATTAATTTTTCCCCAAATTCTTAATTTCAAATCCTTTCAATCTATATTCAACTATTGCTTTGGAATTTTATCCCATTTCAATTATAAATTATATTATAATTCACATTTACAAATCTCATTTTGTTATATAGATTAATTTCTTAACTTTTGCGATAATTCCAATTCTTGTTTAATTTTTACTTAATGATGAACGCATTTTTATGCATTTTAAATCATTTTTTTCATATATTTTCATTTTAATTAAACGATATTATATGGGTATTTTACTGTGGTTATGCAGATTATAGACCCTAAAATGCAACATTAGAATTATTCATGCTAGCACCAATCAGTTCAAGTGAATGACCAAGAGCAGCTCAAGTTTTCTTCAATGTAAAAATTACAATTCAACACATATATTTCTCAAAGCATGGATACGTGGCCATATTACTTTAATCCGCAAGGTAGCTCATGTGAAGAGACGTGAATGCCAAGTAACATGTATTTCAAACTCACGTGCAAGTCATATAGCACATCAGCTTATGTTATTTCCAATTCAAGTTTAGCATTTGTGCATCAATGCATGGTCATGTTTGCAAGTCACGTGAATGCCAATTCAAGCTCAACATACATATTTTAGTTCAAAGTAGCATCATATAAATATGAATATAAAGAGGTAACACTGAATAAATCAATGCAAGGAGCAGATTATGCAATGACGTGGCAAATTATTTTTACCGATTAAAGCAAGGAACCGCACTTTTATGGACCAAGTCAGTACATATATTTATCTGCCGCAAGTGACATGGATCCCAAAACGCAAGAGTTGATTTCAAAGCTGAAGTCTACAAATACAGCACAGAGCAACATAGTGAACGCATCTCTTACTCCATTACTCTTCGTCTAGTTTAGTTTTAATTTCAGCAATGTTTATATTTCGAATAAAATACATAGGATTGTTAATTATATTTAGCAATTTATTTATTCTTGTTTTTAGTTATTTTCTACACTCTTTCCAGTTAGTTAAGAAATCCAGTTCATTTTATTTCAGTTGTTTGCTCTATTATTTTCTTTTAAGCACTTTTATTTTCTGCTTTGATTTTTACAAATTTTATATTTTAATTGCAATTTTGGTTAGATTCGAAATCAATTTGGAATATATTATTGTTTATATTTCCTGTTCAAAATCCACCATCGAATTTGTTTAACACGCCTAAGATTTAAATATGGATTTCAAATATTATAAAACACAATTCCCTGTGTTCGACCTGAATACTACACGCCTGTGGACTTGCAGAATTAATTAAAATTTGTGCTTTTCTAATCAATAGAAAAGTCATAGCAATTTTTTGGCGACGTTGCCGGGGAGTTGCAATTTTGAAATTTTTGATTTTTCTATTTTTTAAGTCTACTTGTGTTAATTTGTTTTTTTTTTTGCTTGCACTAGTTTTCAAAAAAAAACTTTTGCTTTATGTTCGCTGCATTGTTTTCATGTAACCATATTAATGTTGCATGTTTCATAAATTAGTTTAGTTTTCATACTTGCTTTAATTTTGTTACTTGCATTAATTTAGTTTTTGTTCATATTTGGATACCTTATTCTCATATTAACGTAACTATCTCCTACTTAGTAGCTTGCCTTTTCACTTTCATAACTCACGTACCTTGCATTTTTTTTGAGTTCACACATAAGTTTTAGTTTGTCTTCAAATTGCATGTAAGTTTCATTTTTTTACAGCCGACGTAGCTTGTTTTTAGTTCACACGTAAGTTTCGTGTTTAACTCAGTGCACTGGTTTCATGTTTAGTGATTGATGTTGCTTTATTTATTTATTTATTTTAACTTTTTTTTAATAAAAAAAGGGGTTAGTTGTTCTTGTGGTTGTCGTGCGTAATTCTCATTTTCGTTAGAGTACTTTCGCATTCTCATTTTTTTTAAACTGCACTGCATTTCATTTTTGGCTCTATTTTTGAATTCAACACATCAGTTCCGTCAACACATTTTTTTGTAGCAGTTTAATTTGCGCCTTTCACTAGCTGCCACATTCAAGTGTACATGTGAATATTTGAATGCACGTGTCATCCGCATTTGATAGCTTGTTCACGAAAACAGCTGCCATGTTCATTAGTTTTTAAATTTGTGCTTCCTTTTTTGTTTTAAATTTGTGGTTCATATAACAGCTGCACGGAGAAAACTTCAACTCAAGTAGCAAACGTTAATTTTAATATAGATAACTCCAGCAAAGTAAACTTTAGGCATTCAACAACAAGGATCTAGAGATCGAGCAATTACAAACAGTGGAATTTGAATCACTAGCACTACTCAGTTGCACTGGACAGACTGTCATACCCCTCTATAAGTAATTTTCTACTTTACAGGTACCCAACTGAAAGCTGTTTAAATTTACTTTTTGCTATTACACCTTGATTTTTATACACGTTTGGGCAAGAAATAATTTTAACCATTTAGAAAGCCAAAATATTTCATTAAACAAATCATAGGAAATTTCAAATCAAACAAATATGAGCAATCACGGTTCACAATACAGTTCACATCACAGTTCACCAAAATCGTCACCTAAATCACATATTGGAAATAACGAATTTCATGAGAACCGGCCATTATCCCTTAGAGACCGAGCTATCCAACTATGACCGTTCAACCTTCAATTATTTCATTTCCACCTGCTGAAAGAAATAATTTCGAGCTAAAACATTCTTTTATCCAAGGGGTACCAAAATTCACTGGATCTGAAAATGCAAATGAATTTCTTAGTGAATTTGAGTTATACTCTTCTACAACTAAAATGCAACAACTTTCTAATGAGTCCATCAAGACAAGACTTATTCCCTTCGCGCTTCTAGAAAGTGCGAAAAGATGGCTTAATTCTCTTCCTAAAAATTCAATTAAAAGTTGGACAATTTCGTTACTATAGTTTTGAAAAAAAATTCCTTTCCACAAAACTCTTAAAATTCGAACTGAAATCAACCATTTCTCTCAGAATGAAGGTGAAATTTTTTTAAAATATTTTGAAAGGTTTAATCAATTGTTTTATAGTTGCCCACATCATGCAATCCCTAAACATGTTTTGTGCCAAATTGTTTTTGAAGGGCTTAACTATCAAACAAGATCCCAACTCGAATCAATATGCGGAGGAGAATTCATGGCAAAAACAGATGAGGAAGCTTAGGAATTTTTAGAAGATTATTCGAAAAAGGATATGCAACGGGAAACAATTCGTGTTCCAATTCGTACTCCAAACAGAGGAGCATATACCATTGACCCATCACATCTTCCTATAGATGCCCAAACTCCTCAAGATAGAGAAGGACTACCACATTACTACACACAAGACCAAATTAATGCTATAGCTCAAAATAGTCCTTATTCATCCATATACAATCCTGGAAGCACCACCCAATTTTCATGGTCAAATCCTAACTGTGTGGCTAATCCATCACATATGTATCCGATGGTACCAAATCCGAATTATCGTGCCCCAACCTTTAATGCTCAAAATTCTCAACTAACTCCTCAAACAAAACCTTTGAATCAACCATACAGGCATCCTAATTTCAATCCATCAACCCAACCTTCTCAGCCTTCACACGAAATTGCTCGATTGGAAAAACAACTCACTAAACAAAATGAACGAATCACTAACCAAGATGCGAGAATTGAGAAAATCACTAAACAAAACAAACAAATATTGATAATGATGAAGGATCTGATGAAAATAAATGAGAAAGGTAAATTGCCTAGTCAAACCGAAGTGAATCCAAAGTATAAATCTTAAGGAGTAAATCTTTGTGAGGACGAAAATGTAAATCCAATTAATGATGTCACCACATTAAGGTCTGGAAAGAAGGTGGAGAACCACATCGACAACCCCGACGTCCTTCTTAAATTTTCCCCTGTTCAAAATTCTGAAACTCGATCAACACCCACTGTTGTCAATCCAAACAGCTCTAATTCTTCATCCAAGGTTGGCAATCCCAACCACTCTTTGCTTTTTGATGTTGGCAACCCCAACATTCCAGCTTCCTTATCTTTACCCTCTAATATCACACATTCTTCTTCGAATGAAAAAACTACCGAACGAGTCTATAAACCCATAGCTCCATTTCCTCATAGACTCAACAAAAAGAAGAAGCCCGCTAATTTTGACCAAATTCTTGAAATCTTCAACAAGTTCGAATCAATATTCCACTTCTTGATACCATCGAGCAAATTCCTTAATACGCCAAATGTCTGAAAGAGCTATGTACTCAAAAACATGCCACTAACATTCCTAAGATCGCATTTCTACTGCAAACACTAGCTTTGTTCTTTCAAATCCCTCCCCAATCAAGTATAAGGACCCCGGTTGTCCTACAATCGGCTGTAAAATAGGTAACACTCACATTAGTCATGCCTTACTCGATCTTGGAGCGAGTGTGAATCTTTTGCCTTATACTTTGTATTGTCAACTTGGACTAGGGGAATTAAAACCTATAAGCATCACAATTCAACTAGCTGATCGATCTATCAAAAAACCACTGGGCACAGTTGAAGATGTTTTAATACAACTCTATTTCCTAGTCCATTTCATAGTCCTAGAGACTGCACCTGTCTTAAATCCTAATGGACAGATTCCTTTGATATTAGGTCGTCCATTTTTAGAAACATCAAATGCTATCATAAATTGTAGGAACGGTCAACTCCAACTTTCCTTTGGGCACCTAACATTGAACTAAATATATTCAATCTTCACAGACAACCAAGGGATCTTGAAATAGAAGAAGTTGACATAATCCAAACAATTGTAGAAAATGATTTTAGTGATACTACAGAGTCTATTAACATGTGCCTAGATCATTTTAATTCCAATCTAAATGAAGATGAATACATTTATGAATTAAATGATATGCTCTGCTCTTCTCATAATTCGCTAGAATTCAATCAGTTGATATCTACTGAATCCTTAAAAGAAGTACGCCCTAAATTAGACTTCAAACCTCTTCCAAACAATTTAAAGTACGCATACGTAGATTCTTTGGAAAATTTCTCTGTAATCTTGGCCTTAGATCTCATTAAGGACCAAGAAGAACAACTTTTCAAAATTTTAAGGGAAAATAAAGAGGCATTAGGATGGGTAATCACTGACATTTAGGGAATTAGTCCATCAATCATCGAGCATAAATACATTTAGTCGATGAGGCTAAACCCACTCGCGAAGCTCAAAGGTGATTAAACCCTAATATGAGAGAAGTGGTAAAGGAAGAAGTTATCAAATGTTAGGCATTAACATTATCTATCCTATCTCTGACAGTACTTGGGTAAGTCCGACTCAAGTTGTACCTAAGAGTCTGGAATCACTGTGACCACAAATGAGAATAACGAACTTGTTCCGACAAAAGTCAAAACAAAATGGCGCGTTTGCATCGACTATCGAAAATTCAATGCAGCAATAAGAAAAGATCATTTTCCCCACCCTTTCATTGATCAAATGCTCGAACGATTAGCCGATCATGAATATTATTGTTTTCTTGATGGCTACTCCGGCTATAATCAAATTCCGATTGCGCTAGAGGACCAACACAAAATGATGTTCACATGTCCCTTCGAAACTTTCGCTTATCGTCGCATGCCCTTCGGTCTTTGTAATGCTCCTGCTACTTTTCAGAGATGTATGATGAGTATATTTTTTGATATGGTGGAGGATTTCTTAGAAATATTCATGGACGATTTTTCAATCTATGGGTCATCTTTTGATCAATGGCTCCTTCGTTTAGAACGTGTCTTAAAGCGATGTAAGGAGAAATCTCTTGTGCTTAGTTAGGAAAAATGTCATTTTATGGTTAAGAGAGGAATAGTCTTAGGTTATGTTGTCTCTAAAAGTGGCCTAGAAGTTGTCAAATCTAAAGTTAATCTTATTGTTGACCTTCCTCCTCCATGGTCCATCAAGGACATTCACTCATTTCTCGGCCATGTAGGACTTTATAGGAGGTTCATTAAAGATTTTTCAAAAATTTCAAAACCTCTTTCGAATCTTCTGGCTAAAGACATTAAATTTGAATTTTCCAATGAATGTAAAACGTCTTTTGAAACCCTTAAATCGATCTTGACCACTGCACCTATCATCCAACCTCCAAATTGGACTTTGCCTTTTGAATTAATGTGTGACGCTTTTGATTATGCCATTGGAGCCATCTTAGGTCAACGAATCGATAAACTTCCCCGAGTCATCTATTATGCTAGCAAAACTCTTAACGAAGCTCAATTGAATTACTCAATCACAGAAAAAGAGTTTTAGCAATTATCTTTGCCCTCGATAAGTTTAGATCATATCTTGTAGGTTCTAAGGTCATAGTTTACACCAATCATGCCGCATTATGGTATTTACTCATGAAAAAGGATGCGAAACCCTGCTTAATCCGTTGGATTTTCCTTCTTCAAGAGTTTGACCAAGAAATATGGGATAAAAAGGGTTCTGAAAATGTTGTAACTGATCATCTTTCTCGTATTGTTCATGAAAACTTTGATAACTCTCAAATCAATGATCATTTTCCCGATGAATAAATTCTTTCCCTCTCCAATGCACCATGGTACGCGGACGTCGTAACTTATCTTATCACAAATGAAACACCTTCCCATTGGTCAAAACAAGATAAACACAAATTTCTCTCCAAGGTTTGAAACTTTTACTGGGACGATCCTTATCTCTTCAAATATTGCACCGATCAAATCATACGTAGATGTGTCCCCTAATACGAATTCAATAGCATCCTCTCTTTTTCACATGATCAAGCATGTGGAAGACATTTTGGAGCAAAGAAAACTGCTGCAAGGTGTTACGATGCGGTTTTTATTGGCCTTCTCTCTTTCGTGATGCCCACGAATTTTGCTCCAAATGCGCTAGATGTCAACAAACAGGTCATATTTCCAAACGTAACATGATGCCCCTAAACCCAATCCTTGACACCGAAGTTTTTGATGTTTGTGGAATCGATTTAATAGGTCATTTTCCTAATTCTTTTGGAAATCTCTACATTCTACTTGCAGTAGATTATGTCTCTAAATGGGTTGAGGTCATTCCCACCAGAACGAATGACAATAAAGTTGTTATCAAATTTTTGAAAGAAAACATATTTTCTCATTTTGGCACACCTCGAGCTATTATAAGTGATAAAGGTTCTCATTTTTATAATCGTGCTTTTGAATCTCTTCTTGAGAAATACTCTGTCACTCATAAACTATCTACCCCATATCATCGACAGACTAGCCGTCATGTCGAGATTTCCAATAAACAAATTAAACAAATTCTTGAAAAGATGGTTAACTAAAATAGAAAAGATTGGTCATCTAAATTGATAGATTCCCTTTGGGCATTTCGCACAGCTTATAAACCAATCTAGGAATGTCACCATACCAATTTGTCTTTGCAAAAGTATGCCATTTACCCGTTGAGCTCAAGCACAGCGCACTTTGAGCAATCAAATACCTTAATTTTGACATAGAAAAAGCTGGATCACATCGTACATTAAATTGAAAGAATTATAAGAACTGAGAAATAATGTGTATGAAAATGCAAAGATTTATAAAGAGAAAACTAAATTTTATCATGATAAATCCATACTTCGTAAGACATTCAAAGTAGGTCAGAAAGTTCTCTTATATAATTCCAGACTTCATTTATTTCCGGGCAAATTGAGATCTCGATGGACAGGTCCATATATTGTGAAAACAGTGCACCCTTATGGTGCAGTAGAAACAGAAAACCCTAGGGACGATTCCATTTCAGAGGTTAATGGACAATGCTTGAAGCCATTTCTAGAGTTTGAACAACAGAGGACGACGAGTTCATGGATCTCCACGAACCTAGCTATTCGGCATGAGCCACTCACTATCTTGTACATACCAAGTTGTATTTTTTATTATTATTGTTTTTAGTTATTTTTTCCTTTAATTTTGCATTTGCATTCTGTTTGACAGTTGAGACACTGTCTCATTCCAGTGTGGGGGGACGAATATCTCATTCTGTTTGTTCATATTTCACGGTGTGGCATTACTTTAAAAAAAATCATCTCATTACTTGTAACGACCCTGACTCGACCTTTGAAAATCAGCACCGAATACGACACTCGTATTCAAATGCCGCAGATCCAAACGTTGAATCTGATTCACCGAAGCTTATAACACATTAAGTACAACAACACAGCGGAAGAAATGAAAGAATATCAAAATATACAACATTGATACAGTATCCAGATACAATATGATGCAATGGAATGATACAATAGATATCAATACTATAGGAGATACAGGAAATAGCAGCGGAAAGATAATGTCTTCAATGCCAAACTCCAAAAACTCCACCTCCAATCCAAAGCTAGCTCGAATCCTCATCACGTTGCACAAAGCTAAGTAAGGTCAGTCGTCCAAGACAGAAGAAGAACCCAAAGACTAAAAGCTACCAATCAAAAGACTTCGAAGGCTATCGAATCTATACCTATTACATGATTATCTGAAAACCCAACTCTAGACTACCCGTGTGGAAAATGGTGGGCACCCAGAGTTTAGAAAAGGAACAATAAACTCCAGGTCAGTCGTGGGACCGGTGTGAGCAAACAAAACAGCTTTATCCTTTAAAACAAACAACAAAGCTTTTAAAGTTCAAATCTGCAATGCTTTTTGGAAAATGAAACTACCATAAGGCCTCCCGGCACACATACACAATGCAATCGCACACATGGGGGAGATTTCTCCTTATGATAGTCAAACATGCTTACTACGAAAAAATCCTTTTTGATATCATTATTAGTGCATAGTGGAAAACATTTCGGAAGTATAATATAAATCCTAGCCAGCATAGGTACCATTATACTATGCCTACTATAGCTGTCATGTTAAATGGCAAGTTCTACAACCAAAATCGTACAAGGCGCGTATTGGATGAATGGATTTCCAACAAATGGTCAGGCTAAGGAACTTCCTATTGCCACATGGGAACGCCTTTGGCGGGACGCCCCAAGAACCTACCCGGCTCTCTGCTAACACAAGGCTGGCTACCCCCTTCCTGGGGAATAAAACCTAAGATATGCCACCCCTGGTCCTTTAGGACCTTTATCCGAGGGCCCTCCATCAACAACATAACATAGTAATAAATATACTACTGTGTCCACATGAATAAGTATCTGGGCTCCATACCATGATACCACCCTTTTCCAGAAGGAATGGCCATACCCTAAGGGAGCTACCCCTGAAACCTTGCCGCATCTTTCCTGTTTCAACCATTACCGGTTTGTGAGGCTCGATGAGGTCACGTCCACAAAGCTATGCTTTTCACAAAGCCATGCTTTGATCAACAAATGATCATCAATATACAGCAGCACAGCGCGTGCCACACTACCAAATTGGGAGTATATTGCTGATAACCTTCAACTACATAACCTCTGAGCTCATACGTCTCAGAGAAGGGTGTTATGCTAAGAGAATAAATTCTCCGCCACCAACAGATATGTATTGAAAGAAATTGGCTTTACATCTCAAAGTGTAGTGTCATACACACAACAATACAAGTCTGTTCCGGGTTCGAACAGAACCGAAGGCACTTCATCCAATAAAGGAAGAAGCCCTTGCAAATTCGGGTATTCACAATCCCGATCGGACTTCCCATCACTTAGGGAATCTCTATACCGTAGCTACTCAGTGCAAAGACAATCGATAGGTCAACCTATCGTTCTTGCAAATACCCGGTCTTCACCACTGGTCTTCAAATGCTATCCATAACGACGTATCATTATTCGGAATGGGTTATATGACACCAGGTCCTCTCCTAGCTAAACCGAATAATAAGCGCGATATTTAAAAACATATGGATATGGGATTTTAGTTAAATCACAACTTTAAAATTCCAAATCTTTCTTTCAAAATGGTTTGAACAAATCTTCAAACAAAAGATTTATTTCACAAAGTTTACCCAGTTTCACAAAGATCCACTCATGGATTTTAAAAACAATTTCCATTCCAATTGGATTAGCTCATTTAATCTTTAAATAAAAGATTTAACTCATAGCTTTCAAAATCGTTTCCAAAGATTCATTCATAAATTGGAAAACCATTTCAATTCAAACTTGAAATTCCTTTTATACAAATTGGAAATTCATTTCTTATATGAAAGCTTTTATCATTTGAACACAAACAGATTTTATTTCGAAAAAATCCGATTTCATTTATATAAGTTAAAATCTTTGAGTTAAATTCAAATTTCCAAAACAACACTTCCAAAATGGTTTAAAACCCATATAAGCTTGTATAACCTTTTTACATCTTAAATTCTCAAAATAGAATTCAATTTCAAATATTGAATTCAAATTTAAATCAAAATCCAAAACTAAATTAAGTTATTCAAAAATAACTTTTATCTTTGAAATTCTTTTTCAAAAGCTTTTCACTTTAAATCTGATCCATTTCCAAACCATTGGATTCAAAATTCAATTTTAAAAAAATTAATTTAAAAATCTGTGACTTAACCAATTTACACGTGCAATCCATATTTGTATGTGTGTATAGTGTAGTCCAGGGGGTTTTACACAATAGTGCACAACATCAATCATCGCAGATTCAATCATATCAATATTGATAAGTAGTATAACCCATAACGCTTATCCTCATTCACTGATTCATAGATAAAGTAAATTTACCGATCACAAAGATTCATCATTACGATTCGATGTGGGTTTCGGATAGCCAACTGGAATCCAACTCCCTGCCGCATCGAAATTATAATGCCATTTTACGGGCAAAAGGATTTTTCACATACATATAGGAACAAATCACAAATCACAGTTCATCACAAAGCAATCACAGTATCACAACAGAAATATCAATCCAGTACAGAATATTTGGTGTCGGTCAACCATCTTTGATTAAGGTGAATGGGATCAAAGTGATTTAACCATATAATTATCTTTATTAATTATTTTAAATCAATGTTTAGTTTTACTTAATTATGAATTAATTTAATCTTAATAGGATTTATTAACCAATTATTCTTTAATTAATTATTTTAATTTACTAATTCTTGGTTGTTAACTAATTAAGTTTAATTACTTTATTAATTGACTATTCTTTAATCAATTAATTATAAATTATAAAATCATTACAAAACATTAATTTTTAATTACTACTTCATCATGATAAATTGGATTTAAAATTTATATTTGAATATTTGATTTATTTTTAAACTTTTTATTAAGTTAAACTTTAAAACAACTTTTGGTTTAGAGGAAAATATAAAATTTGAAATATTTTGAATTTCATAAATTTTAAATAATTGATTCAACATCATTTACTTCATATTCCATTAACAATTATCATTAATTTAAAAAAAAGTTGATTTATAAAAATTACTTAACTTGAGTTTCAAAATTTAGTTAAAACTGGGTTTACTGTTTTTGTTGACCAACCCGGGGTTTGCTTCGAGTTGTTCCCGAGGGAACCATTCCCTTGCTTCAGGTTTTAACCAAAATTGACCCGTGTGCCATTTTTTTCGAAAATTTGCTTAAGTTTAAAAGGTGACCCGATACAACGTCCAAACCACTCGAGCATGACTTTGAGTCCTCATGCAATTCCCCCACGCTGTGCTTCGAGCTACCACCTTTCTTCCCCAACCCATAAAAACTAACCCCAACTCCTCCACATGCACGTACACAGCCAATTTCGCAGCTGTTGGTTGGAGCTGCGGCCAACCTAGAGTCAACGTCCATCCTTCAAAACGTTGCAAACACCTAGAATTCTAATTTATTTAGAAAACAAGAATCGAAACACTTCGACCCAAAACCCATCAGGAACGTCATCGGAAAATTGCCTCTCGCCACCTCCCTTGACCATCAACTGTCACCATATTTGGACCAAAGCTTCGTCATCGTGTCACGCCGTGTTTAGCACCATTGACGCGCAGTCCGATCACCTATGGATGGTGCAGCACCATCATTTCGGTCGCCAAAAAAAATGGGTTCTTAAACCCTAGTTTGACCTTGAATCAAAAATGCAATGCTTTATAAATTAATCAAGTATTTTTCTGATGATCTCGCACCTTCAATCTTGCTGCCACAACGAACTCGAGGCCTATAATCTCATAGATCACCAGAACTTGACGAAATTGCATTCTTTTGATGACCCAGAATTTTTTAACAATTTAAAATGGAATAATTCATTGATTTTAAATATTTAGAGGTAAATTTTAACTTGAATTCCAAATATTAATATTTACTTGATAATTAAATTGTTGAATTATATAATTCGAAATTGGTAAGATGTTGAATATGGAATTTTAAGCCTGCTAAAAATAATTTGAAGGCTTATAAATTTATAATGATGTCTGAAGATAATAGAATGGTTGGAATTTAATTTAAAGGTAATTTGTTCAGTTTTAATAATTTATCATTTAAATTGACGTTTAGAAATAGCCTCCCGAGGCACGGTCTCGGAATTCGACGGAACCAGTTCCATTGGATCCGTAATAGTTAGTTATTATCGGATTTCAATTTCCGTAGCGTTTGGATTTACCGTCTGCTCGTACGGGTGAGAAACGCGTTGAAATTAAAACCGATAATTTAATATTTTAAATCGATTTATAAAGCTAACTTCTACATACGATTAAATTAGCTTCCGAAACATGTTCCATTGTGCTTGGAATACGGGTAAAGCCTTATAAACGACTGGCAGCATGTCTGATTAGGAGTTCGAAAATTTCACGGTGCAACACGAGATATTTTTAATATTTAATTATATAATTGTCAAGCGTACGCAGGAAGCTACTCCCCACAATCGATATTTTATCTTCATCCGTCTCTATTTCTCAGTAGAAATCGAACTCGGAAAAAAAAGGAAAAAAAGAATAATGGAAGCTTGGATTTCGAATTCACGGCAAACCACTCTTCATTTTCGTCTTCCTCAACTTAAGCCGATCGAAAAGATGGGGTCTTCCCCAAAATCAAAAATCAATAAATCGAACACTCCCTTCAATTTAGAAGCCGAGCCCTTTTCTCTCCTCTCCTCTTCGTATTCTTTCGGGCAGATGTTAAGTGCGACCTTCCTGTTGAAATCATGCGATTCAAGCTCTAAACCTTGGCACGTCTCCGCCACCTCATTCTTCTGTTCAAATCGAAATCGATGAAATTGCAAATCGAAGAAGAATTTCGTGACGGCTTCATTGTTCTACTCGAACTCGAGCACGACGAAGGAAGGGAGATAAGGGGAGGTCGCGACCAGATACAGCAGAGCGCGTTCGACTTGGTTGCAGTTGTGTTGGCGATTGGCGAGTCTTGGAGCAGTTCAGGTTGGCGTTCGCGATGCGCGAGGCTAGGATGGATGGTTGCATGATGGAACTCGACGATGTGGGTTGGGGGTTGGCAGCGATACTCGACGACGAGGTGAGCTTTTGTTTTCTTTTTCTCTGCCTATATTAATTTAACTCAATTAATAATTTATATGCAGAACTTTATATAAAAAAAATAGTAATACACTGCAGCAAAACATATATATACACAGTTTACATATATTAGAATTTAATAATATATATATATATATCATTGACTGGTATTTTTCAAATAATTTATTTAGGTGATTAACTTGTTAAATTAAATTATTTGTTTAAATAAAGATTTAGTTAAATTAAATTTATAAAATGGAAATCAATCTATTTAGTTAACTTATAATTATTTGATAATTAGAAAATATTTTATAAACAGAAAATTAGTTTGAAATTAACTTATTAGGTAAAATGAAATTTATTAAATAGAAATTGATTTGTCCAAATTGTTCGAATATTCATAAAATCATATAATGTTTATACAAGGTCCAAAATTGGGAGATAAGTGTCGAGATGGAATTGGATTACCAAACAAAGATCAAACTTGAGTAAATCTCACTTTGTTGGATTTTTATTTAAATTTAAATAGTTAAATTTAAATAATTGGATGAATGATTGAATTGTTTGGATGTGTACTGATGATCTGGTGATTTTAGTTTTGGTTGTTTCTTCAGTTACTTGTGGTTTGACTCGGAGTATTTGGGTTTTAAAATTATTTTAAAACTTAAGTCATAAATAGGAAAATGTTTTCATTGTTAATAAGGGCTTAATGGTTTGTGATTCATCAAATTAGAAGGATAATTAAAATGTATAATTAATTAATTCAATTAATTAATGATTTGGGTTGATTAATTTAGTAATTAAGGGTTTTGAATTAATTAATGAAGGTTTAGGTTAATTAATTAAGTTTGATTAATTTAAAATAATCAATGGATGGTTTGATAGATAATTACTTAATGTAATTAATAAAATATAATTACTTTGTGAAATTAATGGAGAGATTAATTAAGATGGTTAATTAAGGAGTAATTGATTTATTTAATGAAGTAAATAAAAAGAGTTAGTTAATTACAGTTTGGGATTAATCGGAAATGGTTAATACTGTCTTTTAATTAATGTAATTAAATTTTGATTAGGATAAATTAAATATAATTGGAAATCCTTAATTCATATAATTAATGATGTAATTAACGATTGATTAGTTAATCAATATTAAGTGACTTATGGAAAATTAATTAATATAAGTAATTAAGAATTAATGTAATTAATATAGTTAATTAATTTATGAAGTAATTAAGATTACTTATTGATTTTGGTTAAGAATAATTAATGTTGTGAAATTAATTAAAGATAAATACTTGAATGTAATTGAAAAATAATTAATCCAGGGTGATTAATTAAGATGAATAATGAAGGGTTGACTAATTAATTGATTTGGAATTAATAAATGTTAAATGAAAGAATCTAAGTGATTGAGGTTAGAAATTCAATTAGAATCGATTGAATTAATTTGGAAGTGATCAAATTTTCTTATGGATGATTGAATGGTATTGGATGCTTTGAATGAGTTGTATCTCTAATATGGAATGTTGTGTATTTCATTTGGATAACTTGGGTTAGGATGACATGAGACTCGAAGAGACCGGGTTCGGGTATTAGGAAATACCCGAAACCACTTCGAATTTTTATAGATTGATAGTGAAATCTATAGGCAGGAATGTAGTGATTTAAAGGAATTGGACTATTTAAATCTAAACCATGGTACTTAGAAAATGGATGTGTTGAATAAGTGATGTCTATAATAAATTGTGGCTTTGTGAATTGAAATGAGTTACCTCGGGTTTTATATAAGTTGTATGCTTTATATTCCATGTTAGATAGGTTTACACACGCTGGTTTCCAGCCTGACCCAGGTGTTACTTCGGTGTGATGCTCGGGTTAGACCGAGTATTACAGATTTTCATGTAAGGACATTCTGGAGCTTAGAAGGCGTGCTGGGTGGCAGGAATGTGTAGAGTATTTCCACTGTATTATATTATAATCTAAGACATGTTGCTTTGTATATGTCAAGTGTTTGAATATATGTGTAACTCTGATGTATTAAAATGTAATCGACAGAATATTATTCTTGTAACCTGTTATTATTTATTATTATATTTTATCTGCTGCGAATGTGAGATGTTGATGTTTCTGTTCTTCTTCTTCTTCTATCTCTTTCTTCTTTTTCATAACTATCTAGATTTTTCGGGTTCAAAAATTTCAGGTCGTTACAGTTGGTATTAGAGCTGAAAGGTTAAGCGAGAACCTTGGCTCTGGTGGGGATTACTCATTCAATAGAGTCCGTAGTACTCTAGAATGAGTTGAGTACATACATACATACATATATATATATATATATATGAGAGTGTACTTGTTATTTTCTTATATAAAATTTTTAAATGGTTTTATATAAAATATATTTTGATATATAAAACAATTTTTCCTTCTAATAAATATTAAGGTGATTGGTTGTTAAATCATTGGAATTAAATTAAGCAGTAATATAATACAACCAAATTGAAATCTTAAATTGGAATTAAAGTAAGTGGTAACAGAAATACAACCAAATTACAATTAAATTGTTAAAAACTTTAAATAAAGGGAAGTTTGAAATGGATTCAAATTGAAATTTAATCTTGAATTTATAGAAGTAAGAATAATATAAAAAAAGAATTGGTACCTAGATATGATTACGTTGGGTATTATCATAAATAGTTATTGTGTTATTAAGTAAGCCAAATGAAGTAAATTAATAAGATGAGTATAACTTATAAATTAAAGTAGGTTTTAAAATTTTGAAGTTTTAAAACCTAAGTCTAGGAAACAATTAAATTGTGTCAAAAGAGTTAAAGAAATAGAAAATAATATAATTCAGACTATTTTGAATATAGTCTTATTTAAAATAAAGAAATGTTTGGAAGATTTTTAAGGAATTTGTTTTGAAAATAAAACCGAGGGTGGTTTAAGATTTAAAGGTAGCTTGGTGTGTAAAGGAAATAAATATGAAATAAACTCTAAGGTTGAGTTATGAATTTTCCTTGGAATATGATGTGAAACCCAAAGTGAAGCAAGTTTTAAACTTAAGTGGAAAGGTTATTAATCTAAAGGTTTAAATTATAAATGGGAATTGGGATTTAAATTCAAGCAAAAATTGAAAAGATATTGAAATTGAAATAAGTTCAATTGATAGTAGTCCAAAATTGATTGGAATAATTTGAAATTATAATTAAAGTGAACAGGATTAAAATCAAACGGAATTTGATTTAAATTGGGAAAGAAATCAGGATTGATTCAACTTGAATTGGGATTGAATCAAGTCCAATGGAAATTGAAGTTATTCAAATTGGAATTGAGCCAATTTTAAATGGAAGTGGAAATTTAAATTGAATTGATGGGAAAGTGAACAGTTTTGACTCTAGACTATTTTCAGTATAAATTTTTTTAATATAAACCCATTTTTCCAAGCTATTTAATATATACAACCTTTCTTTTTAAAGCCAAATTATTTTATATTTGTTTTACCATTATTTTTGGAACTATTTAACAATTTTTTTTACTGTTTGTAAATGAATTATTGTTTTTCAACTATTTTACAAATTAATTACTATTTTACTACTATTTTGCAATTATCTAAAATTTCTGAAACTATTTAGCTATTTCTCAACTATTTTACAATTAGTTAACTATTTTACAGCTATTTTGCAAACTAATAATTATTTTTCAACTACTTATCCATTTTTAAATTTCAAGCTATTTTCTAAATATAAACTGGTCAAGAGTTCAAACTGTTATTGATTAAATACCCAACTGAGATAAGGATTGAAGTGATAATCCAAGTGGGGATTAAGGCAAATGTGAATAAGTGAATGTGAATAGAAAGGAAATGGTTTGGCTAATAATAATAAATGAAGTTAAAATATGTAGGATGTATGTATATTATTCTATTCGCATAGTGATTTGATCTAGATCCGAGCATAGAATTTCGAGATAGTTTATCAATCCAAGTTGGGGCTTTTCACTCGATTGTCGACGGCGAACCTGGATATGGATTGTTGATTAGTTCTGGATATTCTCTATCATATTTACAGCTATGCAAGGAGAATGATGGTTTCTAATCAAGAAACCAGATCTGTATCCGCACTAGGAAGTCGGGTGGACGATACTAGTTCGGAAGTGAAATTGTGTGATCGAGTGAGCGATCAGGTTGGTATAGCGTACAGATGATAAGTGTACATCATACAGATTTGAATGAAATTGATATTGAAAAGAGTAATCAAATTTGAATATTTGATTTTTAATAAACAAAGTTATATATCTTTGTTATATAAGATAAATCTCCCCTTGTTGAATCTATTGCCAAAAGGAAAGGATTTTGAAAGTGTTTGTAGTATAAAAGGAGTTTTATACAAGTTTGAAATGATCCAAAGTTTTAAAATTTATATATATCTAAATATATATATATATATATAAAGGATCTTATGAGGATTTTGGAAAAGGTTTTGGGAACCTTTGGATTTGGAAAGGCTATTGATTTTTGGGTAAAATCAATATTGGAATTTGGAAAGCCTAGTTTGAGAATTATCGATTTTAGGATAAATCGATTTTGTGTAAAGGAGCCTTGTATGAGATCGTACTAGGTGTATGATTTGAAAGATACTATATGTGTATAGTATAAAGTGTTTTGATGATGGCTCTAGGGAAAAAGGCGCTCCCTTGAAATGAACTTTTTAGGAGTGCCACTGGGTGGTGCTGCTTTGAGCCCCAAGGGGGTTCTAAAGTTGATCCTGTAAGGAGTTCGGACAAAACTAGTTCCTGAGGATTAGGAGTAGAGTATACCATAGCAAAAGTCGTGTGCGTCGCTGAGAGCCAACGGTTACATGGACTTTTGCTGCGATGGCAACGTAACCCAGGATGTAACTATGACCTATGGTAACATAGCGAAAGTCGTGTGTGCCGCTGAGAGCCAACGGTCTACGTTTGATTTTATATTGGTAGACTGTGACCTATGTAGGAGTGGAGAAGTTTCATTTTGACAGCGAAAATCGTGTGTGCTGCTGAGAGCCAACAGTTACATGGACTTTTACTGTGATGGCAACGTAACCCTGGAATATAACTGCGATCTTTTGTGGGTTCCATGGCGTAATCGAGGGGCGCGGAGTGCCTACAGTTGCATGGACTTTTGCTGCGATAGCAACGTAACCCAGGATGTAACTGCGACCATAGATGGGAGTAATGATTTCCAGAGCATTCTCACCAAAGATATTTCCTCTATTTTCAAAAAATGTTTTCTGAATTTTCGATAAAATTATTTTCGAAGTATTTTTACAGGATGTTGAAAACGGGTTTACTAAGTTCTTATAGAATTTCAGTCCTACGCTTGATCAATGACTGAATTTCTGTGAGAACAAGGATGGACTGGTTGAGACATCGAGTTATAAGAAGTAATTTTTATTAAAAAAGCTATTTTAATAGCATGATGTGAATTTAAAAGCATTACTAAAATTTTAAATAAAAATGTTGGAATTTTTGAAAAATGAAAGAAATCCAAACTGGAATTATGAAAATTTTTGAATTCAGGAAAATTTATTGAAGTGATTTTTGTAATAAAATCAAATATTGATATAAAAGTTGGAGGTAAGATAATTAGCTAAATAATTATTTGATAGAGTATGTTAATAAAATTTAACTCGGTTAAATAAAATGGATTGTGAATTAATAATGGAGTTTGGTAATGAATTCGAATTGTAAATAGAATTCGACTTGGATTTGGTAATGAATTAAATAAGAAGAGATGTTGTAAAAAAAGAAAAATAAAACAGAGTTGGATCGAAATAGTGATGGTTTGAATGACAAATAAAATTCAAGTGTGGTGTGAATAATATTTAACGAAATTTGTAAGTAAATTAGATATAATTGAAGTGTTGTCGAGTGAAATGAAAGTGAAATATAATAGAAATGGTTGGAGTGTAAACAAAACCCAGGTAAGTAGAAATAAATTGAGAATGGCTTTGTATAAATAAAATAAAATTCGCAAATGAATTAAGTAAGTGAATTAAAAATATGTTTAATTAAAATTAAAAAAGTGCAATGGCGTTCGTCTCTTCGTCGCTCCATATTTTCGTTTTTTCCAGATCTCGGTAGCTTCCTTCTACCTCGTTCGTCTCTTCCTACGTTCTCCCACCGCTTCTTCCTATGCCTATCCCTCCCCCTCTTCTCCCCATCCTCCCCGATGGTCCTCTCTCTTCGCCCTCATCTACCAGATCCGGCAGGATCTTCAAGCAAACTGTGTCCATGTGTACGTTGCCCCCCTCGCTTTCTGATGTCGAGTTTCCACCCCTGCCTTCTGTTAAGACGTCGAACTTGCTTCTGACGTATGTCCTGGCTTGCGACCTGATTTGTTGAGTAATTTGGCTGGTGTTGACTCATGTGGTTCAACGCCTTCGGGTGTTAGTGATGTCAATGCTATTTGTGGAGGCTTAGGAGTTGTTTCTGCTGCTAATGGTGGTGATTCTGTAGCGTTGGGTTGTGAGCTAATGCATCATTCTCCTGCTGATAATATGTGTAGTAATCGTTGCACATCAGTTGTTTGACAGATTGCACTTGAGAACCTTGTTCCCAATCTCTCTGTTTTGAGTTCTGGTGGTTCTTTGCTTGTGGACTCTCCCCCTCCTGGTCCCATTATTGCGGCAACTGATTGTGTTGAGGATTGTCGTCATGCTACTCTTTCTCCAATTGGTTCCAAAAGTTGGTCTTCTCTTTTTACATCTCTACCCCGTAATGCTGGTGTTTATGAACCAGTTGAGTTTGATATCGTTGAAGAAAATGGAGTGATGATCCCTCCTCCAAATGTTATGCAAGCTGGTATCGACTTTTGGTCAGAATATTTGGTTGGATTCCTTTTGGACCGTAAGGATCGCCTTCATGATGCGTCTGCAGTTTGTCGTAGGGCCTGGCGGCTGTGCGGTAATCTACGTTTTAAGTTGGTTGACTCCATGTACTTCCTGTTGTTCTCCTCCCCTGAGAAACGTAGTCATGTTCTTGAGGCTGAGCCTTCTTTTTTCGATGGGAAACCATTTATTATTACTCCCTGGTCTCCAACGGTAGCAAGTACCCGTGAGCAAGTTCTCTCTATCCCTGATTAGGTTTATTTTTCCCAAATTCCTTCTACTCTTCAACCGCTGCTTGGTTTGAACTGGCTCGCTTGTAAAGTTGGTAAATTAAAATGTTTTGATTCTAATTCTGTTGCGCGTGATAAGCTGGTGTATGCTAAAGCTCTGATAGAGATTTCTCCCTTTAAGCCTCTCTCATCCTCTATTCCTGTTCAGCTAGCTGTTGGCCAGGTGGTGGATGTTCGTGTTCGATATGGTTGGGTCCCTGACATTTGTTCCACCTGTCACTCTTTTGGCCACTTAGATTCTTCCTGTTCGCATTCTGCTATTTTCCCTATTCCACCTAAGATCCCTCTGCCGCGGCCTCCGCTCAGGAAATGGGTTCCCAAAGTTCTGGTTGCTCCTCCTCCTGTTGATCCTTTATCTGACCCTGGTGTGCCGCTTTCTCTTGCTCGGCCCTCTTCCATTGTTCCTGGTGATACTTATGATGTTGCCCTTGATGTTTTGGATCTTCTTTGCCTCATGTTGCTTAGGCTGAGTCTGAGAGTTGTTGGGTTGATTGCCGATCTGATATGCGTTTCAACCGGGTGGATAATTCCTATTTTAGATTTGTTTCCGACAATCTGTTGGACCTTCGATGCCTTTACTATTGTCCATCTGGTGATTCCATGGTCCTTGACTTGGACGGTTCATATGCTGGGGTTAATTCCGTCGTGTTAGCTGATACTACTTGGGATCGAACTTTTATTTACTCTTCTGATGTTGAGATTTATGATCCCTCTCTTGCAGTGCTGTTTCGCCCTTACTTTGGTCTTATTGGGATTGTCTCAGTGGTTTCTCCCCTGGTTGATGTTGACGCTGGTGACTCTGCCTCTTCGGAGGAGGCCTAGTCTTGTAAGTCATTTTTAGTAGCTGTGACTTGCTGTCACACTCCTGTGCTGTATTTTCTTCTTTCTTTTTAGTAGTTAAGGTTCCTCTGCCTTACTCCTGTACTTCAAATCTTTATTACGTTTGTAATAAAAAGTGGACGGTCCACTATAAAGCCGGTTGGCCTTGCCAAAAAAAATTATATAATGGGTTAATAAGATTAAATAAATTGGTTTTAGAATTAATTAAAGTGAGTATGAGCTTGTTTGGATTAAAAATAAATTGAATATAAGAAACTGAGTTGTAAACCATTAAAATTGAATGAAATGGCTTATGAATTGGTTGAAAGCAATTGAATTAGCTTTAAAGTTATATAAATCGCTTATGGGAAGCGTTTGGTGCTTGTTGCGTATGAAATGCATGTGTTTAGCTATTGAAAGTAAGTGAAATGCTAATAGATTTTCTATATATGGCGCTTACATGTTTAAATTGAGTAAGTACAGGTACCTGAAGGCCGTTTGGCTGGATTTGGATTGCGCTAATTGCTTAAATAATAAGCCACTGGCTTAAAATGCTAAATAAAGGTACGCCTACGCAATAAAAATAGGAAATATAAACTGTTTTTGCTTTTTCTGACCTTGTGGGTCGATGTATATATATTTATATCTCTTGTCATATTGCAAAAGCTCCTCCTTACAAAGGAGACTCTGCAAAAAAATTCTGAAAATTTTGGGAGTTAGAAAATTTTTGAAAAAAAAAATTTTGTTAACGACAAAATGATTTCAAATTGGAAAGTTAAAGTAAATTAGAAGATGAAACTAATATGAATCAGTTATAGATGAAAGATAAAATTCAATGTTCAAAATTGAAAACAAATTGAATTCATACGGAAATGGGAAAACTAAGTTGAATAGAAGTAGATGTGAAAACTTCTGTAAGGAAATGTATAAAATGATTTGAAAAATTACGATTGAATATTATTGTTAAGTAAGATATGTAGGATTTATAAAGGGAAAAGAAAATTGGATTTGATTTCAGGAGATAATGTGAATTGCCCGACAAAAAGGTATGTATTTAAATTTCTATATGAATTTGGATTGGGTTTTTGATCTAGCCACTTGGCTTTTGTTTTCTTTTGGAATTTGGGAGCCCGTAGAGGCCTTTTGTAGTTGTACCGAGCTAACCGCGCAAAGGATACGCTGGCAAAAAATTTCGAACATTTAGAGTGTTTGAATTTTTTTTGAGAAAGTTGTGATAATTTAAATTTGAACTTTAAATTTAAAATTTGAATAAGTGGATTAAATAATGTTGTTGGAAACTATAGAAGGTTTTGGGAAGTTGGTTGAGGTGATAGTAGGTCTTTAATAAAAGATAGTTGGTAAGATGTTGAATTGTAGGTTTGGGAAAAGTAAACGGGTATTGGACCATTCTTCCTAATTAGTAATTTCGAGGATGAAGTTCTTTTAAAGGGGAAGGATTGTGATGATCCAGAACTTTTAACAATTTAAAATGGAATAATTCATTGATTTTAAATATTTAAAGGTAAATTTTAACTTGAATTCCAAATAATAATATTTACTTGATAATTAAATTATTGAATTATATAATTCGAAATTGGGTAAGATGTTGAATATGGAATTTTAAGCCTGTTAAAAATAATTTGAAGGCTTATAAAATTTATAATGATGATACTGAAGATAATAAAATGGTTGAAATTTAATTTAAAGGTAATTTGTTCAGTTTTAATAATTTATCGTTTAAATTGACGTTTAGAAATAGCCTCCCGAGGCACAACCTCAGAATTCGACGAAACCAATTCCATTGGATCAGTAATAGTTAGTTATTATCTTATTTCAATTTTCGTATTATTTGGATTTCCGTCTGCTCGTACGGGTGAGAAATGCGTTGAAATTAAAACCGGTAATTTAATATTTTAAATCGATTTATAAAGCTAACTTCTACATACGATTAAATTAGCTCCCAAAACACGTTCCATTATGCTCAGAATACGGGTAAAGCCTTATAAACGACATGCGGCATGTTTGATTAGGAGTTCGAAAATTTCACGGTGCAACACGAGATATTTTCAATATTTAACTATATAATAGTCAAGTGTATGCAGGAAGCTATTCCCCCTAATCGATATTTTATCTTTGTCCCTCTCTATTTCTCGGTAGAAATCGAACTCGAAAAAAAATGGAAGCTTGGATTTCGAATTCACGGCAAACCACTCTTCATTTTTGTCTTCCTCAACTTGAGCCGATAAAAAAGATAGGGTCTTCCCCAAAATAAAAAATCAATAAATCGAACTCTCCCTTCAATTTAGAAGCTGAGCCCTTTTCTCTCCTCTCCTCTTCGTATTCTTTCGTGCAGATGTTAAGTGGCGACCATCCTGTTGAAATCATGCGATTCGAGCTCTAAACCTTGGCACGTCTCCGCCTCCTCATTCTTTTGTTCAAATCGAAATCGAAGAAAGTGCAAATCGAAGAAGAATTCGTGACGGCCTCATTGTTCTGCTCGACTCGAGCACGGCGAAGGAAAGGAGATAAGGGGGGTCGCAACCAGATACAGCAAAGCGCGTTCGACTTGGTTGCGGTTGTGTTGGCGATTGGCGAGTCTTGGAGCAGTTAGGGTTGGCGTTCGCGATGCACGAGGCTGGGTCGGAGGGTTGCGAGATGGAACTCGGCGATGTGGGTTGGGGGTTGGCAGCGATACTCGACGACGAGGTAAGCTTTTGTTTTCTTTTTCTCTACCTATTTTAATTTAACTCGATTAATAATTTATATGCAGAACTTTATATAAAAAATAAATAGTAATACACTGCAGCAAAATATATATATACATAGTTTACATATTTCGAAATTTAATAATATATATATATATATATATATATATATATATATATATATTCATTGGCTGGTATTTTTCAAATAATTTATTTAGGTGATTAACTTGTTAAATTAAATTATTTGTTTAAATAAAGATTTAGTTAAATTAAATTTATAAAATGGAAATCAATTTATTTAGTTAACTTATATAATTATTTGATAATTAGAAAATATTTTATAAACAGAAAATTAGTTTGAAATTAACTTATTAGGTAAAATGAAATTTATTAAATAGAAATTGATTTGTCCAAATTGTTCGAATATTCATAAAATCATATAATGTTTATACAAGGTCCAAAATTGGGAGATAAGGTTCGAGATGGAATTGGATTGCCAAACAAAGATCAAACGTGAGTAAATCTCACTCTGTTGGATTTTTATTTAAATTTAAATAGTTAAATTTAAATAATTGGATGAATGATTGAATTGTTTGGATGTGTACTGATGATCTGGTGATTTTAGTTTTGGTTGTTTCTTGAGTTAATTGTGGTTTGACTCGGAGTATTTGGGTTTTAAAATTATTTTAAAACTTAAGTCATAAATACGAAAATGTTTTCATTGTTAATAAGGGCTTAATGGTTTGTGATTCATCAAATTAGAAGGATAATTAAAATATATAATTAGTTAATTCAATAAATTAATGATTTTGGTTGATTGATTTAGTAATTAAGGGTTTTGAATTAATTAATGAAGGTTTAAGTTAATTGATTAAGTTTGATTAATTTAAAATAATCAATGGATGGTTTGATAGATAATTACTTAATGTAATTAATAAAATATAATTACTTTGTGAAATTAATCGAGAGATTAATTAAGATGGTTAATTAAGGAGTAATTGATTTATTTAATGAAGTAAATAAAAAGAGTTAGTTAATTACATTTTGGGATTAATCGGAAATGATTAATACTGTGTTTTAATTAATGCAATTAAATTTTGATTAGGATAAATTAAATATAATTGGAAATCCTTAATTCATATAAGTAATGATGTAATTAACGATTGATTAATTAATCAATAATAAGTGACTTATGGAAAATTAATTAATATAAGTAATTAAGAATTGATGTAATTATTATAGTTAATTAATTTATGAAGTAATTATGATTACTTATTGATTTTGGTTAAGAATAATTAATATTGTGAAATTAATTAAAGATAAATACTTGAATGTAATTGAAAAATAATCAATCCAGGGTGATTAATTAAGATGAATAATGAAGGGTTGACTAATTAATTGATTTGGAATTAATAAATGTAAATGAAAGAATTTAAGTGATTGAGGTTAGAAATTCAATTAGAATTAGTTGAATTAATTTGGAAGTCCTCAAGTTTGCTTATGGATGATTGAATGGTATTGGATGCTTTGAATGATTGTTATCTCTGATATGGAATGTTGTGTATTTCATTTGGATAACTTGGGTTAGGATGACATGAGACTCGAAGAGACCAGGTTTGGGTATTAGGAAATACCCGAAACCACTTCGAATTTTTATAGATTAATATATGAAATCTATAGGCAGGAATATAGTGATTTAAAGGAATTGGACTATTTAAATCTAAACCATGGTACTTAGAAAATGGATGTGTGGAATAAGTGATGTCTATAATAAATTGTGGCTTTGTGAATTGAAATGAGTTACCCCAGGTTTTATATAAGTTGTATGCTTAATATTCCATGTTAGATGGGTTTAGTCACGCTGATTTCTAGCCTATCCCGGGTGTTACTTTGGCATAATGCTCGGGTTGGACCGAGTATTACAAATTTTCAAGAAAGGACATTCTAGAGCTCAGGAGGCGAGCAAGGTGGCAGGATAGAGTAGAGTATTTCCGATGTATTATATTATTGTAAATCTGAGACATGTTGATTTGTATATGTCCAGTGTTTGAATATATGTGTAACTCTGATGTATTATGTAACGACCCAGAATTTTAATTTATTAAAATTTGAATATTTAATTAATTGTAAATATTTAATAAGTGAATTTATAAATCAAATAAATTTTATTTTGAATTATTGGATTTAATTGAATAATTAAATCAATAATTTAATATGTGAAATTATGGAAATAATTGAAAATTGAGTTAAATATGATTGAAAATGATTTGTAAAATTTTATTTTATCATGTTGGAGTTAGAACGATATTTTAGAACTTTTAAAATCGAATTAGAAGTTAATTTGTGAAAATTGAATATTTTAATATTAAAATCGACTAGTAAAAATAGTCAATTTTTGAACAGTCTCAGAATTGAACGAAACCAGTTCCATTGGATCCGTAATAGTTAGTTATTACCGGATTTCAAATTTCGTATCAATCGGAGTTATCGTTTGATCGTGGCAGCTCGAAACGCATCGAATTGTTTTTAATATTAATTTGGCGAGTTAAAATAGCCATTTTTCAAAAAGTCTCGGATTTCGACGAAACCAGTTTCATCGGATCCGTAATGTGATATTATTGTAAGGTTTCAAATTTCGTGTCAATTGGATTTACCGTTTGTCCGGTACGAATTAAAACACCTAGAAATCGATTTAAATCGGTTTAATTTAAATTGGACGTTTATAGCCATAACTCGCACAGATGTCCGAATTAGCTTCCGAAACCTGTTCCATTGTGTCTGGAACACGGGGTAAACCCTAGAAACGCTGGTTACGGCGCGTAAATCGAAGTTCGGAATTTCCGGGATGAATAGTGTTCGAAAATTCTCTATAAATACACCTTAAAATCAAAAAAAATCAAAAAAAAAAAAAGAAAACCCTAATTCTCTATGCAGGCCGCCACTTCAAAAACCAATGGCCAGAAACTCACGACCTTTCCCCCTCGATTACTCCAAAACCGTCGACAATTAGGCTAAACTTCCTGAAGCAAAATCGAAGAGCATAGTGAGATCTTGGAGATCAACGGTTGAGATCGTGTTTGGAGCATCGGAGGAGGAGCTAAGGGGGGCCGTCACCTGCAGGTTGCGCACGCAACCCTAGGCACCAGGTGGGGCCGAGCTCTATGAGCTTGGGGCCGAAAGAAGCTTGTGGTGAGGGCTTCGCAATGCAACTTCCTGATCGAAGTTTCGTCGAGCGTGGAGATTGCAAAGTTGAACCCTAGTTTTGAAGCTATGGGTTCTTTTGTTCGGCCTTGATCTGTAGATGGAACGAAGGAGAAGGGGTAGGGGACGGCCAGATCTGATGCAAATAGAAATGGATGGTGGATGATGGTTGTAGGTTTATAATTTTAATTTATGTTGTAATTTTATTAAGTATAAACTCGTGTAACTTCAAAAATACATAACTTTTTCATACGAGGCCGAAAACGCGCGAAACCAGTTGCATTGGAATCGTATGGACGAGCACTATGCGATGAAATTAGATTGGAGTCGTTTGGAGTTAGTGAAAATTTTGGGTAAAATTAAACGTCCGTTTAATTTTATTCGAAATAAATCGCTAAAACGAATTTGAAATCAAGGTG
The DNA here is from genome assembly GCA_030765085.1 of Allium cepa. Lineage (NCBI taxonomy): Eukaryota > Viridiplantae > Streptophyta > Magnoliopsida > Asparagales > Amaryllidaceae > Allium > Allium cepa. Next base: position 117,473,020 of record CM060943.1, read on the forward strand.
AGAACTTCTCACTCAATCGAATCAGTTTCGATTTTATTTTAAATAGTTAGATTTAAAATATTTGAATGCATGTTTGAATGATGATTGTTATCTATTGATTGTTAAAATAGACATTATGCGCCGTTAGTAAGCGGATGTTATTTATTAAAAACATATACCGCGAATATTTCATAAACAGTGAAATTGGTATTATATATAATAGCAATATATATATATTGGCATATGTATATATTGGAGTTATTGATTTCCCGCATTTTTTGTTTAGCGGATGAGACCCTATTGCGCCGTCTATTAAGCGGATAATATTTTAAATCCCATATACCGCGATAATTCCGTACTGGAGCGGAATTGGTATTGTGCTAATGTTTGTGGATACAGGAAAACAGGTTGGAGGGATCCAACTGGATTCCTCAACAGTTTTTATTTGATTTCAGATATTTTGATATTTGATGGATTATCATATCGATATATGATATCGTTGTTGTCGTGATTGACTATTTGGTATGTAGCATCATTGGACCAAATTTTGGAATTTTAAAAATGATTTTTAAAGTGATTTTTGAAAATATACTATATGTCTGGAATTTGATCTATTTTAAATAAATAAACGTTATAATTTTTTAAAGTTATAAAAATTATGATTTTTGAGAAAAATAGTTAAAAACTGATTTTTGAGAATATGGTGCTAATGATTTTATAAAATAGTTTAATCGGGATTTTAGAATTTATTGTGAAAAGTTTAAATATAGGATTTATAAAATTTAATTATTTTATGAATCAAAATGGTGAAATAATAAAGGAGATTAAAGACGTTTTAAAGAATAATATAAATTGATTTATATTAAGAGATTTATAAATGGATATTTATAAATTGAAATATTGAAATTATAAAACGAGTTTTTATAAGTGTTTGAATGAAGTGAAAATGAATTTTGTAAATAAATGGAATTTATAAAATTATAAACGGTGAAGTTATAAATGAAATTTATAAATAGTAAGATTTATAAATTTTGTGAAATTATTAAAGAATATATTCGGATGAATAATTGAATCTTATAAGTTATAAGATTTATAATAATGAAGTTCAAAGAAACGATTTTGTAAAATAATCATTTATAAGTATTTGACTTATAATATGAACCTTTGTTTTACAATTGAGTTATAAATCGAATAGGTTAATAAAGGAATTTATAAAAGGAAGTTGTTATAAATAAATAGAAATGGAATTTATAAACGTTGTTTTATAAATTCACAAACGACTTATTTTGATAAGTAAATTGTTATGATTTATTTATGGAATTATATTCACGTTTTTGACTGTGAATAATACTTTAAAATAAAATGAATAGAAATGATGAAATTGTTAATTGAAGTATATTCACGTTTTTAAATAGTGAATGATATGTTAAAGAATTGTTTTGAATGTGATGTTTTAAATAGAATTAAAACGATCTAACGATGTTTTAAAATATGTTAAGATTCGAAACCATAGATTTCAACATTTATTGTTGAAATAAACGTTTTCGAGAAATAGAAGGAAATGGTGGACTATAACACTGTTGTTATAGTAAATGATTTCCGAAAGGAAATGTTTTGTACAGTATTGGGATTTATATATCTAATTTAATTTCGAATCCCTATACTAGTGAATTTGGGTTGTCGTAACGATGTTTTACGTAACATTCGTTTTGGGCCTAAATAAATATGTTTGAGAGAATGATTTCCTTATAGAATGAAATATATACTAAATTTCGATTTGAGTATATTGAATATTTTCCAAGTGTAGAAAATAAATAAAATTTGTGAATTACTTATTAAATAAGTATGGAAATGTTTTCCAATATAAAGTGAATACTTTGAGAATTTATCTTTTTGAAGATAAATTGAAATGAATAATTGAAATCGTATATTCATAGATATTTTGAAATATAGATTCACTATGGAATTTATAAAAGAAAGGGGAACTTGTTTAAAAATAAATATTTATTTATTTTTGAAGTGTGAAAATTATATATCTTGTAAAGATATTTTGGAAAATAAATAATTTGGAAAATTATTTGGAAACTGGTGATGTGTGCATATCCATTGATAGTTCAATAACCGACTATCAATATTTCCCTTTGAATGGGTATTTGATGTGATTTGTTTGAATTTGAATGCCACACTTATTTTTGAATAAGCGCTCACTATTCGGGTTAACCGGGAAAGGACCATGGGGTCGTATAACCCATTCCGAATATGTGATACGTCGTTGTGAATTGCATTTGAAGATCGGTGTTGAAGACCCGGTATTTGCGAGAGCGATCGAATGACCTGTCGATTGTCTCTGCACTGAGTTGCAACGGTATAGAGACTCCCTAAGTGATGGGAAATCCGATCAGGATTGTGAATATCCGGATTGCAAGGACTTCTTTGTAAGTGCCTTCGGTTTTGTTCGAGCCCGGAACAGACTTGTATGGATTGTATGTCTGACATTACAAATTGAGATGTAAAGCCGATTTCTTTCAAATATATTTCTGTTGGTGGCGAAGAATTTATTCTTTTAGCTTAACACCCTTCTCTGAGACGTACGAGCTTAGAGGTTATGTAGTTGAAGGTTATCAGCGATATATTCCCAATTTGGTAATGTGACATGCTGAGTGTTGCTGAAATGATCATTGTGTTGATTATTTGTGATAGGATCGTTTATTTGATCGTCTATCCTGGTGATCATTTCTATGATCATTTGTTGACCCAAAGCATGGCTTTTGTATAAAGTATGTTTTTGAGGACGTGACTTCGTCGAGCCTCACACCCCGTGAATGGTCAAAACAGGAAAGATGCGGCAAGGTTATGAGGGGTAGCGCCCTTTAGGATATGTGCATTTCCTTCTGGAAAAGGGTGGTATCATCGTATGGAGCCCAGATACTTACTCATGTTGAAAACACTTTGTTATGATTGTGTGAATTGATTACGAGCGCTCGGTGAAAAGGTCCCAAAGGACCGGGGGATGGCATATTCGGTCAGTTGTTACTCAGTTAGGGGTAACCCGGCCTTGTGTTGGTAGAGATCCGGTTTGGTTCTCGGGGATGTCTATCCAGAGGCATTCTCATGTGGCAATGGGAAGTTCCTTGGCCTGATCATTCGTTGGAAATCCAATTCCCAATACAAAACCTTGTACGGTATTAGTTGTAGAACCTGCCATTCACTTATGGTGGTTACCACTGTTTGGATGGTAGCTATAGTAGGCATAGTTCGAAATGTCTATGTTGGCTAAGATTTATATTCTACTTTCGAAATGAATTTTTCTCTACACTATGCACTAGTAATAATATAAAATGTTCTTTTAAATGCGTATCAAGCATCTTTGACTATCATAAGGAGAAATCTCCTCCGATTCTACGTTTGCATTGTGTGTGTGTGCGGGAGGCCTTATGGTAGTCTCATTTTTAAAAGCATTGCGAATTGACTTAAAAAAAATATTTTTCTATTTTGATTTCAAAGATAAATAAACTGTTTTGAGTTCTCACACCAGTCACATGACTGACTCGGAGTTTATTGTTTTCCTTCCTAAACTCTGGGTGCCCACCAATTTCCACACGGGCAGTCAAGAGTTAGGTTTATCAGGATATTCTGGATATTCAGGAGTTGCTGGAGGCAAGCTGGATGGCATGGCGTATTACTAGTATATAGTATTTCTTTTTCCGCTGCACTGTTTGTTGTTGTATGATGTTGTACACTCTGATGATATGATGTAATGTAATGAAATAAAATGTAATAACTGATATAGTTCTTTGTTTAAAGATTATTCATTTATTTATTATATGTTGTTCCGCTGCGAATTGTGAGATTCTGATGTTGTTCTGTCGTTTTTCTATTCCGTTCTATGTTCTCTATTCTCTTTTTCTTCTATTTTAAAATGTTCTATTTTTCTTTCCCGTTCTATTTTCTATTTTCTCTAATTTTCTATCTTTTTCTCTCTATCTTCTCTTCTTTTCTACTTTTTCTTTTTCTTAAACCATAACATTTCGGTTTTTCGGCCTTCGATTTCTCGGCAGTCGATAAAGTGAGTATCGATGTTGAATTTTCGGAAGTCGAAAATTTTCGGGACGTTACATTTGGTATCAGAGCTTATGGTTAAGCGACAACCATGGTTCTGTTGGGTATTACTCATTAGAGATAGAGTCAGTAGTACTCTAGAATGAGTTTGAGTGTAATAATAGCTATGAGAGCGTATATGTTAGTGAATATAAAATTGTTTTATATTGTGATGATTGGTTTGTTGAGTGGTATATGAACCTTCGTCAGCGTGGTCTCGACAACTATGCCGAAGGGGTTTCTAAACACTTGTATAGAACAATTCGACACAATATTGTTTTTAAATTTGGTAAATGAAATAATTTTACCTAAATATATTTTATATATAAAGAAATAATTTTTCAGAATTATTAAAGTGTATATAAGTTGATTGTTTAGTTGTTTGAATAATCTAAATTAAAGAATAATTGTATAAGTAAAATGAATTATAAGAATTGAATTATAATTAATGTGATTTACAATTGTGAAATAAACTTGTATATATGAGAAGTGAAACTATATGGATATATTTAGAAATTTAAGTTATGTAAAAACAAGTGATGTTTATAAATGGAATATAACTTAAGTGTTGTCGAATGGAATTGATTTCGGTATCAAAGTAAATTAATAAAGTGAAGTGATAAATGTGAACTTAAGTCATATAAATGAAATTCAACTTTTTTAATTGAATTGAATGAATGGATTGAATAATAATCAATTGAATGTAAATTAAATTGATATGAAATAATGAATATAAGTGTTAATTCATTAAAGTATAATGTAATTGGAAGTTGAAGTAATTAAAATCCAATTGGAAGTTAAGTGAATCTTGAATAGAATTGAATTTGATTTGGAAGTGAACCAACTTGAATATGAATTAGTGAATATAAACTAATTGAAAATGAATGTTAGAAAACATCCACTGTGAATGAATCAAATGTGATTAAATTGAAAACCAATTCATTGAATATTAATGAGAATATGAATGAATATTTATTGGTTATGGATGTTAGTTGGTTGATGGTTGCATTTGTTGTTTTACTACATTTGCTATGTTGGCATATATAGTTATTATGTTACTATATGTTGTATATTGATACTATTATCTATATGCATGATTCTCATGTTGTTTGTTGAGTGATTAGTAGGTGCGGATCGCATTTGCTTCGCATTTGGAGCTCGCTTCCGCGCTATATTAGCCGTATATGCTCGCTAATAAAATATAAGGTACATATCTCGGATTACATACCGTACTTTTACATTTTTTCCCTTCGGGATGCCTCATTACTTGATGAGATGTATATTTGTGATATATATACTGTCATTTTTTTTCGGATCGAGCCGCGCAAAAGAGACAATGGCGAATTTTTCCGGAAATTTAAGGCGTTAGAAAAAATTTGAGAAAATGGGAAATTTTTTGAAAACTTAGACTTTTATTTGGAATGGAAAGTTAAACAATAGTAGTTGTTTTTGAAAAGATAACTAAGTATGATTTGGAAACTTAGTAAAGATTTGTAAGGAATTTAATTATGAATTTTGGAAAGTTAATAAATTCTGTAACTTTTCTTACTTGTTAATTTCGAGGACGAAATTCTTTTAAGGGGGGAAGATTGTAACGACCCAGAATTTTAATTTATTAAAATTTGAATATTTAATTAATTTTAAATATTTAATAAGTGAATTTATAAGTCAAATAAATTTTATTTTGAATTATTGGATTTAATTGAATAATTAAATCAATAATTTAATATGTGAAATTATGGAAATAATTGAAAATTGAGTTAAATATGATTGAAAATGATTTGTAAAATTTTATTTTATCATGTTGGAGTTAGAACGATATTTTAGAACTTTTAAAATCGAATTAGAAGTTAATTTGTGAAAATTGAATATTTTAATATTAAAATCGACTAGTAAAAATAGTCAATTTTTGAACAGTCTCAGAATTGAACGAAACCAGTTCCATTGGATCCGTAATAGTTAGTTATTACCGGATTTCAAATTTCGTGTCAATCGGAGTTATCGTTTGATCGTGGCAGCTCGAAACGCATCGAATTGTTTTTAATATTAATTTGGCGAGTTAAAATAGCCATTTTTCAAAAAGTCTCAGATTTCGACGAAACCAGTTTCATCGGATCCGTAATGTGATATTATTGTAAGGTTTCAAATTTCGTGTCAATTGGATTTACCGTTTGTCCGGTACAAATTAAAACGCCTAGAAATTGATTTAAATCGGTTTAATTTAAATTGGACGTTTATAGCCATAACTCGCACAGATGTCCGAATTAGCTTCTGAAATCTATTCCATTGTGTCTGGAACGCGGGGTAAACCCTAGAAACGCTGGTTACGGCGTGTAAACCGAAGTTCGGAATTTCGGGATGGATAGTGTTCGAAAATTCTCTATAAATACACCTTAAAATCAAAAAAAATCAAAAAATAAAGAAAACCCTAATTCTCTATGCAGGCCGCCACTTCAAAAACCAATGGCCAGAAACTCACGACCTTTCCCCCTCGATTACTCCAAATCCGTCGACAATTAGGCTAAACTTCCTGAAGCAAAATCGAAGAGCATAGTGAGATCTTGGAGATCAACGGTTGAGATCGTGTTTGGAGCATCGGAGGAGGAGCTAAGGGGTGCCGTCACCTGAAGGTTGCGCACGCACCCTAGGCACCAGGTGGGGCCGAGCTCTATGAGCTTGGGGCCGAAAGAAGCTTGTGGTGAGAGCTTCGCAATGCAACTTCCTGATCGAAGTTTCGTCGAGCGTGGAGATTGCAAAGTTGAACCCTAGTTTTGAAGCTATGGGTTCTTTTGTTCGGCCTTGATCTGTAGATGGAACGAAGGAGAAGGGGTAGGGGGGACGGCCAGATCTGATGCAAATAGAAATGGATGGTGGATGATGGTTGTAGGTTTATAATTTTAATTTATGTTGTAATTTTATTAAGTATAAACTCGTGTAACTTCAAAAATACATAACTTTTTCATACGAGGCCAAAAACGCGCGAAACCAGTTGCGTTGGAATCGTATGGACGAGCACTATGCGATGAAATTGGATTGGAGTCGTTTGGAGTTAGTAAAAATTTTGGGTAAAATTAAACGTCCGTTTAATTTTATTCGAAATAAATCGCTAAAACGAATTTGAAATCAAGGTGAGAACTTCTCACGCAATCGAATCAGTTTCGATTTTATTTTAAATAGTTAGATTTAAAATATTTGAATGCATGTTTGAATGATGATTGTTATCTATTGATTGTTAAAATAGACATTATGCGCCGTTAGTAAGCGGATGTTATTTATTAAAAACATATACCGCGAATATTTCATAAACAGTGAAATTGGTATTATATATAATAGCAATATATATATATTGGCATATGTATATATTGGAGTTATTGATTTCCCGCATTTTTTGTTTAGCGGATGAGACCCTATTGCGCCGTCTATTAAGCGGATAATATTTTAAATCCCATATACCGCGATAATTCCGTACTGGAGCGGAATTGGTATTGTGCTAATGTTTGTGGATGCAGGAAAACAGGTTGGAAGGATCCAACTGGATTCCTCAACAGTTTTTATTTGATTTCAGATATTTTGATATTTGATGGATTATCATATCGATATATGATATCGTTGTTGTCGTGATTGACTATTTGGTATGTAGCATCATTGGACCAAATTTTGGAATTTTAAAAATGATTTTTAAAGTGATTTTTGAAAATATACTATATGTTTGGAATTTGATCTATTTTAAATAAATAAACGTTATAATTTTTTAAAGTTATAAAAATTATGATTTTTGAGAAAAATAGTTAAAAACTGATTTTTGAGAATATGGTGCTAATGATTTTATAAAATAGTTTAATCGGGATTTTAGAATTTATTGTGAAAAGTTTAAATATAGGATTTATAAAATTTAATTATTTTATGAATCAAAATGGTGAAATAATAAAGGAGATTAAAGACGTTTTAAAGAATAATATAAATTGATTTATATTAAGAGATTTATAAATGGATATTTATAAATTGAAATATTGAAATTATAAAACGAGTTTTTATAAGTGTTTGAATGAAGTGAAAATGAATTTTGTAAATAAATGGAATTTATAAAATTATAAACGGTGAAGTTATAAATGAAATTTATAAATAGTAAGATTTATAAATTTTGTGAAATTATTAAAGAATATATTCGGATGAATAATTGTATCTTATAAGTTATAAGATTTATAATAATGAAGTTCAAAGAAACGATTTTGTAAAATAATCATTTATAAGTATTTGACTTATAATATGAACCTTTGTTTTACAATTGAGTTATAAATCGAATAGGTTAATAAAGGAATTTATAAAAGGAAGTTGTTATAAATAAATAGAAATGGAATTTATAAACGTTGTTTTATAAATTCACAAACGACTTATTTTGATAAGTAAATTGTTATGATTTATTTATGGAATTATATTCACGTTTTTGACTGTGAATAATACTTTAAAATAAAATGAATAGAAATGATGAAATTGTTAATTGAAGTATATTCACGTTTTTAAATAGTGAATGATATGTTAAAGAATTGTTTTGAATGTGATGTTTTAAATAGAATTAAAACGATCTAACGATGTTTTAAAATATGTTAAGATTCGAAACCATAGATTTCAACATTTATTGTTGAAATAAACGTTTTCGATAAATAGAAGGAAATGGTGGACTATAACACTGTTGTTATAGTAAATGATTTCCGAAAGGAAATGTTTTGTACAGTATTGGGATTTATATATCTAATTTAATTTCGAATCCCTATACTAGTGAATTTGGGTTGTCGTAACGATGTTTTACGTAACATTCATTTTGGGCCTAAATAAATATGTTTGAGAGAATGATTTCCTTATAGAATGAAATATATACTAAATTTCGATTTGAGTATATTGAATATTTTCCAAGTGTAGAAAATAAATAAAATTTGTGAATTACTTATTAAATAAGTATGGAAATGTTTTCCAATATAAAGTGAATACTTTGAGAATTTATCTTTTTGAAGATAAATTGAAATGAATAATTGAAATCGTATATTCATAGATATTTTGAAATATAGATTCACTATGGAATTTATAAAAGAAAGGGGAACTTGTTTAAAAATAAATATTGATTTATTTTTGAAGTGTGAAAATTATATATCTTGTAAAGATATTTTGGAAAATAAATAATTTGGAAAATTATTTGGAAACTGGTGATGTGTGCATATCCATTGATAGTTCAATAACCGACTATCAATATTTCCCTTTGAATGGGTATTTGATGTGATTTGTTTGAATTTGAATGCCACACTTATTTTTGAATAAGCGCTCACTATTCGGGTTAACCGGGAAAGGACCATGGGGTCGTATAACCCATTCCGAATATGTGATACGTCGTTGTGAATTGCATTTGAAGATCGGTGTTGAAGACCCGGTATTTGCGAGAGCGATAGGATGACCTGTCGATTGTCTCTGCACTGAGTTGCAACGGTATAGAGACTCCCTAAGTGATGGGAAATACGATCAGGATTGTGAATATCCGGATTGCAAGGACTTCTTTGTAAGTGCCTTCGGTTTTGTTCGAGCCCGGAACAGACTTGTATGGATTGTATGTCTGACATTACAAATTGAGATGTAAAGCCGATTTCTTTCAAATATATTTCTGTTGGTGGCGAAGAATTTATTCTTTTAGCTTAACACCCTTTTCTGAGACGTACGAGCTCAGAGGTTATGTAGTTGAAGGTTATCAGCGATATATTCCCAATTTGGTAATGTGACATGCTGAGTGTTGCTGAAATGATCATTGTGTTGATTATTTGTGATAGGATCGTTTATTTGATCATCTATCCTGGTGATCATTTCTATGATCATTTGTTGACCCAAGATTGGCTTTTGTATAAAGTATGTTTTTGAGGACGTGACTTCGTCGAGCCTCACACCCCGTGAATGGTCAAAACAGGAAAGATGCGGCAAGGTTATGAGGGGTAGCGCCCTTTAGGATATGTGCATTTCCTTCTGGAAAAGGGTGGTATCATGGTATGGAGCCCAGATACTTGCTCATGTTGAAAACACTTTGTTATGATTGTGTGAATTGATTACGAGCGCTCGGTGAAAAGGTCCCAAAGGACCGGGGGATGGCATATTCGGTCAGTTGTTACTCAGTTAGGGGTAACCCGGCCTTGTGTTGGTAGAGATCCGGTTTGGTTCTCGGGGATGTCCATCCAGAGGCATTCTCATGTGGCAATGGGAAGTTCCTTGGCCTGATCATTCGTTGGAAATCCAATTCCCAATACGAAACCTTGTACGATATTAGTTGTAGCCTGCCATTCACTTATGGTGGTTACCACTGTTTGGATGGTAGCTATAGTAGGCATAGTTCGAAATGTCTATGTTGGCTAAGATTTATATTCTACTTTCGAAATGAATTTTTCTCTACACTATGCACTAGTAATAATATAAAATGTTCTTTTAAATGCGTATCAAGCATCTTTGACTATCATAAGGAGAAATCTCCTCCGATTCTGCGTTGGCATTGTGTGTGTGTGCGGGAGGCCTTATGGTAGTCTCATTTTTAAAAGCATTGCGAATTGACTTAAAAAAAATATTTTTCTATTTTGATTTCAAAGATAAATAAACTGTTTTGAGTTCTCACACCAGTCACATGACTGACTCGGAGTTTATTGTTTTCCTTCCTAAACTCTGGGTGCCCACTAATTTCCACACGGGCAGTCAAGAGTTAGGTTTATCAGGATATTCTGGATATTCAGGAGTTGCTAGAGGCAAGCTGGATGGCATGGCGTATTACTAGTATATAGTATTTCTTTTTCCGCTGCACTGTTTGTTGTTGTATGATGTTGTACACTCTGATGATATGATGTAATGTAATGAAATAAAATGTAATAACTGATATAGTTCTTTGTTTAAAGATTATTCATTTATTTATTATATGTTGTTCCGCTGCGAATTGTGAGATTCTGATGTTGTTCTGTCGTTTTTCTATTCCGTTCTATGTTCTCTATTCTCTTTTTCTTCTATTTTAAAATGTTCTATTTTTCTTTCCCGTTCTATTTTCTATTTTCTCTAATTTTCTATCTTTTTCTCTCTATCTTCTCTTCTTTTCTACTTTTTCTTTTTCTTAAACCATAACATTTCAGTTTTTCGGCCTTCGATTTCTCGGTAGTCGATAAAGTGAGTATCGATGTTGAATTTTCGGAAGTCGAAAATTTTCGGGACGTTACATATTAAAATGTAATCGACAGAATATTATTCTTTGTAAACTATTATTATTTATTATTATATTTTATCCGCTGCGAATGTGAGATGTGTTTCTGTTCTTCTTCTATCTGTTTCTTCTTTTTCATAACTATCTGGAATTTTCGGGTTCGAAAATTTTGGGTCGTTACAATTTTTCTGATCAACCCCAGATTCTCAGTGAAAATCGAATGAAACATTTTCATTTTAGTTTCAAAAATCATCATTTTTAGAGGGGATTCGCATGGTATTATTGAAATTAAAATTTATGAAGTTCAAAATTCTAGAAATTTTTAAATGCCGACTGCATTGCATAGTTTCCAGGAAAAACTACATATATAATTTGCTTTAAATTCATTACTGAAGTAAAATACAGGTTGAAAAAATAATTTTAACTTGTTTACATTTCTTTTCAGAAGTAAAGAGGAAGAGAGATTAGATTTTTTGATGTGGTTTAACCTGTAACATAGAACTTAGGTGAAACTGTGTTTCCATTGTTTCCAGTAAAAAGGAAATTTTAAAACATGCTTTATTCATTACTGAAAAATATAGTATCAGTTTAAACAAAAACTCCAACTTGTTTTCAATTTACTTTCAGAAGAAATGAAGGAGAGAAGATTGGGATTTTGAAATGGTTTACTTTGTTAAACCTGATACTTAAAAGTAATTCTATTTCCAGTAAAAGAAAATCACAAAAACTTGTTTTGAGTTGTTACTGGAACATGGTGCAAGTTTAAACACAAAATTCCAACTAGTTAACTGAAACATAAAGCATGACCAACCATAGTTTAGCATACAGATCAAATAGAGACAGAGGGAGAGAAGGGGTTTGACAGGTTTTGTTTTCCTGAAGCTAAAACAGGGATTGCATTCTTGTACAATCATGCACAAGACAAAAATTCAATCATATACCAAGATTCTTGCAAGCCAGACTAAGTTTAAAATTTTCTAATCATTCAAGCATCCATGCAGCAACAATTGCTTAAAGGAAAACAGGGGTTTACTCACCTATTTTCAGAAGCTCCTGACAGTTTTTTATCAAAACAGAGATGAAAATGAAGGCCTGCAACTTTTTTTCTATCCTACTTCTAGAATTTGAAGTTTTAGATCTGCAAGTTATCAATGAAAATCTCTGCTTATTCTTTGCCATGTTTATTTACTGAATTCATTATTAACAGTGGTTTTTTTAATTGCTTACAGATAGAATAACAGAGATGCTTTTTTTCTTCTGCAACTAGAAATCCAGAAATTGTTTAAGTCTTGGACTTGATTTTTTTTTCTGTAAGTAATTGATTGAATATTATTGTATTAAACTCTTTCTTCATTAGAAATTATAACTTCAAGTTCAAACTTTAAAAAGAAGATTACTTCCCCTTTTAAATTACTTCCAGAAAAAAAAACATTGCACTACTCTTTGTCAAACCTGAAGCTTCACTGTTTTAAGACAAATCTGCAGTTCTGATTTGAATTTGTTGTTAAAATATGACTTCAAATTCATAATTTTATTAACTATAAAATTTTAAAATTTTACCTAAGCCTAAAGCTTTAAGATGATTCAGATATTTTTTCTTTTTCTTTTGAATTGAATTGAAGATGGGCAGTTTCTTTTTTTCTTCTCTTTTTTCTGAATTTTTCTCTTGCTTGAGTGTTGAAGTTTAAAGATTGCAAAATCTTTGGTTACTAAACTTTTCAGAGATTTGGTAGCTCAATAAATTTGAAATGGGAAGGTGAAAGGTTTTTTCTAAATTTTTTTATTTGATTATTTTATTAAGGTAATGATGGTTTGTGCCATTTGTAAAAAGATATCATAAGCTTTAGATTTTTGTTAATCTTTTTACTCCAAACCTATGTGCAATGTATGTTTACATTTGTGATTTTTGCAAGACAAAATAAACTTTATAAATTTTATATTTATATCATATACACTTTAGAAATAAATGTATCCCTTTATTAGTTTGTGTATACATATATACACAATGTTTAAAAGAAAAGTTGTTTTGACCATTGTATACTTTATTCCTTAATGATTTTAAATGCTACATATTTTTAAAACATTTATTTTAAAATTAAGTTCAACCTTCAATTTCAAACTTGAATTATAAACTTTCATGTCCATTTATATATTCACACTTTTCTTGAACAAATTTAAATTAAATTCCAATATGTATTCAATATTACTAATATATGCAATGTACATATATATAAGATTTTAAATTCAAATGACTTTTTTTAAAACATTCTTTATTTCAAAAAATTTAAACTCATAATAAATTGGAATTTATTCATATCAAATTTTCACTTATTTCATTTGTTTAAGATTTTTTTCCAATTTATTTCCAAATAAAATTCTAAAGTTTAAAATATATTATTAATTTTAAGTTGATAAATTTTGGGATGTTACAGATATCCCCTCCTTAAGAAAATTTCCTCCCTGAAATTTGCCATGGAGACAACAAAGATTGGATAGATACACAACGATAGAGAATCGACTCACAAATAAAGCCGATTATCTATTCTGTATTTGGCTTACCAAATCAGAATATCAATAATAGATACAAGAACGAAGCTATTTAACTCTTTACAAGATACTCGGGGTCACTAGATCTACGAAGTATGCAGGGGCACTGGTTAGTTCAAGGGGATAACTAACCGTTTGTAGTATATATCTGGACCCCAAAAGAACAGATATTTGGATATAATCTTTCGAAATTCTCAAATACTAGGTATGGATTCCAAACTCAAGTCGGAACACCCCAAATTATATATCTAACTTGTCCCTCTTCAGACTTTTATACTCACAAGCAATTACAATAAAATTTCAAATTTGGGTTAAATCGAAATCGTTTTATCGATACAAATTGTTTAACTTTATATTTTAGTTAACCAATTTACTTCAAATTAAATTTCAGTTCCGCTAAGGTTAGGAACGAAAAGCTAATAAAAATTAGATGAAGAGAGTACAAAATAGAGTCTTATCTACACGATTCGTAGGGCCACCATCACACCGAAACTTCTCCTTGCAGCTGCCACGAAGCAATCAAAGAATTTGGAAAGACGAATCAAATGAGATTGATAAAGAAATTTATTTCCACTATCGTAGGGTATTGACCATTTTTACTGGTATTTCCCTGTCCCCTATCTCGTTCGCTTCTTGCACTCATACTTACTATCATGAAATAGTAAGAGAATTTACTGAGGCATTCGAACGGATATCTTAGGGATTACTCATTCTAGGGTATACTTCACCCTATCTCTAATGAGCTACTTAATGTGTTATACTCCTGAGCTAAAGTTTTAACCTTCAGCTCTGATACCACTATAACGACCCTGACTCGACCTTCGAAAATCGACACCGAATACGACACTCGTATTCAAATGCCGCAGATCCAAATGTCGAATCTGGTTCGCCAGAGCTTATAACACATTAAGTACAACAACACAGCGGAAGAAATGAAAGAATATCAAAATATAAAACATTGATACAATATCCAGATACAATATGATACAATGGAATGATACAATAGATATCAATACTATCAGAGACATAGGAAATAGCAGCGGAAAGATAATGTCTTCAATGCCAAACTCCAAAAACTCCATCTCTAATCCAAAGCTAGCTCGAATCCTTATCACGTTGCACAAAGCTACGCAAGGTCATTCGTCCAAGACCGAAGAAGAACCCAAAGACTGAAAGCTACCAATCCAAAGACTTCGAAGGCTATCGAATCTATACCTATTACTTGATTATCTGAAAACCTAACTCTAGACTGCCCATGTGGAAAATGGTGGGCACCCAGAGTTTAGGAAAGGAATAATAAAATCCAGGTCAGTCGTGGGACTGCTGTGAGCAAACAAAACAGTTTTATCCTTTAAAACAAACAACAAAGATTTTAAAGTTCAAATCCGCAATGCTTTTCGAAAAATGAAACTACCATAAGGCCTCCCGGCACACACACACAATGCAATCGCACACATGGGGGAGACTTCTCCTTATGATAATAAAACATGCTTACTACGCAAAAAATTCATTTTTGATATTATTATCAGTGCATAGTGGAAAACATTTCGAAAGTACAATATAAATCCTAGCCAGCATAGGTACCATTATACTAGCCTACTATAGCTGCCATGTTAAATAGCAGGTTCTACAACTAAAATTGTACAAGGCGCGTATTGGATGAATGGATTTCCAACAAATGGTCAGGCTAAGGAACTTCCTATTACCTCATGGAAACGCCTCTAGCGGGACGCCCCGAGAACCTACCCGGCTCTCTACTAACACAAGGCCGGCTACCCCCTTCCCGGGGAATAAAACCTAAGATATGCCACCCCCGGTCCTTTGGGACCTTTATCCGAGCACCCTCCATCAACAAAATCACATAGTAATAAATATACTACAGTGTCCACATGAGTAAGTATCTGGGCTCCATACCATGATACCACCCTTTTCCAGAAGGAATGGTCATACCCTAGGGGAGCTACCCCTGAAACCTTGCCGCATCTTTCATGTTTCGACCATTACCAGTTTGTGAGGCTCGATGAGGTCTCGTCCATAAAGCTACGCTTTTTCACAAAGCCATGCTTTGATCAACAAATGTTCATCAATATATAGCAGCACGGCGTGCCACACTACCAAATTGGGAGTATATCGCTGATAACCTTCAACTACATAACCTCTGAGCTCGTACGTCTCAGAGAAGGGTGTTAAGCTAAGAGAATAAATTCTCCACCACCAACAGATATATATTGAAAGAAATCGGCTTTACATCTCAAAGTGTATTGTCAGACACACAACCATACAAGTCTGTTTCAGGTTCGAACAGAACCAAAGGCACTCTGTCCATAAAGGAAGAAGCCCTTGCAAATCCGGGTATTCACAATCTCGATCGGACTTCCCATCACTTAGGGAATCTCTATACCGTAGCTACTCAGTGTAGAGACAATCGATAGGTCATCCTTTCGTTCTCGCAAATAACCAGTCTTCACCACCGGTCTTCAAATTCTATCCATAATGATGTATCATTATTCGGAATGGGTTATATGGTACAAGGTCCTCTCCCAGCTAAACCGAATAATGAGCGCAATATTTAAAAACATATGGATATTGGATTTTAGTTAAGTCGCAACTTTAAAATTCCAAATCTTTCTTTCAAAATGGTTTAAACAAATCTTCAAACAAAATTTATTTCACAAAGTTTACCCAGTTTCACAAAGATCCACTCACAGATTTTCAAAACAATTTCCATTCCAATTGGATTTGCTCATTTAATCTTTAAATAAAAGATTTTACTCATAGCTTTCAAAACCGTTTCCAAAGATTCATTCATAACTTGGAAAACCATTTCAATTCAAACTTGAAATTCCTTATATACAAATTGGAAATTCATTTCTTATATGAAAGCTTTTATCATTTGAACACAAATAGTTTTTATTTCAGAAAAATCCGATTTCATTTATACAAGTTAAAATCTTTGGGTTAAATTCAAATTTCCAAAACAACTCTTCCAAAATGGTTTAAAACCCATATAAGCTTGTATAACCTTTTTACATCTTAAATTCTCAAAATAGAATTCAATTTCAAATATTGAATTCAAATTTAAATCAAAATCCAAAACTAAATTAAGTTATTCAAAAATAACTTTTATCTTTGAAATTCTTTTTCAAAAGCTTTTCACTTTAAATCCGATCCATTTTCAAATCCGTTGGATTCAAAATTCAATTTTAAAAAGATTATTTCAAAAATCTATGACTTAACCAATTTCCACGTGCAATCCATATTTGTGTGTGTATAGTGTAGTCCAGGGGGTTTTAAACAATAATGCACAACATCAATCATCACAGATTCAATCATATCAATATTGATAAGCGGTATAACCCATAATGCTTATCCTCATTCACAGATTCATAGATAAAGTAAATTTACCAATCACAAAAATTCATCATTACGATTCGATTTGGGTTTTGGATAGCCAACTGGAATCCGACTCCCTATGGCATCGAAATTCAAATGACGTTTTACGGGCAAAAGGGTTTTTCATATACATATAGGAACAAATCACAAATCACAGTTCATCACAAAGCAATCACAGTATCACAATAGAAATATCAATCCAGTACAGAATATTTGGTGCTGGTCAATCATCTTTGATTAAGGTGAATAGGATCAAGGTGAATTAACCATATAATTATCTTTATTAATTATTTTAAATCAATGTTTAATTTTACTTAATTATGAATTAATTTAATCTTAATAGGCTTTATTAACTAATTATTCTTTAATTAATTATTTTAATTTACTAATTCTTGGTTGTTAACTAATTAAGTTTAATTACTTTTATTAACTGACTATTCTTTAATCAATTAATTATAAATTATAAAATCATTATAAAACATTAATTGTTAATTACTACTTCATCGTTATAAATTGGGTTTGAAATTTACATTTGAATATTTGAATTATTTTTAAACTTTTTATTAAGTTAAACTTTAAAACAACTTTTTGTTTAAAGGAAAATATAAACTTTGAAATATTTTGAACTTCATAAATTTTAAATAATTGATTCAACATCATTTACTTCATATTCCATTAACAATTATCATTAATTTAAAAAAAAGTTGATTTAGAAAAAAAATTACTTAACTTGAGTTTCAAAATTTAGTTCAAACTGGGTTTGCTGTTTTTGTTGACCAACTCGGGGCTTGCTTTGAGTTGTTCCCGAGGGAACCATCCCCTTGCGTCGGGTTTTAACCAAAACTGACCCGTGCGCCATTTTTTCGAAAATTTGTTTAAGTTTAAAAGGTGACCCGATACAACGTCCAAACCACTCGAGCATGACTTCGAGTCTTTAGGCGATTCCCCCGCGATGTGCTTCGAGCTACCACCTTTCTTCCCCAACCCATCACAACTGGCCCGGCCAACTCCTCCACGTGCACGTGCACAGCCAACTTCGCCGCCGTTGGTCGGAGCTACGGTCAACCTCGAGTCAACGTCCATTCCTCCAAACTTTGCAAACACCCAGAATTCAAATTTATTTCGAAAACAAAAATCAAAATACTTCAACCCAAAACCCATCAGGAGCGTCGTCGAAAAATTGCCTCGCGCCACCTCCCCTGACTATCAGCGGTCACTGTATTTGGACCAAAGCTTCGTCATCGTGTCATGCCGCGTTTAGCACCATTGACGTGCAGTCCTCACCTATGGACGGTGCAGCACCATCGTTTCGTTCGCGGAAAAAATAGGTTCTTAAACCCTAGTTTGACCTCGAATCAAAAATGCAATGCTTTATAAATTAATCAAGTATTTTTCTGATGATCTCGCACCTTCAATCTTGATGCCACAACAAACTCGAGGCCTATAATCTCATAGATCACCAGAACTTGACGAAATTGCATTTTTCTGATCAACCCCAAATTCTCGGTGAAAATCCAAAGAAAAATTTTGATTTTAGTTTCAAAAATCATCATTTTTAGAGGGGATTCACATGGTATTATTGAAATTAAAATTTATGAAGTTCGAAATTCTTGAAATTTTTTAATGGTGACTGCATTGCATAGTTTCCAGGAAAAACTACATATATAATTTGCTTTAAATTCATTGCTGAAGTAAAATACAGGTTTAAACAATAATTTTAACTTGTTTACATTTCTTTTCAGAAGTAAAGAGGAAGAGAGATTAGATTTTTTGATGTGGTTTAACCTGTAACACAGAACTTGGGTGAAACTGTGTTTCCATAGTTTCCACTAAAATGGAAATTTCAAAACTTGCATTGATTCATTACTGAAAAACATAGTATTGGTTTAAACAAAAACTCCAACTTGTTTTCAATTTACTTTTAGAAGAAATGAAGGAGAGAAGATTTGGATTTTGAAATGGTTTACTTTGTTAAACCTGATACTTAAAAGTAATTCTGTTTCCAGTAAAAGAAAATCACAAAAACTTGTTTTGAGTTGTTATTGGAACATGGTGCAAGTTTAAACACAAAATTCCAACTAGTTAACTGAAACATAAAGCATGACCAACTATAGTTTAGCATACAGATCAAATAGAGACAGAGGGAGAGAAGGGTTTGACAGGTTTTGTTTTCCTGAAGCTAAAACAGGGATTGCATTCTTGTACAATCATGCACAAGCCAAAAATTCAATCATATACCAAGATTCTTGCAAGCCAAACCAAGTTTAAAATTTTCTAATCATTCAAGCATCCACACAGCAACAATTGATTAAAGGAAAACAGGGGTTACTCACCTATTTTCGGAAGCTCCTGACAGTTTTTTATCAAAACTGAGATGAAAATGAAGGCCTGCAACTTTTTTCTTTCCTACTTTTAGAATTTGGAGTTTTAGATCTGCAAATTATCAATGAAAATCTTTGCTTATTCTTTGCCATGTTTATTTACTGAATTCATTATTAACAGTGGTTTTTTTAATTGCTCACAGATAGAATAACAGAGATGCTTTTTTTCTTCTGCAACTAGAAATCCAGAAATGGTTTAAGTCTTGGACTTGATTTTTTTACTGCAAGTAATTGATTGAATATTATTGTATTAAAATCTTTCTTCATTAGAAATTATAACTTCAAGTTCAAACTTTAAAAAGAAGGTTACTTGCCCTTTTAAATTATTTCCAGAAAAAAAACTTTGCACTGCTCTTTGTCAAACCTGAAGCTTCACTGTTTTAAGACAAATCTGCAGTTTTGATTTGAATTTGTTGTTAAAATATGACTTCAAAATCATAATTTTATTAACTATAAAAATTTAAAAATTTTACCTGAGCCTAAAGCTTTAAGATGATTCAGATATTTTTTTCTTTTTCTTTTGATTTGAATTGAAGATGGGCAGTTTCTTTTTTTCTTCTCTTTTTTCTGAATTTTTTTCTTGCTTGAGTATTGGAGTTTAAAGATTGCAAAATCTTTGGTTACTAAACTTTTCAGAGATTTGATGCTTAATAAATTTCAAATGGGAGGGTGAAAGTTTTTTTCTGAATTTTTTTATTTGATTATTTTATGAAGGTGATGATGGTTTGTGCCATTTGTAAAAAGATATCATAAGCTTTAGATTTTTGTTAATCTTTTTACTCCAAACCCATGTGAAATGCATGTTTACATTTGTGATTTTTACAAGACAAAATAAATTTTATAAATTTTATATTTATATCATATACACTTTAGAAATAAATGTATCCCTTTATTCATTTATGTATACATACATATACAATGTCTAAAAGAAAAGTTGTTTTGACCATTGTATACTTTATTCCCCAATGATTTTAAATGCTACTTATTTTAAAACATTTATTTTAAATTTAAATTCAATCTTCGATTTCAAACTTGAAATATAAACTTTGATGTCCATTTATATATACACACTTTTCTTGAACAAATTTAAATTAAATTCCAATATGTATTCAATATTACTCATATATGCAATGTACATATATATATAAGATTTTAAATTCAAATGAATTTTTTTTAAACATTCTTTATTTCAAAATTTTAAAATCAAAATAAATTGGAATTTATTCATATCAAATTTTCACTTATTTCATTTGTTTAAGATTTTTTTCCAATTTATTTCCTAATAAAATTCTAAAAGTTAAAATATGTTATTAATTTTTAGTTGATAAATTTTGGGATGTTACATTATTTGTTTTCAAATTACTTTTCAATTTTTTTCTTATTTCCCATTATTTTCAGGATTTTGATTTATTATTCAAGACAAAGTAAGTAAACAGTTGAAGTCAATTGATGAAAATTTTTATGAATCACTAATTTCAAATGTAAAATATAATGAAAAGTTGAATTACAAGCGATGATAGTGAGGTTAGTATATAAGTGGATTCGTAGGTGATGGTTATGAAATCCTTTCTAAACTGTAGTCTTTGTTTAAAAAAGTGGCAGATTTAAAGTACATGCGTTGACATTACAAATCATTGAAGTTAAGTGGTGCTAAGTTGATTTTCATAACTCTCTTTAGTTAATTTCAAAAAAATAAGAAAAAAAACTAGAGTCAATGGGTATGCACATTTATGAAAGTGTGTGCACTCGCCACGCTCTGTACTCTTCCCACGTAAGCCCGCAAGGCAGTGCATGGATGGTACATCTGGCCTCAGCATTCTGAGTTAGGTGTATAAAGAAATTAAATAAATAATCACCTAAGGATTACCGACCTTTTCTGACATGCTCAGCATCGGTTTGCACAATCCGCCAAGCTCTGTCCCAACTCTCACATAAGCCCACGAGGCAGTGCATGGTGGTATACCCTGGTCCAAAAGTTAGGTGTATAAAAAAAATTAAGGAGAGACTAAGCTATTGAAACCCAAACACTTCTTTACTTTATTGATATGGCTTGTTATACAAATGGAAATGAAAAATACCATTTTGAAAAAAACAGTGGTTCACAGTGAAAAATTTATTTCATGGCTGCACTATGTTATCGATCGAAACAACTGGCCAAAATAGAATCTAATGTATGAGAAGTTGAGCTATATTGAAATTTATGTTTAGTGAGGAACCAAAAATTTCTAGAAGTTGACCAAAGGAGATTAGAATTTTCTGTTGGAGATCTTGTTTTTATTCGTGTTTCACCTATGAAAGGTGTTGTACGTTTCAGTCGGTCGGGAAAGTTAGCACCTCGATATATTGGGCCATTTCCTATCACTGAACGTATTGGTTCTATGGCTTATCGCCTTACATTACCGGCTCAGTTTTCTGCTATGCACGACATGTTTCATGTTTCTCAATTACGGAAGTGCCTTGGAGATTCTGATTCTAATTTTGAGCCCGGTGTTGTGGAAGAGATTGAAGTTTCGCCTAATTTAACATATGAGTAACATCCTATTCGTATTATTGCTTCAGAAGTCGTTCGAAATAAAGATGTTCCGCTTGTTAAAGTTCAATGGTCTTCAAATCCTAAGGATTGTTCTTGGGAATCTAGAGAGTTCATCGAGCGAACGCATCCTGACTTACTCTCTCATGCTTTTTAAGGTGAACTTCTTACTTCAAAATTCTTTTGTGTTAATATGCTTTTATGGTTGTTACTATATATCTTCTTCTTAAATATTGCGAGGACGCAATTTCTTTAAGGAGGGGAGTCTGTAACAACCCGCATATTTATCGATTTTATATTTAAATATTTTATCGATACTCAGAATTTAGTCCGAAAAGCCACTTTTTGCAAACAGTCGAAGTAGGACTCGAGACCACTTCCATTGAGTTCAAAACGCCGTTTGCGATCATTTTAAGTGCAAACTTTGATATGTTTGGAGTTAGTGGAATTTTGCTACTTTTTCACCTAGGGCTTTGGTTTGGGCTGAGCCCATTAACCCCACTTAACTCAGTTCCAACCCTCTCCTCTTCATTTACTTCCTTTCTATTTTCCTTATACTCAAGCTTTTTTAACAATGGTGAGTGGAATGGGAAATTAAAATTCCAAACCCTAGTTTTCTTTTGCAAATCAAACTCTAGCTCCAAACTAATAGAAGAACCCATTAGTAAGCCTTCTCTTTTTCTTCTCCAACTCATTCTCTTATCAATTTCAGAAATTCCTAAACCTAACTTTGGGAATGTTCTTCTTTTAAAGCTTAGAATCAAGCTTCTTGTGTTGGATTTGAAGAGTGGTTGATTCTTCTTTGCTTTCAAGCTTCTTCTTCAATTGTTTGGGTTCAAAGGTGAGATTTTTATCTCACATCTTAGTCTATAATTATCTTCGATTGTTAGGTATGAATTCCTAACACTTATTCTTGTGCAATTGATTTTGGTTTGGATTGATTTGGTGTATATTCCAATTTTTAGTGTTTTGAAATCAAAATCTATGAAAATCCTTTTATGGATATTTGGACATTGATATTTGAGGCGTATCGAAGAGCCGTTAAGGCTGGGTTGTCGCTTGGCGTAAACCCTTGGTCGTTGTCGCTCGGTCGATCGCTTCCGGTATCCGTTTGGCCATTTTTGGCCTAGGTTCAGGGAATGCCCTGAACCCTTGATTCAGACGTCTGAAACGTAGTATTCAGACGTCTGAATATTATACTGGGAATTTTTATTCCCTGGTATTCAGACGTCTGAATCTATATTTCAGACGTCTGAATTGGTTCATTTGGAACAAGAAAGGAAATAGGCTAAAAAGTGCCTATTTCAGACGTCTGAAATCAACGATTCAGACGTTTGAATTTTGTTTTTGGAAAATATTTTATTTTCCAGATTCAGACGTCTGAATCCTTGATTTCAGACGTCTGAATCTGCACTCTTTTGCCTATTTGCCTATTTGCTTGAGAATTCCAACTTTAATCGATTCGTGTTGATTCCCTTTTGTTATTATCACTTATTATCGACTTTGATGATATTTTCTTCATGATTTTTGGGAATATCCATTTTGATGGATTCGTTATCGATTTCTTTGGAGTTTATTCACGTCTTTGGATGTGAATTTTAGTGATTGATTGTTCCTACAATCTTTTTTTGTGATTTGTCACTTTAAAAATATAAAGGTTTCAATACTAGTAGTAAATATCAAAACTCCTTCGTCAAAACGATTCAACACTATTTTATTACAAAGCTCGTTTCTTAAAACCGTTTTCCAATCTACTAGTATATACAAACCTTTACCTCACTCGTATGAGAAATCTAATTAAACGACTTAGTAAAACGAGTGGTATGAAACGCTTGCGTTTACTTCGTCGGTTATTCTTGGACTTATTCGATTGAATCTCTTATGACAATTTTCTAGTGAAGATTTACAGTTTGTTCGTAAATATTTAAGTTAAGCAAGTGGTTATGGGACATGAAGCTAAACTTTTATATTTATTAACTTAGTGTAATTGACACTTCTCGGTGATCATGACGATCATTTTTATGATTTAGACTAGCAATTGTGCGATGTCTCTTTGTTTGCGAGGTTAGACTAGACACCATTTGTGTGATTTCGACTCACACATATCTCTTTGTCTGCAAGGTTAGTCTAGACCTCATCAGTGTGATTTCGACTCACACATGTGGGGCAGCACCCCATGGTCTTCGGGCCGTTCGTGTGTCAAAAATTAATGGCTAGCTACCATGAGATAGCATCTCGTTCGTGTGATACATATGTTGGTGAGTTTTCATGCTCCCGTTCGTGTGATAGGCCTCCCCCTTTTTTATGATTTCTGGATTTCGTGTGTTGAATTCTGGAATTTATGCTTCGCCAATTTTAGTGATTTTCATTGATATGATTTACCAATTTTTGTGCATTGGTGAATTTGTGTGTCATTGACTTGTTGTGAATACAAGTTTTGGGTATGATGACCTTTTTGGATCTTTTTGAAGATTTTTGTGGTATTGAACGATCTTTTTTTGATCATCATTTGCATGCTTATAGTAGTAGCCATTATGGATATTATATGTTTATGCCATATCTTTTACTTTATATCATGTCATTTGATATTTATAGATAGACCGATCCATTTATTATTTTTCTTATAAATAATACTCGGGTCTGACCGAGATGTTACAGGTGTTTCTGTTTGACTTCTCTTCTGGGATTTCCTACTCTGACTTTTTGCTAACTATTTAGATTAGCAGTTTTTGTTATATACACTTGAGATATAGACTCCTTAATGTATACATATTCTTTTGTCTTGCACTTGTATCTATTCTTTTGTGATATTGTGGATCTTGTTAGACCACTACTTTGATATACACTTATATGTGTAATATTCATATATATTTCCGCCTTTGTGATATGAATTATCTATGACTGATTTGTGTTATGTTTATTTCTATATTTGTTTCCGAAGATTATTATAGCCACTGTGTAGTAGCTTTGTGCGCAAAGCAATTACACGGATGGTCGCTCCTCAACAGCCTTATTCTCCATGCTAGTTGACTGTATTACTCCGTAGTATTCTTGGCTAGCGTGGGTATAGAGGTGGGGCGTCACAGCTTGGTATCAAAGCCAAACTTCGGAACAATGTAGAATAACTTAGCAAGGATCATCGTCCTAAGTCTATCTTAGGAGTCGTGCTTTAGGATTTAATTCGAGTCTTCGTACCGATTCATCCTATTTTCTTTATGATTCCTTGTTTTATCTATCAAGATTGCTTGATATTCATTTTGTGACTAACCTTCTTCTTCTTCCTAAGAGAAATGGTTAGATCAGGTCGTCCCAGAGCTGGACCATCTAGTGCTCCACCCCAAGATGGAGTTTTTATGACTACCCAGCAACTTCTTGACCTTGTCTGTAACATCCCGGAAATTTGTGTGTTTAAATTTGTGATTTATTTGAACTTTTAAATTCGAATTGTGAAATTTCAAGACAAATTAAATATCATTAATATGAGATAAAGGAAAGATATATGGAATTAAATAAATAAACAATAACAATAATGATAAATAAATAAAAATATATATAATAAACAGGGAATTGTTTAAACAATAAAATATATGTGACGAATTAAAACTTATAGTTAAACTTCAAATAGAAAAAAAAAATTCAAGAGTATGCTTATGATAAAAAAAACTATATAGTTAAAATCTTATGATTTATAACATGACATATGTAAGATATAACTTGCATATAAATTGTAAACCAAGAAACAATAAAATGAAGAGTTGTATGTAAAACAAAACAAAATCATATCAATGGGTTGTAAACTAAAATATAAACAAGGAAACAATGCTTATGCAAGAAGATAAATCTTTTCAAAACAAAACAAAAAATTGTACTTATGAAAAAAAGAAAAAAAATCCACAGCATATTTATGTAAACTAAAATGGTAACAAAGGCATTAAATGCCATCTATTCAAACACAAATAAAAATCTTACTTAGCACAAACAAAAATCATATCAGCCGAATTAAATTGGCTTAGTCAACAAGAAAATTTGCTTGGTTAAAAATTGTAGGCAAGGAAAAAAAGAAATATCTGAAAAAAAGAAAAAAAGAGAGAAGCTAATTGAACCAGTTATCACCTACCCTCATACAAACTATCTACTCTATATATGCAGTGCTATATAAACACATCCATACTACCTCCATTTCGTTCAAAACTTGTTACTGAAGAAAGAAAGAAAAATAAGCAGAGAACAGGAAATAAAATAAAAAAAGAGAGGAAAGTATCACTGTGTTCAAGTGAAAGCAATATACTGAAGATTTGGACTGTAGGTTCAAAAAAATCAATAAAGTCCCTGTTTCAAATATTTCAATGTGAGTAAACATTTAAGCTAAAAATTTAGTAACTATTTTGTGTTGCTCATAAATTACAGTGGATGTTTGATGTGCATAAATGTTTATATGTGAGTGAGCTTCTGTTTAAATCAAATTTCAGGTTGTTGTATGCATGCCTGGATAAATGTTGAGAACCTTAACCTATGAACAAGCTAGTGTATGTGCCTGGGATATAAAATTGTTTTATTTTGCATATGCATAGGTAGTTCTTCTCTGTGCACAGACATTTGGAAGTATAAATGCCTGTTCAAGTCAGAAATCATTTCTGTCTTTGCTTTCAGAGTACCACACTTATTCAAAACCCCATCTTTAATTATGTGATCATTATTAGACTTCGATCTCAAAATAAAACTTGCGTATTTAAGGATGAACTATGAAAGAAAAATAAAATTTCAGAAGGAAAATGTTACACGGTTGAAAGAAATGGTTTTTACAGTAAATATGTCATATTTTGGTTAAACTCGAATATCATGAAATGCTAATTCAAGTTTATAACATGAATCTTCACTTCAAATTATGATTTTTAAGACGAAATTGGCAATTTTTAGTTGCCTATGTTACGCGCAGTTCATTGTTGAATGAAAATGGTATTTTGATCGATTTCCGATCATCTGACAATTTTCAGATGCTGGAATTTTTTGTGTGAAGCTGGGTTGAACACTTACGATCCCAGGAAAATTTTTGGAAAAAATTTCTAATCTATGAATGGGGAGAACGAATATAAATTAGGGTTTAAACCCATACTAGAACGGTGTTGATAAATCAAATAGTTGCCACGTCGACGTTGCACCGGAGCTGATCACACCGGTGACGACCGAGGCAGTGTAGATAAGCGGAGCTCGGGTCAAGTTTTCATGGCCTATGATGGCCAGAGGAGGTGGCGCGAGGTTGATTTTGATGGTGAGGATGGGTTCAAGTTTCGAACTGAAAAGCTCGTTTTCGTTCTGGGCTTGTTAGCATCGAATCGATCGTTGCTATGGAGTGTAGGGTCGATGAGTGATGTGTGGGAGGTCGCGGCGGCCACTGGAGCGGAGGCGCAGTGGTGTGCACGTGTACGTGCAGTGGTCGTGTGTCAGTGGTGAGATCTGGGGGAAGAGTGCAGTGTGACTCGAAGTCACTTTTGGGAAAGTGGGGTAGAAACTCGAAGAAGGACTCGAGTTTGTCCAGGTTGTAGCGTGTTGATATGGGAACTTAAGAAAATTTTAAAACAAAATAGCACTCGGGTAAGTTTTAGCTAAAACCCGAAGCAGAGGCCCGTTTCTCTCGGGGATGACTCGAAGAACCCCTCGGGTTGGACCTGAGGATCACAAAATCCCAGTTTTGCAATATAATTTTAAATAATTTTCTACTTTCTTCTTCATAAATGATGATAGTTGGTTAAGATAGTGTAAAGTGTTTGTTTTACTTAACAAAATATTTAAGAAGTATATTCAAATTTGTTAACTTAAAACAAATATATTATGATGGTTGAATAATGATTAAATAATTAATAATTAATTACTTTGAAATTAAAGGTCGATTAATTTAAAGAATAATTAGCAAATAAAAGTAATTAACCATTAAGAATTAATAAATTAAGATTGTTAATTAGAGATTAAGTGATTAATAAAGCCAGTTTAAAATTTAACAAATTTATAATTAAGTGAAATTTTAAACATTGATTTAAAATAATCAATAAAGATAATTATTTGGTTAAATTATTAAATCATATTCACTTTGATTTGTAAATAATTAACCATTGCTATGCACTATATTGATTTCTGTTGTGATTGTGATACTGTGTGATGCACTACGACTGTGATTTGCTCTGTATTGATGTGAAAACCCTTTTGCCGTAAACGACATTTAAACTTCGATGCGACAGGGAGTAGGATTTCGGTTTGGTATCCGAAACCCACATCGAACCCTGAATATGAATCTTTGTGATTGATATATCCACGTGTTTTAAAAAAAAATTAAGCGCTCACTATCCGGTTTAGCCAGGATAGGACCCTTGTGTCATATAACCCATTCCGAATAGTGATATGTCAAAATGGATAGCATTTGAAGACCGGTGGTGAAGACCGGGTGTCTTCGAAAACGATAGGATAACCTATCGATTGTCTCTGCACTGAGTTGCTCCGGTATAGAGATTTCCTAAGTGATGGGAAGTCCGATTGGGATTGTGGATACCCGGATTTGCAAGGGCTTCTTCCTTTATTGGACGAAGTGCCTTCGGTTCTGTTCGAACCCGGAACAGACTTGTATGGTCGTGTGTCTGACACTACACTCTGAGATATAAAGCCGATTTCTTTCAAATACATCTCTGTTGGTGGCGGAGAATTTATTCTCTTAGCTTAACACCCTTCTCTGAGACGTACGAGCTCAGAGGTTATGTAATTGAAGGTTATCAGCGATATTTTCCCAAATTGGTAGTGTGGCATGCTAAGTGCTGCTGTGTGTTGATGATCATTAGTTGATCATTTGTGATCAAAGCAAAGCTTTCGCGTAAAGCATAGCTTTGTGGACGAGACCTCATCGGACCTCACAACCTGGAAATGGTCGAAACAGGAAAGATGCGGCAAGGTTATGAGGGTCGCGCCCTTTAGGGTATGTCATTTCCTTCTGGAAAAAGGTAATGTCATGGTATGGAGCCCAGATATTTACCTGTGTGGTAGCTCCAATCTCATTTACTGTGTGGTTGTTGCTTTGTGACAGAGGGCCCTCGGATAAAGGTCCCAAAGGACTGGGGAGTGGTATACTCGAGTAGTAGTTACCTAGTTACAGAGGTAACCCGGCCTTGTGTTGGTAGAGAGCCGGGTAGGTTCTCGGGACGTCCCGCCAGAGGCGTACCCATGTGGCAGTAGGAAGTTCCTTAGCCTGACCATTTGTTGGAAATCCAATTCCCAATACGAAACCCTGTACGGTTTTAGTTGTAGAACCTGCCATTTACTTATGGTGGCGCCCCACTATTTAGATGGTATCTATAGTATTCTTGGGAGTAAGTAATATTTTGGGGCTTTTGCTTTGGAGATATTCTAGCAGCTTTTTGGATCTCAGGTGTTTAGTGTTTTGGAAGATTGTTACCATTACATTCCTATGAAGACTTTTGGATAAATGATCATCGATGTATTATCATGATGTTATTTGGAGTTGTGGTGTATGTATTAAATACTCTGATGTATTGTTGGATATTATGATATTGTACCTGTGATGTATGCATGATATTCATTTTTGTTCCGCTGTTTTATATTCATCTGATGTTGTTATAAGCTCCGACGATACGAATTTGATGTCAATTATCGGATATCGAGTTCGGGTCGTCACATTGTCACGAATGCTCAAGCAGCAGGTTCTAATCCGGAACCTACTCACCCTATTCTGGGTTTGCACGTTTGTGCAATGATTACACCAACCTGGGTGGGAAGCCATTTAAAGGTTCTGAAACTGTCATCGAGGTCCAGGCCTGGTTGAGGACCTGTGATCGAATCTTCATTCGCATGAATCTCGTCGATCTTCACCGTGTTCAGGTGGCTTCCAGTATGCTCCAAGAGAGAGCATTGGACTGGTACGAACTTCTTATTTCTGAGATTAATGAAGCGGATCTCACCTGGGAGAAATTCCGGGAATGCTTCGAATCAAAATTCATGCCAGAAGCAGAGAAAGTGACATTGGCTCGGCATTTCATAGTCCTTGTTCAGGGTGAAGTCTCCGTGACTGATTATGTTGCATCCTTCGAGTCACTTTCCAAATATGGGGTTGAATACATCAACACCCCATTGAAGAAGAACCAAAGATTTGTCTATGGCTTAAACAAAAATCTCAAGAAGCCATTACTTCTAAAATTAGAAGTTCCCTTCGACCAACTTATTGATATCGCTCTTCGTCTTGAAGAGGCGGATAGGGAAAGTGATGTTGAAGTGGTGGATTCCAAACCAAACTTCAACAACAAGAAGAGGCCGAACAAATTCAAAGGTCCTTATCCTAGTAAAAAGGGTAAACGGGCAACTCCTGCTGCGAAGACTTTTTCCTCTACTGAAGGGAAATGCTTTAACTATTGTTCCATAGACCATTTTGCGAACAAGTGTTCAAAGCCCCGTCGTTGTCGCTATTGTAAAAGCTCGGACCATTTTATGCATGTATGTCCCAAACTTCAAAATAGGAAGGAGGGAAAGCTTAATGTTGCTCAAGCCCCTGACAACACATCTCGTGGTCAAAGGTATATCTCATTCTATCCTTGATGGTATTATTATATTTCGTGATCAACGTATTCGAGTTCTCTTTGACACGGGTGCATCCCACTCTTTTATATCAAAGGAACTTGTCGACACCTTTTCTTTAAGTGTTGTTGCTTTAATGACTTCTTTGAGAATTTCGAATCCAGTTGGTGGATCTGCAACTCTTAGTTTGCTTTGTAAAAATGTGGAGATTATTTTGTGTGATTTTCCTTTCCTAGCCGACTTGCATGTCATGTTTTATTTAGGCTTTGGGATGATTTTGGGAATAGATCGGCTTAACCGTTATGAAGCTCATATCCTATGTCATGAGCGGACTATTCATCTTCGACATCCTCAATCTGTTAAGCAAATTTCTATTATTCTCAAAGATTCGGATTCCACTTTATCTGCATCTTTATATTCTTTAAATCCTCATGATGATGATAATGATGATGAGGAGGACATCATTTCTCTTATTCACGTTGTTCGTGGATTTTCCGACATATTTGAGCCCGTTTTAGGATTGCCACCTAAGCGAGCAATTGAGTTCAGAATTAATCTTACCCCTGGAGCTCAACCTATTACTCGTCCTCCTTATCGTTTGTCCAATAAATAAAATGAGGATATGCGCATACAATTATCCGATTTGGAAATGAAGCAATTTATTCGCTCTAGTTCCTCGCCTTGGGGAGCTTCGGCTATTTTCGTGAAGAAATCCGATGGTACACTTAAACTTTGCATTGACTACCGCAAGCTTAATGATCTTACTATCAAAAATAAATATCCTTTACCTCGGATTGATGATCTATTTGACCAACTTAGTGGTGCTAGAGTCTTTTCACAAGTAGACTTGGCTGCCGGTTTTCATCAGCTTCGTATTGCAGGGGATAGCATTCCTTTGACATCGTTCCATACCCATTATGGATCTTATGAATGGCTTGTTATGCCATTTGGTTTAACGAATGCTCCGGATTATTTCGTTGACCTTATGAATCGAGTTTTCAAAGATTTCCTCGATTGGTTTGTACTCATATTCATTGATGATATTCTTGTGTATTCAAAAACCGAGGAGGAACATGAGAAACATCTTCGGATTGTATTGGAAACTCTTAGGAGTAATCAATTAAAGGCGAAATTTTCTAAATGCCACTTTTGGCGATCTCGTGTGAAGTTTCTAGGTCATATTATTTTCGAATCCGGAATTTTCGTGGATCCTTCAAAGATTTAAGCGATTCAAGATTGGAAGAGACCGGAGAGTGTGACGGAGATTCGTAGTTTTCTTGAATTGGCGGGTTATTACCACCATTTTATCAAAGACTTTTCTAAGATTGTCGTGCCTCTTACTAGCTTGACTAAGAAGGGAGTGAAATACATTTGGTCGGACAAATGTGAAGCCTCTTTTCAGAAATTGAAAGAACTCCTTTCCGATGCTCCTATTCTTGTTATTCCCGAGGGGAATCAAGATTTCGTTGCTTATAACGATGCTAGTCGCGTTGGTTTGGGTGCCCTTCTTATGCAAAAAGAACGTGTTATTGCTTATGCTTCTAGGCAATTGAAGCCGGCCGAGACTAGATATGCCACACATGATTTAGAACTCGAGGCTATTGTTTTCGCCCTTCGAATTTGGCGTCATTATCTATTGGGAGAGAAATTTATTCTTTATACCGATCATAAGTCTTTGAAGTATTTATTCTCTCAAAAGGAACTTAATTTGCGTCAACAACGTTGGCTCGAGTTCCTTGCACCTTATGATCTTGATATCCTTTATACTCCCGGAAAGGGAAATCGAGTTGCCGATGCACTTAGTCGCAAGCAACAAGCGGTTGTTTCCATGATGATATCCGAGTGGAATGATCTTGAGGTTTTATCCACTTGCGTAATTCGAGACTGTGTTTCCGATTTAGGTTCATCTCTTGTTTTATGTAGCCTTGAGGCTTATCCTTCTCTTTTAGACCGCATTCTTGAAGCTCAAAGGCTAGATCCCGAACTGGCTCTTCTTGGCCAAAATATTAAGGATAAAATTGATATTGAAAGTTTGAAAGACTTTGATATTGATTCTCGTGGCGGCATTCGAAAATTTGGTAGATTTATCGTGCCAAATATTAGTGATCTTCGTAGAGACATTTTAGAAGATTCTCATCGTTCTAAATTTACCATTCATCCCGGAAGTAGTAAAATGTACGCAGATATGAAGCGACTCTATTATTGGGAGGGAATGAAATCTGATATTGCCAACTTTGTTAAGTGTTGCATGACTTGCCAACTTGTCAAGGCCGAACACCAAAGGCCTGGTGGGTTATTGCAACCTTTAGAAATTCCAATTTGGAAGTGGGATCAAATTTCCATGGATTTTATTGACGGCCTTCCCCGTTCTCGTTCGGGTCATGAGAGCATATGGGTTATAGTTGATAGACTTACTAAATCCGCCCATTTTATTCCCGTTCGGTCTAACCGAACCATTCCTCTTTTGGCCAAACTCTTTGTTAAAGAAATTGTTAAATTGCATGGAGTTCCTACTTCTATTGTTAGCGATCGAGATCCATTGTTTACTAGTGGATTTTGGAAGAGTCTTTAAAAAGCTTTAGGAACGAAGCTTAATTTTAGCACCGCTTATCACCCCCAGTCCGATGGACAAACCGAGCGTATGAATCAAACTCTTGAAGATCTTCTTCGTGCTTGTGTGCTCGATTTTGGTGGAAGTTGGGAAGATCATATTTCACTTGTTGAATTTTCCTATAATAATAGCTTCCAATCTAGTATTGCTATGGCACCTTTCGAGGCACTCTATGGAAGGCCATGCCGATCTCCTTCTTGTTGGCTTGAGGCCGGTGAGAAGCTGGTTTTAGGTCCAGACTTTATTCGTGATTCCATAGAAAAGATTGAACTTATTCGACATAGGATGAAAGAATCCCAGAGTAGAAAAAAATCCTATGCCGATAATCGAAGAAGGAGATTAGAATTTTCTGTTGGAGATCTTGTTTTTATTCGTGTTTCACCTATGAAAGGTGTTGTACGTTTCAGTCGGTCGAGAAAGTTAGCACCTCGATATTTTGGGTCATTTCCTATCAGTGAACGTATTGGTTCTATGGCTTATCGCCTTACATTACCGGCTCAGTTTTCTGCTATGCATGACGTGTTTCATGTTTCTCAATTACGGAAGTGCCTTCGAGATTCCGATTCTATTCTTGAGCCTGGTGTTGTGGAAGAGATTGAAGTTTCGCCTAATTTAACTTATGAGCAACATCTTATTCGTATTATTGCTTCAGAAGTCGTTCGAAATAAAGATGTTCCTCTTGTTAAAGTTCAATGGTCTTCAAATCCTAAGGATTTTTCTTGGGAATCTAGAGAGTTCATCGAGCGAACGCATCCTGACTTACTTTCTCATGCTCTTTAAGGTGAACTTCTTACTTCAAAATTCTTTTGTGTTAATATGCTTTTAAGGTTGTTACTATATATCCTCTTCTTAAATATTACGAGGATGCAATTTCTTTAAGGAGGGGAGTCTGTAACAACCCGCATATTTATCGATTTTATATTTAAATATTTTATTTAAATATTTTATCGATACTCCGAATTTAGTCCGAAAAGCCACTTTTTGCAAACAGTCGAATTAGGACTCTAAACCACTTCCATTGAGTTCAAAACGCCGTTTGCGATCTTTTTAAGTGTAAACTTTGATATGTTTGGAGTTAGTGGAATTTTGCTACTTTTTCACTTAGGACTTTGGTTTGGGCTGAGCCCATTAACCCCACTTAACTCGGTTCCAACCCTCTCCTCTTCATTTACTTCCTTTCTACTTTCCTTATACTCAAGCTTTTCTAACAATGGTGAGTGGAATGGGAAATTAAAATTCCAAACCCTAGTTTTCTGTTGCAAATCAAACTCTAGCTCCAAACTAATAGAAGAACCCATTGGTAAGCCTTCTCTTCTTCTTCTCCAACTCATTCTCTTATCAATTTCAGAAATTCCTAAACCTAACTTTGGGAATGTTCTTCTTTTAAAGCTTAGAATCAAGCTTCTTGTGTTGGATTTGAAGAGTGGTTGATTCTCCTTTGCTTTCAAGCTTCTTCTTCAATTGTTTGGGTTCAAAGGTGAGATTTTTATCTCACATCTTAGTCTATAATTATCTTCGATTGTTAGGTATGAATTCCTAACACTTATTCTTGTGCAATTGATTTTGGTTTGGATTGATTTGGTGTATATTCCAATTTTTAGTGTTTTGAAATCAAAATCTATGAAAATCCTTTTATGGATATTCGGACATTGATATTTGAGGCGTATCGAAGAGCCGTTAAGGCTGGGTTGTCGCTTGGCATAAACCCTTGGTCGTTGTCGCTCGATCGATCGCTTCCGATATCCGTTGGGCCATTTTTGGCCTAGGTTCAGGGAATGCCCTGAACCCTTGATTCAGACGTCTGAAACGTAGTATTCAGACGTCTGACTATTATACTGAGAATTTTTATTCCCTAGTATTCAGACGTCTGAATCTATATTTCAGACGTCTGAATTGGTTCATTTGGAACCAGAAAGGAAATAGGCTAAAAAGTGCCTATTTCAGACGTCTGAAATCAACGATTCAGACGTCTGAATTCTGTTTTGGAAAATATTTTATTTTCCAGATTCAGACGTCTGAATCTGCACTCTTTTGCCTATTTGCTTGAGAATTCCAACTTTAATCGATTCGTGTTGATTCCCTTTTGTTATTATCACTTATTATCGACTTTGATGACATTTTCTTCGTGATTTTTGGGATATCCATTTTGATGGATTCGGTATCGATTTCTTTGGAGTTTATTCGCGTCTTTGGATGTGAATTTTAGTGATTGATTGTTCCTACAATCTTTTTTTGTGATTTGTCGCTTTAAAAATATAAAGGATTCAATACTAGTAGTAAATATCAAAACTCCTTCGTCAAAACGATTTCAACACTATTTTATTACAAAGCTCATTTCTTAAAACCGTTTTCCAATCTACTAGTATATACAAACCTTTACCTCACTCGTATGAGAAATCTAATTAAACGACTTAGTAAAACGAGTGGTATGAAACGCTTGCGTTTACTTCGCCGGTTATTCTTGGACTTATTCGATTGAATCTCTTGTGACAATTTTCTAGTGAAGATTTACAGTTTGTTGGTAAATATTTAAGTTAAGAAAGTGGTTATGGGACATGAAGCTAAACTTTTATATTTATTAACTTAGTGTAATTGACACTTCTCGGTGACCATGACGATCATTTTTATGATTTAGACTAGCAATTGTGCGATGTCTCTTTTTTTGTGAGGTTAGACTAGACACCATTTGTGTGATTTCGACTCACACATATCTCTTTGTCTGCAAGGTTAGTCTAAACCTCGTCAATGTGATTTCGACTCACACATGTGGGGTAGCACCCCATGGTCTTCGGGCCATTCGTGTGTCAAAAATTAATGGCTAGCTACCATGAGATAGCATCTCGTTCGTGTGATACATATGTTGGTGAGTTTTCATGCTTCCAACTTTAATCGATTCGTGTTGATTCCGTTTTGTTATTATCACTTATTATCGACTTTGATGACATTTTCTTCGTGATTTTTGGGAATATCCATTTTGATGGATTCGGTATCGATTTCTTTGGAGTTTATTCACGTCTTTGGATGTGAATTTTAGTGATTGATTGTTCCTACAATCTTTTTTTGTGATTTGTCACTTTAAAAATATAAAGGTTTCAATACTAGTAGTAAATATCAAAACTCCTTCGTCAAAACGACTTCAACACTATTTTATTACAAAGCTCGTTTCTTAAAACCGTTTTCCAATCTACTAGTATATACAAACCTTTACCTCACTCGTATGAGAAATCTAATTAAACGACTTAGTAAAACGAGTGGTATGAAACGCTTGCGTTTACTTCGCCGGTTAATTCTTCGACTTATTCGATTGAATCTCTTGTGACAATTTTCTAGTGAAGATTTAGAGTTTGTTCGTAAATATTTAAGTTAAGCAAGTGGTTATGGGACATGAAGCTAAACTTTTATATTTATTAACTTAGTGTAATTGACACTTCTCGGTGATCATGACGATCATTTTTATGATTTAGACTAGCAATTGTGCGATGTCTCTTTGTTTGCGAGGTTAGACTAGACACCATTTGTGTGATTTCGACTCACACATATCTCTTTGTCTGCAAGGTTAGTCTAGACCTCATCAGTGTGATTTCGACTCACACATGTGGGGTAGCACCCCATGGTCTTCGGGCCGTTCTGTGTCAAAAATTAATGGTTAGCTACCATGAGATAGCATCTCGTTCGTGTGATACATATGTTGGTGAGTTTTCATGCTCCCGTACGTGTGATAGGCCTCCCACTCCCTTTTTATGATTTCTATATTTCGTGTGTTGAATTCTAGAATTTATGCTTCACCAATTTTAGTGATTTTCATTGATATGATTTATCAATTTTTGGGCATTGGTGAATTCGTGTGTCATTGACTTGTTGTGAATACAAGTTTTGGGTATGATGCCCTTTTTGGATCTTTATGAAGATTCTTGTGGTATTGAACGATCTTTTGTTGATCATCATTTGCATGCTTATAGTAGTATGTCATTATGGATATTATATGTTTATGCCATATCTTTTACTTTATATCATGTCATTTGATATTTATAGATAGACTGATCCGTTTATTATTTTTCTTATAAATAATACTAGGGTCGGACCGAGATGTTACATGTGTTTCTGTTTGACTTCTCTTCTGGGATTTCCTACTCTGACTTTTGGCTAACTATTTAGATTAGCAGTTTTTGTTGTATACACTTGAGATATAGACTTCTTAATGTATACATATTCTTTTATCTTGCACTTGTATCTATTCTTTTGTGATATTGTGGATCTTGTTAGACCACTACTCTGGTATACACGTATATGTGTAATATTCATATCTATTTCCGCCTTTGTGATATAAATTATCTATGACTAATTTGTGTTATGTTTATTTCTATATTTGTTTCCGAAGATTATTATAGCCATTGTGTAGTAGCTTTGTGCGCAAAGCAATTACGCGGATGGTCGCTCCTCAACAGCGTCATTCTCCGCGCTAGTTGACAGCATTATTCCGTAGTGTTCTTGGCTAGCGTGGGTATAGAGGTGGGGCGTCACATGTTTCCTATGAAAAAGAATTTAGTTAGTTTTTATTTTCTTGCTTATTCGAGGACAAATAAAGTTATAGTATGGGGGTATTTGATGAACGCGTTTTTCTGCATTTTAAACCGTTTATTTCATATATTTTTATTTTAATTAAACGGTATTATATGGGTATTTTACTGTGGTTTTGCAGATTATAGATCCTAAAATGCAACATTGGAATCGATCATGGTAGCATCAATCAGTTCAAGTGAATGACCAAGAGCGGCTCAAGTTTTCTTCATTAAAAAATTAATATTCAACACATATATTTCTCAAAGCATGGATATGTGGCCATATTAGTTTAATCCTCAAGGTAGCTCATGTGAAGAGACGTGAATGCCAAGCAACATGTATTGCAAACTCACATGCAAGTCATATAGCACATCAGCTTATGTTATTTCCAATTCAAGTTTAGCATTTATGCATCAATGCATGGTCATGTTTGCAAGTCACGTGAATGCCAATTCAAGCTCAATACACATATTTTAGTTCAAAGCAGCATCATATAAATATGAATATAAAGAGATAACACTGAATAAATCAATGCAAGGAGCAGATTATGCAATGACGTGGCAAATTATTTTTACCGATTAAAGCAATGGAACCGCACTTTTGTGGACCAAGTCAGTACATATATTTCTCTGCCACAAGTGACTTGGACCCAAAAATGCAAGACTTGATTTTGGAGATGAAGTCTATAAATACAGCACAGAGCAACATAGTGAAAGCATCTCCTACTCCATTACTCTTCTTCTAGTTTAGTTTTAATTTCGACAGTGTTTTTATTTCGAACAGAATACGTAGGATTATTAAATAGATTTAGCAATATTCTTGTTCTTAGTTATTTTCTGCATTCTTTCCGGTTAGTTAATAAATTCAGTTCATTTTATTTCAGTTGTTTGCTCTATTATTTTCTTTTAAACACTTTTATTTTCTGCTCAGATTTCTACAATTTTATATTTTAATTGCAATTTTGATTAGATTCGGAATCAATTTGGAGTATATTATTGTTTTTATTTCATGTTCAAGTTTCACCATCGAATTTGTTTAACACGCCAAAGGTTTAAATATCGGTTTCAAATATTTTAAAACACAATTCCCTGTGTTCGACTTGCATATTACACGCCTATGCGCTTGCAGAATTAATTAAAATTTGTGCTTTTTAATCAATAGAAAAGTCACAACACTTAACCATGATAATAATTTAATATTATCATTTCCTAACAACCAAACAACCATATATAGCTTTAATAATTTACGAAAATTATTCCTTTTATATATACAAATAATTTGGGTTAAATTATTTCATTTACCCTATTTTAACAATACTGTGTCAGTTTATATTGTTTAAGAGTTTAGAAACCTCTATCGATGACATAGCATCCCACATATCGACCTGAATTCATAAACACCCACCGATAAGTCAACACAATATAAAATAATTTTTATATTTACTAACAAATACGCCCTCATATCTATCAATACACTCAAACTCATTCTAGAATACTACGGACTCAATGTCTAATGAGTAATCCTCACCAGAGCTAAGGTTCTCGCTTAACCTTCGGCTCTGATACCAACGGTAACGACCCAATTTTTCGACGCCCGAAAATCGACATCAATACGTCCTCTATATCAAATGCCAAACAATCGAATGCCGAAAAACCGAACCATTAGGGTTAAGAAGATATTATTACATCTGATATTATAGTAGTGTCCATATACAAATACTTATTCAAATAGCCGAAATTGTTACATTACTAAATTCCAGCATAATAGGTTCTACAAAAAAAATCGTAAAGGCAAGTCGGGAAAATAGATTTCCATCAATGGCAAGGCTACTGGGGTACCGTCCGTCACAGTACGTGGTCTAGATCACCGTACCAAGGATCCATCCTGATCTCCTGCATCACAAGACCAGAGCTACCCCTTACTGGATTGTCCAAATAAGTTCACCCCACGGTTGGGATCAGGAACCGCCCACACAGCCGAAATAAAGGGACATCTAGATAGAGGTGACCTTACCCTAATTGGTTGCTAGCCACTTAGCCTTGTGTGCACCTCCCATGTTTTATCCATTCCCGATTGATGAGGCTCGAGGCTATGCGTTATCTTTTTAGCACTAATTCACTTAAAATGCTCACCGTCCTCCTGACGATGTTCTGAAGCATTATCCATACTAGTCCGTTCCAGGTCCGAATGGAACCGAATGTACTACTCCTACTACATCCATTTTGTAATCACCTTGAGGATTAGTAGCGATTAGCCCTTGCACTTCACTGCTCCATTTTCTACTCCAAGCTCTTGTCTTCCTCACAAAAACGTTCAAACTGGATCGAAGTGGTTTTCGGGAAATTAATCTCGATCTCGGTCTTTTCTAAACGATCAGCACATTGTCCTATATCGATAGTCGGTTATTTAACTATCAAACAACATCAACAAACAACCATCAGATTTAAATAATTTTCCAAATTATTTATTTCTAAAATATCTTCGTAAGATATTTTCTATACTTCAATCCTTTGAAAACAGTTTTCAAATCACTTTCCTCTTGTAGAATAAATTCCCAAATATCGTTTATTTCCACTGAAAAGTACTAAATCTAAATACTTTAGATTTTAAATTAATTTAAACCACTTTATCCAAAAATATATACTTTAAACATTTAAAATAAAAACTACTTAAAAAACTTTATTTACAAATACTAGTTGTAAAATTTTAAAATAACTCCTCATGTAAAACTTAAGCCAAAACAAATTTAAAATAAAAGTTATGAATATAAATTTTCGAATAAAAACGTTAGCCAAAACTATCTTTAAAATAAAACTACTTTATACAATATAATTATTAGTAATTATCTTTTTTTAATCATAATACCAATTAACCTTTTAAAAATAATTACTACTGTAACTAATGTAATAAATATTTACCTTTAAATTTTAAACAACTTAAATAATGATCTTCCAAAGACATTCTTTTAAAACAACTTTAAAACTTTTAACTTACACTTAAAAATCTACTTCGAAAACGTACTTAGCTTTTCAGGGAAATACACCATCCTTTTACACCTTTTTTAAAAATAAACCACTATTTATTTTTAAAACAAATTACCCATTCCTTTATAAATTCCCACGATGAATTTATACTTCCAAATAGTCATTGATATCTTATTTCCCTTTACAAATCCAGTTTATAAATCCCATGGTCTCATCCTTCTTTAAATCACAATTTCAAACAATTTATCAATTTCCAAATCGATTTCCAAATTTACTCCATTTTAAAATAAATTCCTTTACTTTCTCAGTTTATTTCAAACCCATTAATTTCATGTTTAACTTCTTTATTATGATTTAAAATCTTACTTAAACTAAAAATACCAATTTCATATTTATTTAAAAATTCTTATTTTATTTCTTCCTAAACCATTTAAATTCTGAATTTAAAATAAACCTTTTATTCCTTTAAATGAATTAAATTCTGAATTTAAATCTCTTTTCCCATACTTTAAATTTATTCGAATTTAAAAAAAATCAACTTTTATCCTTTTCCAATTCACTCTTTAATTTATCCAAATTCTCTATAATTATTTTACTTAACAATTCCCTATTTTATTTTCCTTTAAAAGTTCAATCTTTATTGTTGATAACTCAATATACCCAAATATATTCAATCAAACCATAGCATTCAATATTTTAAATCACGAATGTAATCTATCTCAGATTATCAAATAAATCATATCACAGAATATTAAAACGATCTAAATAATTTTGAGGAATCTAGTTGGATCCCTCTAAAAAAAATTCCCTGCATTCATGGATGTTAGCACAACAATTTAAAATACCAATCCGCTTCGAAGCGGAATATCACGGTATAAAGGGTCATTTGCTATTATGTAGGGCACATAGGGTCTCATCCGCTATATAATGCGGGAAAACAATCACTCTAATATATATACTACTATATATAATGTACCACATCCACTCAATTCAATCATTCAACCAAAAAATCAAATTTAACTATTTAAATTTAAATAATAATCCAGATGAGTGAGATTAACTCACCTTTGATTTGCAAACCGACCCACACCGGCTTGAATCATCATGATTTAGACCTTGTACAGACATTAGATGATTTTATTAATATTCGAACTAATAAAACAATTAATTACTATTTAATAAATTATTTCAATTATAACTAATAATTTAATTTGAACAAATAATTAAATTTTAAACTAATTCCCCCTTTAAAATCTTTTGGTAACTAAAATAAATATTAATCACTATAATACAATTTTAAAAATAAACTAGAAGATCTTAAAAAAATATGTATTTCTATTTCTTTTTCACTTTGAAATTACATACATATATATTTTATAAAGATAAGCTATATAGATTTCATTTTTCTCAAATTCCAATGTATATTTTAGTTTTCCTTTGAAATTATATATATATATACACATACTTGTAAAAATATTCTATATATAGATTTTCAAAAATCTAATTTATATAAATACCCTTCAACACTTTAAAATCCTATATATTATTTCTTTTTTATACAAGTTCTTTTCCTTCAAAAATTAAACTACAGATCTACCCAAGTGCTAAAATCAAATACCGTTATATATATTCTCTTTTTGTCTATACACATATTTATTATACTTAAAATAAAATAGAATTTATACCTTACTGCCTTTGACAAGCACACCCACATTCTCAGACTCGACATCGACCGGTCCTACTCCACGCGACTCTGAGCATCGTCCTGACCTGGTTGTCACAAATTCGCATCTTGACTGGTTGGCCTCTTCGCCCAAAAATGACTTTGACAAGGCGATAATCCACAAACCGGCTTCGTAGATTACTACAAAACCATTTCAAAAATCATTAACAACTTCGAAGATTACCTAATGCTTTCGAGAACCAATGAACCATTCGAACATCACTACGTTTTCTCACCTTACACCGAGTAACGCGCTCGATTATCTAGGTTACTTTGATTTCGAGTCGAACTTGTTTCCCTTTTTTTTCGAATTCGTGGATTGGGTTTCGATTCTATCCCTTTTTTATTTTCGATTAGAAATTAAACTGCTCAATAGATCGGCCAAAAAAATTTTGGATAAATACAAAATTTTAATTAGCTTGGGTTTCATTTGTCAACAGAGAAAGAAGAATGGGTGTTCGATATTGAAAATGAATCAGAGAAGAGGAGAGTTCCATTGTTAATATCAATATTATTTTACGAGACGTGTGTATAAAAGGTAACACGTGTTATAAAATGAAGGATAGGTGTTGGGATGAGGTCTACAAAAATTTGAAGGAAGAAAACATATATATTATTTTTAAATTAAATTTAAATTTTAAATCGTTTCAAATTACGCAACTCAAAATCTCGACCTCCTAATGAGGCATGCCGCTAGACGTTCATAATGTTATACCCCTATTATAAACACGATTGTAAGGTTACGAACCCTAATTCGATCATACGAAGAAGATTGCTTTTTGGGCCCAGTTATTATATTGAATTTTCAATATAAATTTCAGCGCGTTTACCAATCGTACGGCCAAACGATCACTCCAAACACTACAAAATTTGAAATTCGATAATAATACATTACTACGGATTCAATGGAATTGGTTTCGTTGAAATCCAAGACAGTGCCTCGGAAGGCTATTTTTAAATATCGATTTAAACGATAAAATTTCAAAACTTAACAAAATACTTCCAAATTCAAGTTTAACACTTTTACTATCTTCGGTACTATCAATATAAATTT
Source organism: Allium cepa (assembly GCA_030765085.1). Classification (NCBI taxonomy): domain Eukaryota; kingdom Viridiplantae; phylum Streptophyta; class Magnoliopsida; order Asparagales; family Amaryllidaceae; genus Allium; species Allium cepa. The sequence continues at coordinate 117,516,655 of CM060943.1, forward strand.
TACAAGCCTTTAAATTATTTTTAACAAGATTAAAATTTTGGATTCAACCATTTGCCCAATTTCCAATTATGTAATTAAACTATTAAATCACCCAATAAATAGTGGCATTTGAAGTTCAAGTTAGAAATTAACTTTTAAATATTTAAAATTATAAATATTCCAATTTCAAATTTTCAAAATCCTAGGTCGTCACAGGCCAACAAAGACCGAGGCAGTAGATTTCCAGCTTTCCAGGAGTGACATTCTTGGAGATTCTTCGTGTGTTCTTCTTCTTCTGTTCCAGTTTTCTTTTTATTTCAGTTTGGATGTGCCGGTACTATTGGGAGGGATGGTTTTATTTATGTACTCTAATATTGCGACTGAGATGATGCTTTCCATAAGTCGTATGTATTTGGTATTTTGAGACTTATTTTGGTTATGGCCTATTTTATGAAGTTTGATTTATAAATAAGTTATTGTTTTAAATGTTTTCGCTGTTTTATTTATTTAGTCTTGTGAATCTTAGTCTCTGTAAAGTTTTAGCTATGCCTACAATGCACCACATCTTTTAGTGCGCCCTTTTTGGATACACTAAGAGTTGTGGGTGTTTCATGTATAATAAATAGCTTCATGAACTGTTTATTTGATTATTATATTTTATCATTCCGCTGCGAGATTCTGTGTTTGTGGGGTTCGACTCATTAGAGATAGGGTTGTAATACCCTAGAATGAGTCTGTTCGAGTGCATATATATGAGAAAGTGTATTTGTTAGTGTTATAAAATGTTTTATATTGTGTTTACTTATCCATTGAGTTGTTTATGAATTCGGCTCGATGCGTGGGACGCCATGTTATTGATAGGGGTTTCTAAACACTTAAACGAGGCAAGTCAACATAATATTGTTTTAAAAATATGGTAAATGAAATAATTTTACCTATGTAACATCCCGCCTTTTGCACGCTTTAAATCGACGATAAACCACACATGTCAGACTCAAACCATACGTAAGGGCGAATTGTTATTGGGGTGAATAAGAAAAAAAGCAGAGAAAGAAAAAACTGTAACAACCCACATATTATCGATTTTATATTTAAATATTTTATCGTTAGTCGGAATTTAGTCCGAAAAGCTACTTTTTGCAAACAGTAAAATTAGGACTCGAGACCACTTCCATTGAGTTCGAAATGACATTTGCAATCTTTGTAGGTATAAATTTCGATATGTTTGGAGTTGGTGGAATTTCACCACTTTTTCGCTTTGGACTTTAGTTTGGACTTAGCCTATTAGACCCAACCTCCACTCCCTCTTCTCTTCATTCCTTCATAAATTTCCTAACACTAAAGCTTCATCAAAAATGGTGAGTGGAATGGGAAACTAAAATTCCAAGCTCAAGTTCTCTTGCAAATCCATCCTCCAACTCCAAATCTAGAGAGAAGCCATTGATTCAAGCTTCTTGTGTTGAGATTGAAGTGGGATTGCTTCTTCTTTTGCTTTCAAGCTTGATTTTCATTTAAATTGTGAAAAGGTGAGATTTTTATCTCACATTCTTGTCTATATCTATCTTGGATTGTTGGGAATGAATTCCTATCACTTTATCATGTACATATGCATTTGGTTTGGATTGGATTGGCGAAAAACTCCAATTTTTAGTGTTTTTGGTGAATTCCTGGGCTTAGGTCGCTCTGCCTTGATGAGTCTCGGCCTGCATATTTTCGTTAACCCCATAGGTTGTTCGGCAGATAGCTCGTTCCACATTGGGCCGTTCACCACTTTAGGTCGCGACCGAGTTAGGTCGTTAACCACGTTAGGTCGCGCCCCTTTAGGTCGCGCCATGTTGGGCCTTGGCTAGCTCGTTCCTCCTTAGGTCGTTCGACCTATTTAATTTGTGCTAGAAACCCCTAGGTCATTCAGGGCTTAGGTCATTTGAATTCCTAGGTCGCTAGTCCTTAGTCACACCTCCATTAGGTCGCGCGATAATCTTAGGTCGCGTACTCCTTAGGTCGCTGTTTGCGCAAAAAATGGACAAACACCTCCAATCCGTACGATTTGGTTGATTATATGTTATTTTCAAGGTTATAGGTTACTTATGAAAATATGAAAAAAGCAGGGGCTAAACTGTAAAAGACACACAGATTTATAGTGGTTCGGCCAGAACGTGCCTACGTCCACTTTATATGTTATTCCCCTTTTCCTTTCAGATTACAAGTACAAAGCTTTGTATACAAGTATATCAAAGTTGTTTGAAAGTTCCTTCCTTGCTTGAGCTCTCAAACTTGTCTGCCATTGTTGTACCCCTGCCCCTCTATTTATAGAGTGAGGCTGGGGGCAGGGGTCTTGGATGTATATAGCTGCTGGTGGGTCCGGGCTGAAGCAATCTGGCCTGGCAGCGTTCTGGTTCGGCGAAGCTTTGGAGACGGTTGGGGTTTGGTCCGGTAGGGAAGTGGTTCGGTGATGCTGGGTTTTGGACCGGTGATTGTGACTTCGTCCCTTGGTCCGATGGTAATCTTGGTTCGGTGGCGTTGGACCGGTAGTGGTTGGTCCGGTGGGTGATGGTGTTATGTTGGTTCGGTGGAGCTTCATTCGGCAGGGGTGCTTGGTGGGTTGGTTCGGCGAGGCTTGGAAGTGGAGTTTGGTTCGGCTGTGCAAGGGGGAGTTATCTGGTTCGGCTGTGCAAGTGGAGCTTAGACCGGATGACCTTTGGTTTGGCAAGGAGGTGTTGTTTTGCTCGATGGGCTTGGTTCGACGAAGGATGGAAACTCATGGGTGGAAACACGCCCAACATTTATCCCCCAAAGTGGGGCACATGCCTGCATGGGTCGCGCTTTGTTTTCTTGCAGTTGGGATAGCTTCATTCGGTTTTGAGGGCCGAACCATCCGATCCGGTTATCCTGAGTTCGCCTATAAGTAGGGGAGCCACGCCTTCGTTATTTCTTACCGAGTGTGATAGCCGAATCAACCGAGTGCTGAATCAACCTTAACTGTTTCAAATAGCCGAATCGAACGAGTACCGTAGCTCTCCTAACCGCCGAACCAGGTGAGTAGCCGAATGAACACATACACCTGAATTGTCGAATGGTATTGGGAGTGTGAGTGCCGAATGACCCTTAAACCTTTAATGTCGGATGGACTTTATGCCGAATGGGCTACGCCGATTGAGCTTTCACACTCGAATCTTGAGTGGAACCCTAGACCTATATACACCTGCTCGCTTTATGTACTTGCTTGCTTACATTTCCATACTTCTTGTTCTAACAACATGTCTTTTGCTTTTGTGTATGCAGATAAATGTCTCGCAAAGTGGAAACTCGATCAGATAGTAAGAAGTCCAAGGATAGAGGAGAGTCTTCTTCCGTGCCCCCAGCCCAACCAGAACCGACGCGACATGGACATGCCCCGAGGTCGTTAGTGGATGGGTATGGTCCCCAAGAGCTTCTGAACTCTCCTCCCGATTGCTTTCCGAGCACCCTGAAGGAGGAGCAACTTGATGTTATATCTCGTTCCTTCGGAATAGATAGAGCGCGCATGCTATTGCCGGGGGAAGGAGTGATGCCGTATGACCCCCCCCCCCCGAAGGCTACTTTGCTTATAGCAGATATCATTGCATGTGTGGTGCTATCCCGCCTCTCAACGCCTGGATAGTTAGCTTTATCACATATCTGAAGGTGGCTCCATTCCAGCTTCAGCCTAACTCCTACGCCATTCTGGTGAGTCTTTTCGTCATCTTTCAGAGGAAATACGGGCGTCCCCCTTCCAACCGGGAGATCCGATATCTGTACAACTTGAGAGGCTACAAGAAGGGGTCTCCATATATCAGTTTGGAAGCGGCCGTGCCCTTTAAGCCTGTTCTGGATTTGTACTCGAAGTTTAGTATGTTCAAGAAGGAATGGTTTTTCATTAGGGATGACCCTGTTTCTTTCCGCCTTTTCACTTCCAGCTATAAGTTGAACTTCATTTATATTTTCCTTGTCCCGATCAGAATGCTTCTTCTTATATGCTTTTATTTCTTGCTAGCAACAGATGGCTTTGCGGTTGTGGAGAATGATTCCTTGGCACGGATGGCTGCTGAAATAAAGGTCATTTGGAGAAGGGATAGGTCGGCCTCTTACCTGATCAGGAACGCCACTCTCCTGGAGTATAACTTGATTCTGCCACATCAATCTGTGGTTAAACAGAGAGATACAGCCGAGGAGAGGGCTGCTAAAGCTAAGGATGGGGCTACTGCGAAGAGTAGCAAGAAGAGACCTTTCTCGGTGCCTCTAGCCGTTGGGGGAAAGAAGCTTAATAAGTCTGATGGACGCTCTTCCAGTACATGTCCAGATATTCCGGAGGAGGAAAGTGGAGAGGAGGAAAGAGACGAAGAGGAGAGCGGAGGAGATGGAGAAGGTGAAGGACAGGGTGGTAGTGGTGCCGGGGCTTTGTCTTCTGAGCAGGCAGGGGAGATCCAGGAGTGGACGGATGATGCCTTCCGCCAGGCTTTTGAAGGGTTGGAGGAAGGATCAGCCTCGGTGAAGAAGGCAAAGGAGGTTGACAAGGCTGGGGCTGGCGCCGATCCATTCCCTAAGAGTTCTTCAGCTGAGGTGGCTCCAGCGATTCAAGATGAACTCTTGACTTCTGCAGATTCCATTTACGATAGGGACTTAGGAATATTTTATGGTTCGCTTCCGTCCTGGACTGAGATTCGGGACTTATTGCAGTATTCTCCTTCTCCGCAGGGTTTGTATAATAGACGTGCCTTCTCATTCTTTTTAAGTTAACATATTTCTTGAATTATGGACCCTTGTATGTTCGTAACACTTGTTCTTTATTACAGGGGCAGGCGAGGTGGCCAAAACTTCAGACGTTCGACACCGCCTCGAACAATTCAAGTTGATGAGAGCTTCTACTAAGCCGAAGCCGCCAACCGGCCGTTCCGGGGATGTAGTTAGATATCTCTCTCTTCTTGGAGTCATTGAGGAAGGTATCCAGTAGAGGAAGAGGAGGCGTTCCTTGTTTGATTCACCACCTGGTCCTCAGCCTCCTACTCAGCCTTCATGGGATACACGGAGGAGACCACGGAGTTTGTCCCCTCTCCGCCTCCTTCCGAGAATCCTACCGTTATCCGCATAAAACGTCCCGACGTGCCTCGCAATCCCTTTGCCGGCCACCCGGATTTGGACCCAAGCTCTCAGGATATATTATTTGACGAGGCCACGGGCGAGCATCTTCTTCCCTGCAATCCCATGGTTTGGATTCTTGATGAGGCTAAGTCCCTAGATTTGGATCTGCTTACTAGTCGGATAGCTGCTATAGGGGACGAAGCCAAGGCCAACATTGACCGGGTCGCGGAGGAGGTCAAGAAGTTGATGGAGCATCATGCTCGACTGGCTAGGGCTGGGGAGGAAATCGGGAGTGCTAACATCCGGTTGTGGCTACAGGTTTCTGATCAGGCCAAGCAGCTTGCCGATCAGGCTATCCAGATTTCTCGGCACGAGGCAGCCTCCAGGCAGTTGAAGGAGAATCTGGAAAAGGCCAGCAGGGCAGAATTGCGAAAAATGGAGGCTGCTTGCAAGGGGCGGATTGATATGGCCATTGCGACGGTAGATGAGGTTCGGAATGCGGATCTCGAGCGGATTGACGAGTTGTCTGGGAGGCTTGAAGCCGCAGAGCTGGCTCAGGCCAAGCTAAAGGAAGAGATGGAGGAAATGAGGTGCTCTCTCCAGGCTGACCGCTTGAGATATCGATCGGAGAGGGATGTTGTCGTCGCTAAATTGTTGTCCTCCGAGACCCGGGTGAGGGAGTTTGAGGAGAATGAGGGGATGATGGATGAGATGTTGCACGATATATACTTCCGTACCTGGAAACAGGGTAATCTATCCTGGATGGATGACTATCCCCGGATCATGGCTAGGATATATCTCCGGGCTATGGAGGAGGCCAAGGCTGATGCGGATAAGGAAGGTGGAGCGGCATTCAGGATGGACGTGGTAACCGCCCAGTTCTCAAAGGAGGAGAAGGTAGCGGTGAAGGAGGGGATGCGGCAGCTTGCTGCGGAGGAAGCCGGTGTGCAGTTGGGGGATGAGGACCAAGAAGCGGGCGTCGCTGAGTTTTCCCTTTTTAGCTTTTCATAACTTGATCGTTCGCTGTTTATCTGATGGATTCTTCTTCTGAATTGGACAGGTGGGACCTCTGGTCAACATGCTGGGAGTTCCGATCCAGCAACCAAGTAGATTCGGAGAGCTGGTTCTGAGGTGTAGTGGTTAGCACTAATACAGCTGGTTACCTTTTGATTTCTTTTTATTGCTGTTCATGTTAGTCCAAAACATTGATGTAACTGTAATAATATTGTTTGTGATGAATGACTTTATGTAATTTCATAACATAAGCTGATTCCTTTATGTTGGAATTTTATCGCTATTTTGTTGTGCTGTGTAAGTGATGTAACTATGCTTGTTACTAGTGACTTGACTGTGCCTGATGCCAAGTTTTTTGCTTAAAGTATGATTTTCTCATTTTGCAACATAAATGTGATGTGTGAATATGAACTGCAGCTATGCATTAATGTATAAAAGTAGAAGGTACCGCCCTTCATGTTTCGGCTATGGACGGCAACTTCGTGCGCCCTGTAAGACTAAGCACGGAATGCTGTTGAGTGTCCCGTCATCCGATTGTAAGTTTCTGTTCCCATTAGTGAACGTTCCCTATTTCATATCCTTTACTTTCAAGCACCGTTACGGAGAATAGGAGAAAAGTTTTAAATGAAATTGAAATATAGGAAAAGTAAAACTTCCAGTCACGGAAGGCCGTCGATGTGCTTAAGTTCGTGGCAAACGGGTTTTGTAGTCACTTTCCCTAGCTGTGGGTCTTGGAGACATTTGTCATCCATCTTATGCCTCTGCGGGGAGTTTTCTTTTTTACCACAGCCGCACTTAAGACACATCGGAGCCGATCGCGCAGAGTAACTATCCGGGCCACTATGGCCCGTAATCGTGGGTATTATTCGATTTACTGTGGCTGGCTAGCGTGGGGGCCGATCGTCAACTGTGAACTGCCCCTGGCTGGCCACACCTTATGTTGGGGCTTATGATCGGTTCACAGTTGCCGGCGAGCCGAATCGCTGTAATGAGCTGCCATCGGCTATAGTCGGCCTTTTTTTTTATGACTTATACTCGGCTTATTACAGTCGGCTTTAAGGGCCGAGGCAAACAATGAGTTAACTCGCGGTAGAGGGATACCGGAGCAAAGTGTCTCATTGGCGAGGGCATAGGAGCGTAGCGTACCTGTTAGATTTTGTCCAGGTGGAGTTGTGTTGTGAAGCTCTGGATTGAAATGTCATCTGCAAAGGATTTTGTTCAACAGCAAAGGATAAAGCTTAACAAGTAACCAAGATATAAAGGAACAAGTTAACAAGAGCCAAGTTTTTTAAAGTGGTTCGGCACGAAAATGCCTACACCACTGATTCTCTTTGTTAATTCACTTCATATGGGCAGTACAAGTTAAGAAAAGTATCGACGGAGGTGTCGGATGTTCCATGCCCTCTGGAACACCTCTCTGTCCACTGTTGACAAAATATAAGCTCCATTGTGGAGATCTCTATGAATTACATATGGTCCGTCCCAGATGGGGTTCAGTGCCCTGGGGCGCGGAAAGATTCTCTTGAGGACAAGATCTCCTTCTTGTAAGCTGCGATGTTTGACTTTGGAATTGTATAGTGCTGCCACTTTTTGTCTGTGAGCTGCTGCTTTGAGTGCTGCATCATTTCTTCTCTCCTCAATCAGATCCAAAGACATGAGGAGGAGTTCTTCGTTCTCTTCCGAGCTGTAGTGGATCCTACGGTGAGAGGGCACTATAGTTTCAACTGGGAGCATGGCCTCCGATCCGTATGCCAAAGAGAAAGGAGTATGCCCTGTTGAAGTTCTATAAGATGTGCGATAGGCCCAAAGTGCCGTAGGAAGTTCGTCCACCCAAGCGCCTTTCGACTTTTCAAGTTTCTTCTTGATTAAGGTTTTGACGATCTTGTTGACAGCTTCGACTTGTCCGTTTGCTTGAGGATAAGCTACAGATGAGAAGCTTTTGTGAATTCCGTGCTCTTGGCACTAATCGGCGAATTCTTCGCTGTCAAATTGGAGTCTGTTATCTGATATGATCTTGAGTGGGACTCCGTACCTGCACAGGATATTTTTGATCAAGAAATAACTTTTGCTGATGATATTTTATTTAGAGGTTCCGCCTCCACCCATTTGGTGAAATAGTGAACTGCCACTATAGCATATTTGGCTCCGCCTCGGCCCATTGGCAGTTCACCAATCAAGTCAATTCCCCATACTGCAAAGGGCCAAGGGCTAGTCATTTGAGTGATCTCATTTGTCGGTAGTCGAGGAATCTTGGCAAATTTCTGACATCTGTCACATCTTCTGACGAAGTCTAAGGCGTCTTTGTTCAAGGTGGGCCAGAAATACCCATATCGGAGTATCTTTTTTGCTAGGGTCTGCCCTCCGGTGTGGTCTCCACAACTTCCCTGGTGGATATTGGATAGAATTTCCTTGGCTTCTCTTCCAGCAATGCACCTCAATAAGGGGTTAGAGAAGCCGCGCCGATAGAGGATGTCTTCTTGTATTGTGTAGCGGGAAGCCTTCCTTAGAATTTTCTTAATTTCATTTCGCCCGTCGGGTAGGGTGCCGTTTTGTAAGTATTCTCGGATAGGGGTCATCCATGTTTCTTCTTCGGTTGCAGCTATCAGGTTTACTTGCTCGAAACTCGAGGTTAGTAGCCTTGAGACAGTTATCGTTCCAGAAGTGGTATCATCTCCCATGCTAGCTTGCTTTGCCAGCTCGTCGGCCTCTTGATTTTCTTCTCGAGGAATGTGTTTGATCGAGTAGTGATCCAATTGATTTGAGCAGCCGCTTGGTCTTTTTCAGATATGCCGTGAGCCGTTCTCCTCGAGTCTGGAACTCCCCTAGTATTTGATTTACGACGAGTTGTGAATCACTGTGAAGACATAAGGAATTGACTCCGATCTCCAGGGCGAGCTCTAATCCGGCTATTACTGCTTCATATTCGGCATCATTATTGGTGTCAGCGAATTCTAGCCTTAGTGCATAACGCAGCTTTCTTCCCCTGGGAGTGATGATCACAACGCCTGCCCCCGAGCCTTGTTCGTTCGACGCTCCATCTATGAAGAGATTCCACTTGATACCTTCTGCTATTTCAGATTGCTCCCTACCTTCACCGGTGGTGAATTCGGCAATGAAATCGACCATAGTTTGTCCCTTGATGGCGGTGCGGGGATGGTAGGTGATATCATATTGACTCAATTCAATGCACCATTTAAGTAACCGCCCAGAGGTATTGGGACGATGAAGTACTTGCCTTAGTGGTTGATCGGTTAGAACTCGGATGGAATGAGACTGGAAGTAGTGTCGCAGTTTCCGTGATGTGATTAGTAAGCAGTACGCTAGCTTCTCAAGTTTAGGATATCTGGCTTCTGCTCCCGTGAACCTTTTGCTTATGAAGTACACTGGCCGTTGTGTGCGATTTTCTTCTCTTACCAGAGCGGCGCTTAGAGCATGGGATGACACAGCAAGATATAGGTATAGTTCTTCGCCTTCATTCGGAGTTGAGAGTACTGGTGGCCGCTGGAGGTGTTCGATTAGGTTAAGGAAAGCTGTTGAACACTCATCGGTCCATTCGAATTTTCCCTTGTCTTTCTTCAGGGATTCGAAGAAAGGAATGCATTTGTCAGTTGCCTTGGAGATGAATCTACTTAGGGCGGCTACTTTCCCATTTAGGCTTTGCATTTCCCTTCGAGTGGAAGGTATCTTGATGTTTTTCAAAGCTTGGGCCTGTTCGGGGTTTGCTTCAATTCCTCTGGCATGGACGATGAATCCTAGGAATTTTCCAGACGATACTCCGAAGGAGCACTTGAGAGGATTCAGCTTCATTCCGTATTTGCGAAGTACTTGAAACATCTCACCCAAGTGGCTTACATGATCGTTGGCTTTTCTTGACTTCACTAGCATGTCATCTACATAAACTTCCATGGTTCGTCCTATCAGTTCTGCAAACATCTTGTTGACGAGGCGCTGATAAGTAGCTCCGGCGTTTTTAAGTCCAAATGGCATTACCTTGTAGCAGTACAATATTCGGTCAGTGATGAAGCTAGTGTGGTCTTGATCGGGGGCGTGCATAGGGATCTGGTTATATCCTGAGTATGCGTCCATAAAGGATAAGAGTTCGTGTCCGGCAGTGCTGTCCACGAGTTGGTCAATTCGGGGGAGTGGGAAGCAGTCTTTCGGGCAAGCATCATTTAAGTTGGAGAAATCGATGCATGTTCGCCACTTCCCATTAGCTTTCTTTACCAGTACCGGGTTGGCGATCCATTCCGGGTAGATGGCTTCACGTATGAAGTCATTGGCAAGTAAGTTCTTTACTTCTTCCTCGAGGGCTGCTGATCGTTCTGCCCCCATACTTCTCTTCTTTTGCTTTATTGATACCTTGGTAGGATCGATGTTTAGTGCATGGCATGCTATGTCCGGGGAGATTCCAGTCATATCAGCGTGCGTCCATGCAAATACATCCATGTTGTGGCGAAGAAAATCAATGAGTTGATTCTTTAATTCTCTTTTTAACTGAGATCCGACTCTCAGCAGTTTACTTGGGTCGCGTTTGTCTACAGATACGAATTCCATAGCCTCTGCAGGCTCGGCGGTGGCCTCCTCCTCTTTTTCCCTGGGGTCTAATTCATTGAAAGGATCACTGGTATACCGAAGAGGAGGGGCTTTCTTTAGTTGCTATGCTTCCAAGCTTTTCATGCAAAGAATAGTCTTTGCATTTTTCCCTTTATCTCTCCTGCGATTATTGCGAAGTTCGGTTACATAGCAGTCCCGAGCGGCGTCTTGATCCCCTTCTACTTCTCCCTCTCCATTATCCGTTGGGAACTTCATCTTCAGGCACCATGGGGCAAGGACAATTTGGAAGTCGGACAAGGCTGGTCTTCCTAAAAAGGCATTGTAGGCCGAGTGGTTGTCTATCAGCACGAATGTTTGTTTCCGAACGGCGGAGCGGGGATGACTTCCCAATTCAACAAAGAGATCCAATTGTCCGAGGGGCATCTTTGCTTCTCCAGTGAAACCGTGTAGTGGTTTGTTGCAGGGGGATACATCCTTCATTGACAGCTTCATTTTGTCGAAAGCATGCTTGAATAAGATGCTAACTGAACTTCCAGAGTCTATTAAAATTTGGAAAACTTTGGCTGGACCGAACCAGGCAGAGATGACCATCGGGTCCATGTGTGGGTACTGCCTTCCTTCTAGGTCGCGCCCACTGAATGTGATGTCATGATTTTCCTTCCGCTTAGGGTGGCGTTCCTCCATAACGGAATTGACGCAGTCATCCTCGCTTCTGAGTGAGTTTCCATATCTTTCCATTTCTGCCCAGCTCTTGTCGGCGATGTGTGGCCCTCCTGATATTGTATGGACCACTATCTTCTCTTGGCTGGAGCCGCTGGTGTTGTGGTTTCCTCCGCCTGTCTCTGGGTGGAGCTGCCCTGGGTTTTCCTTGGCAGGAGCTGGGGTCCTGTCCTGTCCCTTCACATAGCGTTCTAATTTCTTTCTCCTGATGTGTTCTTCAATTAGGTCTCGGAGATGGCGACATTCATTGGTATCGTGCCCATGAGACTCATGGAAACGGCAGAATTTTCCGGATTGGATTGCGCAATCTGACTCTTTCTTGTACGGGGGGCGCTTGTATGTGAGTTCGTCCTGGGTGGCCAGGAAGATGTTCTCGACTGTTTCATTCAAGGGAGTGTAAGCGTCAAATCTCGGTCCTGGTCGGTACAAGCGCTTTTCTCCCTTCTTGCCCCCTGCATTGTCTCTAGAGTCGTTTCTCCGAACGTCTTTCGCTGCGGCGGGGGCGTTTCCATGAGCCGTCTTAGCCTGTGGTCCTGTCTACCTTTCAGTGGCAGCCTCTTCGAGTCTCATGTACTTCACAGCTTAATGGAAGAAATCGGGCAAGGTAGCTGGTTTTTCTTTAGTTAGTCTTCTAGCAAACTTGGTATCTGGGTGCACACCACTACAGAGGGCCATTAGGGTGAGTTTCTCATCGGCATCTTGGACTGCGGCCGCTGCGGCGTTGAACCGGGTTAGATATTGTTGCAGTGTCTCTCCGGATTTCTGTTTGACATTGGATAGAGAATAAGCATCCTTGAGTTGTTCCACATGAATGCGGAACTGGCTAATGAACTTTTCCTTCAACACTTCCCATGAACTGATGGATCCTTGGGGTAGATGGCAGAACCAGGAGGTAGCTAGATCTGCTAAAAATAGTGGAAATCATTTTCATAATACTCCTTCCGTTGCCCCGCTCATGAGCATATGTTGTGTGTATCTTTGCAGGTGTACAACGAGGTCGGAAGTTCCCTTGTACGGTTCCATCGTCGGCATTTTCCATTCTCGAGGGGTGATGGCGGTTTCGATGTCGCGGGTGAAAGGGCTGGTTACCCTAGCGCCTATCCCTCGATCTCTTTGCTCCCGTCGGACGCATTTCCTGAATAATCGTGCCATCCTTTCATCAGAATTTGGAGCGGACAAGAATGAGCTTGGTTCTTCCCTGCGGGATCGATCTCGTCCGGATGACCTGTAGGGATGGTATAGCCTATCACTTCTGACATTATCCAGTGGCTGTCTTTGGCTACTCGGATGCATGCTAGGACCAGCTACAGTTGCCCCCTGCCTTGATCTTCCCCTACGGGGTTCTGTTTCGAGCATTTCCATGGGGTCAACTTCGGGCTGGGTTCTAGCTCGGCTCCGTTCAGCGGGGTTTCTATGATTAGGTGGCATGACTGGCTCAGCTACATCCGCCCCTCGCCTGGTGCCTCCCCCATTGGGTTCGGTTCCAAGCGCTTCCTCGAGTCGGAGTTTGGGCTGAGTCCGGGCGTGGCCCCTATCACTGTTGTTCCTGTTGATAGCTTCTTCAAAGAGGGAAGACCTTTGCTGTCTCTGAGATCCTCCAGATTGAGACTCACCCCATGATTCAGTGTTGCGGTTGGATTCTTCGGCATCCCTCAAGCGTGGCATGAGTTGGTTCACCAAAGCTTCTTGTTGGGATGCAAAGCGGTTAGTTACTTCAGTCACAACTCTGTCTAGATCTGCCCTAGTGATTGCTGCCGGTTGTTCCGCGGCAGGGGCTGTTGGATTTGCCTGATCTGTTGTCGTAGTGGGATGGTTCTCTTGATCTGGATCCACTGGATCTGGAGCGTTGCTGGTTGCAACGTTCTTTCCCTTGTTGGTGTCTTTTCTCGGCCTGAAAGTCATGTTTCCTAGGCAATGAAAGGTGCTATCGGGAAAGAAGGTTGAATGAGGGAAGCTGAAGCTTCGAGTTCCAAATTCTCAGTGAAAGCACCAAAAATGTTTGCGCAAAAAATGGACAAACACCTCCAATCCGTACGATTTGGTTGATTATATGTTATTTTCAAGGTTATAGGTTACTTATGAAAATATGAAAAAAAACAGGGGCTAAACTGTAAAAGACACACAGATTTATAGTGGTTCGGCCAGAACGTGCCTACGTCCACTTTATATGTTATTCCCCTTTTCCTTTCAGATTACAAGTACAAAGCTTTGTATACAAGTATATGAAAGTTGTTTGAAAGTTCCTTCCTTGCTTGAGCTCTCAAACTTGTCTGCCATTGTTGTACCCCTGCCCCTCTATTTATAGAGTGAGGCTGGGGGCAGGGGTCTTGGATGTATATAGCTGCTGGTGGGTCCGGGCTGAAGCAATCTGGCCTGGCAGCGTTCTGGTTCGGCGAAGCTTTGGAGAAGGTTGGGGTTTGGTCCGGTAGGGAAGTGGTTCGGTGATGCTGGGTTTTGGACCGGTGATTGTGACTTCGTCCCTTGATCCGGTGGTAATCTTGGCTCGGTGGCGTTGGACCGGTAGTGGTTGGTCCGGTGGGTGATGGTGTTATGTTGGTTCGATGGAGCTTCATTCGGCAGGGGTGCTTGGTGGGTTGGTTCGGCGAGGCTTGGAAGTGGAGTTTGGTTCGGCTGTGCAAGGGGGAGTTATCTGGTTCGGCATGAGCTGGTTCGGCATGGAGCTTAGACCGGATGACCTTTGGTTTGGCAAGGAGGTGTTGTTTTGCTCGATGGGCTTGGTTCGACGAAGGATGGAAACTCATGGGTGGAAACACGCCCAACAGTCGCGTACCCCTTGGGTCGCACTACCTAGGCCTCATGCCCACTCCTTTAGATCGCTCGACCTATCTTCCCCTTAGGTCGCTCGCCTAGTTAGGTCGATCGGCCATTATAGGTCGTGCCACATGCTTAGGTCGTTCACCTAGGTCGCTCGGCATGTTATCCTTAGGTAGTTCGACCTATTTTACTTTAAGTCGCTACCTCTTTAGGTCGTTGCACTTTAGCTCGGCCATGATTAGGTCGCGTGGGTATTTCTACTTTGATGGTTTTGGAAATGATTTCCTTCGATCTTATTCATGTCTTCGAATGTGAATTTTAGTGAATTGATTTGTTTCCACAATCAATTTTGTGACTTGTCACTTTAAAAATATAAAGGTTTCAATACTAGTGGTAAATATCAAAACTCTTTCATCAAAGCGATTTCAACACTATTTTATTACAAAGCACTTTTCTTAAACCGTTTTCCAATCTGTTAGTATATACAAACCTTTACCTCATTCGTATGAGAAATCTAATTAAACGACTTAGTAAAACAAGTGATATGAAACGCTTGCGTTTGCTTCGTCGGTTAATTTTTGGACTTGTTCGATTGAACCTCTTGTGACAATTTTCTAGTGAAGATCTACAGTTTGTTCGTAAATATTTAAGTTAAGCAAGTGGTTATGGAACATGAAGCTAAACTCATATATTTACTGACTTAGTGTAATTGACACCTCTTTATGATCAATGTTGATCTTTTTTTGTGATTTAGACTAGCAATTGTGCGATGTCTCTTTATCTACGAGGAAGACAAAACCCCGTTTGTGTGATGTTTCGGCTCACATATGTGGGGTAGCACCACATGGTCTTTGGGCCATTTTTGTGGAGCCTCGGCTCAAAATTAATGGTTAGCTACCATGAGATAGCGTCTCGTTTTGTGATACACGTGTTGGTGAGTTTTCATACTCCCATTTTGTGATAGGCCTCCCCCTTTTTGTGATTTCTGGATTTCGTGTGTTGATTTCTGGAATTTGTGCTTCAACAATTTTCGTGATTTTTATTGATAAGTTTTATCAATTTTTGTGCATTGGTGAATTCGTGTGTCATTACCTTTTGTGGATTAGGATCTTTGAGAAGGTTCTTGTGATATTGATTAATCTCTGGTTGATTATCATTTACATACTTATAGTAGTATACCATTATGGTCATCATACGTTTATGCCATATCTCTTATTCTATATCATGTCATATGATATTTATAGCTAGACTGATCCATTTATTATTTTCTTATGAAATAATACTCGGGTCAGACCGAGATGTTACAGGTGCTTCTGCTTGACTTCTCTGCAGGGATCTATTACTCTGACTTTTTGCTAACTACTTAGATTAGTTTTTTTTTTGTTGTATACATTTGAGATATCGACTCATAGATGTATTCTTTTGTATAGCACATGTTGCTATTCTTTTGTGTTATTGTGGATCTT
Source organism: Allium cepa (assembly GCA_030765085.1). Lineage (NCBI taxonomy): Eukaryota > Viridiplantae > Streptophyta > Magnoliopsida > Asparagales > Amaryllidaceae > Allium > Allium cepa. Next base: position 117,532,260 of record CM060943.1, read on the forward strand.
TCAGACCACTACTCTGATGTACACTTTCATCTGTTATATATTTATCTTTTTCCGCCTTTGTGATATGGATGTCTGTGACTGATTTATGTTATGTTTATTTCTATATTTGTTTCCGAAGATTACATATAGCCACTGTGTAGTAGCCTTGAGTTTGTATCGGTATATCGGATTTCCTCCTTAAATGAAATGCATGCTATACTATCTGACATATCGGTGCTTGCACAAAGAAATTACATGGATGGTCGCTCCTCCACAGCCTTATTCTCCGTGCTAGTTGACAGCATACTCCCTAGTGTTCTTGGCTAGTGTGGGTATAGAGGTGGGGCGTCATAGCTTGGTATCAGCGCCAAACTTCGGAACAATGTAGAATAATCTAGCAGGGATCATCGTCCTAAGTCCTTCTTAGGAATCGTGCATTAGGATTTAATTCGAGTCTTCGTACCGATTCATCCTATTTTCTTTATGATTCCTTGTTTATCTATCACGATTGCTTGATATTCGTTTGGTAAATAACCTTATCCTTCTTCTTTCTTTCAAGAAGGAAGAGAAATGGTTAGACCTGGCGGTCTCAGCGCCAGTCAATCTCGTGCTACTCCCCAAGATGGAGTATTTATGTCTGCTCGACAGCTTCTTGATCTAGTGAGGAATGCTCAAGCAGCCGGATCTAATCCGAAGTCTACTCACCCTAGGTCTGGATTTGCACGTTTGTGCAGCGATTATACCAATTTGGGTGGGAAGCCATTCAAAGGTTCTGAAACAATTATTGAAGTCCAGGCTTGGCTGAGATCGTGCGATCGAATCTTTTCTCGCATGAATCTTATTGATCTTCACCGTGTTCAGGTGGCCTCCAGTATGCTCCAAGAAAGAGCGTTAGATTGGTATGAGCTTCTTATTTCTGAAATTGTTGAAGCGGATCTTACTTGGGAGAAATTCCGAAAATGCTTCGAATTAAAATTTATGCCAGAAGCTGAGAAGGTGACTTTGGCTCGCTGTTTTATAGACCTTGTTCAAGGTGAATCTTCTGTGACAGATTATGTCGCATCCTTCGAGTCACTTTCTAAGTACGGGGTTGAATACATAAACACCCCATTGAAGAAGAACCAAAGATTTGTCTATGGCTAGAATAAAAATCTTAAGAAGCCATTACTTCTAAAATTAGAAGTCTCTTTTGATCAACTCGTTGATATCGCTCTTCGTCTTAAAGAAGCAGATAGAGAGAGTGATGTTGAAGTTGTGAGTTCCAAACCGAACTTCAACAACAAGAAAAGGCCTAATAAGTTTAAAGTTCCTTATCCCAACAATAAGAGAGGGAAGTAAGTCTCTCCGGCAACTAAGACTTCTACCCTAAGTGGTGGGCAATGCTACAATTGTGGTTCTAGGGATCATTATGCGAACAAGTGTTCAAAGACTCGTACTTGTCGCTATTGCAAAAGTCAGGATCATTATTTATCTTCTTGTCCCAAACTTCAAAATAGGAAGGAGGGAAAGCTTAATGTTGCTAAAGCCTTTGGAGACACATCTCGTAGTCAAGGTACTCTTCATTTTATCCTTGATGGCATTATTTTATTTCGTGATCATCCTATTCGAGTTCTTTTTGATACGGGTGTGTCCCATTCTTTTATATCAAAAGAACTTGTTGATACTTTTTATTTGGATGTTACGTGTTTAATGACTTCTCTGAGAATTGCGAATCCGGTTGGTGGATCCGCAACAATCAGTTTATTGTGTAAAGATGTCGAGGTTATTTTGTGTGACTTTTCTTTCCGAGCCGATTTGCATGTCGTGCGCTACTTGGGCTTTGGAATGATTTTGGGAATGGATTGGCTTAACCGTTATGAAGCCCAAATCCTATGTCTTGAGCAGACTATTCATCTTCGACATCCTCAATCTGTTAAGCAGATATCTATTGATCTTAAAGATTCGGATTCCAGCTTGGTTGCATCTCTATATTCTTTAAATCCTCATGATGATAATGATGATGAGGAGGATATTATTTCTCTTATTCACGTTGTTCGTGAATTTTCCGACATATTTGAGCCCGTTTTAGGATTACCACCTAAGCGAGCAATTGAGTTCAGAATTAATCTCATCCCTGGAGCTCAACCTATCACTGGTCCTCCTTATCGTATGTCCAATAAAGAAAATGAGGAGATGCGCAAACAATTATCTGAATTGAAGACGAAGCAATCTATTCGCTCTAGTTCCTCTCCTTGGGGAGCTTCGGCTATTTTCCTGAAGAAATCCGATGGTACACTTAGGCTTTGCATTAACTACCGCAAGCTTAGTGATCTTACTATCAAGAATAAATATCATTTACCTCGGATTGACGATTTATTTGACCAACTTAGTGGTGCTAGAGTCTTTTCCCAATTATACTTGGCTACTGGTTTTCATCAACTTCATATTGCAGAGGATAGCATTCCTTTGACGTCATTCCGTACTCGTTATGGATCTTATGAATGGCTTGTTATGCCATTTGGTTTAACGAATGCTCCGGCTTATTTCGTTGACCTTATGAATCGAGTTTTTCAAAGACTTCCTCGATCGGTTTGTTCTCATCTTTATGGATGATATTTTGGTGTATTCTAAAATCGAGGAGGAGCATGAAAAACATCTTCGGATTGTGTTAGAAACTCTTAGGAGCAAACAATTAAGAGAAAAAATTTCTAAATGCCACTTTTGGCAATCTAGTGTGAAGTTTCTCGGTCATATTATTTCCAAGTCCGGAATTTTCGTGGATCCTTCAAAGATTGAAGCAATTCAAAATTGGAAGAGACCAGAGAGTGTGATGGAAATCCGTAGTTTTCTCGGATTTGCAGGCTATTACCGCCGTTTCATAAAGGACTTTTCCAAAATTTCCGTGCCTCTTACTAGTTTGACTAAGAAAGGTGTTAAATACGTTTGGTCGGACAAATGTGAAGCTTCTTTTCAGAAATTAAAAGAACTCCTTTCTGATGCTCCTATTCTTGTTATTCCCAAGGGGAATCAAGATTTTGTTGTTTATACCGATGCTAGTCGCGTTAGTTTGGGTGCCGTTCTTATGCAAAGGGAACGTGTTATTGCTTATGCTTCCAGGAAATTAAATCCAGCCGAGACTAGGTATGCCACTCATGATTTAGAGCTCGCGGCTATTGTTTTCGCCCTTCGTATTAGCGTCATTATCTTTTGGTAGAAAAGTTTATTCTTTAGACCGACCACAAATCTTTGAAGTATCTATTTTCTCAAAAGGAACTAAATTTGCGTCAACAACGTTGGCTCGAATTTCTTGCAGCTTATGATCTTGATATTCTTTATACTCCTGGAAAAGGAAATCGTGTTGCCGATGCCCATAGTTGCAAGCAACAAGCGGTTGTTTTTATGATGATATCCGAATGGAATGATCTTGGAATTTTATCCACTTGTGAGATTCGAGATCGTGTTCCCGATTTATGCTTATCTCTTGTCTTGTGTATCCTTGAGGCTCATCCCTCTCTTTTAGACCGCATTATTGAAGCTCAAAAGCTAGATCCCGAATTGGCTCTTCTTGGCCAAAATTTTAGGGATAAAACTGATATTGAAAGTTTGAAAGACTTTGATATTGATTCTCATGGCGGCATTCGAAAATTTGGTAGATTTATCGTGCCAAATATTAGTGATCTTCGTAGAGACATTTTAGAAGATTCTCATCGTTCTAAATTTACCATTCATCCCGGAAGTAGTAAAATGTACGCGGATATGAAGCGACTCTATTATTGGGAGGGAATGAAATCTGATATTGCCAACTTTGTTAAGTGTTGCATGACTTGCCAACTTGTCAAGGCCGAACACCAAAGGCCTGGTGGGTTATTGCAACCTTTAGAAATTCCAATTTGGAAGTGGGATCAAATTTCCATGGATTTTATAGACGACCTTCCCCGTTCTCGTTCGGGTCATGATAGCTTATGGGTGATAGTTGATAGACTTACTAAATCCGCCCATCTTATTCCCATTTGGTCCAATCGAACCGTTCCTCTCTTGGCCAAACTTTTTATAAAAGAGGTTGTTAAATTACATGGGGTACCTACTGCTATTGTTACTGATCGTGATCCTTTGTTTACTAGTGGATTTTGGAAGAGTCTTCAAAAAGCTTTGGGAACGAAGCTTAATTTTAGCACCGCTTATCATCCTCAGTCCGATGGATAAACTGAGCGTGTGAATCAAACCCTTGAAGATCTTCTTCATGCATGTGTTCTTGATTTTGGTGGAAGTTGGGAAGATCATATTTCTCTCGTTGATTTTTTCTATAATAATAGCTTCCAATCTAGTATTGGTATGGCACCTTTTGAGGCACTCTATGGAAGGCCATGCCGATCTCCTTGTTGGTTTGAGGCCGGTGAGAAGCTGGTTTTAGGTCCAGATTTTATTCGTGATTCCAAAGAAAAGATTGGACTTATTCGTCATAGGATGAAAGAACCCCAGAATAGACAAAAATCCTACGCCAATAATCGAAGAAGGAAATTAGAATTTTATGTTGGAGATCTTGTATTTGTTCGTGTCTCGCCTATGAAGGTGTTGTACGTTTCAGTCGATCGAGAAAATTAGCGCCTCGATATATTGGGCCATTTCCTATCACCGAATGTATTAGTTCCATGGCTTATCACCTTTTATTACCGGCTCAGTTTTCTGCTATTCATGACGTGTTTCACGTTTCTCAATTACAGAAATGTCTTCGAGATTTCGATTCTATTCTTGAGCCTGGTGTTATGGAAGAAATTGAAGTTTCGCCGAATTTAACGTATGAGCAACATCCTGTTCGTATTATTTCTTCGAAGGTCAAACGACTTCGAAATAAAGATGTTCCTCTTCTTAAAGTTCAATGGTCCTCAAATCCTAAAGATTGTTCTTGGGAATCTAGAGAATTCATCGAGCGAACACATCCGGACTTACTTTCTCATGCTCTTTGAGGTGAACTTCTTATTTCAAATTTCTTTTGTGTTAATATGCTTTTATTGTTGTTACTTTTTATTTCCATCTTATATATTGCGAGGACGCAATTTCTTTAAGGAGGGGAGTCTGTAACAACCCGCATATTTATCGATTTTATATTTAAATATTTTATCGTTAGTCGGAATTTAGTCCGAAAAGCTACTTTTTGCAAATGGTCAAATTAGGACTCGAGACCACTTCCATTGAGTTCGAAATGACATTTGTAATCTTTTTAGGTATAAACTTCGATATGTTTGGAGTTGGTGGAATTTCACTACTTTTTCGCTTTGGACTTTAGTTTGGACTTAGCCTATTAGACCCAACCTCCACTTCCTCTTCTCTTCATTCCTTCATAAATTTCCTAACAATAAAGCTTCATCAAAAATGCTGAGTGGATGGGAAATTAAAATTCCAAGCTCAAGTTCTCTTGCAAATCCATTCTCCAACTCCAAATCTAGAGAGAAGCCATTGATTCAAGCTTCTTGTGTTGAGATTGAAGTGGGATTGCTTCTTCTTTTGCTTTCAAGCTTGATTTTCATTTAAATTGTGAAAAGGTGAGATTTTTATCTCACATTCTTGTCTATATCTATCTTGGATTGTTGGGAATGAATTCCTATCACTTTAGCATGTACATTTGCATTCAGTTTGGATTGGATTGGCAAAAAACTCCAATTTTTAGTGTTTTTGGTGAATTCCTGGGCTTAGGTCACTCTTCCTCGATGAGTCTCGGCCTGCATATTTTCGTTAACCCTTAGGTCGTTCGGCAGATAGCTCGTTCCACACTGGGCCGTTCACCACTTTAGGTCGCGACCGAGCTAGGTCGTTAACCACGTTAGGTCGCGTTCCCCTTAGGTCGCGCCATGTTGGGCCTCGGCTAGCTCGTTCCTACTTAGGTCGTTCGACCTATTTAATTGTGCTTGAAACCCCTAGGTCGTTCAGGACTTAGGTCGTTTGCATTCCTAGGTCGCTAGTCCTTGGTCGCACCACCATTAGGTCGCGCGATAATCTTAGGTCGCGTACTCCTTAGGTCGCGTACTCCTTGGGTCGCACTACCTAGGCCTCATGCCCACTCCTTTAGGTCGCTCGACCTGTCTTCCCCTTAGGTCGCTCGCCTAGTTAGGTCGATCGGCCATTATAGGTCCCGCCACATGCTTAGGTCGCTCACCTAGGTCGCTAGGCATGTTATCCTTAGGTCGTTCGACCTATTTTACTTTAAGTCGCTACCTCTTTAGGTCGTTGCACTTTAGCTCGGCCATGATTAGGTCGCGTGGGTATTTCTACTTTGATGGTTTTGGAACTGATTTCCTTGGATTTTATTCACGTCTTCGAATGTGAATTTTAGTGAATTGATTTGTTTCTACAGTCAATTTTATGACTTGTCACTTTAAAAATATAAAGGTTTCAGTACTAGTAGTAAATATCAAAACTCTTTCATCAAAGCGATTTCAACACTATTTTATTACAAAGCTCTTTTCTTAAACCGTTTTCCAATCTATTTGTATATACAAACCTTTACCTCATTCATATGAGAAATCTAATTAAACGACTTAGTAAAACAAGTGATATGAAACGCTTGTGTTTGCTTCGTCGGTTAATTTTTGGACTTGTTCGATTGAACCTCTTGTGACAATTTTCTAGTGAAGATCTACAGTTTGTTCGTAAATATTTAAGTTAAGCAAGTGGTTATGGGACATGAAGCTAAACTCATATATTTACTGACTTAGTGTAATTGACACTTCTTTATGATCAATGACGATCATTTTTTTTATTTAGACCAGCAATTGTGCGGTGTCTCTTTGTCTACGAGGGAGACTAAACCCCGTTTGTGTGACGTTTCGACTCACATATGTTGGGAAGTGCCCTACGGTCTTCGGGCCATTTTTGTGGAGCCTAAGCTCAAAATTAATGGTTAGCTACCATGAGATAGCGTCTCATTTTGTGATACACGTGTTGGTGAGTTTTCATACTCCCATTTTGTGATAGGCCTCCCCCTTTTTGTGATTTCTGGATTTCGTGTGTTGATTTCTGGAATTTGTGCTTCAATCAAGTTTCGTGATTTCTATTGATAAGTTTTATCAATTTTTGTGCATTGGTGAATTCGTGTGTCATTACCTTTTGTGGATTTGGATCTTTGAGAAGGTTCTTATGATAGTGATTAATCTCTTGTTGATTATCATTTACATACTTATAGTAGTATGCCATTATGGTCATCATACGTTTATGCCATATCTCTTATTCTATATCATGTCATATGATATTTATAGCTAGACTGATCCATTTATTATTTTCTTATGAAATAATACTCGGGTCAGACCGAGATGTTACAGGTGCTTCTGCTTGACTTCTCTCCAGGGATCTATTACTCTGACTTTTTGCTAACTACTTAGATTAGTTGTTTTTTTTTTGTTGTATACATTTGAGAGATCGACTCATAAATGTATTCTTTTGTATAGCACATGTTGCTATTCTTTTGTGTTATTGTGGATCTTTCAGACCACTATTCTGATGTACACTTTCATCTGTTATATATTTATCTTTTTCTGCCTTTGTGATATGGATGTCTGTGACTGATTTATGTTATGTTTATTTCTATATTTGTTTCCGAAGATTACATATAGCCACTGTGTAGTAGCCTTGAGTTTGTATCGGTATATCGGATTTCCTCCTTAAATGAAATGCATGCTATACTATCTGACATATCGGTGCTTGCACAAAGAAATTACATGGATGGTCGCTCCTCCACAGCCTTATTCTCCGTGCTAGTTGACAGCATTACTCCCTAGTGTTCTTGGCTAGTGTGGGTATAGAGGTGAGGCGTCACAAAAACAAAACAGAATCTTGCAGCGGAACGACAAAATTTAATAATCAAATAAACAGTTCATGAAGCTGTTTACAAAACATTTGATTATACTTATACAATACAGAATCAGAGTTACACATACCAAAGAATAATAAATAACAATGCAGCGGAATAGTGTGATGCAGTGGAACAACATAATATATAATAATAATATCTTCGTCTTCGTCCTCCAAAATAAAGTCTTCAATTATTGTAATGCTCGGACTGACCCAAGTGAATTGAAAGGACAAAACACTCGGTCGGAACTTGTAACAACCCGTAAATTTTCGATAATTTAAATTATTAATTTAATTTAATTTTGTTATTTAATATTGAAAGAAATAAAAATTTGTAATTTAATAATGAAATATTAACTAGACTGAAAGTTAATAATATTTAATTTATGTTAATTACTAAAAATTCGAATGAAATTCCAACCAGTTGAAGTAACATAAAATGTTATGCTTGGTTATCAACTGAGTGTTCGAAAACAAATGTGAATATTTAATTAACTAATGAAATAATATATTGTTAATGATGATTGAATGAAATTCGTGTTATGTAAACAATTGTAACAATTGTTTAGGAATAATAACTTATAAGTGTGATTGGAAGCAATGGTAACAAATATTTTATGTTACCTATTTATTTAGCCTGTTAATTTAAATTTGGAAAAAATTACAATAAATCTAAAATATTTTGTTAATGTAAATATAGTCAATAATGGGAAATAACATTAACTTTATTCATAGTATGACAATTGGTTGAATAAAAGGAATGGAAGTCAAGATTTATTAATTCATTGGAATTTGAATTATAATAACTGGATTAATTGCAACTAAGTGAATTAAATAATTAAATATAACATAAATGGAAATTAAGATGAAATGGGGAAATATTACTCTAATAAGATGCAAACCAATGTTAGTTATATCCTTACTATAATAAAAGACTTGAATAACATGGTTTAAAAATTAATAAATGGATTTTGGAAAATTAAATTCATAATTTTTGAATTTATAATTGAGGTTAACGCTGAAATTGATAAATTAATCAACTCTAAATTGACATCTAAAATTGTTTAAGTTATTGTAAATGATTAATAAATCAAAAATGATAGAAATGGTAAATAATTAAATTTAAACTGAAAAGGTAATTTAATTAATTATTAATTTAATTTAATAACTAGAAAATAGCCATTTTGGCCACTGACTCGGATTTCGACGAAACCAGTTTCATAGGATGCGTAACGGTGAACTATTGTAGGATTTCAAGCTTCGTAATAATTAGATTTGTCGTTTGATCGTACGGACTCGAAATGCCTAGAAATCAATTTAATTAAATCAACTGAAATCAATTGAAATCAATTTGAACTAGCTTGATTTTAGCATAACTTCTTCACATAATGGAATTAGGACTTGAAACCTGTTCCATCGAGTTTAAAGTATTTATAAACATCTATTTTAATATATGGTTTGACTCATTTTCGTTTCGGAATCGAAACGCGCTTTTCGGGTCAATTATCGTACAAAACCCAAATTCGATCGAGCCCATCTATTCTATTTTGTCCTACCTATATGTATCCAGTCACAAACCCTAGCAGCCTTATTTCTCATTTCTGTACGTATAGAAATTTCTGTTGCTTCTCTTTCTCAATGACAGACAAACCCTAAAATTCACGATCCATTTCCAATTCAATTGCAAATAAAAACCAAATCAAAATTTTCAAACTCCACAATATATATCGAATTATATATGGATTTGAAACTCTCGACGACTGCAAGTCAAATATATAATTCATTTTTCAATATGGTTTTGGTGTGGCCGAAAATCGATGAACTATTCACGGCCGTTCATCACGCCGCGATCAAACTTGTCGGATCGTCAAATCGTCAGAGGGGTTTTGTAGAGGGGACCTAGGGGAGTCAATCTGAGGTGATTGTTTGGAGTTTCAACGGCTCGATCGCTAGTAAAAATTCGATTAGGGTTAAGCTTCATTTCGGTAGCTAGTGCTGTTATAGCTAATTGGTTCCTCGCGAGCTCGAGGAGAACGTGGAGGAGGCGTCGCGATAACCTGTCGTGGGCGCGGTGGCTACGGGGCCATGCATGAGGCAACGGTGGCAATGCGAAGTGAGGCGGCGACGTTGTGTTTTGGCGGCGGCTATGGTTCTGTAGCGTGCGAATTTGGGGGATAGTGTTCGGCTGGAAGATTGACGTAGCAAGTAGCGATTCGTTGTTCAAAACTAATTTATATATTTTATAATTAAATTTGTTTAGCGTTTTAATCGCCATAACTTTTGCATACGATGTTCGGTTTACACGTGGTTTCTTTTGTAAGGAACGTATTGGAATCCGGACATTTTGACGCTGTTTGGACGGATTCTGAGACTGTTTGAATTGTGGGTTTAAATTGGATTTAAATTCAAAAGGTGAGTGATTTAACCCACTCACAACTTCTAAAATTTCTTATGTTTGTTAAATTGATATATGATGTGCTTTGGAATTTTTTTATGACTGTTTGGCATATTTTTAATCATCATCTCGGTTAAATTTTATTTGAATTAAATTGTTATTTCAGTTATTATTGCATATAAACTTCCAGTTAAATCGTTATTAATTTATTATTGAATATAAACTGCCAATAAATAGCTGTTGTTTATTTTTTGTTCTATGTTGATGTTATAGATTGAATTGGATGATGATCGTGATAAATGATTGATTATTGATATTGGATGAATGTATGTTGTATTTTATATTGTTATATAACTACAAGTTGTTATGGATTTTATTTCATTCGGAATAGGGGTTTGAAATGATATATAACCGTATTTATATTTTAAATTATAGATTGAAATGATAAATATCTGTGTCACTTGACCATAGAATAGAAAATTATATACCGACACTGTGGTCTATATATAAAAATATTTGAAATGATTTCTATGATTTTGTAAAGAAATATATGGGTTATATAAATATTGAGATGTTATATAAATGTTATTTTATTATTGATCTTTAGCTATGTATAAATGTGTTTTGAAATATAAAATAAGTTAAATAACAAAGTTTGACTGTTTTATATAATATGGTTAAGTACCTGTTTAAATTATATTGTATATAGAATTTATAATGACTTAAATAAATTAAGGCTGGAAGATAAATATGAAATTGATTTGAATTTAATTATTTAAGAATTATACTTGAATAAATTTGATTTGAAATTTAAATAAATTTGAGATTTTAAGCGTATGATTTTTATAACTTGATTTTGGTTTAGAGTGATTTAAATGAATATCAAGTTGATTTAAATGAATATATCAAGTTCAAAAAATTAAAAGAATATACAGTTATTTGAAGTTTAAAAGTTTTACTTAAATAATATGGGATTTATTAAGTAAACATTCAAATCTAAATAATAGTAATTGAATTTGATATATATGGAATTATTAAATAATTAGTTTTGAAATGGTGGAATATTTGAAGCTTTGAAATATATGGAAATTGAAACGGTTTATTTGGGGGTTCAAATCTGTATTTGGAATTGATTTGTGAAATTGAAGAAGCTATTTTGTTATAGGAAGTAATTTAATATTTAAGCCATTTAAGTGGTGTAGTTATGTTTCAAAGTTATGAGTTTCAAAGTATTATGATTTGAAAGTGTTATAATTTCAAATGTTTGGTTTCAATGTGTATAACTTTGAAAGTGCTATGATCTTGGAAAAGGGATATATTTGAAATAAAAAATGATATTATATTGATTTGAGTTTTTATAAAAATGATATCATATTGATTTGGTTTTGAAAGGGAAATGATATCGTATTTATATGGTTTTGAAATGGATAGTATATTCTGGTTTTGAAGTATAACGATTTTGAAATGACGCGGTGTTATAATAACGGTTGGTTGTTGAAGAGACCGGGATCGGAAGTTCTCATACTCTCTGCTAACTCTGAAAACCACTTTAACAACCGTGTATGCGGTGGAGATTCCAGAATGAAGTAGGATTGCGGCGGCGTTTCCTTTGAGGTAAATACGTGGACCCGACTCCCGTGAGTTGGCATAAGGCGGCTAAACATGTGCGATTGACGGGCTAAGAAGGTAGTACCTTTTATCGGACACACTCCTTCGATACCATTCTATTACCTTGTGATTGATTTGGGCCCTTTTGATTTTGGGGTGTGGCTCGAGGTGGGCGGTAGTAGCTGCTACGCGCTACCACTGGTCCGGAAGCGTAATTAGTATATCTACCCAGGCATTGCCTAGTTGTGTCGTGTCATCTAACCTAGCACGCCTTGTACGAGTTTGGTTTTCTCCCGTAGCCCGTGTGGTATCCTCTGGTGGCTTCCCGATCATGAGGAACCATGATACTGGATGGACTACTGGGACTATTATGTGGTAAGGGTTATATGGGTAACCCCTTAACGCTATTTAAAAGTAAGTTTATTTTTGTTATAGACATTATTATAATAGAAAAATATTACTACATAGTAAATAGTTTATTGGATTATTATGAGATGTAAATCCCGAGCATCTCTTAAGTTACTGCACTCACGTTTGACACTGGATAGGAGATGTCAAATCCCGTAAACATCTCTGATACCGTTCCACTCATATTATTTATAGTTGATTTAGCTTACACAAGATCTTTTAGTTCTGACTCGAGTGTTTTGTCTTTTCAATTCGCTCGGGTCAGTCTAAGCATTTCAGGGTTTGAAGATCTTATTTCTGGAGGATGAAGACAAAGATTGTATTACTATTATTTATTGTATTATTCCACTGCATTCATATTGTTCCGCTGCATTATTTATTATTCTCAGGTATGTGTAACTCTGATATGTGTTGTGAAAGTATAATCAAATATTTTGTAAAACAGCTTCATGAACTATTATTTGATTATTATATTTTGTCATACCGCTGTGAGATTCTATTTTGTTCTATTTCTTTCTTCCTTTTTCTTATTCATCCCAATAACAATCCGCCCTTCTGTATGGTTTGAGTTCGACATGTGTGGTTTATCGTCGATTTAAAAGCGTATAAAAAGACGGGACATTACATCTGGTATCAGAGCTTTGGTTTAGCGATAAACCATAACTTTGTGGTGTCCGACTCATTATTAATACGGTAGTAATACCCTATGATGAGTCGTTGAGTGTGTGTGTGTGTATGAGAGAGAGCGTATTTGTTAGTGTTATAAAAAGTTTTTTTATTGTGTTAATTTGTTCAGTTTTGTATTTATAAATTCTGGTTGGTGCATAGGATGCTATGACATCAATAGGGATTTCTAAACACTTAATAGGACAGACCGGCACAATATTTCTTTTGAAAATAGGTAAATGAAATAATTTTGCCTATTATATTTTCTATATATAAAATAAAAATTTTATAAAGGCTATATTTGGTTGTAATATATTGGTTGCTAGGTAGTGAAATTTATAAATATTGATTGGGAATAAAATACAATAAATGAAATTTGGAAATTTAGAACTTAAGTTACGTGATTTTTAAATTTCTTCCAAAGGATTTTGGAATATAATAATAATATTAGAAGTATTTTCAAATATAAATATTTCAATATAAACTGAAAGAATTGTTTTAAAGAACTTTTTAAAAGGAATAAGTTCTATACTCCCCTCTCTGTCGCTGGAAAATAATTTCGGTGATGAGTGCACGCATCATCGACATTCATTTTCGAGTTTCAAAGTGGGAAGGCCACTGTAGTAGTTTTACTGCGGATTTATTTTGATAAACAAATATAAATTTTAAATTGTTTTAAACATAATTGGATATATAAGTTGCAAGTATATACATTTATCTATTATTTTAAATGATTTGAAATTAAACCCAGTATTTAATTCTTAAGTTTCAGTTAATTAATAGTTTCAGTTATTATAGTAACAGGAAATATAACTAATTAATAATTGGAACCACTAATTAAAATAAGAGATTAAATTCTAGGTTATAAATGAAATTACAAGAAAGTTGAAACTAGTAACATATGAAACAAAAGATATGATTTTTGAACATTAAGTTTATTTAAAGGAAATGAGAAAAACTTGTATAACTTTCAGTTACATTCTTAAAGCATATATATAGCTTACCAAATATTAAAAGTTGTAATGTTTAATAAGGAAATGTAATGGATATTATACAAGTAAAACTTGAAGTAATGAAAGTATTCAATGAAATTCTTTAATAAAAAAGAATTGATGTTCTAGTTGTATAAACTTAAGTATAATTGAAATGCTACTAATTTAATAGAATAGAAAGGTAAGTATTATAAATAAATGATTATAAACTTAAGTAGATCAATTGATATGCTAAGAAACTTGAATTGAACATAAACACTATAAGTAAATGAATATAAATAAATGAAATTATGCAATAATGAAGGAATGAATGAATATAATGCAATAAAAAGAACTGACATGACCTGAATAAATGAAAATGAATATTTGTAAGTAATAAATAAAAATGAAAGAAATAAACACTGAATGAATGAATGGAAAAAGAAATGTAAGAATTAAATGTAAATTTGAAGTTGAATCATTTTATGAATGGAAAGGAAATGAAACAATAAATGTGTGAAAGAAATTTTTTAAAAAATAGACTTAAATAATGTTAGAATTTGTTGTTGTTTGGATTATGGTTGTTTGGGCAAGGATATTTTAAATTTGTTCGGATGTATGAATAACCTATTTAGTTTCATCTAAGAATGTAAAATGGTGCATTTAGTAGTTTATTTTTCATTCTGTACAATTTAAAGTTTTGAACCTATAACGACCCACCTTTTTGGACGGTTTAAATCGACAATAAACCACACATGTCTAATTCAAACCGTTCAAAAGGGAGGATTGTTAATGTGGTAAATAAGAAAATAAAATAAAAGAAGGAAAAATAAAACACAGAATCTCACAGCGGAATGACAAAATATAATAATCAAATAAACAGTTCATGAAGCTGTTTTACAAATAACATATGATTACATTTTTACAATTCAAATCAGAGTTATACATACAGCAGGGATAAACAAATAATGCAGCGGAATATATGATGTAGTGGAATAATTATTATAAATAGTAATAATATGTCGAATCTTCGTCGTCGTCCTGTAGAAAATAGTCTTCAATACACTGAAAAGCTCAGACTGACCGGAGCATAATGAAAACAAAACACTCGAGTCAGAACTAAAAGATCTTATGTAAGTAAAATTAATCCAAAATAAAAGGTGAGTGCAATGGCTTCAAAGATGTTAGGTAATTTTCCATCTTCTATCTAGTGTACAACGTGAATATAATTATCAAAAGATTTAACACAATTCGAGGTATTAATTTTAACCATTTTAATTTTTAAAAAGTCGAAGTTTAACATAAACCTTTTAAATAATTCAATTCCAATACATAATCCAAATTCAAGAAATTTTATGGATACACACACACACATATCACTTCAACCAATATCTAAAATTAAAATTTTCAAATCAATGAAAACCGCTCGGGTTTATCATTTCAGCCCAAAACGATTTCCTAATCTACAAGATCATTCGGGTATGTATTATTTTAATCCATAGTGATAACAGAGATAAAAGCATAAATAAATGTCCAATCATCCAAAATTTCAACCAATAACATGCATCACAATCAACATCCAAATTACCAAATAAATCACAACAATTAATTGATTATCATTATTAGGTGTTTAACTAGAAATTATATTCAGTATTAATTACATGGCTATAAAATTCAATATCAATTCAAATTAAATATAAATGACAAATTAAAACACCAAGCAACAACTAATAAACTTCTAATCACATAAAAATCTAATTTAACCAACATAAGATAATTTAGTAGTTGTGAGTGGGTTAAAACACTCACCTTTGATTTATCGACGATTAAAAATCCAATTCAGTGCCCAAATTTGAACAGCGGACAAACCAGAAACTAGGCCATCTTTAAGAAAATATATGGACCAGCAAATTACTGAATCTATAAAAGTGACTAAATAGAAAGTTTTTGAAAATTCTTTTCTCTCCATTTCAAAAAAAGAATCACTTAAAAAGCTTTTTTCTTGAGGAAGCTATGGTCCAAATAAATAGAGGTGTTTTCTGAGTTGAAAATCTGAGTTCAAATATACTTCGAAAAGATTAGAGTTTTTGGCATAGAAAGTTAAGGAATTTGAGGAACTGATGTAACGTCCAGTCTTTTCGTACGCCATAAATCGACACATGTGCCAATTCAAACCATACAAAATGGCGGATTGTTATGAGGTAAATAAGAAAAAACGAGAAAGACATAAAAGAAAACAGAATCTCACGGCGGAAGGATAAAATATAATAAATCAAATATACATTTCATGAAGCTGTTACAAGCTGTTTACAAAATATTTAATTTTACTTATACAATATATACCAGAGTTGCACATACCAACGAATAAAAATCGATGCAGCGGAATACAGTGTGTAGTGGAACAATATAATATAATAATAATAATGAAATCTTCTTCTTCGTCCTCCAGAAATAAAGTCTTCGAATCCTGAAATGCTCGGACTGACCCGAGCGAATTGAAAAGACAAAACACTCGAGTGAGAACTAAAAGATCTTATGTAAGTTTAATTAACAGAAATAAATATGAGTGCAGTAACTCAGGAGATGCTCGGGATTCAAATCTCCTAAGGATCCGTTAAACTATTTACTATGTAATAATATTTCGCTATTATAATAATGTCTAATAGTAAAATAAACTTACTTTTAAATAGCGTGAAGGAGTGACCCAATATTCCCTTTAACATGTAATAGTCCCAGTAGTCCATCCAATATCAAAGTCCCTCCTGATCAGGAAGCCACCAGAGGATACCACATGGGCTACGGGAGAAAACCAAACTCGTACAAGGCGCGATAGGGTAGGTGACACGGCACAACTAGGTAATGCCAGGGTAGATATACCAATTACGCATCCGGGATGGTGGTAACGCGTAGCCGTAGCTACCGCCCACCTCGAGCCACACCGCTAAATAAAAAAATCAAAAGTGGCCACCGAATCAATCCAAAAGTCAAAGTGTAATATCGAAGGGATGTGTCCGATCAAAGGTGCTACCTCATTGGCCCGAGAATCGCTCCTGTTTTAGCCACCTTATGCCAACTCACGGGAGTTGGGTCCACGTATTTACCTCAAAGGAAACTTCGCCACCATCCTACTTCATTCTGGAAACTCCACCGCGTACACGGTTGTTAAAGTGGTTTTCGGGGTTGGCAGAGAGTATGACAACTTCCGATCCCGGTCTCTTTAACAACCAAATGTTATTGTAACACCGCGGTCTTTTCAAAATAGTTTATACTATAAACCAGAATAAAATATTCATTTCAAAACCATATAAATACGATATCATTTCTATTTTAAAACCCAAGCCAATATGGATCATTTTTATTTCAAATATCTTTTCCAAAAATCATAGTACTTTCAAATGTATATACCTTAAACCTATAGCTTCGAAACAAAATTTTTAATACTTAAATGGTTTAATAATAAATTACTTTATAAAGTAAATTAGATTTTTAATTTCTCAAATCAATTCCAAATACAAATTTGAATTCCCAAATAAACCATTTAAATTTTCATACACTTCAAAGTTTTGAATATTCCACCATTTCAAAACCAAATTTTTAATTCATATATATATATATATATATATATATATATGCCAAATTCACTTTACTATTATTTAGTTTTGAAATACCTACTTAATAAATCCAGTATCCTTTAAATAAAACATTCAAATTCAATAATTGAATATTCCTCAATTTATTTAGACTAGATATATTCTTAAATCATCTTAAACCCGAATTTAGTTATAACACCATATTCTTTTTAAATCTAAACTTCAATAAGTTCTTAATTAAATAAAATCTCAAATCAATTTCACAATTTTATACATAGCTTAAAACCCTGAATTTAACTATATATAAAATAACCTTTATCAAATATCCAAAATCAATATCTCATAAAACCATATATATATTTCTTTACAAAACCATAGAAAATCATTTCAAAATATTTTTATATATATACCGCGGTGTCTGTATAAAATTTTCTATCCTATGTTCAAGTGATACGGATATTTATCATTTCAATCCGTAATTTGAAATAAAAATTACGGTTATATATCATTTCAAACCGCAATCCCGAATGAAATGAAAATGCATAATAACTTGCGGTTTATAACAATATGAAATACATCATCCATTCATCCAATATCAACCATCAACCATTAAATGCAATGAATAAACAAAATAGCGATTTAATTTAAATAAATGAAATTAACTGAGATGATGATTAAAAATATGCCAAACAACCATAATGAAATTTTAAATCACATCATATATCAATTTAACAAACATAAGAAATTTTAAAAGTTATGAGTGGGTTAAAACACTCACCTTTTGAATTTAAATTGAATCTAAATTCAATTTAAACCCAAAAATTTGATAGTCTCCGAACTCGTCCAAACCAGCGTCATAAAGTGCGGAATTTTATTGCGATCCTTAAAAAAAATCGCGCGTGAAACGAATATCGTATGAGAAAGTTATGCTAATTAGAACCTTTGGAATCAAAAATTAAATTAAATAAAAACAAACAAACGAACCAGAAACTCGAGCCACGTCACCAACAAAAAAAGCGCAGAACCCTAGCTCTGCAGTTTCGATCGAGAACGCGGAGCCACCTTCACATCAGAAACACTACCACCACGCAACACCATTCTACAATCGAAGCCCCGCGTTGACTCCGCAATTTCAGGCCGCCGGTCCTGGCGCCCTGGGCGACCCCCACTACTTCCAAATTTGCAGCCGCTGCCGTGAAAAATCAGCCACGAAATCCTCCATTGCGGTGATCTGGCGAATTTTTGAGACGAAGTAACCATATGTATCGACTTCCCTATGCCCCTTCTTCGCTGCAGCACCATCGGATCGAGTAATCGTCGACGATCCACCTTCTAATATGAAGCCCTAGCTACGAACACCAGAAACAAAAGTCCAAATTTCTGGTCAAACCACAAACCAAAACGAAAAACAAATTTCACTAGAAGATTACGCACTTCGAGGGCTTCGACATATTATTTTTTTTGAATTTTTCTAAAGAGTTTGGATTTTTGACTTTGATTTCTGAATTGAAAGGTGAATTGGATTAGGGATTACAGCCATTGAGGAAGAGGAGCTTTCTGTACGTATAAAATGAGGAATAGAGGTTGTTAGGGTTTATAGCAGGATATATATAGGCAGGTCAGAAATTAGAATAGATGGATAAGGTAGGATATACGCGCTAACGATTAAGTGGCCCAAAAAGCCCATTTCGCCTCCGGAACAAAATTGGGTCAACCCATATATCGAAATAGATGTTTTAAAATATTTTAAACGCGATAGAACAAGTTTCAAGTCCAAATTCTATCGTATGAAGAAGTTATGCTAAATTCAGTATTTTTCAAATTGATTTCAATTTATTGATTTCAATTTATCGATTTCAAGGCGTTTCGAGTCCGTACGATCAAACGACAAGTCTGATCGCTACGAAACTTGAAACCATATAATAATTCAACGTTACGGATCCGATGAAACTAGTTTCGTCGAAATCCGAATCAGTGGCCAAAATGGCTATTTTTCTATTAATTAAATAAATTAAAAATTCATAAATTGAATCACTTTTTCAATTTCACTTGCAAAATTTACAAATCTTATTAGTTTTGTTTTCTTAAACAATCTCAGTGATTTAAACCAATTTAGATGTAAATTAAATGTTGATTCAATCATAAATTTAAGCGTAAATTCAAATTTCATTATATTCATCAATTATAGATTAACTTTTCAATAATTCCATTGAATCCACTATTTATTCTTATTATTCAATTCATTATGGCCAAATGGAGGAAATTAACATTGGGTTCAAAGCTATTACATAAATATTCTCCAATTTCAACTTAATTTTTAAATTAACGTAATAATTAAATATTTAATTTCATTCATTTGTAATTAATTCAATTATTATAAATTAAATAAATTAAATCACTATTTAAATTCAAATCCTATAATTCATAAATTTTATCATCTTATTACAATTTCCAAAAAATATAGAAATTAATTTCATTTTCTTACAAATGTATTCATTTATTATAGATTTCCTTCCAATCAATTAAAAATTGATTTGATTTACTTGCCAAATATATACATAAATTACTATTAAATGTCCTCAATAAATTTTATTTACTTGGTTTCAAACTTTTTATTATTCACAAATCAAGGTTTCCATTTATTAAATCGACCAATTCATATTATGAATAAATTTAACATTACTTAAATTTACATTAACAAAACGTTAAATTTGGATTTATTGTAATTGATTACCAAAGTTTATTTACACATCAAACAATTAAACCTATATTAATTGTCACATATTGCTTTCCATTGCCTTTATAAATTCGTTACTTATCAACCTAGATTATTATTCCATATATACACTAATTCGTTCCATTTTATTTATGATATCCATTGCATTACATACTTCAATATTTCATACCTTTATTATATCGATTACTACCTTATAAATAAATCTATGTTCCTATGTAATTTACATTTATTAAAAGTTTCAATTAATGATGGGTAACATACAATAAACATTACCGTTACCCTTTAATCACATACATAAGCCTTAATTACTTACATATCAATGTTGCCATTTATTTTCATACTAATAATTACGTTCGCTTATTACTCACACTTTCCATTATTATATTAATTGAATTCCATTCTAGTTAATATTTTAATTAATGATTCACTAATTCAACATTTCCATTTGTTGCTTATATTAAACTTATAATCAAGTAAGACGATTTACATTATTTTCAATTATTGAAATTTTATTATCTTATATTGATTTTATCCAATTACCATTAAATTTACATTCAATTACTATTCAATGTATATTTCTTCATTAATTAATTCGATATTTACGTTTGTTTCCTTCCATTTGATTTATAACCTAGTATACATTTACATTAGTCCCATTTCATTCCATCCATAAATAGGTATTACATTGAATTTTAATTTATTAGCTTATATCAACATTATTACCATTAATTGCAATTGGATTACCAATTTCATTCAATACCCTAAATAAATAACATATATTAATTCAATACTTACATTTTTTTTACCTATGTTTCATTTATACGAATTATATTATTCCACCCATTAATACAATAACTGCATTTGTTCTTATTATATTCCATTTATAGCTAAGTCATAATATTTGAATTTTTATTAAATTGGAACGTTCACTCAAGTTCATTTATTATTAACTTACATTAACACGTTTCCTTAATTTAGAATCAAATACTGTTAACAATGTTTTATTACATTAATCAATTTAATACTTTCCTTTTATTTCTCATATACAATTTACATCCAGGTATAATCCTTTCACTACTTTCATTCATTAGAGTTCTATTCCAATTACTAATAAACAGGTTTTAGTTACCATTAAAATATTTTATTTTAGCGTTCATTTCAATATTAATTTATAAAGTTTTTATTTCTACTAAATTTATTTAAAAAAATCTCATTAATTTAACCAATTTAAATGGTTGAAAATTACGGGTCGTTACACTCTCCTCCACTCAAAACTTTTCGTCCCCGAAAAGGAAAAGAAGGGAAAGAAAAACTAGGAAATCAATATATCTTACCTAAAACATTAAATTTATAAACAATAAGTTTTATGAAATTAATTAATTTAAATAAAATACACCAATTTATGACCATTATATCTTTTTATACTTAAATTATTAAAGTTTGGAAAACATTTTCAAAAAATTTCTAAGTCTAAAATTTACGGAAAATTTCGGCAGAGTCTCCTTTGTACGTAGAGGCTTGGGAGAGAATGTAATATCAAAAATTACAATATATAACATATAATTTTCAAAATAATATATATCCCAACCCGGGAAAACAATATAATAGCGCTATAAATCCGTAATCCGAAAATGTACCTATTTGTCGGGCGATTAACGCTTAATTATGAAACCAAAAGCAGTAGCAATTACTTCCATAACCTGTATTTTACTTATATAATCCAAAAGGTTAACAATTATATAAAATGAAATATTTAAGTTGTTTTAATCACAAATAACCAAATCAATACAACAACCAATTGCAACAACAGCATACAACCATCACGTAGAATTAATATAAATCAATCATTCATTCATATCGAACAAAACAAATAGTTGTTCGGGTTCAAAACTTTAAATGGTACGGAAAGAGAAATAAATTACTAAGCGTACCCTTCCCTCAACGGTCTTAGGTGAAACTAAATAGATTATTCATACCTTCCAACAAATTTAAAGTATCCTTGCCCAAACCACCATAAACCAAAACAACAATAAATCCAACAAAAATTTAGTTCATTCTTATTAATTTCATTTCATACATTTGTTGTTTGATTTCTCCTTTTTATTTATATAATGGCTTATCTTTTTAATTTACATTTATTTCTTGCAAATTTTCTTCTTCTTTTTTACATTTAATGTTTGATTTCTCCTTTTTATTCATATAATGGTTTATCTTTTTAATTTACTTAAGCTTATAGTCATTTTTCAGTATTCTTCTTTTTTCTCTTATTTTATTCAGAAGTAACTTCAACTTGTTTACTTAAGTTTATAATTACTTACTTACAATACCTACTTTCCATTATGTTTAATTAGTAGCATTTCAATTATACTTAAGTCCATAATAACTAGAACATCCATTCTTATTAATAAAAGCAATTTATTGAACAATTTCATTACATTAGTTTACTTGTACAAATTTCCATTACAAATCTTTAACATTTTAACTTTTAATATTTGGTAAGTTATACATATATGCTTTAAGAATGTAACTGAAAGTTATACAAGTTTTTCTCAATTCTTTTAATTTATTAAATGTTCAATAATAATATCCTTTGTTTTACATGTTATAAATTTAAATTTTCTTTTTATTTAATTTATAACTTAGCATTCAATCTCATATTCCTTTAGAGGTTTTAATTATTAATTACCTACGTTCCAATTCCCTACAATAATTTAAACTATTAATTAACGGAAATCTTAGAATTAAATACCAGGTTTAAATTTCAAATTATTTTAAAATAATAGATAAAGGTTTATACTTACAACTATATTTCTAGTTATATTTAAAATAATTAAAAATTTGTATTTGGTTATCAAAACAAATCTACAGTAAACTACTACAGTGGCCTTCCCACTTTGAAACTTGAAAATGAATGTCGATGATGCGTGCACTCATCATCGAAATTATTTTCCAGCGACAGAAAGGGGAGTACAGAACATATATTTTTTCAAAGTTTCTTTTAAAACAATTCTTTCAAATTAAATTAAATATTTATATCAGAAAATACTTCTAACATTATTATTACTATATTCCAAAATCAATTGAAAGAAATTTTTCAAAACCCCGGAACTTAAATTCTAAATTTCCAATTTTATTTATTTATTTTAAATCTTATTTCAACTATTATTTATAAATTTCATTACCTAACAACCAATATATTACCACCAAATAAAATCTTTATAAAAAAAACTACTTATATATAGAAAATATAATAGGCAAAATTATTTCATTCACCTATCTAAAAACAAATATTGTGTTGGTCTGTCCTATTAAGTGTTTAGAAATCCCTATTGATGTCATAGCGTCCCATGCATCAACCAAAATTTATAAATACAAAATGGAACAAATTAACACAATATCAAAACCTTTTTATAACACTAGCAAATACGCTCTCTCATATATATACTCTCAGCGACTCATCATAGGGTATTACTACCCTATTAATAAAGAGTCAAACCCCACAAAGCTAAGGTTTATCGCTAAACAAAAGCTTTGATACCAGATGTAACGTCCGGCCTTTTTGTATGCCTTAAATCGACACACATGCCAATTCAAACCATACAAAATGGTGGATTGTTATGGGGTAAATAAAAAAAAACGAGAAAGAAATAAAAGAAAACAGAATCTCATAGCGGAAGGATAAAATATAATAAATCAAATATACAGTTCATGAAGCTGTTACAAGCTGTTTACAAAATATTTAATTTTACTTATACAATATATATCAAAGTTGCACATACCAACGAATAAAAATCGATGCAGCGGAATACAGTGTGTAGTAGAATAATATAATATAATAATAATAATGAAATCTTCGTCTTCGTCCTCCAGAAATAAAGTCTTCGAATCCTGAAATGCTCGAACTTACCCGAGCGAATTGAAAAGACAAAACACTCGAGTCAGAACTAAAAGATCTAATGTAAGTTAAATCAATAGAAATAAATGTGAGTGCAGTAACTCAAGAGATGCTCGGGATTCACATCTCCTAAGGATCCGTTAAACTATTTACTATGTAATAATATTTCGCTATTATAATAATGTCTAATAGTAAAATAAACTTACTTTTAAATAGCGTGAAGGAGTGACCCAATATTCCCTTTAACATGTAATAGTCCCAGTAGTCCATCCAATATCAAAGTCCCTCCTGATCAGGAAGCCACCAGAGGATACCACACAGGCTACGGGAGAAAACGAAACTCGTACAAGGCGCGATAGGGTAGGTGACACGGCACAACTAGGCAATGCCAGGGTAGATATACCAATTATGCATCCGGGCTGGTGGTAACGCGTAGCCGCAGCTACCGCCCACCTCGAGCCACACCCCTAAATAAAAAAATCAAAAGTGGCCACAGAATCAATCCAAAAGTCAAAGTGTAATATCGAAGGGATATGTCTGATCAAAGGTGCTACCTCATTGGCCCGAGAATCGCTCCTGTTTTAGCCACCTTATGCCAACTCACGGGAGTTGGGTCCACGTATTTACCTCAAAGGAAACGTCGCCACCATCCTACTTCATTTTGGAAACTCCACCGCGTACATGGTTGTTAAAGTGGTTTACGGGGTTGGCAGAGAGTATGACAACTTCCGATCCCGGTCTCTTTAACAACCAAACGTTATTATAACATCGCGGTCTTTTCAAAATAGTTTATACTTTAAAACCAGAATAAAATATTCATTTCAATACCATATAAATACGATATCATTTATATTTTAAAACCCAAATCAATATGATATCATTTTTATTTCAAATATCTTTTTCAAAAATCATAGTACTTTCAAATGTATATACCTTAAACCCATAGCTTCGGAAAAAAAATTAAATACTTAAATGGTTTAATAATAAATTACTTTATAAAGTAAATTAGATTTTTAATTTCTCAAATCAATTTCAAATACAGATTTGAATTCCCAAATAAACCATTTAAATTTTGATATATTTCAAAGTTTTAAATATTCCACCATTTCAAAAGCAAATTTTTAATTTATATATATATATATATATGCCAAATTCACTTTACTATTATTTAGTTTTGAAATACTTACTTAATAAATCCCGTATCCTTTAAATAAAACATTCAAATTCAATAATTGAATATTCCTCAATTTATTTAGACTAGATATATTCTTAAATCATCTTAAACTCGAATTTAGTTATAACACCATATTCTTTTTAAATCTAAATTTCAATAAGTTCTTAATTAAATAAAATCTCAAATCAATTTCAAAACTATCTTCTCAACTTTGATTTATAAAAATGAATATAACTCTACATTACAATATAATCTAAGTAAACACTAATCCATAATATATTTTAATAAAATCAACTTTATTATTAAACTTACTTCATACTCTAAACAATTTTATACATAACTTAAAACAAAAAATTTAACTATATATAAAATAACCTTTATCAAATATCCGAAATCAATATCTCATAAAACCATATATATATATTTCTTTACAAAACCATAGAAAACCATTTCAAAATATTTTTATATATATACCACGGTGTCTGTATAAAATTTTCTATCTTATGGTCAAGTGATACGGGTATTTATCATTTCAATCTGTAATTTAAAATAAAAATTATGGTTATATATCATTTCAAACCGCAATCCCGAATGAAATGAAATGCATAATAACTTGCAGTTTATAACAATATGAAGAACAGCATCCATTAATCCAATATCAACCATCAACCATTTATCACAACCATCATCAAATTCAATCAATAACATCAATATAGAACGGAAAATAAACAATAGGTATTAAATAGCAGTTTATATTTATTAATAAATTAAATAACTGTTTAATTGGCAGTTTATATGCAATGAATAATTAATTAATAATTTAATTGGCAGTTTAAATGCAATGAATAAATTAAATAGCAATTTAATTTAAATAAATGAAATTAACTGAGATGATGATTAAAAATATGCCAAACAACCATAATTAAATTTTAAATCACATCATATATCAATTTAACAAACATAAGAAATTTTAGAAGTTGTGAGTGGGTTAAAACACTCACCTTTTGAATTTAAATTGAATCTATATTCAATTTAAACCCAAAAATTTGACGGTCTCTGAATTCGCCCAAACCAGCGTCATAAAGTCCGGAATTTTATTACGATCCTAACAAAAAAATGTGCATGAAACGAATATCGTATGAGAAAGTTATGCTAATTAGAACCTTAGGAATCAAAAATTAAATTAAATAAAAAAACAAACGAACCAGAAACTTGAGCCACGTCACCAACAAAAAAATGCGCAGAACCCTAGCTCTACAGTTTCGATCGAGAATGTGCCACTACCTTCACATCAGAAATGCTACCACCACGCAACACTAATCTACAATCGAAGCCCCGCGTTGACTCTGCAACTTCAGGCCGCCGGTCGTGGCGCCTTGCGCGGCCCCCACGGCCTCCAAATTTGCAGTCGCTGCCGTGAAAAATCGGCCACGAAATCCTCCACTGTTGAGATCTGGCAAATTGTTGAGGCGAAGTAACCATATGGATCGACTTCCCTACGCCCCTTCTTCGTTGCAGCACCATCGGATCGAGTAATCGTCGACAATCAGTCGTCCAGTATGAAGCCCTAGCTACGAACGGCCAGAAACAAAAGCCCAAATTTCTAGTCAAACCACAAAACAAAATGAAAAACGAATTTCATCAGAAGATTGCGCACTTCGAGTGCTTCAACAAATATTTTTTTCTTAATTTTTCTGAAGAGTTTGGATTTTTAACTTTGATTTTGAATTGAAAGGTGAATTGGATAAATTAGGGTTTTCAGCCATTGAGGAAGAGAAGCTTTATGTACATATAAAATGAGAAATAGAGGTTGCTAGGGTTTATAGCAGGTTATACATAGGCAGGTCAGAAATTAGAATAGATGGATAAGGTTGGATATAAACGCTAACGACAAAGTGGCCCAAAAAGCCCAATTCGCCTCCGGAACGAAATTGGGGCAACCCATATATCAAAATAGGTGTTTTAAAATATTTTAAACACGATGGACAATTTTCAAGTTAAAATTCCATCTATGAAGAAGTTATGCTAAAATCAATATTTTTCAAATTGATTTCAATTTATCGATTTCAAGGCGTTTTAAGTTCGTACGATCAAACGACAAGTCTGATCGCTACGAAACCTGAAACCCTACAATAATTCACCATTATGGATCCGATGAAATTGGTTTCGTCAAAATCTGAGTCAGTTGCCAAAATGGTTATTTTTCCATTAATTAAATAACTTAAAAATTCATAAATTAAATCACTTTTTCAGTTTCACTTCCAAAATTTATAAATCTTATCAGTTTTGTTTTCTTAAACAATCTCAGTGATTTAAACCAATTTAGATGTGAATTAAATGTTGATTCAATCATGAATTTAGTGTAAATTCAAATTTCATTATATTCATCAATTATAGATTAACTTTAATAATTCCATTGAATTCACTATTCATTCTTATTATTCAATTCATTATCGCCAAATGGAGGAAATTAATATTGGGTTCAAAGCTATTACATAAATATTCTCTAATTTCAACTTAATTTTTAAATTAACGTAATAATTAAATATTTAATTTCATTCATTTTTAATTAATCCTATTGTTATAAATTAAATAAATTAAATCACTTTTTAAATTCAAATCCTATAATTCACAAATTTTATCATGTTATTACAATTTCCAATTAATATGGAAATTAATTTCATTTTCTTACAAATGAATTCATTTATTATAGATTTCCTTCCAATCAATTAAAAATTGATTTGATTTACTTACCAAATATATACATAAATTACTATTAAATGTCCTTAATAAATTTATTTACTTGGTTTCAAACTTTTTATTATTCATAAATCAAAGTTTCCATTTATTAAATCAACTAATTCATATTATGAATAAATTTAACATTACTTAAATTTACATTAACAAAACGTTAAATTTGGATTTATTGTAATTGATTACCAAAGTTTATTTACACATCAAACAATTAAACCTATATTAATTGTCACCTATTGCTTTTCATTGCCTTTATAAATTCGTTACTTATCAACCCAGATTA
Source organism: Allium cepa (assembly GCA_030765085.1). Lineage (NCBI taxonomy): Eukaryota > Viridiplantae > Streptophyta > Magnoliopsida > Asparagales > Amaryllidaceae > Allium > Allium cepa. The sequence goes on from CM060943.1 coordinate 117,560,541, forward strand.
TTATTCCATATACACACTAATTTATTCCATTCTATTTATGATATCCATTGCATTACATACTTCAATATTTCATACCTTTATTATATCAATTACTACCTTATAAATAAATCTATGTTCCTATTTAATTTACATTTATTAAAAATTTCAATTAACGATGGGTAACATACAATAAACATTACCGTTACCCTTTAATCACATGCATAAGCCTTAATTACCTACATATCAATGTCGCCATTTATTTTCATACTACTAATTACGTTCACTTATTACTCACTCTTTCCGTTATTATATTAATTGAATTCCATTCTAGTTAATATTTTAATTAATGATTCTCGTTCCCTTCCCCTGAAAGCTAATATATATCGTTCAAAGCACGCAACCCCTTCGCTTAAAAGAATGGCTGAGCTTCTTCATTTATCATTTTCGTTCAAATTAAAAAAATCATGGCCGATCTCCTTTAAATCAAACAGAGGAATATTCAACTCAGGAAAACTTCCCTCTTTCAACTTCGAGTTCCCAGTATGAACAGGAACGAAAATCGTTCGTTCCTAATAATAATAATAATAAATCAAATGGCCGCGCGTTGCAAGATCGAATTCGATTTATTCGAAGCATAGGGCAGCGATTTCGATCGTCGTCATCGAGGCACGACAATGGCAACAAGGATTCGTCTCGACAGGGATTGTCAACGAATTGCGACTAGGGCACGCTCGCATGAGCATTTGGGAGTCGCGACGTGGGTGAGGCGCATGCAACAGCGAAGGGTTCATGGCATGAGCATGTGTCGTTCAGACGCTGGTCGTGGGGATGGAGCTCCAGGGTCACGCAGGAGAGTTCGATAGATTGGTTGCTGCCAATTTTGGGCATTCAAGCATCCTCGTGAGTTGACAGCAAGGTATATATGGTTTGAAAATATCTTGGCACCAGTCGGCAAACTCCTCGCTATTAAACTGAAGTCCATTGTCCGATATGATTTTGAGTGCATCTCCGTACCTACATAGAACATTTTTGATTAACAAGTTAATAACTTTGGCCGAAAATATTTTATTTAGAGGTTATGCTTCCGCCCATTTGGTGAAATAGTCAACTGCCATTATAGCATATTTGGCTCCGCCTCGGCCCACTGGTAGTTCGCCAATCAAGTTAATTCCCCATACTGCAAAGGGCTAAGGGCTGGTCATTTGAGCAATCTCATTTGTTGGTTGCCGAGGAATCTTGGCAAATTTCTGACACCTGTCACATTTTTTGACGAAGTCTAAGGCGTCTTTGTTTAAGGCGGGCCAGAAATATCCATATCGGAGTATTTTCTTTGCCAAAGTCTGCCCTCCAGTGTGATCTCTGCAGCTTCCTTGATGGATATAGGATAAGATTTCCTTAGCTTCCCTTCCAGCGACACACCTTAATAAGGGGTTAGAGAAGCCGCGCCGATAGAGGATGCCTTCTTGTATTGTGTAGCAGGAAGCTTTCCTCAAGATTTTCCTAACTTCGTTACGCTCGCTGGGCAGCGCGCCATCTTGTAAGAATTTTCGGATGGGAGTCATCCAAGTTTCCTCTTCGATTGCAGCTATCAGATTCACTTGCTCGAAACTCGGGGTTAGTTGCTTTGAGATGGCTACTGTTCCGGAAATGGTACCGTCTTTCATGCTAGCTTGCTTTGCCAGCTCGTCGGCCTCTTGGTTCTCTTCTCGAGGGATGTGTTTGATTAAATAGTGATCCAATTGATCGAGTAGCAGCTTGGTCTTCTTTAGATATGATGTGAGTCGTTCTCCTCGAGTCTGAAATTCTCCTAATATTTGGTTTACAATAAGTTGAGAATCACTATGAAGACATAAAAAACCGACTCCAATCTCTGAGGCAAGTTCTAATCCAGCTATTACTGCTTCGTATTCTGCATCGTTGTTGGTGGCAGCGAATTCCAACCTTAGAGCGTAGTGTAGCTTCCTTCCTCTGGGAGTAATTATTACAATACCTACCCCCGAGCCTTATTCGTTTGATGCCCCATCCACAAAGTGATTCCACTTAATGTCTTTTTCTATTTCAGATTGCTCCTTACCTTCGTTGGTAGTGAATTCGGCAATGAAATCAGCCATGGCTTGTCCCTTGATGGCGGTGCGAGGATGGTAGGTGGCATCATATTGACTCAGTTCAATGAACCATTTAAGTAGTCGTCCAGAAATGTCGGGACGATGGAGTACCTGCCTCAGAGGTTGATCGGTTAGAACTCTGATGGAATGAGATTGAAAATAGTGTCGCAGTTTCCGTGACGTGATTAGTAAACAGTATGCTAACTTCTCAAGTTTAGGATATCTGGCTTCTGCCCCCGTTAACCTCTTGCTTACAAAGTATACTGGTCGTTGCGCGCGGTTGTCTTCTCTCACCAAAGTGGCGCTTAAAGCATGAGATGACACAGCAAGGTATAGGTATAGCTCTTCGCCTTCATTTAGAGTTGAGAGTACTGGTGATCTCTGGAGGTGTTCGATTAGGTTAAGGAAGGCTATTAAGCATTCGTCAGTCCATTTGAACTTTCCTTCGTCTTTCTTTAGAGCCTCAAAGAAGGGGACGCACTTGTCAGTCGCTTTAGAGATGAATCTGCTTAGGGCGGCCACCTTCCCATTTAGGCTTTGCATTTCTTTTCGAGTGGAAGGTATCCTGATATCTTTTAGGGCTCGGACTTGTCGGGGCTTGCTTCAATTCCTCTGGCATGGACGATGAATCCCAAGAACTTTCCTGATGATACTCCGAAGGAGCACTTTAGAGGATTCAGCTTCATTCCATATTGCCGAAGTACCTGAAACATCTCGCCCAGGTGGCTTACGTGATCGTTGGCTTTCCTTGACTTTACTAGCATGTCGTCCACATAAACTTACATAGTTCGTCCTATTAGTTCCGCGAACATCTTGTTGACGAGGCGCTGATAAGTAGCTCCGGCATTTTTAAGTCCAAAAGGCATTACTCTGTAGCAGTACAATCCCCGGTCAGTGATGAAACTAGTGTGGTCTTGATCGGGAGCGTGCATAGGAATTTGGTTATATCCTGAGTATGCGTCCATAAAAGATAAGAGTTCGTGTCCGGCTGTGCTGTCCACAAGCTGATCAATTCGAGGGAGTGGGAAGCAATCCTTCGGGCAAGCGTCATTTAAGTTGCAGGGACACACATCCTTCATTGACAGCTTCATTCTGTCGAAAGCATGCTTGAATAGGATATTTACTGAGCTTCCAGTGTCTACTAGAATCCGGAAAACTTCCGCCGGACCGAACCTGGCAGAGATGACCATAGGATCCATGTGAGGGTACTGCCTTCCCTCTAGGTCACGCCTATTGAATGTAATGTCATCATTCTCTTTTCGCTTCGGGTGGCGTTCTTCCATAAACATATTAACGCTGTTTTCATTGTTTTTAAGTGACTTTCCGTATCTTTCCATCTCTGTCCAGTTCCTGTCGGCGATGTGTGGTCCTCCCAATATGGTATGGACCACTATCTTCTCTTGACTGGAGCCGCTGGTGTTGCAATTTCCCCCTCCTGTTTCTGGGAGGGGTAGCCTTGGGTTCTCATTGGCAGGAGCTGGGGTCCTGTTTTGACCTTTTACATAGCGTTCCAGTCTCTTCCTTCTGATGTGTTCTTCAATTAAGTCCCGGAGATGATGGAATTCATTGGTATCATGCCCATGAGATTCGTGGAAGCGGCAGAACTTTCCAGACTTAATTGTGTTATCTGATTCCTTCTTGTATGGGGGGCGTTTGTATTTAACTTCGTCTTGGGTGGCCAGGAAGATGTTTTCGATTGTTTCATTCAAAGGAGTGTAAGTGTCAAATCTCGGTCCCGGCCGATATAGACGTTTTTCTCCCTTCTTGCCCCTAGCATTGTCTCTAGAGTCATTTCTTTGAACGTCCTTCGTTACAGTGGGTGTGCTGCCATGAGCTGCCTTAGTTTGTTGCCCTGTCTGTCTTTCGGTGGCAGCGTCTTCAAGTCTCATATATCTTCCGGCTTCATGGAAGAAATCGGGTAAGGTAGCTGGTTTTTCTTTCATTAATCTTCTAGCAAAATTGTATCCGGATGCACACCACTACATAGGGCCATTAAGATAACTTTCTCATCGGCATCTTGGACTGCGGCCGCTGCAGCATTGAATCGGGTTAGATATTGCTGCACTGTTTCTCCTGTCCTCTGTTTGATATTAGATAGGGAATAAGCGTCCTTGGGTTGTTCCACATGAATGCGGAACTGGCTGATGAACTTTTCCTTCAACATTTCCCATGAGCTGATGGATCCTTGGGGTAGATGGCAGAACCAGAAGGTAGCTAGATCTGCCAAGAATAGTGGAAAGCATTTGCACAATACTCCCTCTGTGGCTCCGCTCATGAGCATATGCTGTATGTATCTCTGCAAGTGTACGACGGGGTCAGAGATTCCCTTGTAAAGTTCCATTGTTGGCATTTTCCATTCTCGGGGGTGATGGCAATTTCGATATTGTGGGTGAAAGGGATGCTTACCCTAGCGCCTATCCCTCGATCTCTTTGATCCCGTTGAACGCACTCTCTGAACAATCGCGCCATCCTTTCATCAGAATTTGGAGCAGATAAAAATGAGTTTGGTTTTTCTTTGCGGGATTGATTCTGTTCAGATGATCTGTAGGGTTGGTATCGTCTATCACTCCTAATATTTTCCATTGGCTGTCTCTGGTCTTCTGGGAGCATGCTAGGGTCAGCTGCAGTTGCCCTTGCCTTGATCTTCCCCTGCTAGGTTCTGTTCCGAGTACTTCCTCGGGTCCAACTTCGGGCTGAACTCTAGCTCGGCCCCGTTCATTGGTGTTTCCATGGCTAGGTAGCATGTTAGGCTCAGCTACAGCCATCCCTCGCCTGGTACCTCCCCTGCTGGGTTCGGTTTCAAGCGTTTCCTCAGTTCGAAGTTCGGGCTGAATTCGGGCTCGGCTCCTACCATTGCTGTTTCTGTTGTTAGCTTCTTCGAAGAAGAAATATCTTTGTCTCCTCCGAGATCCTCCAGACTGGGACTCACCCCATGATTCAGTGTTGCGGTTGGATTCTTCAGCATCCCTTAAGCATGACATGAGTTGGTTCACCAAGGCTTCTTGTTGGGATATGAAGCGGTTAGTCACTTCAGCCACAACCCTGTCTAGATCATCCCTAGTAATTATTGCCGGCTGTTCCGTGGCAGGGGCTGTCGGATTTTCCTGATTTTCGTTTTGTACTCCTATTGGAATGGGACAATTCTCTTGATCTGAGATCACTGGATCTGAAACACTGCTAGTTGCGATGTTCTTTCCTTTGTTAACATCTTTCTTCGGTCTGGGAGGCATGTCTTCCAAGCAATAAGCGATGTTGTTGGGAAGAAGGTTAAGTGGGAGAAGCTGAAGCTTCGAGCTCCTATTCTCAGTGAAAGCACCAAAAATGTTTGCACAAAAAATGGGCAAACACCTCCAAGTCGTATGATTTAGTCGATTCTATGTCGTTCTTAGTGATTTGGATGATTTATGCAGATATGTAAAAAGCAGGGACTAAACTGTAAAAGACACACAGATTTATAGTGGTTCGGCCAGAATGTGCCTACGTCCACTTTATATGTTATTCTCTTTCACTGTTCAGATTACAAGTACAAGGCTTTGATTACAAGTGTATGAAAGCTGTTTTAAAGTTCTGTCCATGCTTGAGCTCTCAAAACTTGTCTGCCATTGTTGTACCCCTACCCCTCTATTTATAGAGTGAGGCTGGGTGTAGGGGTCTTGAATGTATATTGCTGTTGGTGGGCCTAGGCTGACGTGATCTGGCCTGGCAATCTTGGTTCGGTAGTGCTTTGGTTTGGTAGTTAGTGGAGCATTGTTTGGACCGGTGGTAGGTGGGTTGAGTTCTGATCCGGTAGTCTTGGTTCGGTGGTGCCTCCCTTATCTTGGTTCGGTCGTGCCTTCTTTGCCTTGATTCGGTAGCATTGGACCGGTGGTGGTTGGAGTGGTTTTGGTTCGGTAGTTCTTTGGAGTGGTTTTGGTTCGGTAGTTCTTTGGAGTGGTTTTGGTTTGGTAGTTCTTTAGAGTGGTTTTGGTTCGGTGGTTCTTTGGTCCGGTGGCTCCGGTTCGGTGGTGGGTGGGTTGGTCGGTGGCATTCGCTTTAGTTCGAGTTGGTTCGGTCTTCTGGGTGAGAACACGCCCAACATTTTCCCCCCAAAGTGGGGCATATGCCGGTATATGCCGCCCTTTTTTTCCCTCAGCTTAGACACCTTCATTCGGCCCAAGTGACGAACCGGTTGGTCCGGTCATCCCACGCTTGCCTATAAGTATGGGCTTCATGCCTCTGTCGTCCTTCATCGTTTGAAATAGCTGAATCAATCAAGTACCGAACCAGACTTGACTGCCGGACCAGGTGTTTTCTTCTGCCGAATAAAATTTATGCTTGAACTACCGAATGAGTCCGGGGAGTATGAGTGCCGAATGGGTTTTCGCCTCGAGCTACCGAATGCACTTTGGGAGTACGAGTGTCGAATGGACCTTGGCCGCGAACTACCGAATGCACTAGGGGAGTACGAATGCCGAATGGACCTTGGCCCCGAACTACCGAATGCACTTGGGGAGTACGAGCGCCGAATGGATCTTGGCCCCGAACTACCGAATGCACTTTTATGTTTTGAATGATGAATGAGATTCCAGGTCGTAGGTACTTGTTTGTCTACATCCCTTGTTCTAACGATGTGTTTTTTCGTGTTGCAGATAATGTCTCATAAAGTAGAAACTCGTTCTGACAAGAAGAAATCCAAGGACAAAGGGGAGTCCTCCATAGTGCCCCCAGTTCAGTCAGAGCCAGAACGACATGGACCATCCCCGAGATCATTAGTAGATGGGTACGGCCTTTAGGAGCTTTTGAACTCACCGCCTGACTGCTTTCCCAGCTCTCTCAAAGACGAGCAGCTTGACGTTATATCTAGATCCTTTGGGATTGACAGAGCGCATATGATGTTGCCAGGAAAAGGAGTAATGCCGTATAACCCCCCTGAAGGATATTTTGCTTATAGTAGGTATCATTGCATGTGCGGAGCCATTCCTCCGATCAATGCTTGGATAGTCAGTTTCATCACATACTTGAAGGTGGCCCTTTTCCAGCTTCAGCCCAACTCCTATGCCATCTTGGTGAGTCTGTTCATTATTTTCCAGAGAAAATACGGGCGTCCCCCTTCCAACCGGAAGATCTGGTACCCGTATAACTTGAGAGGCTACAAGAAAGGGTCTCCATATATTAGCTCAGAATCGGCCGTGTCTTTCAAGCCAGTCCTGGACTTATATTCAAATTTTAGCATGTTCAAGAAGGAATGGTTCTTTGTCAAGGATGACTCTGTTTCTTTCCACCGCTTCACCTCTGGCTGTAAGTTGACTTTTAATTATAATTTCCGTTCTAACTGCAATGCTCCTCCTTATGTGCTTTGTTTCTTGCTAGCGACAGGTGGCTTTGCAGTTGTAGAGAATGATCGTTTAGTTCGGATGGCTGAGGAAATAGAAGCCATTCCGGAAAAGGAGAGGGCAGCTTCTTATTTGATCATGAATGCTACTCTTTTGGGGCACAACTTGATTCTGCCATGCCAGTCTGTGGTCAAGCAAAGAGACACGGCTGAGGAGAGGGCCGCCAAAGCTAAAGGAGGGGCAACGGCGAAGAGTGGCAAAAGGAAACCCTTCTCGAAACATCCAATTGCCGGGGGGAAGAAACTTAAGAAGTCCGATGGACCCTCCCCCAGCACATGTCCAGATGTCCCGGAGGAGGAAGATGTGGAGGAGGAAAGAGGCGAGGATGAAGGAGGTGAGGCGGAGAGTGGAAGTGGTGGAGAAGGTGATGGTGATGGTCATAGCGATGATGGTGGCGACGGACAGAGTGGTGATGGCACTGGGGCTTTGTCTTCTAAGCAAGCAGGTGTGATCCAGGAGTGGCAGATGACGCTTTCCACCTAGCTTTTGAAGGGTTGGAGGAAGGATCTGTTTTAGTGGAGAAGCTTAAGAAAGCTGACAAGGCCAGGACCGGCGCTGATTCATCTTCTAAAAGCGCTTCAGCTAAGGCAATTCCTGCGATTCAAGGTGAATTTTTGACTCCTGCCAACTCCATTTATGATAAGGATTTAGGAATATTTTATGGTCAGCTCCCGTCCTGGAATGAGATCCAGGACTTATTGCAATATCCCACTCCTCCCCAGGGTTTGTATAACAAAAGCGTCTCTTTACTCTTCTTAACTTGATATATTTCTTGAATTATAGCTCAATGTATGCTTGTAACACTTGGTTTTTATCAAAGAAGCGGGTAAGGTGGCCAAGACATCAGATGTTCGGCACCGTCTTGAACAATACAAACTTTTCAAGGCTTCTACTAAATCAAAGCCTCCGACTAACCGCCCTGGAGACGTAGTCGGCTATCGCCCTCTTCTTGGAGTAATCGAGGAGGATATCCAAAGGAAGAAGAGGAGTCGTTCCTTGTTTGAAACGTCACCTGGTCCTCAGTCCCCAACTTAGCCTCTTCGAGATACCATGAAGAAGAATACTGAATTTATACCTCCTCCGCACCCGTCTGAAAATCCTGCCGTTACCCGGATAGGCCATCCCGGCTTGGCCAGTAATCCATTTGCAGGTCATCCGGATCTGGATCCGGGTTCGTGTGATATTACCATTGATGTGGCTACCGGTGAGCACCTTCTTCCCCGTAATCCTATGGTAAGAGTATTGGATGAAGCTAAGTCCCTGGACCTTGATTTGCTTACCACTCGGGTCGTAACTTTGGAGGACGAAGCTAAGGCAAACATTAACCGGGTTGCTGAGGAAACCAGGAAGCTGATGGGGCTTCATGCCCGACTGGTCAAGGCTGGAGAAGAAATCGGGAGCGCTAACATTCGACTACGGTTAATGGTTTCCGACCAGGCCAAACAACTCACTGATTAGGCCATTCAAATCTCTCAACATGAGGCCGCTTATAGGAAATTAAAGAAAACCATGGAAGAGGCCAGCAGGGCAGAGTTACGAAAAATGGAGGCTGTTTGTAAGGAACGGATTGATATGGCTATTGCAACGGTGGATGAGGTTCGGAAAGCGGATCTCAAGCGGGTACAGGAGTTATCCGAGAAACTTGGAGGCGCGGAGCTTGCTCAAACCAAGCTGAAGGAGGAGATGGAGGCGATGAGGAAATCCTTTCAGGCAGACTGCTCGCGATACCAATCGGAGAGGGATGCTGCCACTGCAAAGCTGTTGGCTTCTGAGGACCGAATAAGGGAGTTCGAGGAGAATGAGGGGATAATGGGTGAGATGCTTCAGGATATATACTTTTGCACTTGGAAACAGGGCAACTTATCTTGGATGGATGATTATCCCCGAGTCATGGCCAGGATTTATCTCAAGGCCCTAGAGGAGGCTAAGGCCGATGCAGATAGGGAGGGTGGCGTGGCCTTTAGAATGGACGTGGTTACGGCTCAATTCACTAAGGAGGAGAAAGTGGCAGTGAAGGAGGGTATGTGGCTGCTTACTGCTGAGGAGGTAGGTGTGCAGTTAGAGGATGCTGATCAAGGAGTAGATGATGGTAAGTCTTCCCTTTTAGCTTTTCGTAACTTGATTGCTTATTGTTTATTTAATGGATTCTTCTCTTGAATTGGACAGGCGGGACCTCTGAAGCACCAACTACCTCTGGTTAGCATGCTGAGAGTTCCAATCCTGCGGTTAAGTAGATCTCGGAGGGCCAGTAGGATAGAGGTGAAGCTCTGATGCAGTCGACTCCTTGACTTGATCTGGATATCTTTTGGTTTACTTGACATTGCTGTCTATGTAGTCCCAAAACATTAATGTAATTTTTAGGCTGTAATTATGTTATTCGTAATGAACGACTTTGTTCTTGGCATGTAATTTTTAACTTAAGCTGATTCTGTCATATTTGAATGCTATCGTTATTTTGGTGTGTTGCATAAGAAATATAGTTGTGCATATTCCTGTGATTCAATTGTGCTTGATGTCAAGCTCTTGCTTAAAATATAATTTCATATCTTGCAATATTAGTGTGATGTGCGAATAAATTACAGCTACATATTCATATACAAAAGAAGAAAGTACCACCCTTTATGTTTTAGTCGTAGACGGTTGCTTTGAATGTCTTGTATGACTGAGCGTGGAATGCAGCTGAGTGACCTATCATTCAGTTGTGAGTTCCTATTCCCATTAGCGAGCGTCTCCTATTTTGCGTCCTGTACTTTACGGATCATTATAGAGGATAGGAGGAAAGTTTTTAAACAAAATAGAAATATAAGAAATAGTAAAACTTCCAATCACGGAAGGCCTGCGATGTGCTTAAGTTCGTGGAAAACGGGTTTTGTAGTCACTTTCCCTAACTGCGGGTCTTGGAGACATTTGTCACCCGTGTTACGCCTCCGCAGGGAGTTTCTCTTTTTTACCACAGCCGTACTTAAGACACTCGGAGCCGAGATCGCGCATAGTAACTACCCGGGCCATTATGGCCCGTAATCGTGGGTATTATTCGATTTACCGTGGCCGGCTAGCGTGGGTGCCGATCATCAACTGTGAACTACCCCTGGCTGGCCACACCTTATGTTGGGGCTTAAAGTAGGTTCACGGTTGCCGGCGAGCCGAACGCCGTAATGAGCTGCCTCGGCTATAGTCAACCTTCTCGGTGGCTTATAATCGGCTCATTACAGTTAGATTTAAGGGCCGATCGCGAGCAATGAGTTAACCCGCAGCAGAGGGATGCTGGAGCAAAAGTGTCTCATTTGCGAGGGCATAGATTCGTATAGTACCTGTTAGGTCTTGTCCAGATGAAGTCGCGCTGTGATGTGTCTTGAATGGAAATGCCATTTACACAGGATTTTGTTCAACAGAAAAGGATAAAGTTCACAAGCAACCAAGATATAAAGGAACAAGTTAAAAAAGAGACAAGTTTTTAAAGTGGTTCGTCACGAAAATACCTACGTCCACTGATTCTCTTTGTTAATTCACTTCATATGGGCAGTACAAGTTAAGAAAAGTATCGACGAAAGTGTTGGACGTTCCATGCCCTCTGGAACACCTCTCCGTCCACTGTTGACAAAATATAAGCTCCGTTGTGGAGATCTTTATGAATTACATATGGTCCGTTCCAGATTGGATCTAGTGCATCGGAGTGCGGGAAGATTCGCTTGACGACAAGATCTCCTTCTTGTAAGCTACGATGCTTGACTTTGGAGTTGTATTGCGCTGCCACTTTTTGCTTGTGAGTTGCTACTTTGAGCGCTGCATCGTTGCTTCTCTCTTCAATTAGATCCAAAAACATGTGAAGGAGTTCTTCGTTCTCTTCTGGGTTATAGTGGATCCTACGGTGGGAAGGCACTATAGTTTCAACTGGGAGCATGGCCTCTGATCCCTATGCCAAAGAGAAGGGAGTATGCCCCGTTGATGTTCTGAAAGATGTGCGGTAGGCCCAAAGTGTCGTAGGAAGTTCATCCACCCAAGCGCCTTTTGACTTTTTAAGTTTCTTCTTGATTAGAGTCTTGAGAATTTTGTTGACAGCTTCGACTCGTCCGTTGGCCTGGGGATAAGCTACAGATGATAAGCTTTTGTGAATTCCGTGCTCTTGGCACCCGTCGGCAAACTCCTCGCTATCAAACTGAAGTCCATTGTCCGATATGATTTTGAGTGGAATTCCGTACCTACATAGAACATTTTTGATTAAGAAGTTAATAACTTTTGCGAAGATAGTTTATTTAGAGGTTCTGCTTCCACTCATTTGGTGAAATAGTCAACTGCCACTATAGCATATTTGGCTCCGCCTCGGCCCACTGGCAGTTCGCCAATCAAGTCAATTCCCCATACTGCAAAGGGCCAAGGGCTGGTCATTTAAGTAATCTCATTTGTTGTAGTCGAGGAATCTTGGCAAATTTCAGACACCTGTCACATTTTTGTACGAAGTCAAAGGCGTCTTTGTTTAAGGCGGGCCAGAAATATCCATATCGGAGTATTTTCTTTGCCAGAGTCTGCCCTCCAGTGTGATCTCCGCAGCTTCCTTGATGGATGTTGGATAAGATTTCTTTAGCTTCCCTTCCAGCGACACACCTTAATAAGGGGTTAGAGAAGCCGCGCCGATAGAGGATGCCTTCTTGTATTGTGTAGCGGGAAGCTTTCCTCAAGATTTTTCTGACATCGTTACGCTCGCTGGGAAGTGTGCCATCTTGTAAGAATTTTTGGATGGGAGTCATCCAAGTTTCCTCTTCGATTGCAGCTATCAGATTCACTTGCTCGAAACTCGGGGTTAGTTGCTTTGAGATGGCTACTATTCCGAAAATGGTACCATCTTTCATGCTAGCTTTCTTTGCCAGCTCGTCGGCCTCTTGGTTCTCTTCTCGAGGGATGTGTTTGATTAAATAGTGATCCAATTGATCGAGTAGCAGCTTGGTCTTCTTTAGATATGATGTGAGTCGTTCTCCTCGAGTCTGAAATTCTCCTAGTATTTGGTTTACAATAAGTTGAGAATCGCTATGAAGACATAAAGAACTGACTCCAATCTCTAAGGCAAGTTCTAATCCAGCTATTACTGCTTCGTATTCTGCATCGTTGTTGGTGGCAGCGAATTCCAACCTTAGAGCATAGTGTAGCTTCCTTCCTCTGGGAGTGATTATTACAATACCTACCCCCGAGCCTTATTCGTTTGATGCTCCATCCACAAAGAGATTCCACTTAATGTCTTTTGCTATTTCAGATTGCTCCTTACCTTCGTTGGTAGTGAATTCAGCAATGAAATCGGCCATGGCTTGTCCCTTGATGGCGGTGCGAGGATGGTAGGTGATATCATATTGACTCGGTTCAATGCACCATTTAAGTAGTCGTCCAGAAGTGTTGGGACGATGGAGTACCTGCCTCAGTGGTTGATCGGTTAGAACTCTAATGGAATGAGATTGGAAACAGTGTCGCAGTTTCCGTGACGTGATTAGTAAATAGTATGCTAGCTTCTCAAGTTTAGGATATCTGGCTTCTGCCCCCGTTAACCTCTTGCTTACAAAGTATACTGTCAATTGCATGCGGTTGTCTTCTCTCACCAAAGCGGCGCTTAAAGCATGAGATGACACAGCAAGGTATAGGTATAGCTCTTCGCCTTCGTTTGGAGTTAAGAGTACTGGTGGTCTCTGGAGGTGTTCGATTAGGTTAAGGAAGGTTGTTAAGCATTCGTCAGTCCATTCGAACTTTCCTTTGTCTTTCTTTAGAGCCTCGAAGAAGTGGACGCACTTGTCAGTCGCTTTAGAGATGAATCTGCTTAGGGCGGCCACCTTCCCATTTAGGCTTTGCATTTCTTTTCGAGTGAAAGGTATCTTGATATCTTTCAGGGCTCGAACTTGTCCGGGGCTTGCTTCAATTCCTTTAGCATGGACGATGAATCCCAAGAACTTTCTTGATGATACTTCAAAGGAGCACTTTGGAGGATTCAGCTTCATTCCATATTGGCAAAGTACCTGAAACATCTCGCCCAGGTGGCTTACGTGATCGTTGGCTTTCCTTGACTTTACTAGCATGTCGTCCACATAAACTTCCATAGTTCGTCCTATTAGTTCCGCGAACATCTTGTTGACGAGGCGCTGATAAGTAGCTCCGTCATTTTTAAGTCCAAAAGGCATTACTCTGTAGCAGTATAATCCCCGGTCAGTGATGAAACTAGCGTGGTCTTGATCAGGAGCGTGCATAGGAATTTGGTTATATCCTGAGTATGCGCCCATAAAAGATAAGAGTTTGTGCCCGGCTGTGTTGTCCGCAAGCTGATCAATTCGAGGGAGTGGGAAGCAATCCTTCGGACAAGCGTCATTTAAGTTGGAGAAGTCAATGCATATTCGCCACTTCCCATTAGCCTTCTTTACTAGTACCGGGTTAGCGATCCACTCTGGGTAGATGGCTTCTCGTATGAAGTTATTGGCAAGCAAGTTCTTTACTTCTTCATCGAGGGCTGCTGATCGTTCTGCCCCCATACTTCTCTTTTTCTGCTTTACTGGAACCTTGGTAGGATCAATGTTTAGTACGTGGCATGCCACGTCTAGGGAGATTCCAGTCATGTCAGCGTGCGTCCATGCAAATACATCCAAGTTGTGGCGGAGAAAACCAATGAGTTGATCCCTCAATTCTGCTCTTAGCTGAGACCCGATTTTCAACAGTCTACTTGAGTCGTGTTTGTCTATAGATACAAACTCCATAGCCTCTGCAGGCTCGGCGGTGGCCTCCTCCTCTTTATCCCTGGGTTCTAATTCATTGAAAGGATCACTGGTATATCGAAGAGGAGGGGCCTTCTTTAGTTGCTATGCTTCCAAGTTTTTCATGCAGAGAGTAGTCTCTGCATTTTTCTCTTTATCCTTCCTGCGGTTATTGTGAAGTTCAGTTACATAGCAATCTCGAGTGGCGTCTTGATCTCCCTCTACTTCCCCTATTCCATTGTCTGTTGGAAATTTCATCTTCAGGCACCACTGGGCCAAGACAATTTGGAAGTCAGACAAGGATGGTCTTCCTAAAAAGGTGTTGTAGGCCGAGTGGCTATCTATTAGCACAAATGTTTGTTTCTGTACAACGGAGCAGGGGTGGCTTCCTATTTAAACAAAGAGGTCCAGTTGCCCAAGGGGCATCTTCGCATCTCCAGTGAAATCGTGTAGTGGTTTGTTGCAGGGAGCCACATCCTTCATTGACAGCTTCATTTTGTCGAAAGCATGCTTGAATAGGATATTTACTGAGCTTCCAGTGTCTACTAGAATCCGGAAAACTTCGGTCGGACCAAACCTGGCAGAGATGACTGTAGGATCCATGTGAGTGTAGTGCCTTCCCTCTAGGTCACGCCTATTGAATGTAATGTCATCATTCTCTTTTCTCTTCGGGTGGCGTTCTTCCATAACAGAATTAACGCAGTCTTCATTGTTTCTAAGTGACTTTCTGTATCTTTCCATTTCTGTCCAGTTCCTGTCGGCAATGTGTGGTCCTCCCGATATGGTATGGACCACTATCTTCTCTTGACTAGAGCCGCTGGTGTTGCGATTTCCCCCTCCTGTTTCTGAGAGGGGTAGCTTTGGGTTCTCATTGGCAGGAGCTGGGGTCCTGTTCTGACCTTTTACATAGCGTTCCAGTCTCTTCCTTCTGATGTGTTCTTCAATTATGTCCCGGAGATGATGGCATTCGTTGGTATCATGCCCATGAGATTCGTGGAAGCGGCAGAACTTTCCAGACTTAATTGTGTTATCTGATTCCTTCTTTACGGGGGGGGCGTTTGTATTTAACTTCATCTTGGGTGGCCAGGAAGATGTTTTCGATTGTTTCATTCAAAGGGGCCGATATAGACATTTTTCTCCCTTCTTGCACCCAGCATTGTCTCTAGAGTCATTTCTTCGAACGTCCTTCGTTACAGCGGGTGTGCTGCCATGAGCTGCCTTAGTTTGTTGCCCTGTCTGTCTTTCGGTGGCAGCGTTTTCAAGTCTCATATATCTTCCGGCTTCATGGAAGAAATCGGGTAAGGTAGCTGGTTTTCCTTTCATTAATCTTCTAGCAAACTTGGTATCCGGATGCACACCACTACAGAGGGCCATTAAGATAAGTTTCTCATCGGCATCTTGGACTGTGGCCGTTGCAGCATTGAATCGGGTTAGATATTGCTGCACTGTTTCTCCAGGCTTCTGTTTGATATTAGATAGGGAATAAGCGTCATTGGGTTGTTCCACATGAATGCGGAACTGGCTGATGAACTTTTCCTTCAACATTTCCCATGAGCCGATGGATCCTTGGGGTAGATGGCAGAACCAGGAGGTAGCTAGATCTGCCAAGAATAGTGGAAAGCATTTGCACAATACTCCCTCTGTGGCTCCGCTCACGAGCATATGTTGTGTGTATCTCTACAAGTGCACGACGGGGTCAGAGATTCCCTTGTAAGGTTCCATTGTTGGCATTTTCCATTCTCGGGGGGTGATGGCAATTTCGATATTGCGGGAGAAAGGGCTGGTTACCCTAGCGCCTATCCCTCGATCTCTTTGATCCCGTTGGACGCACTCTTTGAACAATCGTGCCATCCTTTCATCAGAATTTGGAGCAGATAGAAATGAGTTTGGTTCTTCTCTGCAGGATTGATTCTGCCCAGATGATCTGTAGGGGTGGTATCGTCTATCACTCCTAATATTTTCCAGTGGCTGTCTCTGGTCTTCTTGGAGCATGCTAGGGTCAGCTACAGTTGGCCCTTGCCTTGATCTTCCCCTGCTGGGTTCTGTTCCGAGTACTTCCTTGGGTCCAACTTCAGGCTGGACTCTAGCTCGGCCCCGTTCATTGGTGTTTCCATGGCTAGGTAGCATGACAGGCTCAGCTACAGCCGGCCCTCGCCTGGTACCTCCCCTGCTGGGTTCGGTTCCAAGCGTTTCCTCGGGTCGGAGTTCGGGCTGAGTTCGGGCTCGGCTCCTACCATTGCTGTTTCTGTTGTTAGCTTCTTCGAAGAAGAAAGATCTTTGTCGCCTCCGAGATCCTCCAGACTGGGACTCACCCCATGATTCAGTGTTGCGGTTGGATTCTTCAGCATCCCTTAGGCGTGACATGAGTTGGTTCACCAAGACTTCTTGTTGGGATGTGAAGCGGTCAGTCACTTCAGCCACAACCCTGTCTAGATCTGCCCTAGTAATTGCTGTCGGCTGTTCCGTGGCAGGGGCTGTCGGATTTGCCTAATTTTCATTTTGTACTGTTGTTGGAATGGGACGATTCTCTTGATCTGTGATCACTGGATCTGGAATACTGCTAGTTGCGATGTTCTTTCCTTTGTTAACATCTTTGTTCTGTCTAGGAGGCATGTCTTCCAACCAATAAGTAATGCTGTTGGGAAGAAGGTTAAGTGGGAGAAGCTGAAGCTTCGAGCTCCTGTTCTCAATGAAAGCACCAAAAATGTTTGCACAAAAAATGGGCAAACACCTCCAAGTCGTATGATTTAGTCGATTCTATGTCATTCTTAGTGATTTGGATGATTTATGCAGATATGTAAAAAGCAGGGACTAAACTGTAAACGACACACAGATTTATAGTGGTTCGGCCAGATTGTGCCTACGTCCACTTTATATTTTATTATCTTTCACTGTTCAGATTACAAGTACAAGGCTTTGATTACAAGTGTATGAAAGCTGTTTTAAAGTTATGTCCGTGCTTGAGCTCTCAAAACTTGTCTGTCATTGTTGTACCCCTACCCCTCTATTTATAGAGTGAGGCTGGGGATAGGGTCCTTGGATGTATATAGCTGCTGGTGGGCCTGGGCTGACGTGATCTGGCTTGGCAATCTTGGTTCGGTGGTGCTTTGGTTCGGTAGTTGGTGGAGCGTTGTTTGGACCGGTGGTAGGTGGGTTGAGTTCTGATCCGGTAGTCTTGGTTCGGTGGTGCCTCCCTTATCTTGGTTCGGTGGTGCCTTCTTTGCCTTGATTCGGTTGCATTGGACCGGTGGTGGTTGGAGTCGTTTTGGTTCGGTAGTTCTTTGGAGTGGTTTTGGTTCGGTAGTTCTTTGGAGTGGTTTTGGTTCGGTAGTTCTTTGGAGTGGTTTTGGTTCGGTGGTTCTTTGTCCGGTGGCTCCGGTTCGGTGGTGGTGGGTTGGTCGGTGGCATTCGCTTTGGTTCGAGTTAGTTCGATCTTCTGGGTGAGAACACGCCTAACAAATCCTATATACCGCGATATTCCATCTCGAAGTGGAATTGGTATTTAATCGTTGTGCTAACGTCTGTGGATGCAGGGAAATAGGTTGGAGGAATCCAATTGGATTCCTCAAATATTGAATTTGTTTCATATGTTGTGTGTTGATAATCTTTGTGTAATTATATTGTGATTGAAATCATTGAAGGCTAAAATTTAGCCAAATAAATTTTTGATATCGTAGGATACCAGAAATAAATAAAATTGGATCTTTTAATTTTGATAGAAAATCTATAGTGAAACCCTATTGAATAAAATTCCAAAATATGGGAAAAAAGTTAAATAAATGGATTTCAAGTGATAATATTTAAAAGGTGAAGAATTTATTTTGAAAAATAAAATATGATTTTTAAATAATTTGGAAAGGATAAAGGAATTTATTTTAAAAATAAATTCGAAATTTGATTTGGTGTTAAAAGAATAAATCCTTGGTGAATCGATATGAAAATTGATTTGGTGTCGAAATAAATTTAGAAATCAAATTGGAAATTGATTTGGGGTTTGTATACGATTTTTTTGAAATAGATTTAAAAATCATAAATCAGTGGATATTTAGGAAATTAAAATTCACACTGGGAATTTTATAAAAGAAAGGGAAATTTGTTTTAAAAATAAATATTGTTTTATTTTTAAAAGTATGGAAAGGAATTTACGGATTTGGAAAGTAAATTTAAAGTAAATCCAGAAGGATTTATAAATTGATTTGAATGAACCATTTTAGAATGGAAGGTGTACTTTCCCTGGAAAGCTGAGTATGATTTCAGTATAGTTTATAAATATATATTGAAGTTGTAAAGAGGGTTTTAAGGATAGAATGTTTGAAAAAGAAAATTATTTACATAGGTTATTTTGAAAAATCTTTAATGTAAATATATTTTAAACTATTATAGAAGTGATTATTTAAAGTTTAGAATTGATATTTATTTTAGAAATTGGATATTTAAATGGTTATATCCTATTCTATTAATTTTATTTTAAAATTAGTTTGGACTTGAAATTTTGTATGAGACATTTATATAACATTTTCATAACTGATACTTAAATAATCTTTTAACTAAATGTCTCCAAGTATATATATATATATATATATATATATATATATATATATATTGGATAAGCGATTTAAAGTATTTGAACTCGGTAGACTTTCAGTGGAAACAAATAATATCGAGAATCTTATTCCACGAGTGAAAAGTGATTTGAAATTTTTTTCAAATGGTTGAAGTGTTAAAAATATATATCTTGTGAAGATATTTTGAAAATAATAACTGGGAAATTATTTAGATCTTAGTGTTGTCGATATTTATTGGTAGTTAAATAACCAACTATCAATATTTGCCTTTAAACGACATTTGAATTTCGATGCGACCGGGGGTCGTATTCCAACGGCTATCCAAAACCCACATCGAACCTTTGTGATTGTGATGGATCTTTTGTTTAAGAAGATCAACGTGGAAATTTGTGTGATTTGTTTGAAATCTGATTGAACACTTATTTTTCTGAATAAGCGCTCGTTATTCGAATTAGCCGGGAGAGGACTTTGTGTCATAAAACTCATTCCGAATAACGATACGACGAAATAGGATTGCATTTGAAGACGGTGTTGAAGACCGGGTATTCTCGAAAACGAAAGGATTACCTGTCGAATGTCTCTGCACCGAGTTGCTCCGTTATAGAGATTATTATCACCCTTTGTGATGAGGATTACGGACGTAATTAGTGAATATCCGGATTTGCAAGGGCTTCTTTGAAGTGCCTTCGGTTCCGTTCGATCCCGGAACAGACTTGTATGGATGTGTGTCTGACGTTACACTTTGAGATGTAAAGCTGGTTTCTATCAAATACATTTCTGTTGGTGGCAGAGAATTTATTCTTTAGCATAACACCCTTCTCTGAGACGTACGAGCTTAGAGGTCATGTAGTTGATGGTTACTAGTGATACATTCCCAATTTGGTAATGTGGCACACGAAGTGCTGCTGATCATTTGTTGATCAAAGCATGACTTTGTGAAAAGTTAGCTTTGTGGACGAGACCTCGTCGGACCTCACAACCCTGAAATGGTCGAAACAGGAAAGATGCGGCAAGGTTTCAGGGGTAGCTCCCCTAGGGTATGTCCATTCCTTCTGGAAAAGGGTGGTGTCGGGTATGAAGCCCTGATATTTAACCTTTGTGGTTACTGCAAATACTCTTCTTTGTAGTTGTTGGTGTAGAGGATCCTCGGATAAAGGTCGCAAACGACCGGGGTGGCATATCTTAGGTTTTACTTCTCGGGAAGGGTGTAACCGGCCTTGTGTTGGCAGAGAGCCGGGTAGGTTCTCAGGACGTCCCTCCAGAGGCGTACCCATATGGCAATGGAAGTTCCTTAGCCTGACCATATGTTGGAAATCCAATAAAACAATACGCGCCTTGTACGGTTTTAGTTGTATAACATGCCATCTACTTATGGTGATCACCACTGTTTAGATGGCAGCTATAGTAGGCATAGTTCAGAATGTCTATGCTGGCTAGGATTAATATTATACTTTCGAAATGTTTTCCGCACTATGCACTAATGATAATATTAAAAAGATTTTGCGTATTAAGCATATTTGACTATCATAAGGAGAAATCTCCTCCAATTCTGCGTTTGCATTGTGTGCGTGGCGGGAGGCCTTATGGTAGTTTCATTTTTCAAAAGCATAGCGAATTTCTTTTTATTTTCTTTGTGAAAATAACTGTTTTTAAGATCTCACACCAGTCCAATGACTGACCTGGAGTTTATTGTTCCCTTTCTAAACTCTGGGTGCCCATAATTTTCCACACGGGCAGCCTAGAGTCAGGTTATCAGTTATTCGGGAGCGAAGTCAAGAAGTTGCTGTGGAGATCAGGAGCACAAGCTGGATAGCGAAGCGTATCAGTTATATATGTAATATTTCTTTTTCGCTATTTGTTGTTATAAACTCTGATAATGTAATATGATGTAACGTAATAACTGATATAGTGCTTTTGTTTTAAAGATATTCATTTATCTATTATATTTGTTCCACTGCGATATGTGAGATTCTGTTATTGTTTATGTTTCTTCTTCTAGCTTCTTCTTCTTAAACCCTAACGATTCGGTTTTTCGGCATTCAACTGCGCGGCATTGGATACAGTAGATGCATCGATGTCGACTTTCGGGCGTCGAAAAATTGCGTCGTCACATTTGGTATCAAAGCAATTGGTTAAGCGACAACCTTGGCTCTGTTGGGTGTTACTCATTAGAGATGGAGTCAGTAGTACACTAGAATGAGTTTGAATGTAATAATAGAAATGAGCGCGTATTTGTTAGTGAATATAAAGTTGTCTTATATTGTGATGATTGGTTTGATGAGTTGTATATGGATTCTGGTCAGTATAGTCCATACAACTCTATCGATAGGGATCTCTAAACACTCGTACAGAACAATTCGGCACGATATTGTTTTGAAATTAGGGTAAATGGAATAATTTTACCCAAAATTATTTTTGTATATGAAAGGAATAATTTTCCATAATTATTATAGTATATGGTTGCTTGGATGTTAGGAATTGGTAATATTACATTATTATCATTGATTATTGAACAGGAAATTGAAATCGTAACTCCAAAGAAAAGAAATAAATTCACATACAAATGAAATTTGAGAATGTAAATTGAAAATGTGATTTGAAATTTGAAATAGAATTCCAGAGAAGTGTTTTGAAAGGATTTGAAATTTGGAAAATTTGAAAATTAAATCCTTTTGGTTTGAAAATGGTTTTCAAAGGTTTTGGAAAAATGTTTTTGGAGGGATAAAAGCTCTAAACTCTTTTCGGACGCTGGAAAATAATTCCGTTAATGATCGCGACATCATCGGTGTTCATTTTCGGGTTTCCAAAAGAGGAATTGCAGCCAAATTATTTTAAATGAAAATTGTTTGCAAACTGGGTTTGCTTTTGGAAATTCAAAAGATAATTTGAATTGATATCAAATATGATTTTGAAAGTTTAAAAAGACTCTGGAATCTTATTAAAAAAATAGTTATGGAATAATAAGCAAGTTTGAAAACTTAGAAAATTCAGGTTTAAACTAAAATTGACTTGAGTTAATTTGAATAAAGGTGAATTTTAGAAGTCTAATAGACTAAAATGATTGGAATAAAATCATTAAGATGGAAAATAAATTGTGAATGAATAAATAAATTTACAATTGCATTTGGATGAAATCAAAACTGAATGTTGAAATTCATTTCGAATTTATAAGTAAATAGAACTGGAATCAGAATTGAATTAGATTTGTGATAAATAAAGTGAAATATTGAAATAAAATTAGTAAATAAAACTAATTGAAGGAATGATGAAATTGAATGACTTGAAATGAATCGAATTCAATAATTATAAATAAAAAGGTAAATTGAATTCATATGGAATTGGAAATCCAGTTTAATATAAGTGGGTATGAACCAAAATACTGAAATGTAAAATAATTTGGGAATGAATAAAAGAATAAAACTGGAATTGAAATTGAACATTGAAAACCAATTTGAATTGTGTGAAATGAAAGGAAGTTGTAAAGTTAGTTCGAAGTGAACTGAAGATAATAAAGGTGGGAATAAAAAATTAAAAAAATGGTTTGAGATAAAATGAATTGGAATGAATTAGTAAATGAAACTAATTTAAAGTAATGCAGTTGTGAATGAAAGATAATTGATAAATTTAATATTCAAATGGTAAATTGAATCCAAATAGAATTGAAAGTGTAAATCGAATTCAAATGAAATTGAAAATGCAAGACTGAATGAAATTGGATATATATAACTTCAATGGTGAAGAAAAAAAATGGTATAAGAAGTATATATTGAAAATTTTGTAAAGGAATGTGCAAAATAAATCTGAATGTTGTAATTGGATATTATGGCTAGCAAGATATACAGGTGTGTTACAGGGAAATGGAATTGGGATTTGATTTTCGAAGATAAAATTGAATTGCACGACAAAATGGTATGTATTTAAATTTCAGTATGAAATTTGATGATTTTCTTATCTAGCCACTTGGCTTTTTGTTTTCTTTTTGAAATCTGGGGGCCTGTGGTGCCATTTTGTAGTCGTACCAAGCTAGCCACGCAAAGGAGACGCTGGCGAAATTTTTCAAAAATTTAGGGAGTTAGAAAAATTTTGAGAAAATTATGAAAATTTGAAATTTAAATTTAAATTATCGAGAAAACAATGTTGTTTGGAACTTATAATTGAAGTTGGAAAGTTAGTTGAATTAATGATGGGTCTTAAATAAAAAGATTTGTTTTGGGCAAGTTGATAAAACTATTTGGGTTTGGAAAGATAGCAAATGGGTTAAGGATCATTCTTCTTAACTAGTAATTTCGGGATGAAATTCTTTTAAGGGGGAAAGGATGTGACAACACAGAAATTTTTAACATTTGAAATTGGAAATATTTAATTTATTTTAAATATTTGAAGTTGATTTGACTTGAATTTTAATTTTAACTATGAATTTGGCAATTTAAATTTTGAATTTAATTTATTAAAGTTGGATAAAAATTTGAATCTTCAATTTTAAGCTTGTTAAAAATAATTTGATGGCTTAGAAAATTTATATTGAGGATACTAAAGTTAATGGAAGCTTCAGAATTGAATTTGGAAATGATTTATTCAGTTCTGAATTTTTTATCATTTAAATTGATATTTAAAAATAGCCTTTCGAGGCACAGTCTCGGAATTTAACGAAACTATTTCCGTTGGATCCGTAATATTGTTTTATTATCGGATTTCAATTTTCGTAGCAATCGGAGTTGTCGTTTGGACGTACGATAAGCAAACGCACTGAAAGTTAAATCGAAATTTAATTTAATAACTCGATTCAAAAGGCTATCTTCCACATATGACTGAATTAGGCTCCGAAACACGTTCCATTGTGTTTGAAATATGAGTAAAACCTTATAAACACCTAGCGGCATGCATCGATAGGAGATCGAGATTTTCGGTTCGATTTCAAGTCGTTTAAATTCAAATCTAGATTTGTTTGATATTTTATTCAGTTAAGAAAGAAAAAAAGATATTACTGAATTCAACACGTTGTTACCTCTTCAAGCACGTGTCCATCTTGCAACACGCGTCTTAAAAAAAATATGTAAAGAATAAGGGGAAATTATCTCGTTCCCTTCCCCTGAAAGCTAATATCTATCGTTCAAAGCACGCAACCCCTTAGCTTAAAAGAATGGCCGAGCTTCTTCGTTTATTATTTTCGTTCAAATTAAAAAAAATCATGGCTGATCTCCTTTAAATCAAACAGAGGAATATTCAACTCAGGAAATTTTCCCTCTTTCAATTTCGAGTTCCCAGTACGAACAGGAACGAAAATCGTTCGTTCCTAATAATAATAATAATAATAATAATAATAATAATAATAATAATAATAATAATAATAATCAAATGGCCGCGCATTGCAAGATCGAATTCAATTTATTCGAAGCATAGGGCAGCGATTTCGATCGTGGTCATCGAGGCACGACAATGGCGACAAGGATTCGTCTCGACTGGGATTTTTGATGGATTGCGACTAGGGCACGCTCGCACGAGCATTTGGGAGTCGCGACGTGGGTGAGGCGCGCGCAACAGCTATGGGTTCGTGGCACGAGCATGTGGAGTTCAGGCGCTGGTCGTGGGGATGGAGCTCCAGGGTCGCGCAAGAGAGTTCGACAGATCGGCTGCTGCCAATTTTGGGCATTCGAGCATCCTGGTGAGTTGACAGCAAGGTATATATGGTTTGAAAAACAAGAATTTTATAAGGTTAAAAGTTCATTTGAAAATTTGATTTTTAAAACCAATATAGATATTTTTATAATTATAAAAGCTATTTCAAGATAAGAAATAAAATTAATATACATATACAAATTTCAGATTCAGTTTTAGTTAGTTAAATCTATTCAAAAGAAATAAATTATTCGATTGTTTGGAATATTAATAAATTATATAAAATATTTATACTAGGTCAAATCTGTAAAGAAGCAAGCCGGTTTGGAAATGTATTGCATGCATAGGCAAAGGTGAGATATTCTCACTCAAATTATAATAATTGAAAATTTCAGTTATTAATTGATGGTTGAATTGTGATAGTTAAATTTAAATTGTTGATTGTGTGCTTGGATGATTAATTTATTATTAGTTATATTATTTTAGTCCTTATGCGCCGCATAATAGCGGATGATATTATATTAAATCCCATATACCACGATATTCCACCTTGAAGTGGAATTGGTATTATATATGTATTTGGAGTTGTTGATTTCCCGCATTATATAGCGGATGAGACCATATGCGCTGCATAATAGCGGATGATATTTTATAAATCCCATATACCACGATATTCCACCTCGAAGTGGAATTGGTATTTAATCGTTGTGCTAACGTCTGTGGATGTAGGGAAACAGGTTGGAGGGATCTAACTGGATTCCTCAAATATTGAATTTGTTTCATATGTTGTGTGTTGATAATCTTTGGGTAATTATATTGTGATTGAAATCATTGAAGGCTAAAATTTAGCCGAATATATTTTTGGTATCGTAGGATACCAGAAATAAATAAAATTGGATCCTTAAATTTAGGTAGAAAGTCTATAGTGAAACCCTATTAAATAAAATTCCAAAATATGGGAAAAAAGTTTAATAAATGGATTCCAAGTAATAATATTTAAAAGTTGAAGAATTTATTTTGAAAAAATATGATTTTTAAATAATTTGGAAAGGATAAAGGAATTTATTTTAAAAATAAATTTGAAATTTGATTTGGTGTTAAAAGAATAAATCCTTGGTGAATCGATATGAAAATTGATTTGGTGTTTGAATGAAAATCGATTTGGTGTTGAAATAAATTTAGAAATCAAATTGGAAATTGATTTGGGATTTGTATATGATTTTTTTGAAATCGATTTAAAAATCATATATCAGTGGATATTTAGGAATTTAAAATTCACACTGGAAATTTTATAAAAGAAAGGGAAATTTGTTTTAAAAATAAATATTGTTTTATTTTCAAAAGTGTGGAAAGGTATTTACGGATTTGGAACGTAAATTTAAAGTAAATCCAGAAGGATTTATAAATTGATTTGAATGAACCATTTTTGAATGGAAGGTGTACTTTCCCTGGAAAGCCGAGTATGTTTTCAGTATAGTTCATAAATATAGATTGAAGTTGTAAAGAGGGTTTTAAGGAAAGAATGTTTGAAAAAGAAAAATTATTTACATAGGTTATTTTGAAAAATCTTTAATGTAAAATATATTTTAAACTATTATAGAAGTGATTATTTAAAGTTTAAAATTGATATTTATTTTAGAAATTGGGTATTTAAATAGTTATATCCTATTCTATTAATTTTAATTTAAAATTAGTTTGGACTTGAAATTTTATATGAGACATTTATATAACATTTTCATAACTAATATTTAAATAAATCTTTTAAAATAGTTTTATCTAAATGTCTCCAAGTATATTATTTTTTTGGATAAACGATTTAAAGTATTTTAAAGTATTTGAACTCGGCAGACTTTCAGTGGAAATAAATAATATTGGGAATCTTATTCCGCGAGTGAAATGTGATTTGAAATTTGTTTTCAAATGGTTGAAGTGTTAAAAATATATATCTGTGAAGATATTTTGAAAATAATAACTGGGAAATTATTTAGATCTTAGTGATTGTTGTGGATATTTATTGATAGTTAAATAACCGACTGTCAATATTTGCCTTTAACGACATTTGAATTTCAATGCGACCAGGGGTCGGATTCCAACGGCTATCCGAAACCCACATTGAACCCTTGTGATTGTGATGGATCTTTTGTTTAAGAAGATCAACGTGGAAATTGCTGTGATTTGTTTGAAATCTGATTAAAAATAAGCGCTCGTTATTCGGATTAGCCAGGAGAGGACTTTGTGTCATAAAACCCATTCCGAATAACGATACGACGAAATGCTCTTTCATTTGAAGACGGTGTTGAAGACCGGATATTCTCGAAAACGAAAGGATTACCTATCGAATGTCTCTGCACCGAGTTGCTCCGGTATAGAGATTTTTATCACCCTTTGTGATGGGGATTCCGGACGTGATTAGTGAATATCCGGATTTGCAAGGGCTTCTTTGAATTGCCTTCGATTCCGTTCGATCTCGGAATGAACTTGTATGGATGTGTGTCTGACATTATACTTTGAGATGTAAAGCTGGTTTCTATCAAATACATTTCTGTTGGTGGCGGAGAATTTATTCTCTTAGCTTAACACCCTTCTCTGAGACGTATGAGCTCAGAGGTTATGTAGTTGATGGTTACTAGTGATACGTTCCTAATTTGGTAATGTGGCACACGAAGTGCTGCTGATCATTTGTTGATCAAAGCATGACTTTGTGAAAAGTTAGCTTTGTGGACGAGACCTCGTCGAACCTCATAATCCGGTAATGGTCGAAACAGGAAAGATGCGGCAAGTTTTCAGGGGTAGCTCCACTAGGGTATGTCCATTCCTTCTGGAAAAGGGTGGTGTCAGGTATGGAGCCCTGATATTTAACCTTTGTGGTTACTGTAAATACTCTTCTTTGTGGTTTTTGTTGTAGATGATCCTCGGATAAAGGTCGCAAACGACCGGGGGTGACATATCTTAGGTTTTACTTCCCGGGAAGGGGGTAATCGGCCTTGTGTTGGCAGAGAGCCGGGTAGGTTCTCAGGACGTCCCTCCAGAGGCGTACCCATGTGGCAGTAGGAAGTTCCTTAGCCTAACCATTTGTTGGAAATCCAATAAAAATATACGCGCCTTGTACGGTTTTAATTGTATAACCTGCCATCTACTTATGGTGGTCACCACTGTTTAGATTGCAGCTATAGTAAGCATAGTTCGGAATGTCTATGCTGGCTAGGATTAATATTATGCTTTCGAAATGTTTTCCGTACTATGTACTAATGATAATATTAAAAAGATTTTGCATATTAAGCATGTTTGACCATCACAAGAAGAAATCTCCTCCAATTTTGCGTTTGCGTTGTGTTTGTGGCGGGAGGCCTTATGGTAGTTTCATTTTTCAAAAGGGTAGCGAATTACTTTTTATTTTCTTTGTGAAAATAACTGTTTTTAAGATCTCACACCAGTCCCATGACTGACCTGGAGTTTATTGTTCCCTTTCTAAAATCTAGGTGCCCAAATTTTCCACACGGGCAGAGTTATCAGTTATTCAGGAGCGAAGTCAAGAAGTTGCTGTGGAGATCAGGAGCACAAGCTGGATGGCGAAGCGTATCAGTTATATATGTAATATTTCTATTCCGTTGTTTGTCGTTATAAACTCTGATAATGTAATGTGATGTAATGTAATAACTGATATAGTGCTTTTGTTTTCAAGATATTCATTTATCAATTGTATTTGTTCCGCTGCGATATGTGAGATTCGGCTATTGTTTCTGTTTCTTCTTCTAGCTTCCTGTTCTTAAACCCTAACAGTTCGGTTTTCCGGCATTCAACTGTGTGGCATTGGATACAGTAGACGTATCGATGTCGACTTTCGGACGTCGAAAAATTGGGTCGTTACACAATTTTAACCTATAAATTATTTTAATATAACTATTTTAACTTATAACTATTTTGAATATACTAATTATTTTATTATATAAGTTATTATAATATATATATATATATATTATTTTAATGTAAAACTATTTTAACATATAAATTATTTTAATATAACTATTTTAACTTATAACTACTTTAAAAATACTAATTATTTTGTTCTATAAACTACTTTAACTTATAACTATTTTATTATATATATTATTTTCTATATCTAAACTATTTAGGTGGGAAGTGTTATGATTTCAATGTGTTGTAATTACCAAAGTTTATAATTTCGAAAGTGTTATAATTTTGGAAAGTGCTATGATTTTGGAAATGGATATATTTGAAGTTTGATCTCGAGTTGATATGGTTTTGAAATGGACATGATATTTTGGATATGGAAATGATATTTTGAAAAGACTACGGTGTTATAATAACATTTGGCTGTTAAAGATACCGGGATCGTTTATTTTCATACTCTCTGCCAATATCGAAAACCACTTTAACAACCGTGTACGCGGTGGAGATTCCAGAATGAAGTAGGATGGTTGGTGGCGATTCAATTTGAGGTATATACATGGACCTGACTCCCATGAGTTAGCATAAGGTGGCTAAAACAGGAGCAAATGACTGGCCAAGTGAGGCACCTCCTTCGATCGGACACATCTACGATGCCATTCTATTACTTTGTGATTGATTGGGTGCACCCTCAGATTTTCGGAGTGTGGAACGAGGTGGGCGGTAGCTGTGGCTATGCATTACCATCATCTCGAAAGTGCAATTGGTATATCTATCTTGGCATTTCCTAGTTGTGTTGTGTCACCTACCATATCGAGCCCACTACGAGTTTGTTTTATACCATACCTATGGAGTGCCCTCTGACGACCTCGAGTACGGATGAGATTAAGGTGCTGTATAGACTATGAGAATATATAAATTGTGTTAAGGGGGATATGGGTAATGCCTTAACGCTATATAATAATTTATCTTACTATAGACATATTATAATAGCGTACCGCACTACATAGTAGATAGTTCCGCGGATCCTAAGAGGATGGGCATCCCAAACAACCTTTAAGTTACATGTATTTCAGTTGATATTTCACTTGAGTTAGATTTATTGATATAAGAATGTTAATCCTGACTCGAGTTTTTTATGTTTTGCATTATGACCGGGTCAGACTGAGTGTCTCAGCATTTTAAGACTCACCTTTGGAGTTGGAGCTTCGCTTGGAGATCCATTTATATCTATTCAGCTTTCAGTATTTGGTTAACTCCAGTGATATATTCAGATTTTGTTATTTGACTATTGTATTGAGACTTCTCTGTATTTAAGACTTCTATTGTATCTTGTTTTAACTCTGTTATATATATATATATATATATATATATATATATATATTAGCTTCATGAACTACTATTCTTTTGTTTCCACTGCTTATTGTTATATTACTCTGTGTCTGTGATTCTATGATTGATTTATTTACTGTACATGCTGAGTTTTGCCAAATATAAATTAACAATCTAATATTTTAAGCAATTCAGTCCGACATGTGCGGATGTGAATGACACGAAATATCGGGATGTTACAATACTATTATTTAGTTTTGAAGTATTCACTTGAATTAATCCAATAACATTTAAATAAAATCTAAAATTATAATTTAAATAAAACTAAATACCCCATTTTGATTTATTTAAATATAAAAATATTCATTTAATCTTCTTTAAATAAAAAATCAAATTATAAAATTATATCTTTAAAAATCTCAAATTAAATCAAATTTCAAATCAATTTTGTTTAAGTAAATTTTCTTAAACAAATACCATTTCAAATCAATTTAAATTTATCTTTCAAACTTCAATTAATTAAAATTATTATAAAAATCTATTTTAAAGTATAATTTTAAATAAATATTTAGAACATATCATGTACTAATTAAATTAAATTATATTAGATTAAACCTTGTAATTAAATTTTATTTTACATTAAAAACTTATTTATATATATATATATATCAAAATAGTGAAATTATAAGTAAAATCTTAAATGTAGGATCTAGATTAACCCTAGAGGGGGGTGAATAGGGTTATAGCAAATTTTCTCGAATTAAACGCAAAAACAAACTGCTGAAAAATAAATCACACACAAAATTTACCCATCTTCGGCAACCCCTGCCTACTGCCGCATTCCCAGATTTCTATTAGAATTAAACAGTCTCCCGCTTACAAACACTCTAACAGACTCGCAAACCCTGCTACCGCCTATAGAGTTTTGCAAACTCGCAAACCCTGCTTACTGAACTAATTCTAACTAGACAATCTGGCACAACCTAAATCCTAGGTGGTGATTTACCAAGATTTGATTCGAAAGATATAACCTTAAAAGAGAATTTAAATTAAAAACAAACTTAAAAACAATTTTAAAACTAAAACCCTAATTAAAAATAAAACCCCTTATAATAAACAAAGAAACACCGGCCCCCTTTTATTTCTCTAGCCCGTTCTCATTTCTCTGGCTTGTGAAGAAAAAGGCGGCCTCGTTAATCTTCGTTCGTTCTTTGTCCAAATTAGGGCTTTCAGAAAATATAGACGATCGCGACTATTAATGCTCGATTGAACTTGGTTCTCTTGCTTTATTTGTTGATCGTCTCTTGAGATGATGTCGGCCGCTCTCGTTCCTTTGCTTTGCTTGCAATTAGGGTTTGTGAAATTTAGGGCTTCTGGAGTTCGACTTCAATTTGGTATGTGACTTTCCTTTTTGCTTTTCTGTTATGCTCGATTGAACTCCGATCGATCGATGATTTTACCGATGATGATTGTGGGTTTATATTTGGATTTGATTGAATTTTCCACACTTGCCGATGATGATTTGGGGTTGTATTTATATGGACTTCGAGACCCTTGAATTCGTCCGTATTCATTTACTTGACTTCATCACTTTCCTTTCTCGGTTGCTTGATAATATATTGATGGTTGTGATATTTGCGACTTAGTCAAATACGTATATTTTTGACTTGATTCACACGGTTTTGATTTCGAAGCGTTCGATCTTTCCTTGATCGATATGGTATCAACTTTCCTATTTTACTTGGATTTGAATTATGACTTTTCAAAGATACGCACTTGAATTTTGACTTGGTCATCTCTGCACTGTTGAATTTCGTTCATCCCTGTAGCATTGATTTACACGGCATTGACTTCTTTGGCACTTGACTTTTTAAACATGAATTTTATCACTTGACTTCGAGTTGTTTATCATCTGCATTGAATTAGAACTTGTTTTACTGCAGGCTTTGACTTTGTTATCATTGCGATATTATAGTTCACTATTTGCATCACTGTCTGGTTCATCTTTTAACTTCCTACTGAACTTGGTTACTTCTGCTTTGACTTCGAACTTGTCACCTGATCTTTGGTACATTGTTTCTCGGCTTCAATTACTGTCTTCATTGAATTTCCTTGTTGACTTCTGTATGCTTCCATGATTTCAATTACTGTCTTCTCTGGTTGGTTTAACCTAAACTCCACTTGAGCATTGCATTCGTGAATTTTGATGTTGTTTGGTTGTTCAAACTTGTTCATGTGATTCCATGGTAGCTTGTATATCCTGTAGTTTGCATTATTGATGCTACGTTGTGATCTTCCTTTCTCTGGCACATTAGTGTAACTGTCCAGTTTCACAGTTGCTTCATTTTGCACACTACTACTTGTCTGTAGCCTTTGTTGAGTCTTATCCTGAACTGTAGTTGCATTCACTTCAGTGCTTCATTACTTGAGTCATTTGAGGCAATGCATACATAAGCTTTGATGTTGTTTCTTTGATATTGAGACCTGTATTTTGATGTTATGGTTCGAGGCTACACTTGTGCAGTTCTCTGGTCTTGTATCTGCTGATGTTGTTTGTTTTTACTGTTGCATTTATTTTGGTATAACTGCCCTCGTGCACTTTGATATATAAGCTTGTCTCTGATCTTTTGGTCATGTTGTTAGTGGGATAGTTCTTCACTATTTTCTGGTCTTTGACATTTTGTTTGCTTGGTGGGATTTCTTCGAGTCAGTTTGCATCGTTACAGTGGTTTCTTGATGGTGCACTGTCACACTGTCATCTGGATGCATTCTGTTGTTGTCTGATTGTATAAGCTTTGATGCTTTGATGTTGTTTCATTTATCATCTGCCATGCTTCAGTTTTATTGTGCCTTGTGTTGAACCCAGTTTTAAAAACTCGGGTTTGACCTTGTGCTCGTGTCGTGATTTTATTTATATTGCACGTAAGTTGAACCCGGCTTTTCATTTGGGTTTGACATGTGCTCACCTGTCTCTATAACATTATCAAGTGTATATCGGTGTGCACGGCCTTGTGGCATGTACAGTGATACACTGTGCATGTCACATTGTTCGTGTATGATGAATTCAAATATAAATGATGACGAACAACCCAAATAACTGAGGCAAATAATATTTTCAAAATCCATATTTTATTTTATATTGCAAAAATATTTCTTTTTCAATTTTACTGCGTTAGTGAACATTTTTGCAGATTGCTCAGATGCTGGATTCTAACTGGAATGAAGTTGAAGATGAACTACGAGTGTGAGTGATATGTAGTGAGGAATTTATGTAAATATGAAATTGTGATGTGTTGTAAACAAAATTGTATATGTATAGTGAGAGCTTAAATTTGTACAATTCAAGAATGTAATAAATATTTGTTTGAATAAAATTTCTGTTTGAATTCAAATTCTGTGTATTTAATTTTATTCAGCAAATATTTATTTAATCTATGAAAAATAAAATAGTAAATTAACAAATACATTTAAACGAATGTATATATGTTTATTATCATCAAACAAAAATCATATAAGCGCATATTCACACATTAAAAACTATATTTTCAAAACTAACTTATAAATTTAAAATTTCTAGTCATATAAATTTAAAAATCTAAAATTTAAGCCTTTACAAAATAACATTTATATATAATATCTTAAAATCAATGTTTATTTAAACTACATATATTTCTTTTCAAAAGCTTGGAAATTATTTTTCAAAATATATGTAGACCAACGGTGCCTGTATATAATTTTCTATCCTATGGTAAAGTGAAATGGATATTTACCATTTCAATCCACAATTTAAATATCTACGGGTATATATCATTTCAACCTGCAATCCCAAATTCAATTCGATTGAAAATCGCTTGGGCTTATCATTTCAACCCATAACGTTTTTCTCCTATTCTACTAAATCGTTTGGATATGTATCATTTCAACCCATAGGCAATTCTAAATTTACTGGAAACTTGTAGAGTGAGAACAGGGATGATAATAATATAACATTTTAACAACATGCATATATCATCAATATAAATAACAGATAATAGTGTCAGATGTTACAGATGAATAGTTATAGATAATGGCATATCATATATATAGTAATTAAATAACTAGCAATGACATATTTCAATTGTCGTTTCAAGTGAAGTCAAATTTAATAAATATAAAAATGTTAATCACGAGTGATTGGTCACCTTTCGAGGATGGAGAGATTTGACAATAAAATGAGTTACGAATCCATGCAACGAATTCCAAAGCAAAGCGAGATTGGCACGAATTCGACGAACAAGGCTAATAGCTTGGAATTGACGAGATCAAATCAAAACTATTTAAAAAAGAGGGGATGAGGGAAGCGGCTATCTGATGATGGAAAGAAGACATGAGCGGAGCCTTGAGTTTGGAGGCAGGGCTAAGTGAAGAGATGGGACAAATGCGGGAGGTAAGGAGGGAGAAGGGTTGTACGGGTTCGAGATGGTTGCTAGCACTTGGTTGGGGTTTGGTCGGTCATGGGAGGTGAGATGGGTAGTGCGACCAGTGGCTATGCGGCAGTGCAAGCTTGGATGGGCGGTAAGTGGAGGATAAAAAGGGGAGGAGTGGAAAGAAGGGGCGAAGACCAGAGGGTTGAGATGCGAGGCAGGGTTTGTTGGTTTCCATGCAAACGTTTGATATATAAACTTTACATATCCTTTTATTTTAGAGAAGAATGGAGTAGAGAAGGAGCAAGAAAATGGCAACCAGAAATATGTGAAATGGTAGGAATACTGAAAGCCAAAAATTCAAAATAATAAAAGAAATGATGGTTGATTTATAACTAGTGGATACGAATGGGAAAAGGAAACCAGACAGTCACAAGTATGGAACCAATATGGTAGTTGTTTCGTAGATTGCACCGCACACCGGACTTTGAAATTGACAATTGAATATACCATAGAGATCAGCATGACGAGACGATCAAAACGACATACAAATATCAGTGGTAGGATCATCCTATCAAAAGTCGATAATCGGTATCAAAATGGTGCTAAAACACCAGAAATAAGATAAACGGAGCAGTAACAGTCCAAATTTGGCAGAATGAAATATGACATCACACTCAGAAGATGATTTACAAATTTATTATATAAAAATACTCTGGTTTGGGAAACATTTTATTATCATCAAATAATAACTGATTTAAATTTAAATAAAATAAGACAATAAAATAAACTTGCATATTATTTGATGAAAATATGCTATGTTTATGTAGATGTATTCCAAATATAAAATTTTCATTTCCAAATTTTATTATTTAAAATTGCAAAAATTAGTTAATTACATTATGAAAATTATTAAAATTTATGGCTCGTTACACAAATTATTTTCAAATAAATTTCAAAAGGAATAAATTCAGTGCTCCCCTCTTCTGTCGATAAAAATAATTTCGGTGATGAGCGTAGAATCATCGACGTTTATTTTCGAGTCTCAAAATAGGGGAGACTTCTAAGAAGTTTTGCTATGAAATTGTTTTGATAAACGAATTTTGGTTTAAATTCCAAAAGTATGATTTGATATATAAAAGAGATGAGCATATATACTTATTTCAAATGATTTGAAATGAACCCGGTATTTAAAATTTTTAAGTTCCGTTAATTAATAATCTTCAAATTATTTGAATGAAATGAAATATTTAAACAACCAGAGCTTATAAAATAAGAGAATTAGGAAATCTAGCTAAATGTTTCGAGAAACTTTAGAGTTGAAGTTTGCAACTCTAAAAATGAAAGTAAAGAAAATTTAAACAAGTTAAAATAATGAACATTCTAATTAGGTAAAATGAATCAAATTAATTTATATAATACCAAGTTGCATTCTAATGACATATAATAAGATTTATGAAATGTTAAAAGTTAAAATGATGATTTGGATATATAATGGAATATTATACAAGTAAAAAAAACTTAAAAGTAA
Organism: Allium cepa; assembly: GCA_030765085.1. Lineage (NCBI taxonomy): Eukaryota > Viridiplantae > Streptophyta > Magnoliopsida > Asparagales > Amaryllidaceae > Allium > Allium cepa. The sequence continues at coordinate 117,596,072 of CM060943.1, forward strand.
TTAAAATGTATATAAATGAAACTTTAGTTGTAATAATAAATGTGAAATACTTAATTAGTATATAATGAAATGATTAACGACTAAATGGAATAAGTAAGTGGAACTTAAGAAAGTAGACAAATGAATTAAATAATATCTCTGTAAATTGGTTTTAGATTTAGATATAAATTTGCAAAGAAATTTTTTAATTGAAATTGTAAACTTTGAGATAATTATAACAGGAAAATAGGCACAAAGAAAAAGTTACAAAAAAATTAGTCTCAGGGACGGTAAGTTATTTTTTAGTCTGAATGACACTTTATAATGTAAACAGAAAATGATTGCTACATCTATCATTCGTGATTTACACTACAAAGTGTCCTTCAGACTAAAAAACAAACTTGCTGTCTCCGAGACTTTTTTTTGCAACTTCTTCCCTGTGCCTAAAAACCCCTTATTATAAACTTAGATAAAGTCATATTTAAGAAGTTGCACTTTTATAGAATGTTTCACAAATAAATTGTTATTAAATGAAATTGTGAAAATAAACGTGAATTAAGTTGAAAATAAACTTAAGTGAGGATAAAATAAATAATTCATTAATGATGTTGATGCTAAAAATGGAGATATGAACATTTTAATTAAAATGTTTCACGAAAATGTAAAGTAAAGTTTATAGTTTATAACTTTGATAAATGTTAGATAAAAAAATGTTAAATTAATTGAATATGGATGTTATAAAGGAAGGAAGCTAATATTGAATTATGAAATGAACTTTAACTTATCAAAAGCTAACCGAAATGAAAAAATGGAAGAAGTTAGTGAATTGTATTAATAAAATGAGTAAATAAAATAACATTGATTTAAAATGAAAATGAACTTAAGTGCATAATGAATGTGATTAAATAAGTTGATATGAGATGTTGCTAAACGTAAAATGAAACAATTGGAATTTAACAAATTGAATTGAATAAATTGAATGTAAATATAATAGATGTGAATAAGTTGGAAGTAAACCAATTAAATGCTAATAAAATTGAAACAAACCTATTGAATGTTAATGGAGAATGAATGTTAATGAGAACGATAGTGTATAAATTAAATATTGACATTAAAATGTAAATTGCAATAGTTATGAATTAAATTGAATGAATATGGATTGTTTGATGATTTGTTTAGTTGTAAATCATTGTTTTAATTGTTTTGAGTGCATATGATGTGTAACGACCCAGGATTTTTGACGTCTTGAGTTTTGAACATTAATTTTTAGTATTCAATAATACAGTATTTTAATCAAACAAAAATCCCCGTTAAATAACAATTGGTAACAATATATAGCTTTTTAAAAACAAGATAATATTTTGAATTTATAGATTTCTATTTATAAAATAGGAAATTGATTAATTGGAATGTCTTATATAAGACAACAAAATTTATATATAAATTTGGTACAATTCATTTCAAATAAGTATAGATGAAATAAGAAAGAATAAATTATAAACAGAAAAGATATGATTTATGGAAAATACAATGTATTATAAATGGAAAGAGTTTAAAATTTGATTTTTCTTATAAATATATACACACACATACTAGTTGATAAGAATGCATATAAATATAGATATAAGTTCAAAAAGGAAAGTTTTAGTATTTATAAACAAATAAAAATTGTATGCTATAAATTAAATAAAAATAGTATGTTGAAAACAGTATATGTAATGGTAGGTAAAATATATGTATATATATACATATGAACCAAATAAATATAGTTTATTAAAAATAATATATATTTATATATATTGAATAATAAAAGAAGTAAATATATAATAAGATATTGATATATATATATATACGAAAAATAGACTATGGTAGAAGTGAGAAAATCAATAAAATCATTTTAAAAAGAAAATCATTCACAAAGCATGTTTTAACAAAAATATACTTCTAAGATTAAAATAGCAAAATTTTCATTTGCCCTGACTTATATATTTTAATAGATTTATATATATAAATATGAAGATTTCAAGTTTGTTTTTAAACCAAATTATATTTTTTGTTTTTCAAAACATATGTAGGAAACTTGCCGTACAAAACAAAAGGAGAATTCAGCAAAGTAAAGTACAAAGTAAATAACATAAATAAAAAGATAAAAACAAGTAATGGGTAGAAGGAGTGTATCAGCATATATACTGGTTTGGTTAAAAAAAAACAAAGACTAAAACAATGGTTTTAATTTCATTTCAAACTCAAAACAAAAATCAATTCAAATCACCTCAAGTTTTCACCCATCACTGTACAAATTTTGTATAGCAAATCAAATCCTTTCTTAAGCCAAAAATCACTACGTATGCATCATCATCTCATTCCTACAAAGCATGTATACATACATACATATATATATATATATAGTGTGTGTGTTTGTAGGCATATATATGTGTAGTTTGAGATGTTTTAACACTCTATAAACAAAACAAAAGCCTGTAAACAATAACCTATTGCCAAAGCTCTGTAAAACAAAAACCCTATTAATAAAACAAAGAAGAAGCAATCCCTTTCAAATCCAAAGCAAGCAAGGTGATTTAAGATTTCAGATCAAAGATTAAAGTTACCCAGAAGATTTCAAAGGTTTTCAAACATGTTTAAGGTGAGAAAGTATGTTTAACGTCTGCAAATGTTTTAAATACTACTATGTCATGTTAAACGGAGTTGAAAATCATTTATGCTCTAGTACAAAGATATATATATATCTCTCCTTGATTTGAATTTGTGGATGATACAAACTAGTGAATTGCTTGATTTTAAGTATAGATTACGCTAAAAATAGTCTTAAGGTGATTCATGCTATATATTGTGAGAAATCTTGAATTTACAGTAAGCAATCATATAATTGGCAATTTTCAACATACCTAAAACACTGAATCTAGATTTTAATCATGTTTAACGTGTGAGGATAGGAATTTTAGAAAAAAATCATGAATTTTACTTGCAAAAATCTTGAGAAAAATTGATTTGATCAAAATTCACTTGAATTTCCTAGCAACGTAGTTGACAAGAGGCGGTGCGGTTTGGTCGAGGAGGGGCGTTGTAAAGTGGGTAAGATGTTTACCATGACCAAATTTCAAATTAGGCTTTAAATTGAAGGGGCATGGAGTTTTAGGGTTTAGGGGTATGCTGTGTGATGGTGTGGAACGCGGTGGTTTTTAGGGGAAGCGCGGAGGGTCGAGCTTGGCGTGGGTTGGCCAGGGGGTGCATTGGAGCCTAGAGGTTCGTACAGTGGTGGCGGCCGAGTTGTAGGAGGTCGAGGTTATAAGAAATCGAACATTTGGTGGAGTTTTGTTCCGTGTTCAGGTGAAAGGGGATGTTCGAATTAGCATTTTTGAAATGGAGATGTTCAAAACTCGAAATGTGGGACGATCGTGATGGCCGGAGCAAAGCGCACGTGTGGATGTCGTCGAGGTGGAGTATAGGGAGGAACAAGCCTATGTATGTGCACACGTGAATGAGGGCAAGGGTGCTATGGGTTTGTAAATGATAAAGATGAGTGGTTCGTTCCTTGTTTATCTCCTATAGTTGAATTAGGAAAAGAAATGTGTGGTGTGAAATTATGGGTTCAGTCGTGTTGTTGCCAGTAGGTTCAATTCTGGTTCAAGAGAGAAAGGAAAATAAAAAGGAAGGAAAAGAAAGAAGGAGGGGAAGGGAAGAAGGGGATGGCCTTTGTCTTGGTGGAGAGATTTGGGCTTCGACCCAAGCAAAAGTGTAAAAGGGGTTTTAAAATTTAAAGTGTGTTAAATATGTATGTATGTATGTATGTATGTATGTATGTATGTAATTTTTGGAATTTTAAAATGATGTTGTCAATGCATACGAAACCCGTTTGACACAAAACTGATTGTGATGGGTTCGTATCGACGAATGCTACGTCGTCGTACAACTTGTCGTGGAATTTGAACTAGTGAAATTTTACGGCATTTTGAAACGGGCAGATTCTAAATACCGATTTAAAAATAAATAACGACATTATATTTATATGACTCATTTGATGAAGTGATTTTTTTAGACAAAAATAGTGATGAGTTAATTTAATTTAATTGCAATGTTTTGGCAACTGCTTAACGGAATAAACTCTGTTCCGCTATTTGAATAGTGATTTCCGTAAGCCGATAAGAGTAGCATAGTGGAATCATAGTAAAAGTTTTCTAATAAGATTTTAAAGTTTTATAACTTGATTAATTTGAATATAATATATCAAATGTTAAATTCTCTACTTTGCTTTTTCGAGGACGAAAAGTTTTGAGTGGGAAAGAATGTAACGACGCATATTTTTAGCTATTTAAAATTTTAAATTTAATGCAATTATTGAATTAAAATGGTTAAAAATAAAAAATTTGATAATTTATTAATATAGTTATTGAATATGAAATAGAATAAAACTTTGAAATAGTTAATTTCGAAGATTTTTTCGATAACAAGTATTGAATTAAATTCTACATATTGATCATGTTTATATTTGATAGTGAAGTTAAATAATGGAAATTGAATGACTGCAAAATGAAAATAGTTGTTCTATAATTTGAATTCGTTTTAAAAGTTAAATCTTATAAGTTCAATAACTTATATTTCAAAAGATAGTGATTTATTGAATAATCAAAATTGTTTAAATTTAATATTGCAATTATTTAAATAATTTAGTTCTGAATTAAATATGAATTAAAACGATTCCAAAAGTTGATTTAGATGTTATTTAAATATGAATGAAGATTGTTGACACTTGAAAATTAAATTTAAGTGATTAATTTAAAATTTGGAAATCTCTGGTTTTAATTGACGAGTAAAAATAGCCATTTTGGCCACTGTTTTGGATTTTGACAAAACCAATTTCATCGGATCTGTAGTAGTGAATTATTGTAGGATTTTAAGTTACGTAGCGTTCAAACTTGTCGTTTGGCCGTATGAGCTTGAAAGTGTAGAATTTAATTTTAGAATTAAATTAAAATTAATTGTTCGAAAAGTTATCTTCAACATACGATCGAATTAGGCATTGAAACATGTTCCATTTTGTTTGGAACAGGGGTAAAACATTATAAACGCCAGGCGGCATGCATCGATTGGAGTTCGTCCAAAATTTCGTGTGAATAGTCGAAATAAAATTAAAATATTATCGCAAATTATATATGTATATATATATGCGTATATCCTCACAGTAAACCCTAGCGCCTCCATCTTCTTTCCAATGGTCAAAATTAACCTAGCTTCCACCCTTGATTCCTTTTAATTCATCGACTTTCAAAAAACTTTCAACTAGGAAATGAAAGAGCACGTCGAGCTCTTGCTTTTCAACGGTTACGATTGGATTTAGCGCAGCATAGAGAGAGAAAATGGGCCACGTTCATCACCACTGTTTTTGGGTTGTGTGGCCGATAGGGGTGCCAAGCTCGAGGGGATTAGAGGCGTGGGGTGTTGAAGGACGAGCTTTCGATTAGTAATGGTGGATCGATCTATGGTGATCTCGTGGGTGGAGTGGCGTGAGTTTGGTCGACGCGTATGCGTTCGTGTTTTCACCTGGGAGCGAACGATGGAGAGGGAGAAAGCAACGTGCGGCCATTGGAATGAAAACCAATGGCCAGAATTACTTAGGTTTGAAATTGAAAAGGAAATTTAAAATTAATTATGTTATAAATTATGAAATCTTAAAAAGTGTATATCCTTTTCATACGTTGTCGGAATTGGACGAAACAAACGGCGACCGAATTATGGCGACGAGTACTACGTTTAGCGACTGATTTGGAGTTGATTGGTGCTAACTAAAATTTTAGATTAAATCGTACATCGTTTGATTTGATTAAAAATCGAAAACTCAAGGTGAGTGTTTTTAACGCTCACGACATACTATAATATTTTTATGTTCATTAAAATTGAATCGTGAAGTTATCTAAGTTTATTGACTGTTATTTGAAAATTAAATTGACATGTGAATTGACTTTAGGTATTAAAATTTACAGTTAAATTTGAAACTGGAATTTAATTGCTAGTAAATTGCCTGATATTGAAAGCTATGAAAGGGTTGTGAATTATTGGCTGATTTGGATGTTGATTATGATGGATGCTATTGATTGATGTTTCAGATGATTTGGATGTTTATTTATTTTGATATATCCTGCTATCACCTTGTAAATCATTTACAGTATATAAAGTGTAAATTGAATTATTTCGAATAAATTAAGAAATAGGTTAAATGATATATACCTATGACATTTATTTGGATTGAAATGATATATATCCATCCCTGAAATTTAATTGGGATAATCGATTCACTTGACCATAGGATAGAAATTTATATACGGACATCGGATTGGTTAAATTAAATGATTTTAAGTTTTTTGTTTTGAAGTTATTTAAATGATTTGATTTTAAGAAATAAAATTTCAAATTTATGGAAATCAGATATTATTTGGAACTTGAGCTTAAATTGTGGAATTGAAATGCGTTAAACAAAATTGTTTAAAAATGAAATCTGAGATTTCAAAGTTATAATTAAAATATGATCCGAGTTTCGAAAATTGATTTTTTTTTAAGATTTGGATTTTATTCGAACTTTGAAATATTGCTAAGCAAACGTAATTTAAATCGATATTTCAAAATAGAGCTCAGAATTAAATTATTTTGAACATTTGAATCTTAAATTTAGTATTGAAGTTAAATTTGATATAAATGATTTAAATCACATTTTGAAAGTGAACTTGGAATTGAGATAAATTGAATTGGTTTAAAAGTTAGTATTGAAATGAAATAAAAACCATTGACTCGAATTGTTGAATCAAATTTGAAGTTAAAAATGCAAGTTGATATTGAAATTGATTGAATGGGAATTAGGATGGAAGTTAATCCGAATTGGAATCGGAATGGAATCGAATAAATATAAATGGAAATTGAATTGTTTTGAATTGGAAATTTTGGAATTATATCAGTTTGACTTTAAAACTATTTCAAAATTAATTGTTTAGTATATAAACTATTTTAGAAACCTATTTTTCGATTCAAATTACTTTGATTTTCCAAACTATTTTATTATAAACTATTTTAATACTTAAACTACTTTATTCTAAACTATTTTAACTATTTAACTATTTAAACTAATTTCTAAAATTTAAACTGGTCAGAGTGGGAATTGTTATATTTAAATCATGGATTTAAACACGAATTCGGTTAAAGTGAAGTTATAACCTAAATTAAAATTCAAATCAAATTTTGAAGTGAAATCGATATATCGAACTGAATTGACATTTTGAAGTAAAATATGATTTGTGAGGTAAAATAAGATATGTCAAAATGAACTTGATTGTGAAGCAAATATGATATTTTGATAACAAGTATGAATCGATTTTCAAAATGTAAAAGTACCAACCGGTGTGTAAAACGATGTTTGGTTGTCAAAGAAACCGAACCCTCTTATTGGCATAATCTCTATCAATATTGGAACCACTTTAACAACTGTGTACGTGGAGAGATAATCCAGAATGAAGTGGTTGGATTTGGTGTATGTTTACTGGATTTGAAAAAAGAGAACGATGATGGATTAGCTTAGCACATGTGCCAATTTGAAATGACTAAAATAGGAGTTGTACCGGCCAAGCGGGCTAGCTACCTCGAGCGGACAACCATTCTTCGATTTTCTTAGACTCGGTCCATATTATTACTCTTGTTATTGGTTTCAATTAGTGCACCTCAATTTCGGGATAACCACCCCTTGGCTCGATATGGGATGGATGTACGCGGTGGGCGATCGTGGCTATGATGCGTTACTACCGACCGAGAAAGGTAAACTGGTAGTATCCGACCTTGGGCTTTGCCTCACGTACATTGTTATACTTTTATCCTTATACAAGACCCCTATGATTTTGGATTAGTGTTGTAGTATCATGGTGAATCACTGACTACCGACGTGCTACTGGTGGTGTCAAATTCAAACTGTATGACAATGCTTAGAAATGTGTTAAGGGGGATCGATGTAAAGCCTTAATGCTAAGAAAAATATTTATTTTACTGGATAGACATTATATATGTAGCGTATTCTACTATATATAATATTTTGATGGATCCTTAAGAGATGGAAATCCTATAACATCTCTTGAGTTATTGCATGCACGTTATACACAAGATAGGAGATGTGAAATTCCGTAAACATCTCTGATGCTATTACACTCATGGTATGCAATATTGATTTGACTCGTATAAGGATATTTTAATCCTAACTCGAGTGTTTTGTCTTTTCATTACGCTTGGGTCAGCCTTGAATTTTTTTAGCTTATCGAAGATTGTTCTTTGGAGGACGAAGACGAAGATTTGGTATACTACTACTACTACTATTATTCCAGCATCATGTTGTCTGCTGCACTATCTATTTATCCCTATTGTATATATAACTATGATAAATGTTGTATAAATTATAATCAACTGTATAATAAATAGCTTCATGAACTGTTTATTTGATTATTATATTTTATCATTCCGCTGCGAGATTCTGTGTCGTTTTCTCCTTCTTTTCTTACTTTTCTTAATTAACCTCATTGATTATCAATGTTTCGGATTATTTGAGTTGGACATGTGTGGATTATTGTCAATTTAAACCTTCCAAAATGTGGGTCATCACAAACACGAGGTGATTTCGCCCACCACGCCATGCCGAACGATGATCCATCCATGGGTCGATTTCGTATCGTCGTGCTCTACGTTTCCCTAGTAGAAGTCGAAGGCTAATTCGGCCCCTAAAGGGTCCGATCATTGATGGTCATCGGATGGATTTTATTTAATGGCAACCGAGAACATTTGCGTTCTATATGTTATACCCCTATTCCGAACACAATGGAATACGTATCGGAAACCAGTTCCATCATATATAGAAGATATCTTTTCGACTCATATTATATTAATATAAATTCCTTTAATTAAATTCTATGCATTTCGAACTCGTGCGACCAAACGATAAGTCCGATCGCCACAAAATTCGATAGCATATAATAATTTGCTATTATGGAACCAATGAAACTGGTTTCGTCAAAATCCGAGACAGTACCCAAAAAGACTATTTTTACATGTTAATTAAAATGAGTAATTTCCGATTTCAATTTATTCACTTTCAAATCCAATTTAAAATTTTACTAACTTCATTCTTATTTAAATAGAATTTAAACCAACTTTATAAATCATTTTCATTCATTTTAAATTCAAAATTCATTTATTTAAACAATTTCAAGTGTTAAATCTAACAATTTAATTATCAGATAAATCACTATATTTGAAATATAACTTATTTACTTATAAAAATTACTTTTCAATATTTTAAATCAGTTGAATATTCTAAATTCAAATGACTAAAATTTTAGGTCGTTACAAGCTCCCCTCCTTACAAGAATTTCGTTCCTGAAATTACCAACTAAGAAAATGTCAGAATGCCCATTAACTTTTCAAAACAATTAGTTGAAACTTTTTATAAAACTTTTTCTAAAATTCTCAAAAAAATTCTAATGCCTTAAATTTACGAAAAATTTCACCAACATCTCCTTTGCGCGGTTCGATCATAGTAAATCACAATAAATACATCACAAATATACATCTCATCTTCGAGGATGAGGCATCCTGTAGGGGAAAAATATAAAAGTACGACATGTAATCTGAGATATGTACCTTTTATTATATTAGCAAGAATATACAACGAATAATGCTAAAGTGAGCTCTAAATGCGAAGCATTCACCATCCGCACCTATTAATCACTGAAAACCAATGAGAACATGTATATAGAAAGTAGTATCAATATATAACATATACTAATACAACAACTATATGCAAGCAAATGCAACAAAAAAAACCACCAACCAATTAATATTCATCCAATTAATTCATAATCATATCAATTTACATTTTCTGATGTCAACACTTAATTTATTAAAGCCCATAAGATATACTGAAATCATCCGTACGTAAAACCAAACATAATCACTCGCTTGAGCATACAATTTCACTTCTGAACTAGCATCGTTCACACGACCACTCTGGTGCGGACTCAGACCGGGTTCCTTGATTAGAAAACCATCATTCTCCTTGCATAGCCATAAATTATGATACAGAATATCAGAATCAATCAAGGATCCACATCATGGGTTCGCCGTCAAGGATTCGAATAAAAAATCTCAATTCGGTCCGGTATACATCACCTTAAAATCGTATACTCGAATCTGGATCAACAGTTATGCAAATAAAACAATATACTTACAACTTACATATTTATTCCAATTTATTTCTTATTATAGTCCATTCTTTGTTTTATATTTAATTCCTTTTACATTTATTTAATCCACCCAATTTAAAATCAAATTCAATTATTCATATTAATATTACTTACATTCAATTTATTAACATTCACTTATTAATCTTCACTTCAATTTTAATTTATGTTTAAAAACACTTCATTCCATATTCCATTTACTTAATATATTTCCTTTATAATAACAACATATAACAACCATTTCATAAAATTATTTACCTAAGTTTATAAACATTTTATACAACGCTTCTTATTTTTATTTCACTTTAAAACTTAAGTTCATATTCAATTTTACCAAACAACATTCTAAACCATATTCACTTCATTTCACAACTCAAATTTAATTGCATTTTATTACTTAAGCCCACCTCCATTTAAAAAGTCAAATTCTAATTTACTTAACTTGTTTTATCCCACTTTACTTAACTTGAGTTAAATTTCATTTCAATATTCATTCTATTTAACTTAAGTTAGATTATATTTTATACTTCAAACTCAGATATTCTTTCTTCTTATCATTCACATTCAACAAATTGGAAATTTGTTTTTAGCTTAATATTTCTCAAACCTATAAGTTAGACAAACTTATTTACTTAAAATTTTATGAAATTTATTTGACTTAAGTTTATATTGAGATACCCTATTTACAATTCAGGGTTACATCATCACTTTAACACTTAAGTGTATATTCATCCCATTATTTTATCTAATTCATTTCAAATTCAACTTTTCTTTCATCTAACCTTCTTAAGTTAAACTTCATTTATTTACTCAGTTTCACCAACTCTATTTATTTAACTTTACTTAAGTTAATTCTTTTATTTCATAATTCAATTTCAAATTTTCTTCGGTTTGCTTAACCAAAATGTTCAACCATTTAAAATTTTGGTTTTACTTTCATGTTCAAATTCATAAGTTCAAAAACTCATTTTCATATATTATATATTCATCAAAACAAACTTGGAATTTTTTTATCAACCAAAACCTGTTTTATCAAAACAAAACTTCAATAGTAAATTACTAAGGTGGCAATTCATCACTTAGAGACTCGAAAATAAAAGCTGATGATGCTATAGTCATCACTCGAATTATTTCCCAGCAACTATGAGTTTAGTGCTTTTTATTTCTTATGAATTCCTCTTTTAATTTATAAATCACGGTTATAAATTTATACTTATATATAATTTTACTTACTTCATCCTTCTTTTTTTCATGGCAGCTCCCGCCCATCCCTCTACCCATACCCCATCTTTTCAAACTGTTCATCCCTCCTCATCTACTGTCCTCCCAACTTCTCCCCGTATTGCTCCCCTGCCTAACTCTCCTCCTACCTTACCTCCTCCTGTTCCTCCTCCTCTAGGACCAATTCTTCCTTCGGAACCATCTTCTTGGTCCTCTCTATTCAAAACAAAGCCGCGCAATGCAGGTCAGTATTGCCCCGTGGATATTCCTCTTGAATACAATGGTCATGCTCTTGTCCCTTCGAGTGTTGTCATTCAAGCAGGCAATGTTGTTTGGGGTGACTGGTTGGTTGGCTTCTTTCTCAATAAACCTCTATCCTACTTAATTGTAATTAATCATTTAAAGAAATAATGGAAGCTAAAAGGAGAAATAATAGTGAAATCTGATGGAATCTTGTTCCTTTTCCATCTGTCTTGTACTGAAGACAGAAGGAGAATTCTTGAATCTGGCCCAATTTTCATCAGGAACAAGGTCTTCATTGTGAAGGCATGGGATCCATCTATCGGAAAAAGCCGCAGCACGATCAAATCTGTCCCTGTTTGGCTAAAATTAACCAATATTCCAATTTTTGCCTGGTCATTGGTAGGCATTAATTGGCTGGCCTCGAGAATTGGAAGGCTCTTGTGTATGGATTCTTCAACTGAAAGAATGGAGAGGATAGGATTTGCTAAATGCTTGGTGGATGTTTCGCCGGATGTTGATTTGGTGGATGAGTTTCATGTTCAGCTGCTTGATGGTTCTACGCAAATGGTGCGAGTAACTGCCTTTTGCAATGTGAGGATAGTGGGAGGAATAATGTTGTTATAGCTTCAGTGGGTGAAAAACATAAAGGGAAAGCAAGAAACATTGGGATAGGTAAGGAAATAATGAAGAACAAGCAGACCTGGAGGAAGGTTCCAGAAAGAAAAACAAAACTGGTGGAAAAAAATCTCAGTTTATGGCAGAGCATGTGGGGAATGGTGTTTTTGTTAGGCTAGAGGGGCAGTCCTCTTCTGATCAGCAACAAGTAATAAATGGGAATATAGAAGAAAGTAGTTTAAATGAAATTATTGAGGTTGTTGGTTTGGTTGTGAATCAGCAGCACTCTATTCTTTCATATAATAAATTTGATGTTCTTCAAAACATGAATGATGCCGTGGGCGAGGAGAATGAACAAATAAAAATTGATGGTGATGATGTGGTGGATGATGATGTGGTGGATGAAATGTGTGTATGGGAAATCAATTCAAATAGTGGATGCATGTATGATAAGCAAAATGAAGATGAGAATGTACAATGTACAAATGAGGAATGTCTGGTTATGCACTGCCAAACAGAAGTTATTGCAAATAAATTAATGCTTGATACTGATAAGCAGCATTTGCATGGTAACCAAACTGATATTAATCTCCACTTGAATGCACAGCAACCAAACAATGCACACTCTTTGCAAAAGCATGCACAACAACCAAGCAATGCACACCCCATCCAAACTGCACATGCCTCAATACAAACTCATCCCACATCCCCTCTGGATCCTACTTGTAATGCACATACCATCCAAACAGCACATGCCTCAATACAATCTCTTCCCACTTCCCCTCTGGATCCTACTTGTAACGAATTCTGTGCTCAGCTACAGCAGCAAATTATTGCCCTTATCTTAACTGACCATCATACTGCTCTCTCTTCTCTTCCTTCTATCCCTCCTCCTTCAGAATCTTGTCCATCATTTCAACCTTATGCCTATTCACGATCGATTCCTGGTTGGATATCACCACCTACCTCTCCAAAACTATCATCTTCTGATTTCATCTCTGCCATGACTGATAAACTCAAAAGGAAAACAAAGCCAAAGATACACAAATCTGATAAACCCAGAACTGAGTCTCCAATCACGAGGAGCATGTCAGAAGCAGCTCCACACTCATTAGTTTAATCCATGTTACACAATTTTGGAGCATGGATCATAAGGGGAACCCATAACCACCTCAAACTCGATCAAGTCAAGCTTTTAATTGCCTCCCATCACGTATCAATTATTGATATCCTTGAAACTAAGTTAAATCTT